>CM038049.1:154639879-155238154 GCA_021397845.1 Areca catechu | reverse complement strand
TCTTGGACATTGATCATATTCTTGCCTCTTGGGCATGATCATATTCATGCCTCTAGGGCATTGATCAGCTTCTTGCCCCTTAAGCATTGATCATATTTGTGCCTATCAGGCATTGATCATATTTATGTCTATTGGGCATTGATCATATTTGTGCTCTGGGCATTGATCATATTCTTGCCTCTTGGACATTGATCAGCTTCATGCCTCTTGGGATTGACCATCTTCTTGCCTCTTGGACATTGATCGGCTTCATGCCACTTGGGCGTTGATCGGCCTAGCGTGTAAGTGGGCCATCATTGACCTTGGCCTTTGTGGGCTTTCACGAGCCTTGGACCTTTTATGGGCCTTAACCTTGTGGGCCTTTGTTGATCGGCTTTGGTGCATAGATGGACCTTGCGTTTTTCTTTTTCTGTCATGAGCTCCATGCCATGGTCTACTATCTCTAGAACACCGTCAACTCCACTTGAAAGTGCTTGTTCTACAGACTACTGCAGTGTTAGTGATTCTTCTGTCTCTTTGATTATCCCAATTGGCCTCCTTTAGCGAAGAACTCTATCATAACGATTCAAAGCTAAACACATCCACCTTTGTTGTTGCTCTCTTCATGTATGCAAGCTCTGGTGCCATGTAGTCAATGGTGCCTTGGAATACTGAAGATGCGGATTGCTTGCTTTCATCCAACAAATGAACTCCTAGCATGCAGGCTGTGCCAAAAAATCGCTCACATGAGCTCCCAATCTTGATCCAAAAGAATATTGGATCGCAATGGACAATAGGGAAGTCGTAGCCTGAGTGCAGGTAAAGAAGACCATCCAGCAACAGAGGTACAAACTTGCAGCCGCTCATACAGCGTCCACCTTGATCGATCATGCACCGAATCATGTGTGATGCTTTCCAAGTTCCCATTTTCCATGAACTCCAGGACCAGGGCCTTTAGCCTCCCTGTTCCCAAGTGTAACCCACAACTTTAACCAAATCTTGTGTCTCAGATGGCTTAAGGTCACTAGTCCCTAGAGAAACATTTTTCAGACTCAGCAGGGAAATGCTCCAAATTCAGTTTTTTTCACTACCACAGCCTGCCCATCAATTCCCAGCTGCATTTAGTGCTCAAATTGCTGCCACCAATCACATTGCCTGCTCCGAAGAAATCAGTAACAATTTCTAATCCACTTTGGTGAATCTTTCCTGCTCAGGATACCAAATGGTTCCTGTTGTTGCTGTTCAATGTGCTACTTCTTCAGATATAGGTGTTGAGATGCACTGATGGCAGTTTACAAAGATCCAACACCATCCTGTTGCACCTATTTATACGATTTATCATGCTGCTGCAATTGAGAAACTTGAGGCGGTGAATGCTGTGGCATGGACCGAGAGTGCCTCTGAGGCTCAGAAGGAACACTCCTATTCCTATTTGAATTTATGAAATTCTCATATACTTCTGAAGTGAAGGAAACTTCCTCTTCACATCAGAATTAATCACTCTTAGATATCAGTAAAAGATGTGATAGGGTGTCTAAAAGACCCTTGTAAATCTTTATTCTTTGAAGTAGTTCTGACTGCTTTGTCGCTGGACTGACACCTTCTTCATGAAGCTGCTTGATCTTCAGGGTAATTGAGTTCATTGAGCTGTATATAGTACTTCTTCCAAGCCATTGTTTCCTCTTGCCAATCACGACATCTGAAGATTGAGGCCTTTGTTTCCTCTCTTGTTGTAACGAGCTTGGCTGCTGATGCATAGCCGACTGTTGCTGCAATTGTGGAGGCCGAGGCTGAACCTTAGACATCAGTTGTTGTTGAGACGGCTGGTACTGGGATAGCTGACCTTGTGTTTGTAAGAATGTAACAGCTAACTGCTGGATTTGTTGCTATGTTACAGCTTTTGTTCGTTGCAGAGATGGCATTGTGTATTGATATTGCTGCATGTCTGACAGACTAGAATGGGATCCAAATATCTGCTGCTGCGTGAACTGCACCATCATCCCTTCTACTCTGAAGACCATGGTTAGGGCTTGGCCTTAAGCTCAAATTTCTTACATTGCGGAGCTTCTCACACAAATCCTTGTCATAATTATGCTCATATATCTGTTTCTTCTGAACTTTTTTACTAGAATTTTGAAATCTCAATCTCTGTTTGGTTCAGATTGTGTCGCCTTCAATCATTAAAAATCTTCAGCACCATTTGCAAGACAAGCTCGGAGCCTTCCATCAAATGCCTTAGATTTTTCAAATTTATTACTGTCATTTGATTCAGAATCCTCCAGTGATTCTTATTCATATCCGTCCACGGAGGTCTCCCTAGAATTCTTGGACCTCCCACCTCTAATTCCTCCATCTTCTGACCACATGAATTGCAATCACCGAAAGGACACATCCCTCCCCCTCTAAAGCTTGCAATCTGCATTACGAAATGAAGGATTTCATTTATGAGAATTCTGAGACAACGGCATACTTACAATTTTGGATGTGGCATGGCTTCTTGGCCCCTGCTTCATCTTCCCCCTCCTGAACCCTTCTTCAGAAGAAGCTCCTCCAGTGATGCCATTGCCATGACATATTGATCTCGAACAGAGCTTGGTCTATCACCACCGGAGCCTTCTCATCCGGCCTGATCTCGAACAGAGCTTGGTCTATCACACTGGAGCCTTCTCACCCGGCCTGATCTCGAACAGAGCTAGGTCTGTCACCACCGAAGCTGTCTGTCACCACCGAAGCCTTCTCCTCCGCCGCAGCCGCTGCTGTCACAAGTTCCTTTATCCCACCTTTCAAGAACTTGTGCCTCAACCGGCTCCACCCGCTCTCCCTCGCCGGAAGATTCCATCGGCTGCACCGCCGGCTGCTGCTTGCATCCTCCTCATCTGCGGCTTGGTTTCCGTCCGCATGGACCCCCACGCGGAGCCCCCCATTGGCGCTTGCCGCTTCCTCCTGATCAATGTCATCGACCGCGGGATTGAGGCGCTCGCCTGCGGCTGCCCGGGCCTCCGGAAGCTCGCCCTTGTTTCAGCTGCCTCCGAGTCCGCCCTCCTGAGGATCGCCGGTGAGTGCGCCACCCTCCAGGAGTTGGAGCTCCACCGGCGCACCGATCTTGTCCTCGGCCCCATCTCTGTCTTCAAGAACCTCCAGAATATCTTAACGGAAAGAGGGTCGCCAACACCATACTTGTGAGGGTAGCTGCCGGGGAGGTAGAAGCCATGGCCGGAGGGAGGAAGAGGAGGAGGAAGATAGAGATCATGGCGCAAATCTTATAAGCCATTGAAGATCTGGAGGACCACCAGATCCGACGAGGGATAGACTATAAAAGGGAAGATCTGGAGGATCTGGGTGTTTGGGATCACAGATCTATTGTGGTCGGAGGTTCGCCCCCTTTTGGAGGATGTGAGATGTTTTGGAGGATTCCGATTTCTACCTTTCACCATATTTTCTTTTAGATTTTTGAGACCTTTGCCCTACCTAGCGCGCCAATCTGTTGCATCCAAACAAATTACAACGAAACTTGGGCTCAGACTAGATCAAATGAGAACATAATGAGCTGATGGATCTTCTTGGAGACTCTGTGCGTTGAAAGGGCTCCTGCTCCCAAGCACGTTAATGGCGTCTAGACTAAACAGATGAGATCTGAAGAAAATAGTGTGGAAGGTTAAATGAAGAGAGGACCGGAACCGAAAAGAGAGCGAGAGAGAGATCCCCCATCTTCATCATGCTTGGTGGTATTTATAGGCTTCAGACTTAACCACTTATAGCTGGCATCTAGCTGTTAAACGGTTAATCCAAGATATGAGCACGTGCAACGAAAGTTAGTCATCCATAGTTGATCAGCCCTGAAAGTTAGTCATCCATAGTTGATCAGCCCTGAAAGTTGTCATCCACAGTTGATCAGCTTCTTGCCTCTTTTTGGTATCGATGAGCCTCATGACTTATTGGTCGGCCTTGAGTATTTCTTATCGACTCAACACAAATAGACCAAACTTGTCATATCACAACAAGACTAAATAAGAGAAAATGATACAAAGCATATAGGATGAAGAAGAATAAAATTTAAAAATATAGCAAAATAGAAGAAAAGGAAGTTGAAAGATGCTTTAAGTATAATTTTCCCTTTCTTTATTTTCCTGTTAAAATAAGAGATTGGATATGTTCTACACTACAAGGGAGAATCTTTGCATAGAGACTAGTTGATACTTCTGCAGGCAGTTTAGGCATTTCATCATCCTGAAGTAATTTCCATGTTGACTTTAAGGGCAACCTTTTACGATAGGTTTCTTACATGACTTTATTATAAGGTATTATCTATATGCCGAAGTTATTTAGCAATCGTCTATGGATTTATCTAATCAACAATCAAAGTTGAAGTTATTAATGAGCGGTTCCGAGTTATTAAGTCATTCATGCTTTGGCCAAAATATAGGTAAAATGTATTAAAATTTGTTTGTTCAATTTCATTCAAACATGACATAGTTCAGAAACGATGTTCAAGCAAAAAATCAAATTTGTTCATTCAAATATTATTATTATGTTTTCCATGTTGATGACTTCATACTCACATGTGATGACTCCTTTATACATTTGTTACAACTCCAAGCTTATCTAGCATTGAAAACTGTCTTCTGCAAAACCTAACATTCATATGTTCTGATCAGCCATCATTCATAGCATGGATTCATGGATTCATTTTCCATTTCCAGCTCACCACTTCAACTAATTTCTACAATCTACTTCCTACATCCTGAATTTCCTTTATATTATTAAATTTACTACTTATCAGTGATGTGCCAAGTATCCCTTATTTGCCCTTTTTCTAGCTGAAACTCTTTTAACTTGTCCTCCAATTCCCACTAGTATATCAGCCACCCTCATAGGTGTTGAACTTTAGCCTATTCATCTTAAGATAGCCCCATCCATTACTTCCAGTAGTTTTTCTATGTCCAACAAGAGATAATCCCTTACTTTTTTTCATCCACGACTGACAAGAATGCTGTATTGATTGCGTATTAGAACAGTGCAAACAACCAAACATCTTCTCAAACACAAAGACTACCATTAATTTGTCAGACATAGTTCTCTTAACAACACATTCTTGAGACCAAGCTGCTCTTTAAATTTCCCTTTTCCCTTTTTCAGAAACATATGCATGAATGACACTAGATCTGAAAGCAAAAAACCAGGCTACCAGTCTTCATTATGTTAGGCTTCAGTATGAATCCAATCTCATGCCTATGTGGTAGAATTAACACTTCCATTAAAGAAGGAAAAAGAAGTTGTTTAACCTCAAAAAGATCAGAACAAATGGTTTAAATCATTGCATTTCTCCATTCATTTCCAGCATATCCCTTCTCAGCAAGCTTCTTCAATAGTCAAAGCTGTCTTCAGCACCTCTCTCTCTCTCTCTCTCTCTCTCTCTCTCTCTCTATATATATATATATATATATATATAATATATATATATATATATATATGTATCACACACACACACATGGTAAACCAAAATTTGAAAACTCACAGTATAAGTTAAATCCTTATCCTTTACTCAAAATGATTATTTGTCTTCTCTAAAAATTCTCAATCTTGCATTTCCTTTTGTCACTTCTCTTAGCTATCTATAATATTAATGATTTTAATAATACACAAGAAATCAGGTACTGCTAAGTGTGCACCTCAACATTTTATATTTTTATTGCCATTGGTTCTCTAGTAGCCCTCTACTCTATAATCTCATCATATTCGCCAATCTGCAGTAATAACAGTATGACTAACTGAGAAACAAATATGACAAAGTAACAGGACATAGTAAAGTACTTAATTTGATCCTGTCCATATGATTTTAGAGAGCGGAAAAGTAAGACTAGTGTTACCCTCCCAATAGGTACCAAATATATCTCCCTGAAAAAGAAATTTACAATCAAAATAATTCTAAGTTGTGCTCCAGAGGGCCATATTTCAACCAAGGCAACAAAACATGGTTCAAATGCACAGCACAGGTTTGTTATTTATGCATCACATATATGCTTAGTGGCTGTAGCAAGATCTTGGCATGAAGTATTATCAAATTGTGCTCGAGGTTGCATTGGATAAGCTTTGGTGTCATTAAAGATGGATAAGGAAATATTGATTATGTCATGTATTGTTAACTCTAATTTGTCTAGAAGCAGAAATCATTTTTACTATCTTTCGAACAACCTGATAGAATACCTGGACAGAAAATTTTCAATGTGAAAGCATGAGGCTATAGACTTCTTTTTTTCTTCAAAATTTAAAGGTAATATCCGAATATTCAAAAAGCAATAGTTATGGTGCATTCCATCGAATACATAAACAAAACTAAGGAAACAGGAAAAGAGAGATGAGATTATCAGGAAATTGGTGCTTTGCCAAACCCCACAATCTCGTTGGGTATCCCTCTCTCTTCACATTTGATCAAAAATCATCTTATTGTCATTGCTACGTTGAAGAAAACGCATGAGAATGGGAAAAAAAAAAACAATAAGAAAAGGATACGTTAAAGAAAAGCGCATGAGAAACCTAAAAAAAATAATAAGAAAAAGAGAAAAAAAGAGATGCTGTTGTCACCAGGATAAAGCCAGACTCCTCAATTGACAGTATTTGCTCAGCTAGTCTTCTTCTCAGCAACCGCTTTATTCTCCTTCTTGCCCATCGTCGAGGCCTGTGAATACAAGAAAGTCCCCAAGATGGCGATGGCCGACCCCAGAGCATTCAGCGGCCGAATTGGATTCCTGAAGACCAGTACCGAGGAGATGATGACCACCACCCGCTTCATGGTATTCCCGACCGAGAACGTCAACGGACTGATCTTGTCGAGAGCCTGGTAAGACGACTGGTTGTAGAGGTGGTAGAAAATTCCCGAGAGGAGCACCCACCAGTAGAACGTCCACGGCGAAGGCAAGGCAGCGAGCGCCCGCTGGAAGCCGCCCTGCCACTGAGCCCCTTCGACGAAGACGGCGACGGGGAAGAGGTAAAGAAGGGAGATGATGCTGATCCAGCCATAGAGGTTGAGGCCATTGATGTGGGAGAAATCTTGGAGGCTCTTCTTGGAGTAGATATTGCGGAAAACGAAGCCGACGTTGGAGATGAGGGCGGTCCAAAGGCCCTGGGCATTGAAGGAGACCTCGGTGACGGCGGCGAGGGAGCAGCCGGCGACGATGGGGAGGACGGAGAGCCAGACTTGGATGGGGTAGAAGCGGCCAAGGAAGGCCGAGAAAACGACGGAGAATACGGGCTCGGAGGCCTTGATGACATGGGTGAAGGAGACGGCGACTTTGGAGAAGGAGACGCAGGCGGAGATGTGGCCGATGGTGTGGAAGAGGGCGGGGCCGAGAAGGGCGAGGAAGAATCTCTTGGATACTCTGGGGAAGGGCTGGAGGCGGGAGGCCCAGAGGGCAGCCATCCAGAGGGAGCCTACGAATAGCTGGAAGGAAGCCAGGAGCCAGGGGTAGGGGAAGATGTTGAGGACCTTCTTGTTGTAGATGTTGAAGACGACGTTCTGGAAGTACCACAGGCCGAACACCACGGCCAGATACAAGGTATTGTCCGGGGTGGTGGATTTGGATCTGGTTTCGTTCTCCGCCATGGATTTACCGGTGGAATCATCCTCAATTGGATCAGGGATGAAATCCTCTCCATCTTTCAAGTCCCTGATGCCTACTTCTTGCTTCTCCTTCGGTGGTGGAGCATCGGGGTCTCCATCTGCCGCCGCCGCGGCTGCTGCCCTGGGGATTATAATGGGGGATCTGAGGAGGAGGACAGAGAGGGGCAAACGGGTGGGAGCACGCAAACAGGTAAGGGCGGTGTTCGGGGTGGAATGAGGTCTCAGGATGCGGGATCCGTGGATGGGGGATCGGGTTTTGGTGTGCCGGAGAAGAGGGGACGATGAAAAGGGAAACTGAATGGAAAGCATGTTTTTGCCCTTCTTCTTTGCCCGATATCTGTTTGATGTTATTTATGGCTCGGGAACCGAAAAGAGAAGAACGGCGAGCGAAGTATGAATGGGGAGAGAGAGACAGAGAGAGAAAACCAGAAAAATTCTAATAAATATTAGGTAGCACGTGTGTGCGACGCAGCACGGGCAGTAGCTGGATAATCAAACCAGATGCCGCCCTTTTGGGAATTTTTTTTAAAAATAATATTTTTTAAATAAAAAATTATTAAAATAGATGTTTCGGGATTTATTTATCGAAGTAGGTGTTTTGCATCGACGTGGCGGTGACGGGGCATCTAAGTTCGTCTTTTCAAAAGACGAAATTGGATTTCGTCTTTTGAAAAAACGAAATTCTTATAAATTAATAATTTTTTATTTTATTTTAAAATTTAATTTGATATATAATAAAATTTGATTTAACATGTAATAAAATGATGCGACGTTAAATTCGTCTGTTGGAAAGACGAATTCAATTTGGAATTCGTCTTTCCAACGAACGAATTCAAAATCAAATTTTTTTTATAATTTTATAAATATTATTATTATTTTTAAATAAAATTAATAAATTTTAATTTTAAATAAATAAATAATAAATAAAAAAATTAGTATTAGTTAAAATTTTATATATTATTTTTTGATAATATTATTATTATATTATTTTAAGATAATATTAATTAAAAATAATATTAATTAACTATATAAAAATAAGATTAATTTAAAATTAATAATAATTTAACTAAAAATAATATTAATCGAAAATAATATTAATTAAAAGATATTATAATTATTATTTTATATTCTAAAATATAATGAATATATTATAATTTATTATATTATATATTATAATTTTTATAATATAGTATAAAAATTTTTAAAAAAAATAAAAAATAATCATCATGTCGATACTATTCGGTCGCTAGCCCGGTATCAGTTCGGTCGACAGCCCGGTGTCAGTCCGATCCCTTGCTCAGGAGCGGTGGCAGGACCCCGACGACCGGACCGGCGATTGGGGCTGTGGCATGACTGGGGCTAGACCGGTAACAGGATCTTGGCGGTCGGATAAGTAATCGGACCCGGGTGGCCGGACCGGCTGCTGGATCGGGGACCGCAACTGGGGTCGGACCGGGGGCCGGATCGGCGGCCGGACTGGGACCCGCATCAGGGGCCGGACCGGCGGCCAGACTGGGGCCCGCATCGGGGGCCGGACTAGCGGCCGGACCGGGGTCCCCGATCCGGCCCCCGATGCGGGCTCCGGTCCGGCCGCCGATCCGGCCCTCGGTCCGGCCCCAGTTGCAGCCCCGGTCCGGCCACCCGGTCCGGCCCCCGGTCCGGCCGCCGATCCGGCCCTCGGTCCGGCCCCAGTTGCAGCCCTGGTCTGGCCACCCGGGTCCGACTTCCTATCCGGCCCCCGGTCCGGGGACCCCGGTCCGGCCCCCGGTCCGGCCGCCGATGCGGCCCTCGGTCCGGCCCCAGTTGCAGCCCCGGTCTGGCCACCCGGGTCCGACTTCCTATCCGGCCCCCGGTCCGGGGACCCCGGTCCGGCCGCTAGTCCGGCCCCCGATGCGGGCCCCAGTCTGGCCGCCGGTCTGGCCCCCGATGCGGGTCCCAGTCCGGCCGTCGATCCGGCCCCAATTGCGGCCCCCGATCCGGCAGCCGGTCCGGCCACCCGGGTCCGATTACTTATCCGATCGCCAAGATCCTGTGATCGTCTAACCCCAGTCATGCCACAGACCCGATCGCCGGTCCGGTCGTCGGGGTCCTGCCACCGCTCCTGAGCAAGGGATCGGACTGACACCGGGCTGTCGACCGAACTGGTACCGGGCTAGCGATCGAATAGTATCGACATGAAGATTATTTTTATTTTTTTTATTTTTTTAAAAATTTTTTATACTATATTATAAAAATTATAATATATAATATAATAAATTATAATATATTCATTATATTTTAGAATATAAAATAATAATTATAATATAATTTATATTATAATATCTTTTAATTAATATTATTTTCGATTAATATTATTTTTAGTTAAATTATTATTAATTTTAAATTAATATTATTTTTATATAGTTAATTAATATTATTTTTAATTAATATTATCTTAAAATAATATAATAATTAATATTATCAAAAAATAATATATAAAATTTTAACTAATACTAATTTTTTTATTTTTATTTATTTATTTAAAATTAAAATTTATTAATTTATTTAAAAATAATAATAATATTTATAAAATTATAAAAAAAAATTGATTTTGAATTCGTTTGTCGGAAATACGAATTTTAAATTGAATTCGTCAACGAATTCAACGTCGCATCGAATTTATTATGCATCAAATCAAATATTAAATTAAATTTATAAAAATTTTATCTTTTTAAAAGATAAAATTCAATTTCATCGCTTGAAAAGCGGAACTTAATGTCCCGTCACCGCCACGTCAATACAAAACACATAAATATATTCCAAAATATCTATTTTAATAATTTTTTATTTAAAAAACATTATTTTTAAAAAAACTTCCCCTTTTTGGCTCCGAACTGGTTGTTCCACGTGGCATCAGAAGCGAGACAGACGTGGAAATTTCATTTGATCATTGTTATGGTTATCGCTATTAGATTCCTTCCTTGGATTAAATAATTAGATTGTTTTTTTTTTTTTTCAGATATTAAAAATTTAACCGTTGCAAGCAACCAAGTTGCCAGACTTGTCTCATTTCTTGCTTGATTAATTGATGCCCATCCCTATCTCAGTAATCATCTCTCAACCATGTTGATTATCACTGATGAGGGGTACAGTTAGTTATGAGATTTTTCGCACAGCCGGCAAGGGTTCGAGCGGATATATTTTGACGAGAAAATCCAAGAATAAAATAAAAAATAAAAAAATAGTCCAAAAATAAAATTAAAAAAGAAAAAAATTAATAAAATAATTCTAGAATCCCTATTGGCCGGTGGTAGTGAAAAAGTTAGGGATATGTTGCCGCTTTTCCTCCGGGATCGGGCTCGGTGAACATGCTGGAGGGTTCCTCGACCGGATAACCTGCAAGAAGTCCCTAGGCACCGAAGGGGGCTCCGGTAGGGGACACTCCGATGCTTAAGTTAGAGGAGGATTGGAGCAACAGAACGGAATAAACTTGGGAAGAGAAATCAGAATGGGGAAAAAGAACGTTACCCTTCACGGAGGTCCCCCGGGTGCCTTTTATAGGCATCGAGCGCTGCCAAATTCTGTTGGGGAGCAAGCTAGGAAAGCCCGGATATGACCCCAAGAGGATAGGCGTGGCGGCGTGACAGGTGTGTCAGAGTAGTGGCCATGCACTGGAGTTCGTTACAACAGAACGTCAGAACTGTCGGAGAGGAAAGGTTCCTGGAAACTTCGGGCGACCCCTTCAGCAATGGATCGGCCGGCCTCCCATAAGCCGGCCGGGGCGTTCAGCAGGATCTCCAGGAACCGATTGCGGCAATCAAAGAGGCCGTCGCACGGGCGATGAGGCGCCCGTCAGCCCTCAAAGCCCCCGGGTCGGCTCTTTGGAAAAGCTGACCGTGGAGTCGGATTCCGCGTGTGGACCAGCCGACCAGACGCCGGGGCTGGTCCGACCGGGGACTAGCCGAAAGGGCGCATCAGTTGCCCCCCTACTCCTGGGCATTGAGGGGCCACGTGGCTCAAAGGGACAGGAGCATGATTACGTGCACCTGCAGCGAACTCCAGATCGAGGCGTCGGGTCGCTTCGAATCCCTCCGGACGGTGCTCTGGACAGCTGTCAGCCGCTCGTTGGTGCGCAAGCGAGGCAGTTAATGCAAGCCAGGCGCCATGATGAAAGCCAGGCTGTCCTGCGTCGATCCGGGGCGAAGTGATGCGTTGCGCCACGCGGCGGTATCTGGCCGGCCGGTGCCATCTTCCAGGTCAATCCCGCACCGTTGATCCGGCACGCACACGAATAGCGATCCGCGTGAGAGGGTGCTTCAACCGCTTCGATTCCCGCATCACGGGCGGTTGCGGCTCTTGACAAGGCGGCTGGGACGCGCCCGAGACGGGTAATAACTTCTCCCTCCTCTCCCCCTCCCTCGAAGGCCTATAAAAGGAGGAGGAGGCAAAGCGAGGGGGCTTTTCCTACCGTGCCTGCTCTTCGCGAGATTAAGCTCTCCCCTCCTTCTTCCGCGAAACCCGGTATCTTGGAGTCCGACCTCAGGTTAGTCCCGTCCATCCTCCTTCCTCTTCTAGCTCCCAATGGCATCTAGTAGTAGGGGTTCGTCCCATAAGCCTAGGGACCCAGGACTGAGCATGATATCCTCAACCATGACCCGGGACCGGGTCGAAAACCTTAGGGCGGTGTACGGCATCCCGTCCACCCTGCACCTCACATTACCGGGCCAAGAGGGGAGATCAAATAACCCGCTAGGTCCAGGAACCCTCCCGATGTACGAGTCCCATCTTAAGGCCGGCCTCAGGTTCCCTTTACACCCTCTATTCATAAAAATCTTCAACTTTTATAGGGTAACCCCTGTGCAGCTGACCCCGAACAGCATTTGGGTGATTTGCTGCTTTATATTACTTTGCCATAGGGCCAGGTCCGTCCCTAGTCTGTCCCTCTTTGGCAACTTCTACTTGAAGAAGGATTTTAGGAGCCGGGACTGGGTCCTGTTCGTCCCCCGTCAGGGCCGAAAGATCCTGAAGTGCCTCCCGTCACCGTCCACGGGTGGAAGGCTAGGTTCTTCTTCGTCAGTAGCCTCGAACCTTGGGGGTTCGAGCCGTTGTGGAGAGAGCCGCAGGCGAGAGTCCGCGAGGGGAGGTCGGTATCGACGACCGACCTGGGCGTGTTCAATGTGATCAGTAGGGCCGGCCCAGTGGCGACATTTGAGTTGTTGGGGGAAGGGACCCTTCATCAGGCGGGGATCAGTCCCCAAGGATTCTTAGGCAAGGGTCGACCCCTCTTCTCATAATTCCCTCAGTTTTTTCTTCTTTTTTCTCTCTAACTCTGGATGTTTGGTGACAGGAGGAAGGATGCAACGGATCGATAAGTCCAAGGTCATCCGACGGGCGGTGCGGAAGCGTGCCGCCCCAGAATCAGCCCCTCCACCGGCCGCCGAGCAACAGAAGAAGAGGCGGGAGGAGGAGTGACCCGCCACCGTCGTGGATGTGGAGTCGGATGGGGACGACATCCCTCTCACTGAGCGCAGAGCGAGGAATGCGGCTGGGGCGTCGGCCCCACAGGGAGAGTCAGCCCTCGGGCCGGAGCGAGAGCGGCTGGGGGCGTCTGTCGCGGCCGCGGCGCCTGTCGATCCAGAGGAGGTAGCCCTCCGGCTGACAAGGGTAAGGGGCCGACCGAGGAAGGGACGGCTGGCAGCGAGTTCGAGCGATCGGATGAGGAGGTACGCTAGGAGTTCCAACACTGGCATGCACTGGACCACCCCAGGAGGGCACAGAGCTTGTTGAGGGGCGCGATGACCGATGCTGACTAGGAGGTGTCGATCCAGAGAAATCTGATCGACGTTACCGTGGAGACCTACCGGGACTTCATGAGGGTAAGGGCTTTACCTTATTTCTTTGCTTCACTGTCTTTCCTCCTTTAAGTGTAATCCTAACTTGGTCGTATGTCTGTAGCTTCTCCACGATATCTCCCTCATGGACGACGGCATCTGCCGTATAGTGCACGCCGCCAAGACCTCTACAAAGAGGGTTCAGGAGCTGGAAGCGGCTCAGGTGATCGCGACGGCGTCCCTAAAGTCAGCCAAAGAGAACCTGGCGGCAGCCCAGGCGGAGACAGTGTCAGTGCAGGCGGCTCTGAAGAAGGCCGAGGACCGGCTGGCTGACCGCGAGGCCAGGTTGAAGAGAAGAAAAGCAAAAGCCGACGCCCTCGCCCGCCGGTTGGGTGAGGAAGAAAAACGGTCGACGGAGGCCGACAAGAGGGTCCGGGCTGAGCAGGCGGTGGTGGCGTAGTTGGAGGCTCAGCTCAAAGAATTTAAGGAGTTGATTGCGAAGCAGGTCCAGGAGGCCGTGGTGGCCTACAAGGCCTCCATCGCCTTTACTGAAGACATGGAGGAGGCGGCGACCGACTTCTACAGGGAGGGCTACGATGATGCCCTGAAGAAGGTGGGTCTGCTATTCCCGGAGCTGGACCTGGCGGATGCCGAGCTGCGGGAGCCGTCCGAGGGAGAGGAGGCCGAAGCGGAACCCCCGACTAAAGGTGAAGCAGAAACGGCCAGGATCGAAGCTCCGGCATTGATTGACATGGAGGTGGTGGCCCTCCCGGAGGATTCTCCCACCGCTGCAGGTCCGATTGACCTGCCAGTTGTAGCTGACGGGGCCAAGGTTGTGGCCCTTGAGGCATCTCCCGTGGGCCGGACCTAAGGGGTTTATAAAGGTCCGACCCACCTCTTTTGTACACACCAATTTTTGGAATGAATGAGAAGGCTCATTTTTGAAACTCTTGTAATGTGTTCGAAGCATTGATTTTCAAAAATTCTTCTAAGTACCCCGGGTCGGCCTTACGGCATTGCAGGGTCACGAGCTACCTTGAAGTGGCCGACGGGCAAGGGGCAAGTGTCTTTTTCCCGGAATTTCTCCAAGGACGACCGCGATTGGAATGAGATGTCAAACAAGGCGGCTCGTGACCCGTGCCCTGGGTCACGCGGACAAGCACGCGGACGTGAATAGCGATCCGCGTGAGAGGGTGCTTCAGTTGCAATCGGGGGTACTTGGAGAAATTCCGGGAAAAAGACACTTGCCTCGTGCCCGTCGGCCACTTCAAGGCAGCTCGTGACCCTGTAATGCCGTAAGGCCGACCCGGGGTACTTAGAAGAATTTTTGAAAATCAACGCTTCGAACACATTACAAGAGTTTCAAAAACGAGCCTTCTCATTCATTCCAAAAAGTGGTGTGTACAAAAGAGGTGGGTCGGACCTTTACAAACCCCTTAGGTCCGGCCCACGGGAGATGCCTCAGGGGCCACAACCTCGGCCTGTCAGCTATAAGAGGGTCCTTGGACCTAGCGGGTTATTTGCTCTCCCCTCTCGGCCTGGTAATGTGAGATGCAGGGTGGACGGGATGCTGTACACCGTCCTAAGGTTTTCGACCCGGTCCCGGGTCATGGTTGAGGATATCACGCTCGGCCCTGGGTCCCTAGGCCTATGGGACGAACCCCTACTACTAGACGCCATTGGGAGCTAGAAGAGGAAGGAGGATGGCCGGGACTAACCTGGGGTCGGACTACTAGATGCCGGGTTTCGCGAAAGAAGGAGGGGAGAGCTCAATCTCGCGAAGAGCAGGCACGGCAGGAAAAGCCCCCTCGCTCTGCCTCCTCCTCCTTTTATAGGCCTTCGAGGGAGGGGGAGAGGAGGGAGAAGTTATTGCCGCCTCGGGCGCGTCCCAGCCGCCTCGTCAAGAGCCGCAACCACCCGTGATGCGGGAATCGAAGCGGCTGAAGCACCCTCTCACGTGGATCGCTATTCGCGTGCACGCCGGATCAACAGTGTGGGATTGACATGGAAGATGGCGCCGGCCGGCCAGATACCACCGCGTGGTGCAACGCACCACTTCGCCCCGGATCGATGCAGGATAGCCTGGCTTTCATCATGGCGCCTGGCTTGCATTAACTACCTTGCCTGCGCACCAACAGGCGGCTGACAGCTGTCCAGAGCACCGTCCGAGGGGATTCGAAGCGACCCGACGTCTCGATCCGTAGTCCGCCGCAGGTGCACGCAATCATGCTCCTGCCCCTTTGAGCCACGTGGCCCCTCAATATCCAGGAGCAGGGGGCAACTGATGTGCCCTTTCGGCTAGTTCCCGGTCGGACCGACCCCCGGCATCCGGTCGGCTGGTCCATGCGTGGAATCCGACTCCACGATCGGCTTTCCAAAAGAGCCGACCCGGGGGCTTTGAGGGCTGACGGGTGCCTCATCGCCCGTGCGACGACCTCTTTGATTGCCGCAGTCGGTTCCTGGAGATCCTGCTGAACGCCCCAGTCGGCTTCTAGGAGGCCGGCCGACCCATTGCTGAAGGGGTCGCCCGAAGTTTCCAGGAACCTTTCCTCTCCGACAGTTCTAACGTTCTGTTGTAACGAACTCCAGCGCATAGCCACTACTCTGACACACCTGTCACGCCGCCACCCACGACTTTGCCGCCACACCTATCCTCTTGGGGGCATATCCGGGCTTTCCCAGCCTGCTCCCCAACAAAA
This sequence comes from Areca catechu, assembly GCA_021397845.1. Taxonomy (NCBI): domain Eukaryota; kingdom Viridiplantae; phylum Streptophyta; class Magnoliopsida; order Arecales; family Arecaceae; genus Areca; species Areca catechu. The sequence continues at coordinate 155,222,048 of CM038049.1, read as the reverse complement.
TTTGGCAGTGCTCGGTGCCTATAAAAGGCACCCGGGGGGATCTCCGTGAAGGGTAACGTTCTTCTTTCCCATTTTGATTTCTCTTCCCAAGTTTCTCCCGTTCCGTTGCTCCAACCCTCCTCTAACTTAAGCATCGGAGTGTCCCCGTCGGAGCCCCCTCCGGCGCCCAAGGACTTCTTGCAGGTTGTCCGGTCGAGAAGCCCTCCAGCGCGTTCACCGAGCCCGGTCCCGAAGGAAAAGCGGTAATAGGATATATATAATAAATTCCGTTCACTCGGCTGATACCAGTGGTAGTCAGGTTGACATACTCACCTTCGGATGGGAAATGGCTGCGAAAAAATTAATATGCGCCGTGTATCGAACATTCCCTGGCTAGGATTGGAAGACCGTCTGGGGGTGCCCACACCCAGGATCTAACTCCTCCTTTTTTTTTTTTTATCAAAAAAAAACCATGTTGATTTGAATCGAATCAAATTAATTTTTTTTATTTATTTTATCGGTTTGCATTGAATTTTACATATTATCATTCGAACTCAAATTCAATTAAGAAAATCTTAAAATAATTTAATTAAAAAATAATATTGAACCAATCCGGCCTGAATTTTGCCTATCGTACATGCACGTTACCATTCACACATTGCTGCCGTTAGTCTGGGTGGCCTTCTTCACCTCCCTCCACGCGTCTCTCCTCGGCCCCATCCACTTAGATCCTCCACCTACGTGCCACCTCGGGATCCGTCCATTCCTCCTCTAAAAGTCTTCGGCACCTCCCCCTCTTTTTCTCCCTCTCTCGGGACGCAAAATGGCCTTCTCGGCGGTGGCGCCCCCGTCACTGCGCCTCCGGCCACCCCTGCCCTCCCTCCGTCCCTCCCAGCCTCGCTTCTTGTCCTCCCTTCTGCTCCTGAAATCCCACCACCATCCCCGTAAAGCCCTAAAACGTTTCCTTCCCCCCGCTCCTCTCCTCCTTCGCAGCCGCTCGCCGCCCTCCGTCGTCTCCGGCTCCCTGCACCGCCCTTCCATTGAGGTATAAGACCCAATGCCATCTTCTCCCACCCTTCCGCCTTCGAAAAGTCTTATTTGTCTTGTCGAAATCTTCTCCTTCTAGGGCTCCTCTGGATTCCGGCAATGGGACTCGCTCACTGCCAAGTTCGCTGGCGCCGCCAACGTCCCCTTCCTCCTCCTTCAGCTCCCCCAGATTGTCCTCAACGCCCGAAACCTCCTTGCCGGTAACAAAGCCGCCCTCTTCGCCGTCCCCTGGCTCGTGAGTGACTTCTACCTTCCTCTCCTGAAAGATCTTTCTTTTCTTGCTTAAGTTCTTGGGAAAGGAGTTTGAATGATCGGAGAACTGTGCCAGGGAATGCTGACGGGGTTGTTGGGAAATCTCTCGTTGTTGTCCTACTTTGCGAAGAAGAAGGAGACGGAGGCCGTTCTCATTCAGACATTGGGAGTGCTGTCGAACTACGTGGTGATCGCGCAGCTTGCGATGGCCGGGGCCATGCCCCTGCCTCAGTTTGTGGCGACTTCATCTGTCGTTGCCTCTGGTCTTGTTCTCAACTTCTTTAATTACTTTGGCTGGCTTCATGACGGAGTCTGGGGCATCTGGGAGGACTTCATTACCATTGGAGGGGTCGCCGTTCTCCCTCAGGTGAACATCGAAGGCTGTGGTTCTGAATGGGGTTAATGCAATTCAGTTCTGCTTCCCTTGATCCCGTGCATTGTGGATTTGCAGGTGATGTGGTCTACATTTCTTCCCTATATCCCAAACAGCATCTTGCCTGGGATGTTTTCTGGTATTATAGCAGTTGTGGCTGTTATTTTGGTAAGTTCTAAGTACAGTAATTCCCTTTTTGGCTTTTACTTGGATTGGAACTTGATATATTACTTGCTCTGGAGGTTGATGATAAATAAGCAAACTTTGGTGAAGAGCATGTCACTAGTAGGCTATTAATGATGGTTGTATCGTAAGAGGTCGTTGATGGTGCGTGCAGATAACTTATCAGCACCCATAATTGTCAACCCAATCATGTATATCGTATAGCATAACATCCTTTTTATCTATTGTAGATATCTGGTAGGCAGGTTGTTTTATCTAGGGAAAGATTCTTGTATGGATATCATAAACTATTATAGATGCAAAACTAGAAAATACTTTAAGTTTAACATCATCAAACAAAAGCCCAAAAGGTTCTTGAATCTTGATCTTCGAAGAGGAAGTCCCCTTGTGAATGTTGTGCAACATATCTCTATTATCCTTGAAGATATCCCAGAAGTGTTTTTATCTAGGGAGGCTATCAGTTTCCTAAATGTTTTTTAAGAAGTTCCATGATATACCTAATTAGGTCCATAAACTGCCATTAATCACTATAAAGTCATTTGGTCTAGGCATAATTTCTTCACCCAAGATATAAACTCCCTTTGCATATCCTATTCATTCTGGGCTTGATCAGATTCTTGCTTGCCACAACGATGTATTTTAGGCTAAACTTGGTTTAGATTTGATTAGTTCAAAGTTATTTGGTTCTTCTTTTGATTATTTGCTCTTTTATCTAGTCCGTTGTGCCTTTATTTTAAATCTTTTGGGAGAAGGTTTGGTATGATCTATTTTGTAACGATTTTTGTACAAAAACTCGAAACCATTTGTGTGGTGAGATTGTGATCCTATTTTGTGCAGGAATATTCTCTACAACTCCTAATCTAGGCCTAGGTTCTAGGAAGCATGAATTCTTCAATTTCCATGATATGTGTCCAATACTAATGCCAAGTATCCTATTTTTGAACATAGAAAACATTCTTTGAGAGGCTTTTAGATATCTCTGGCAATGAGGTAGAGGAATTTTCTTTCCTTTTGTTTTATGAACATTAGCTTATTGTTAATGAGCTGTTAATTTGGACTTTGTGATGCTCATACTATTGTATGGAGTATGGACTATGGACTAGGATGTATGGATTTGATTATTGATCAAGTCATGAGTTTGTGGAACCTAATGCAGAATTACATTATATTTTGACAGCCCACTATGCTTTTTGGATATTTCTTTACACATATATGTAGCAAATACTTAAATACCAAGTCATACATTAGCTGTATTTTTATCACACTTTTTCAAATTTGTATGTCAATGTATTTGTATCTCCTATCCTTGTCCATGCTTCATAGCCTTGGTTGGTTTAAAAAAAAATTAAATGCACTAGGATCGTGTTTTGAAGATGTTTTGATGGAGTTTTATATGTTTTATACAGGCCCTATAGAGTTATGAGTTTTGCTAAATATTTTTTGAGAAGATCCATAATATACCTGTTTAGGTCTGGAAACTGCTAGTGATCACTGTAGAGTCAATCTGGACTAGGCATAATTTCTTCATCCAAGAGTTAAACTCCCTTTTGCATCTCCTATTCATTATGGGTTTGATCAGATTCTTGCTTGCTACAATGATGTATTTTGGGCTAAATTTGATTTAGGTTTGATTAGTTCAAAGCTATTCGGGTCTTCTTTTAATTAATTTGCTCTTTTATCTATTCTGTTGCACCATTTATTTAAATCGTTTGGGACAAGGTTCAATATGATCTATTATTCTATTTTCTATGTTGTTTAGTCTGTGGAAGTTTGACATTTTTTGCCACACCATTGCAAATGATAATTCACTAATTGATTAGAATGGTCCTTTCCTCAGTCAAGACAGTCAGAAGTTTTGGATTGTTGTCCCTTGTCTTGTGTGCCTGGTAGGGGGAAGGTTGATAAGTTTAGATTACATGTATCCGTCATGGGTTTGGCTTTATGTCATTATGTTCTTTCGACATTATGCCTTCTCTTGGTCATTACTTCCATTATTAGGGATGCTTAGAGCTTCAAACAAATAGGGAAATAGTGAAAAAGAAGAGAACCTGAGGGTCATCAATAAAACCCACAGACAATCAAGTAGACCACCTTTTTTAAAAATAAATTCATTGTTTGAAATTTATTTATATCAGCTTATATGCTGGTTGGCGCTTCGAAAGCAAGTTAACTGATGGACAATGCATTATCCCTACTTAAAATTTTGTCCTTCTGGTTGTCTAATCTTATGAGGAGCTTTCCCTTTAATGCTTGACATCTATATGACGCCCCAACAATTTTGTTTAAGGCTAATGTTCTATATTCTTTAATATTATTTTGATTTACCTCCCTTACGGTTGTGTGATTTTTTGGATTTGCTAATATTCTAATGCTTCTTACATGTAACTTTTTTGTTTCCCCAGCATGAGGGTGACAAAATTTTTGGTCAGACAGTGGTCAGCACTCAGCATATCTGATACTTTCTGGTCTTTTTTATTTTTTTAATTGTGATGCAAATCATAAAGGCAGGGATTAGTATGGATAAATGTTCATTATCAGTTTAGCTTGCAGGACCCCATATTAACCATCCAGAAACTGTTCTGTGGTTTAATGTTTGATGTCATGGCTTAGAAAGAAAAGAAAGCAATTATATGAATCACTGACTTCTCATTCTTTACTGTTTATTCCTTTTATTTGGTGTTTGATTATGCTTCAAAATTGTTGTTCTAATCATGCGATATCAGAACTGTTAATGAAGTTACATTGCTTGAGTCTAGTACTACTTTCTGGATTGTGATTCTTTTATCCTTCCATCAAGAAGTTTCTAATATTAGTTTTTGATTTTAAAGTATCTGTTCTCATTTTGATTGTGCATTACTAACACATGCAGGCACGAACTGGGAAACTTTCTGATGGAGGGATAAAATTTGTTGGTTCCATATCTGGATGGACTGCAACGCTGCTTTTCATGTGGATGCCTGTAGCACAAATGGTACGGAGAAGCTCTACTTTGGTTTCTTTAATATTCCATCACCTGTTACATGGAACATTAACCTTGTAGCTGTTTATGCAGTGGACAAATTATCTCCATCCAGATAACATTAAAGGTTTATCAGCTTTCACAATGTTGCTTGCAATGATTGGAAATGGTCTTATGATTCCACGAGCTTTATTTATTCGTGATTTGATGTGGTATTTCATCTTCTGAAGTCCTTTCTTCCTATCATAGCTCCATTTATTAGAGTTAGTTCAGTGTTTTAAGAAGTATGTACAAGTGATTTTTCTGACATATAGATGTTAAGGACCCAAAATAAGCATTTGTTAATTGGGATACTGATGTGTTTATGATTCATATGTGCCTTTTAATAGGTCAGATATATTCATCCTTTGGTTTTTTGATAATGGTGTTCCTTTAGATCACGAGAACAGGCATGTTAACCAACTTACTTTGGTTATATATTGCTGAAAATATGCAAACAATTACATAATTCTTCTGTTTGATTACAAATTTGTTTAAGAGCTTCTACTTTGTATAGGAATTTCTTCCTAATGGTAGTTTTTTTATGAACTCTTCTAGCAAGTCCATGTTATTTCTTGTTGCCATGATACTTGAAAGATCATATTAACTTTCTTGATATGTCAGAATCTATCTTATATTTGTTATTAAAAGTCTCATGCTGTCACAGTGGCTTTGCCTCTGATATCTTGCTCTGGCTGCCCTCCACATATTCAATCATCTCAACAGGCTTTCCAATTTTCTAGGTTAGTCAGAAACCTATTACTTGTTTCATGATTGTATCACTAATTATAAAAAGAGACTCAGATTTTGGAGAAGGGTAGAGTGTCAGCCTTAATATGAAAAGTAATCAATGCACCTAGGGAAAAGGTTAATTCTTGATAAGGAAAATATATCATGCTTGTCATTATCACCATCATTGTCCAAGCCCATTCCCAGTAAATGAGTGCTATGGAGCAAAATCTAACTCAAGACGGCTTCTCAAGAATCTAATAGAATTTCATGACTGACTAGAAACTTGCAGCAATCCTCAAGGAGTTGGTCCTGAATCCCTGGCCATGACAACTTTTAGATAGAGAGGTCCTGCCTTGAAACCTAGAAGGACAGTTGGCAGGTAAGATGGCCTACCATATTATTTTGCAGTTTAAGCTCATGCAGGCAGGACAAAACTCTACTGGTCATGGACAGGGTTTCAATGGAAAGGAAAGGAAAATATTGTAGAGGGGTTATGTCATGTTTGCTGAACAAATTTCTATGTATTAGACACAGAGTTGTTTTCTTTGGTGGTCTTGGATGAACACAAAAGCAGATTTTATAAGCTTTTCACCAAACTAGATTTTGAGGGGCAGAATTTAGAATGTTTACAGGTCATCGTTCTTTCTTCTCGTGCATCCACCATTTCCTGACTTGGCAAGGCTGTTCGGATACATGTTAAATAAGGGAAGTGTGTGTGTATATATTTTAGTCTCTTCTTCAGCTTAAATTTCGAGTGGAGTTTATTTGAAGGTTTTGTGATTTAGTAGTAATTTGGATTGCAGGTTTACTGGTTCAGCTTGGGCAACCTTTCTTCTTGGTTGGGGAAACTTGGCCTGCATGTACTGGTAGGTTGTCTTTGTATAATAGCTTTGAAAGAGTGTGACTGATTGATTATTAACTCTATATTTTTGCTCTGCCATTTCAGTTTCAATAGTATCAGCAGGGAATTTTTCTTCGCTGCAATGCTCGGCTTGTTTATATGGCTAGGTTTTTTCCTCCACTCCTAACCTTTTATGCTGTCATGGTATCTATTAACACATTTTTAGTTCATTATCCTCAAACTCAATTTAGTATATTGCACATGACCATTAGTAATGTTGTTTTAATTCTTCCTGATTCATGAAAACAGATTTTTAGTGAAATGTTGATTTCGTGCGGCTTCTCTGAAGGCTTCTTAACCTTCAGTTAAAATTTTGAATGATTGAGAGGAATATGTTAACTTATAGTATCCGTTGAATAGAGTGCTGACACTCCTTGCTAGCTTTCCATCCAAGTGCCTGATACGAGAGATTTTTTAATCCCAAAATCCTATGCATGATTACTAGAACACCAAATTATATTATTTCAAGAATGGATTTGAATAAATAATAGATCCAGAAATCTCAAATAAGTCAAGAACAAATAATTAATTTAAATTTTGGATGTGTACCTGTATTTGCTATTGATTTTCAAATCTTCAATCATACATATTCACGTGAACATCTAAAGCCAGTCCTTCTCTCTAACTTCCTCACAACAGACAACTATTCAATGGAACAAGCCATGAGAACTAATCTCATATCACATATATATAGGAAGGGGATAGTGGACCTAGCTTATTTATAAGCAAATCTTAACAGGTCCTTCCATCATGGATCAAGTTGGACTAAAGTCTACACTGTGCCGCCTCAACCACATCAAACGTGTTCACAGCCCAATCACAAGGATCACTAATAACATTGGGCTTATACACGTGCGTTAATACGAATTATATAATCAATTCATTTTTAATAAAAAAAAATAAAAATAAAATAATGATGGTCCATATTTAGAAAAAGAATTTTTACACTTGAAACATCACTGAACAATGTGATCAATAATTAACAAAACTGGGTGTGTGCTGCTGTGATATGCCAGTTGGTAGAATAAGTTAAATGGTCATGATTGAAGCATCTAGTGCCTAGTGTTATTAGTTGCATTACTCTTGTTAGAACTTGAAAGTGCTTTGATCACAGGACAACTGATCATGGCTAAAACATCATATAATTCTTTTCTATCATTGCCTGTGCTGTGCATTATTTGATTCGAGTCTACCATTTTCGATCAGGAATGGCTCTCTGGAGAGATATGGCAGCCTACGGTCACAATTCCCCGATGACTACCTTAAAGGAATTAGTATTTGGGCCATGATACAGATACTGCTGCTGGCGTACTACTGCAACATTACATGGATCACTGTTTATTAGTCATTATTTTTGCCAGATTTTGGTCCAATACTTCAAGTTGAGATTGGGAACATGCTATCAGATTCTGGCCTTATAATTGCTTTGCAGAAAGCTGCATAGGGCCGAAGATATTGGAGACCCTACGTCGAGAGAGTTTGATTCTGTTGCAGCTATTTATCAATATAACTGCTTGCTTTCAGCATGAAAATTGTGAACAGCTGATATAAAATTTTTGTAATATAGTAATCTAATAATTTGCCATCATTTTATGAATGGCTATTTTCAAACAGTGCACACTTCATGGAGATGGTATTATCCCTGGTTGGTTTTGTTTCTTATACGTATTATGGATGCAATAATTGACTATGTTGTTGGACAAATTGGCCTTTCCATGAGTGAAAGATGTGGATGAGTTATTTGATCCATGCTTCAATAGCAGTGCATACGTTGAGTTCCCAGATACCACATTTCAGTTCACCGAGCGTATTCTTTGCCATCCGATCATGGTCATGGTCAGCCACCAAATGATGATACCAGGAAAAATGGCATAGCAGAATTTTCATATTGGATTTTATTTAGCAAAAAAGAAAGTTTATTTTGCTCTCATTGACCGTATCAAGATCTAAAGCTATTTTGCCTAGCTTGGGCTTCTAATCACAATGCATGAATTGTGATGGAGTTGCATACATTAATTTTCTAAAAGAAATGACATAATTTAATGCCCTTGGTTAGTCGGTGTAGCCATTACAAACTTCAAGATCGTGTCATGGCCGAATTGAGATATTTTTCTAGTATTAATTACTATCATCAATGAAAATAAAAATAGATAGAGATGTTCTATCATATTTAATTTCTATATTGTGTATGGAATTTAAGGTCTGCATTCATGCGAATCTAATCATCTCAATTTGAAGCAAATGGATATCCATTGAGCAAAGAAAATGTTATTTTATGAAGCAAAGAGATTTCATCCTTATGTTCATAAAAAAGGGGCTAACAGGATCAGCTACCTAGCCAAATTTTATAATTAAATACTATCACCACCCGGATAATTCTGAATATATGCTTAACTGATCTTGTTTTAGAGGGCCAACAAAAACAAGGGGAAATTAATTACCATCCACCACTTACTCTTGGAGAGAAACTCTATATCCAATACACTGCTTAAATAGGAGACTACTTGAGCTCAGTTTATGTGTGAAAAAGAGGATGGGTTTTGCTACGGTGCTTTAAAGAGTATTTAAAGTCCTTTTAATGCTTCTGTAATCTTAACCATCCGATTCAACATGGATCATTTAGATTTGTCCACCGACAGCTGGTCATAATCGGTTACATAGCTAATGCGGCAAATAATTAAAACTTCAAGCTATATAGGTTTTAACCATAGAAACTATTTTATATTTTGGTTGGGAGAGAAGAATACGAGTGAAAAGAAAAGAATAGAAAAAAAAATAATTCTTTCTTTTAATTGGAAGTTTGTTCATAAAAGAAAAGAAAAAAAAGAAAAGAAAAAGGAGATAAATAGGAGGAATACAATCCCTTCAAATTTATAATTTTTATCTCCTCAAAACCAAATGATTTGGATATAAAAGAATTTAAAGTTTAATATTTTTTTTTTATAATTTTTATTTTATCTCTCTAATAGTAAAAGAAAGTTAAAATATTTTCTTTCTTTTTTATTTTTAACCAAGAATAGAAGAAATTATTTTCTTTTCTTTATTTAAACTCTTAATTAAAGGAAACTACCTATGCTTTCTTTCTTTTCTCTTTCCTTATTAATTTTTTTCTTTTTTTATACTCCCAACCAAATTGATAAGGATTTTCTTATTTCCACGATTCCAAAAGAAGGTCCAGAAGACAAATCCAAATCCTGGCCTGACAAAGAAAGTCCTAGCTATGTTAAAATTTTAACTGCCAGCTGTTTAAAGCTAGGAGATAACTTGTCAAGGACCAAGGACCTTTATTTTTTATTTTTTATTTTTGGTACAGACGGGTAGTAATCTTAGATGGATGCAAGAACTGCCCAAAAGATTAAAAGGACTGCATTCTGGAGACCAAGGACCTCTATCCAACACTTGCTCGATAATGAAAGAACAATAGACCCTTGGAGAGATAAGATATGAGGAAATCCCCTTCCAAATCTCACATAGTTTTCATTTTTTTTTGAATAAAATTAAGAACTTATCCACCAAAACTATCTTCCATTAATAACAAGATTTCTGAATCTCATCATCAAAAAAGGTAACAATCCGGGTGAAGCTCCACTCCATAGCATGAACCTCATCCTTGGATATCCTTAATGATTCCCATCAAAATTTCCACGGCCTTAGCACCACGTGGGCCTATGGCCAAGCAACCTTCTTTGATTCCTTTTAATCACGGTCCATCGCAATTGGATTTCCCCTTGTAGAGGAGGAAAAAGATACCCTAGGTAGGACCTTGGCTTTTCTTTTCTTAGATATTTCAAATGCTCAGACTAATGCAATTGAAACTTAGGATTGGTTGTGAGAAGAAACACATTCAAGAAACCTTTGTCTCATCAACCCAAATATCTTAGAACATATGTATTGGTCATATATCCAACAATATTTTCACAAAGACTTTAAATGTTACATAGTAATGTTTGCAAAGTATACTTACACTCCCGACCCATTAGCACAAGTTAGGTGCAAGACAAATAGCTATATATTTTATAAGGTTGACCTTTATGAGACATGCAAGGCTTACTTAAAAAATCATGCAACAATTTCATATTAACATAAGCTATTATAATTAGGGCTTTGATGGCACTTATAAGCATCATCTTATACAGAAAATGTAACTTAGCATTGTCTAATTGGCAAGGCATTTTTCTAATGCTTAAAAGCCTCACTAACTGTTGATGCTTGTACAAACTATTGCTGTGAGTCTCTAATCTCATTGTGTTGTTCCCTAAGGTTGCACCTCTTCTACTTGAATCTTGAAAAGTAGTGAATCAGGAGCGATCAAAATAAACATAAATATTAGCTCCTAAATCCAACCACCAATCAAGGTTTGAAGAAATAATATTAACTTCAGGGTTTAAACTTACTGACCTAAATATGGAGTCTTTCTAGATATTCAACTATATGAGCTTGGGATTCAGAGAAACTAGAAGGCTTATAAAAAGGCTCCTTTTTCTAGTGAAGACAATCTCTTGCAAGATAATTTGTCCCACTGCAAATAAATAGAACCTTCCATTTGGGCCTTGGGTTGGCGTATTGGTCTGTGATTTCTTAATGTTCTTAGGTTTGAATTTGTTTGGATTAAGATAGTTAGCTTCATTTGGTTAAAATCTAGATTTTGATTTAGAATTAGTGAGGATCAGGTTAGCTTAAATACCTTCAATTCTAGTAAGCTAGTTTTGAGATTTATGTTGGTTTTCTATTATAATTGAGTTTAGAAGTTGGGCTAAGATTAGCTCTCCTTATTTTTGAAGCTGATATTTAACATAGCCATTCCAGGAAAGAAGAATCTTATTTAAAAGGCTAGAAATCTTAAATTCTTCTGAAAATTTATTTTCATTGGCTTGAAGCTTCCTAAGGTACTTTTGGAATTAGTGAAGATAACCATTTACGGGTTTGTCTTCTACCATATTATACCTAAGGAATGATACAGTGTTGAATTATTCAATCCCAGTATCATCAAGGCCATATTCAGATTCTACAGTATTCTATAATTCATTTGTATTCTTAACTGACAAGTAAATATCATAAAGTGATCGGAAATGGCACTAAGGATTCTATCTTTATACAAGTAATTATCTTTTGGGATGGTAGGGGTAGTTGAACTAAAAGAACTAGTGGACTGGTCAATCACTGGCCAAAGACCTAAAGTGGTTAGTCAAAACTTTATTTAGCTTTGCCACCTCCTAAATAGGATCCATCAAATTTTTCTGGTTTTAGGCTAATGGTCTCATCCTTAAGAGTTATCATTAAATCCAAGTCAGGTTTAAAGAAGAATATTTAAAAATAAAAATAATTTTATTAAAAATTATTTAAATTATTTAATTTTTTATATATTTCTAAAAATATCACCTGATTTATTTTTTTTTAAAATTAAAGTTTTATTAAAATGATCACCAAAGTGATTGGACCTATGGTTTGTTAAGATTTTTATTTAATCTTTTATCTCTAAATTTTAAAAACTTTAATTAATTTATTTGTATTATCTTTTAATTTAATTTGACATGCTGCAATGCAGGTTTGAGGGAATCTTTAGTTAATTTTTCAAATACAAATAATTTATAACTAAATGAAACTAGAATAGTTATAAACAAATAAAATAAATATTACTTTAATTTTAAAAATTTTAAATAATACTTATAAATATAACTATATATGCCGTCAATGTATATAAATAATCAATATATAGATATACTAAAATTGATATAAATAAATAATATATATATGCTTGCACTACAAAATAAGGCAAATCTCCTTTAGATTGCTAAAAGAATTTAAGCACATATCTATGTATATAAGGTACAAGAAATATATAAATAAATTACAAATATATATATTGAGTGGTGAGTGTGATAAAATATGAACAATATGATAAATAAAACTATTTAAATTTTACTTTATAAAATTAGTTTTGAAGATTGGTATGCGTGTATAACATAATTTAGGAAATAAAATATAATTTGGAATCCTGGCCTATAGAGGTGGACGAACCACTACTTTAAAGGATATTTAGCCCCCTTCTCATATGAAAAACAATTGGACCTCTCACTCTTCTCTAAGATATAACCCGAATGCTAAAACTAATATTTGCCGGTGGCATGAACTCAAATAAATACTGATCAAGTCCATCTCCAGTCCAAAATTAGCAAATAAAAAAAAAATATTGTTAAAATAAAAGATAAATTTGAGAGTTTTGAGATAGGAAGAACTCTTAAAAGTTTTTGGATGGATTGAAAGGCAAGGGGAAGAGCCTATTTATAGGTTAAAAACTCTTCAAAAGTCTAAACTACCTTCACAGAACCATTTAAAAGCATTAAATAAAATAAATACAAAAGAGGTAATGCTTAAAACGTTCAAAAACATAAAAAAAATAAAAAAACTCAATGGGCATCTACGTGGAGAGCTTGCATAATGCTTACGGGAGCACGTGGGGTCAAGCAGTTTTGAAACTCTCGATACAATATGATCTTTCTGTACTATATAGTAATAGTTGAAATCTGGATCACCAGAACGTAGTTTAAGACCTGCCTCATTTCAATCCTTTAGATAAAAATTATCTATACTAAGTAAGGTTAAAATACTTCAGTCGTTGCATAGTATCAATACTCAGCAATAAAGTTTTAATTATTTTTAAAGTTAAAATAATCATTATTTTATAAAAAAATTAAGTTTTAAGGGGGAATATTAGAATTTTTGAACAAAAAATAAAAAACTTTTAAGTTTTATTTTTTAATCGTCACATTTCTTAAAGTTAAATATATAATTAAATTAATATTTTATTGAACGGCTGTATCTCTTTGATCGATTGCTTCCCATCGAGGTCAACTATTCAAAATGTCCCTTTCTTCATGTCCTCCTATAGTTTATATAAGACTACAAGTTCGGATGACATAGGGCATTGAGAAAGAGTGATCAATTTTCTCTTCTTAAGGCACTCTTTCTTATTTCTTCTCTTCAAGTTTAAATACTCTTCTACTTCTATTCTTTATCTGAGTTTGAAAGATCTATCAACCCTCTACATGATCATGCTCTAAGAAAGGATATCCCTGCCGTATCTTAGGATAGAATTTCTGATAAACACCAGCATAAGGGTCGGGAATTTGCCCTAGGACATGCAATGATTACACTCTTTCAGGTTTTCTTCTTCATCTATTTTTTAAATTAATGTGCCAATCCAACTAGACTTTTGGTAAGTCTAGTTTTAAATTAAAAATAGTATTTAATTTGACCTTAAACTCTTCTAATTTTATTAAAGCTCTGCTTTACTGAAACTCTATACTAATATGAAATCTATAAAACTTCTTAATGCCACCTAGATCACCATGGCCTGCAGCTCCTACGTGGCATAGGTTAGTGGTTTCCCCGCCTGGTGTCTTTCGCGAGCACCCGATCCTGCAAAAGAAGGGAGACCCGGGCCGGGGATCTCAGCGAGGGCACTCCGACGGTCAAGTCAGTGGTGATCAAGGAGAACAGATACTCCTTGATGGATCCTGAGTGTTCTCCATTCTCAGAGGATTTAAGAGATAATGGAAGGAGAGTTGGGATAGAGAGGGAGAGCTTGGGCAATGGCTACTGCAACCGAGACTCTCCTAGGGAGTCCTTGTGTGTTCTTCTTGCCTTTAGAGCCTTGCTGGTTGCCTGCCCCTTCTCGCTTATCTTTACCGGTGGCCTCTTTGAGTTTCTTATAGAAGCGTCATACCTCTAGTGGGGCGTAGAGCCCTAATCTGGCGCCATCTAGGAGGCCCCATGCTGACGAGGCGTAGGTCTGTTCTTTCCCCCTCCCCCTCCAGCACGGGAGGGGGGAACAGGATTCCTAGCCTCCATAAGGGAAAGTCTGCCACGGGCGCAGGTGGAGTACTGAGAAGTGAATATCTTTTTCGCGGCGAGTGCGCGTGGCATGTCGTGAGGCCTAACACTCTGACAGGGCACTACCTATTTCTGACATCGTCATATCATGTTTGGGAAGACTTGACAGAGCACCGGTCTGGCGGGATATGCTACAGGGCCTGAAACCCCTGGTAAAACTTTCCTCTTTGGGCTGGTGCAAGCGGTAGGCTGAGGGGTACATGCAACACCCCAAGTGGGGTGCCTTCTCCTAGGAGGTGCCGACAGCAGGCTGAGAGGCTTGATACCTCGGCGGGACGCTCCTTCGCAAGTGGTGTGCTCTAGCGAAATGCTAGCCCACAGAGGTGGTAGGCAGCATGCAATGGTGGGACGCAATTTTTCAGAGATTGCAGGTGGCGTGCTCTGGTGGAGCATTGCCCCACAGGGGTGCCAGTCTTTCTGGGTAGCATAGGGTCTCGACGGGAACGATGACATCACCTATGGACGTACTATCCTAGCTGCTCTAGAGACACTTGTGAAAAAGGCTGCATCCTCTTATAAGAATCTGTACCTGACTTTGGGGGAAGGAGTTGACTTTGACCAGGGAATCGACCTCGAGCAGGGGGAACGTGACCTCGGTCGAGGGCTCAGAATGCGGGTAGGGATGGCAAGGGACCGGGTTCGGGTCGGGTGCATAACTACCCAAACCCAAACCCAAATATTTAATACACTATCCAAACCCGGCCCAAACACTATCGGGATTGGGTTTTTTTTATCCAAACCCATCTTAATTGGGTATCGGGTAATCGGGTTTACCCGGCCGGAACCCAACTGAGTCATTAAATATTTTTTTATTTTTATCAACTTTAAAATCATCTACAATTTTATAAATTATATATACATTAAACAAATAAAATTTAACTATATTTTTAGTTCAACAGCATTTAATTTCATATTCAATCAAAATTTATATTATGAAGTTGGTAAACTATTAATTATGATCTTATTTTGAATTCACCTTGAATAGAATAGGATGAAAAAAAAATTTCAAATATATATATATAATGATTAGGGTATAGGGTTCAAGTATTTTAAAATTTAATAACTAATAATTATAATTAATAAAATATATATTAATTATATATATATTTAAATATTAAAATAATTTGGGCCATGTTCGGG
Source organism: Areca catechu (assembly GCA_021397845.1). Taxonomy (NCBI): domain Eukaryota; kingdom Viridiplantae; phylum Streptophyta; class Magnoliopsida; order Arecales; family Arecaceae; genus Areca; species Areca catechu. The sequence goes on along the minus strand of CM038049.1, from coordinate 155,206,550 downwards.
TCGGGTGTATATCTACCCAGTCCCGGCCTAAACCCAAAGTTAAGCATTCGGGTTTTATCCAAACCCGGCCCAAACCCCATCAAAGCATTGACTACCCGACCTAATCGGGTCTGGTACCCATGGGTTTGGATTTTATTGCCATCCTTAAATGCGAGGGCACGATCTCGATAGAGGGCTCAACCTCGAGGGAGCTGACGTCAGTCAGGGGCTCGGAAAGCAGGAGCACGACCTCGATTGAGGGCTCGACCTCGTGGGAGCTGACCTCGACCAGGGGCTCAGAAAGCAGGAGCGCGACCTCGGTCGAGTGCTCGATCCTGAGGGAGTTGACCTTGGCCAGGGGCTTAAAAAGCAAGAGCACGACCCCGGTCGAGGGCTCGACCTTGAGGGAGCTGACCTTGGCCGTGGCCACGGAAATCAAAAGCAAGACCTTGATCGATGGCTTGACCTCGGGGGAGCTGACCTCGGCCAAGGGCGCGAAAAGCAAGAGCACGACCTCCATCGAGGGCTCGATCTCGAAGGAGCTGACCTTGGCCAGGGGCTCGGATGGCGAGAGCATGACCTTAATCGATGGCTCTCGACCTCGTGGGTGGGGGGGCGACCTTGGCAAGGAGCTCGGACCTGGCGCTTCGTCTGGTCATTGCATCCATGTGGCACCTATTGATAGCGTGGCAGCCAGCTAGATCCGACAGGATTCCACATCAGTGGTCATGCCATATCACTTATTATTCAAAAATTTCTTGATTTTATAGAACACATTTTCTTAATTAGAATTTTAAATTAAATAAAATTCTTTTTTTTTGGAAGGACTTTTTCTAAAATCCTTTTCCAACGAAGAATTTCTATGGAACATTAGATAGAAAAAGTGGGCAAGCTACATCACTTTAACAAACTTATTATAATTGCACTAAACTAATGGTGGCATCCGAAGCAGTCGCATTACCACTTCACATCAAATCTGTGACCATATACATTAGGGTTAGGCTGGTAGATGACTAGAAAACCCCGATACTTATTTAATCAATCTAACAATAAACTTGCATACATTCAAGTTTCACAATACCTTGGTATCCTGTATTGAATTTATAACGTATCATTATTTATTAATCTCTACCCATAATTTTCAAAATCTATTTATCCGTCTATCTATTACGTATAATTATGGTTCTACTATCTTGATGTAAAGAATGCCACATGTCATTTTTTCATAGACTTTTTACCGTTCAATTTTTTAATCTTTAAATTTTAAGTTTTAAACAAATTTATTTTTTTCCAAAATCTATTAATTTTTTTTCTTTTCATATTCTTTTATTTTTTTAATATACCTTTAAATTTAAAATTTAAAATAAGAAAATGATTTTATTTTTTTGAATTCTGTTAGTTTTTTTATTTTTTCCGTATTCTTTTATATTCTTTTTATAAATTAATCAAAAAAATTAGTAATGAAATAAAAAAAATATCGAAGGCTTGCATGGGTACAAATCTAGTTATGTATAAAATTAATGGTCCGGGTACGGTTATAATAGATCCACATTCAAGCCAAGTCGAACTGGAAGTTTGGTTTTGACGGCTGTACCTGCATTTGAATTTAAAATTTGAAAACTAGTTTATGGGAACTTTTCTACGAATGCAATCACCTGTTTTATAAAACCGGGATGGACTATATTTCCGTATAGATATCACTTGTTTTATACGGTAATATGAGATGGACTATATTTCCGTATAGATATACGGAAAATGCGGTGACAGCTACTATAAATATCTTTCTATCTTTGCGCGGCAAACGTAGTAATGTTTTGATTTTATTTTTTTAACAGTTTTCCTTCCCTTGTCTAACCTTCCTCTTTCTTCACCGTGAAATGAGGCAAAAAAATTTCCTCTAAACCACGAGAATAACAATCGTGGATTTACCCGAAAACAGAATTATCAAATACTGATTACGCTTCCTTCCCTCCAATTTTCCCCTTATCCACCTACCAAATGAGGCAAAAAATCTGCAACCACACGAGATCAAATCTTCATGCATTCAAAACCAAAGAAACGTTGCCGCGCGAATACGTAAGGTCTGGACCATGTCCATGCTGATCCAAGCGTACTGCATGCAGGCCCCCAGATCAATGGCGAATCCTTTCACCTTCTGATATCCCTCAACAACCCTTCATTTTCCACCAACTATAAATACACCACCGCTGGGCCAATCAAACCAACACGTAGTCGTAGAAATCACAATGGCTTCCACGTCTCTCTTTCTCTCCTCCCTCCTCATCCTCCTCCCCTTCCTTCCTTTTATCGTCTCGTCCAAGGGAGGCTTCAGCGCCGAGCTAATCCAACGTGACTCTCCAAAGTCCCCTCTCTACGACACTTCGAAAACCGTCTACGAACGGATCCGCGAGAGCGCCCGCCGCTCCATTGCCCGTGCCGAACACCTCCACCGTGTCTTCTCCCTGGCTGCCTCCGGTAGCACTTACCAATCCCCTGTCGTCCCTGACGGCGGGTCCTACCTCATGGAGGTCGACATCGGCACGCCGCCCAGCAAGTTCTACGCCGTCGCCGACACCGGCAGCGATCTTATTTGGACCAACTGCAAGCCCTGCACGGACTGCTACCCACAGGTAGCCCCTCTCTTCGATCCCGAAAATTCTTCCACATACCGCGACCTCTCCTGCTGGAACACAAGCTGCCACGATCTCCCCCAGCAGAACTGCTCGTCCGATGGCTCCACCTGCCAGTACTCCTACGGCTATGCGGATGGATCGGGAACTTCTGGCAATCTTGCATCCGAGACCTTCACCTTCGCCGTCGCCGGCAGCAGCCCCGTCAAAATCCCGAAGGTATCGTTCGGTTGTTCGCATGAAAGCCAGGGGACCTTCGACAACGCAACCGCCGGGATTGTAGGCCTTGGCGGCGGTCCTCTGTCCCTGGTATCCCAGCTGGGCTCCGTCATTGACAAGAAATTCTCCTACTGCTTGGTTCCTTACACCGAGGAGAATGTCTCGAGCAAGATAAACTTTGGTGCCAACGCGGTAGTCTCGGGCGGGAATGTGTTGTCCACTCCTCTTGTCTCGGGTGAGCAAGACACCTTCTACACCGTTTCTCTCCAAAGCCTTACCGTCGACAAGAACGGTAGTATCCCGGTGATTTCAGGGCATGTTATAGTCGACTCAGGCACGACCTTGACTTTTCTCGATTCAATCACGGTGCAATCATTGGTGGATCTGTTGCAGCAGATCATCACACTCCCGACGGTGCAAGATCCTGAACAACTGTTCGACCTTTGCTTCGATGTCAGCAACAGTCCGAATGCACAATTCCCGGATATCACATTCAATTACGACGGGGCGGCTTTGACATTGAGCTCACAGAACAACTTCGTTCAATATGACCAGAATACCGTGTGCCTTGCCATCGTTGCGAGCCAGCAGGTTAGTATCATTGGCAACATTGCACAGCAGAACTTCCACGTTGGATATGATCTCGTGAGCCAGAAGCTCTCCTTTGCTCCCGCTGATTGTACCAAGATCTGAAGGATTCTGATTAGCTATCAATAGTTTGGTTCATCGTGCATTTTCTAGATTATATGTACTTCGTTGTTTCCCTTCGATATATTAATCTCTAGTGAAATATTTCATAATAATTTTTTTATGTTAATCGGGAGATTTCATTCCTTTTAATTTTCCTTTTAATTCTTTCTCGTGAGCCAGAAGCTCTTCTTTGCCGTTAACGTACGTCTTATACGACTAAAAAGGCCTAGAAAGAGATCGATCACGCATTTTGGTAATCCCTATCCCATCCATTACTTAGGCACGAAATATATGATTGAAGTAATTAACATCATAATATATATGCTATATATGTTCCAAGTATCGAGCTTTTATCAAGCATCGGTAAAGATTTTTAATATAAAACCGTTATCATCTACTACAGCATGATAGCACCATAAAAATGGTTCATTTTTTCATGTCTACTTGATCGATATTTTAGAGAACGGTAAATTATATGATTTTGATTTCTAGAGATTTTAGTACTATAGATCATAATCCATTCTATGAATCACTGATTTGAATGCTGATCGATCGGTAATTTTACAAAGAATAGATACTCTTCTCTTCTTAAGAGGAAAATCTCTTTATATATACAAACAAAGATTCATTAAATACACATTTAAAACATATACAAGTTTTTTGTCCAAAATGTATAAAGGATATTTTCCCCTTTTTTTTTGGTAGATTTTGCATAGAAAATCACCTTGTTATCAATTTTGCTTAAAAAATAAAATAGATTAATTCTTCCATGTATGAAAAAAATATATAGTCAGGGGTTCTTGAATAGTTCCATTTACCACACACACACACACACATATATATATAGTATTTAGATGTATATAAAAATTTTATTCAATTGAAAAATGCTCATGAGAGTGTGTATACATTTCTTTAGCAAAGCATTATCATTTACTACTACTTATTAGCATCAAATATGGGTGACAATAGGACCGGGTCGAGTATAAACGGTTTGGATCAAATTCAGGTCGGGTCAAAAAAGACTGAATCGGAACCCAACCTATTTATTACACAGGTTAGGTTTTTGAATCCAAACCTGCTTGTTTATTAAACAAGTTACCCGACCCAACCTGTTTATCACATTTTTACAACTTTTTCTAGATTATATGTACTTCGTTGTTTCCCTTCGATATATTAATCTCTAGTGAAATATTTCATAATAATTTTTTTATGTTAATCGGGAGATTTCATTCCTTTTAATTTTCCTTTTAATTCTTTCTCGTGAGCCAGAAGCTCTTCTTTGCCGTTAACGTACGTCTTATACGACTAAAAAGGCCTAGAAAGAGATCGATCACGCATTTTGGTAATCCCTATCCCATCCATTACTTAGGCACGAAATATATGATTGAAGTAATTAACATCATAATATATATGCTATATATGTTCCAAGTATCGAGCTTTTATCAAGCATCGGTAAAGATTTTTAATATAAAACCGTTATCATCTACTACAGCATGATAGCACCATAAAAATGGTTCATTTTTTCATGTCTACTTGATCGATATTTTAGTGAACGGTCAAGTATATGATTTTGATTTCTAGAGATTTTAGTACTACAGATCATAATCCATTCTTTGAATCACTGATTTGAATGCTGATCGATCGGTAATTTTACAAAGAATAGATACTCTTCTCTTCTTAAGAGGAAAATCTCTTTATATATACAAACAAAGATTCATTAAATACACATTTAAAACATATACAAGTTTTTTGTCCAAAATGTATAAAGGATATTTTCCCCTTTTTTTGGTAGATTTTGCATAAAAAATCACCTTGTTATCAATTTTGCTTAAAAAATAAAACAGATTAATTCTTCCATGTATGAAAAAAATATATAGTCAGGGGTTCTTGAATAGTTCCATTTACCACACACACACACACACACATATATATATATAGTATTTAGATATATATAAAAATTTTATTCAATTGAAAAATGCTCATGAGAGTGTGTATACATTTCTTTAGCAAAGCATTATCATTTACTACTACTTATTAGCATCAAATATGGGTGACAATAGGACCGGGTCGAGTATAAACGGGTTGGGTCAAATTCAGGTCGGGTCAAAAAAGACTGAATCGGAACCCAACCTATTTATTACACAGGTTAGGTTTTTGAATCCAAACCTGTTTGTTTATTAAACAAGTTACCCGACCCAACCTGTTTATCACATTTTTACAACTTTTTCTTGAAAAAAGATTCCAACCTATTTATTACCTGTTTAAAATCCAATTAAAAAGAATAGAGAAACCTACCTGGCCTCTGCCCTCGCCACGTCTCAAGCAGCTGTCTCCTCTTCCTTGCTTCTCCACTCCCCATTGTCTCTGGCTCAACCCCGGCGCCACTACCATAATCAAGAGAGAGAGAGAGAGAGACAAGAAGGGAGGAGTGGAGGATTTGATGCCAGCAAGAGAAAGGAAGAAATACCTGCATCTCCGGCCTCCACTCCTGCTCTCGACCAAGTCTCCCCTCCAGCAGTCTGTCCTTGTCGCATCTCTGCCTAACTAGCCTCTCCGTCCTCATGGCCTCTTTGACTTTGCCCTCGACCATCCTCCCTCGCTGCCTCTCCGGCTCCACTCTCAACCCTCGCTCACAGTGAGTCGACATGAAGTGGCTTTAGATTTGGGGCTGGAGCAGAGATTGTGATGGTATAGAGATATGATTGATGTGAAAAGGAAAAGAAATGGCTAAGGGTCTGGTGTCTTGTCATTGCTAACAGGGAGGAGGGGATCAAGGGACTAGGGATGGAATTGGGCCGGGTGCATAATTATCCAACCCAAACCCGAATACTTAATAAACTATCCAAACATGGTCCAAATACTATCAGGACTGGATTTTTTTTGTCCAAACCCATCTCAATCGGGTATCGAGTAATTCGGGTTTACCCGGCCCAAATTCAATTGATCATATTAAATATTTTTTTTTCCATTTTATCAACTTTAAAATCATCTACCATTTTATAAATCATATATATTAAACAAATAAAATTTAACTATATTTTTAGTTCAACAGTATTTAGTTTCATATTCAATCAAAATAAAATTTAAATTATTTAAACAAATAAAATTCAACAAGATTTAATCCAATACTTTGAAGTAAATAAGACATAAATATGATTTAAAAGTAATCTAACTCGAAGTTCCAAGTTATAAAAAAATGTAAAGAATAATTTTTGATTAATTCTTAGTTTCAACATCATTCTTCACCCGATCCACCTATAATAATTAATCATTGTCAATAATGATTGATTATAATAATCACGAAGAATAGAATTTGTTGAAGGATTTAAGTATTTTAAAACTTAATAACTAATAATTAATAATTAATAAAATATATTTAATATAAAATATATTAATTATATATATTTAAATATTAAAATAATTTGGGCCAGGTTTGGGTCGGGTATATATCTACTCAGTCCGGTCCAAATCCAAAGTTAAGTATTCGGATTTTAACTAAAGTCGGCTCAAACCCAGTCAAAGCTTTGACTACCCGGTCCAATCGGATTGGGTACCTATGGGTTTGGGTTTTATTGCCATCCCTTTAAGGAATGGGAGTTGGCAAGGAAGGAGTCAAGGAATGAGAGGAGGGAAATATTGGAAGGAGGGAAAGATCAAAAACCTAATTGGCTAATCCCTAATTAGAAACCTAATTGCTAATCCCTCTTCCTGACTGCTTGTCTCCTTGCCGATCATCTTTTACGGTGATCATCTCCACCTCTACGAGGAGTCCATAGTCTCCCAGTCATTTCTCTTTTTCTCCTTCCCTTTCTTTTCTCCTTGGTAGCTTTTTCTCTCTCTTTTTCTTTTCTTGCTTAGTCTGCATTCAAACCTATAGAGTTTGTTTGCTGAGAGCCTTTTATTTTACACTGATTTTCTTTGATTTTTATTGATTTTCATTTGATCTTTAGAAATGAGTGAAACTTCTAATTCGGCTAGCTAGTTCTTGGCCTTCGAAGTAAGATCTAGTCGAAGCTCCTACTTTGGTTAAGGCTCCAGTTTCGACTGAGGCTTCGGAGGCTCCCTAAAGTCAGAGGATTTGGACTTAGAGGAATTTTCTCTGAGTGATTTCCAGTCTAAAACTACATAGTGGATTTCATACGAAAGTGGATTTTGTTCGACTTTAGCATTAATATCATATCCCACCTGAGTTTGAGCTTGAAGTCCCTCTTTCAATCGACCAAGCCTGCAATCCTACTGAATTACTCTTTATGAAGAGTGCCTTTAGATTGGGATTTGGTTTTTCCTTTTTTACTTCTTCACCAAAGTTCTTAAATTTTTTAAATTTTCTTCGTGCATAATTGTACCAAATTCTTGGTAGTACATATATGGTTTTATGGTAGTTTGCCTTTTGGCAGGCATTGAGCCAACTGCCAATCTTTTTAGAACATTCTTCAACTTTGAGAAGCATCCTTGCACCTTTGGGTGGTGGTATATCTATCCTAGAGGAAGCTAAGGGTCAACCCTTTTATTTGAGGTGCTCTTTCCTTGGTTCATGATTGGAAGAAATGCTTTTTTATAAAGCACTTATCGGGGGACTTGGAATTTGAATCATGGAGGGTCCTTTGGCATCCAGTGATCTGAGCCCCTAGCTTAAGTGAGAGGAAGAAGCACAGTATGAAGCCATTCTCCACTTTGAAGTCCCCACATTGAGGGTCCTATTGACAAGACCCTCTACGAAGTAGGCATAAGCCAGGTGGATCCGGGAGGTGGGAGAAAGGGTTTCAATGCTTGCCTTTCTTCTCTTCATAAGATTTTTATTTTTGCACTTCTAACAAGAACTTTATTTTTGCAGTTATGGACTTCTTGATACTAAAGGAGGTGAAGTGGATGGCAAGGTCTAGGCTGACTGTCTAGGTTGCTTTGGCACTAAAATCAAAGAAGGTCTGGTTCACCCGCCAGTGTCCATTTGCCAATGCTATCCCTGGGGGTAGGCTGCCCCCGAGATTGAGGTGGCGGTCATCATTATGCCCTCGGATGCACCACCGGCCACTGGTGTTGCAAGGCAGCCACCAACACCTTCCTCAAGGACCGGGGCATCATCTTCTGCGATGGTGGCTTCATCACCTGCCCCCCAGTCTGAGGGTTCAAAGGAGCAAGGCTCCCCCACTACCTGATGCGAAGGTGCCACCATACACGACTGGCACACTGCTCGAAAATTGTTCAAGAGCATTCTCCTTCCTGATGATGCTAAGATCATCAAGGAGCAATCCCTTCACCATCGACGAGGGGTAGTTCAAAACTTTTTCCAGGTAATCAACCTTGCTTGCTTCGGATTAGTTTAATTTCCTTCAGTTATTTCACTGATGCTTTTTCATTTGCATATGGCCAACTATATCAACGATTACTTTAAGCTATGTGGCCACACTCGAGAGATGGAGAAGAAAGCAGTGGTGCCTCAGGCCCAACTTGGCATTGCCGAGGCTACCAAATCCTCCACCAAGGCCAAGGTTGATCATCTAAATTAGGCTCTCAACTTGGAGAAGAAAAAGAGGCTATGGATAAACAAGAAAGAGGAGCTAAGCAGCGTGCTTGTGGATATGCACCACAAATTGTCCGAGATTGAGGCACGGATGGTGATGGTGGCACAAGAAGGCATGGTGGCTTACAAGGCTACCAAGAAATGCCATATTGACCACATGCAATATGCCACCGTGACCTACCTCGTTGGCAAAAATGAGATTCGGTCCAAAGTGGTGATCTGCTTTCCAGCCCTTGATTTGATATTTCTTAATGTTGAGTTAGAGGAAGTAAATGATGAGTTCGCTATCGGGCCCAAAGATGCTGTTGGTCGTTCAGGCGATGCGGTTCCTCCTCCATTGGTTGCTAGAGATAGTTTATTTCTTTTTGCTTTTTTCTAAATAGTTTCGATATGCTTTTATATAGACCAAGTTTGTAATGGCCTTTGGTCTCTTTGAAATATCAATAAAAATTTCTTTTTATCCTTTGATTGAATGTTTTTAATTTTTGTTGCATTTCGTTGTTCACATTCTTTCATCATTCGGGATCGTATTGGGTGTTGCTCCCTAAGGTAGATGCCGTGATGGCCTAGTGCCTCCTCGACTAGTAGGCTTTAGCAAAATGAGGGACTGTCGGTAATGGATATCTTCAAAGGTCTTCATCGACCATCCGTTTAACCTTTGAGCTTTTAAGCAAGGACGAGGAACCTATTGGTTAGCCCTCGATATTCTGATGGTGCAGCCTTGGAACAATTCGCGTGACATTTGGGAGATGGTTCATGATGCTGATTATTTATTAGAGACTAAAGATATAGTAACCACTCCTATTATTTTCGAGCCACAGTTGATACTAGGCTGTCAAAACTTTTGAGCTTGTTAGATTAAATATTGATCATAGGTGCCATCTACGAGCCATTAGTGGGCTACTGAGGCACAGATCGATCAAAGATCATTTTGGAGCTAGGATCGATCAAAGATCATTAAATTAAATACTGATCAAAGATGCCTTCTACGAGTCGATCAAAGGTTATTGAATTAAATGCCGATCAAAGATGCCTGCTACGCCTGATCAAATATCATTGAATTAAATACTGATCAAAGAAGCATTCTAGGATAGATCAAAGGTTATTGAATTAAATACCGATCAAAGATGCCTTCTACGGGCTATCAGTGGATCGTTAAGCCTCGGATCAATCAAAAACCATTTTGGAGCTAGGAATGCTCAAAGATCGTTGAATTAAACAATGATTAAAGGTACTTTCTATGGGCCGATCAAATGTCATTGAATTAAATACGAATAAAAGGTACCTTCTATGAGCCGATCAAAGGCAGTTGAACTAAATACCGATCATAGGCGGTTGAACTAAACACCGATCAAAGACAGTTGAACTAAACACCGATCATAGGCGGTTGAACTAAACACTGATCAAAGACATGCTGTATGAGTTGATCAAAGGCTATTGAATTAAAAGATGGTCAAAGATGCTTTTTATAGACTAATCAAATATTATTGAATTAAATGCTGATCAAAGGCACCTTCTATGGGTTGATCAAAAGTCATTGAATTAAATACCAATCAAAGATACCTTTTATAAGCTGATCAAAGGCTATTAAACTAAATACTGATTAAAGGCACATTCTACGGGCTATTAGTGGGCTGTTGAGGCTCGGACCGATCAAATACCATTTTAGAGCCAGGACCGATCAAAGATTGTTGAATTAAATATTGATTAAATAAGTTTTCTATGGACTGATCAAAGGTTGTTAAATTAAACATCGACCAAAGATATCTTCTAGGAGCTAATCAATGACTGTTGAATTAAATGCCAATCAAAAGTACCTTCTATGGATCGATCAAAGGCAGTTGAATTAAACACTAATCAAAGGTACCTTTACAGATCAATCAAAGACCGTTAAATTAAATGCCGATCAAAAGTACTTTCTACAGATCGATTAAAGGCTATTGAATTAAATATTTAGTAAAGGTACCTTCTACGTGTTATTAACAAATAAAAGTACATGTCATTTTAATCACAAATATTTTTATTTAAGGCATGAAAAGGTTATATTATTGATAGTAAATTTGGAGGTTTTTCGAATTCCAAGGATAAGGTAGGGTGTTCTATATAGTTATGTGAGGCGATACATCCCGGACTAGATGACTTCTTTCACTCGATATGGGCCTTCGCAATTTGGAGAAAGCTTTTCTTGGCTGGTTGGCTGAGATACTTTGGCTCGCTAGAGTAAGAGGTCTTCAACTTGAAAGAACTTGCCTTGAACCCATGTACTATGATATCGCATGACCCTTTACCGGTAGGCTACCATTTACACCACCGCCCACTCTTGAACCTCTTCTAGCAGGTCCAGGTTCGTCTTTAGATACTTAGAGTTACTATCTTCATTAAAATTCTTCACTCAGAGAGAAGAAAGGTCCAACTCCTACAGGATCACTGCATTGATCTCGAAGGAAAAGTTGAAAGGAGTTTCACCTATTGGGACTCTCTATATGGTCCTAGGCCCAAAGGATATGATGTAACTCATCAGGCCAGCTCTTTTTGCTCGATCAAGCTAAGTCTTTAATCCCTATAGAAGAGTTCTATTAGTGACCTCGACCTCTCCATTAGCGTAGGGGTAGTTGATAAGGATAAAGCAATGCATAATATCCATATCCCTACAAAATTTAGCCAGTTTAATAAATTACCGACTATTATCCATGATGATAACTCTCGAAAGGCCAAAGTGGTAGATGATGGATTTCTAGATGAAATCCTTAACCAAGCTTCTATGATTTTGGTAAAAAGTTCTGCTTTCATCCACTTTATAAAATAGTCTATAGCCATAAGCAAAAACTTTCACTATCTCAAAGCCTGAGAAAAAGGATCAAGGATATCCATTCCCCATTGAACAAAGGACCACGACATGGTGATTAGAGTAAGGTAGCTGATTGTCATTGCATATTAGAGTATCGGACACCTATCATAGTTTTTGGTTATATCCATAGCATCTTGTTGCATGGTGGGCTAATAATACTCTTACCATAGAATCTTATAAAACAAGGGCCTATCCCCCAAGTGGCTTCTGCATAGCCCTTCATGGACTTCTTGTAGAGCATATTCTTCTTCTGAGGGCTGCAGGCACTTCAACATAGGGAGAATGACCTTATGTATAGCTTGTCTTCATAAAGGATGAACTGAGATGCTTGGTGCCATATCTTTTGAGCTTCCTTTCGGTTGGTGGAAAGAGTTTCATCATGAAGGTGACAAGTTAGATGGTCAGTCCAACAAGGCTTGGAGTTGAGCTGCAATACCGATGCTATGATGAGTTCTCTAAATGTATTAATAAAAGTATCAATTTTTAAGATAATTTACATTTATTATTTAAGAATTGATACTTTTATCTTTCTTTTATAGGAAAGATGATTGCTAATAAAAGGGCTCGGTTTGTAGGTTAAAATGAAAGAAATTTGAAATAAATTGGACTTAAAATGGATTCAAAATTGAGACTAAAAAATAGGCCCAAATCCTAGCCCAAATTGCTTTAAAATCTAGACCGAACTCATTTAAAATGGCCCAAACATCAATTTTAAAGCAGCCAGTCTATGGTGAACTGGTTGCTTAGTTTACAAAGAGGTTAAGTGGTCCATATATGCCATTACCTTTGGTCCATGATCGGAGAGCTGTCTAGTCAACCTGAGAGTAAGCTCGAAAGACAATTCATAGCTAACAGTTCTAATGTCCCCCTAATTTTTCATGAATAAATAATTATAACTCTTGGAAATGAATTGGTCATAGAATAATCTTATACCATCATAGAGATCAATATAGATAATTCAACTAAGGTAGAAATATACAAGAAGAAATTAAATTGGTGGAACAAACTAATTCCATCATCACCCTACTTATCTATGGCCCATTTTTCAAGTGTTCTAGAATCATCCATGCCTTTTTACGGGGAGGGAGGACAAATAGTTGAGATAATGGAATTAATTGAGACATTCCAAAAATCATAAATGAATCACATAATAAAGAAAGCTCCACCCAAAATTCTTTTCCAGGATTCGTTAGATCCCTATTTAACTCATTTCAAGGAGTACGATTCTAATGAAGTTGGGTATAGCATAGAAATTCATGACTCTATAAAAATATCCTATTTTAAAACCATCTCATTATATATTGAAAAACTTGAGCTATCACTTAGCCCCCCGATATCCTCTCTATTAAAATCACCATCTATTCTAGAACTGAAGCGACTTCCTAACACACCCACTGATACTCCTCCAGTGATATCTAATCAGGAAGACTAACTTATCGGTATTCTAAAAATATATAAAGAAACTATTGGATAGGATATCTCTATAATTAAAGATGACGATATTATTTTTTTATGATTAAATTCTCTATATTTGGCACTACTTTCAAGGATTACCTCCAAAATCTATCTATAGTCCTAAAATGATGTATGAAGGCAGGCTTAAGGTTAATTTAGATAAAGTACCATCAAGAAGGGATGATGTCATAATATATCATACTCGAGAAAGGGATTAGTATAGATCAAGCTAAAATTAAAGAAATTTCTGAGCTACCACCCTCAATCTTGGCCCAACACACACAAGCTCTTCTTGATCTTCATCAAAATTATAATAATATTTTTAAATCTTGGATAGCATGCTTTTCTTGAGTACTTAATTGATTCGAGCTAATCATCATAGAATACTTTACAAATATTTTTCTGTTATAATTACAATGCATCCTAATTGGCCTTGTCATTTTAAAAATTAGAGGGATGCAGCCAAGATGATTATCACTGAGACTCCTTCATAGTGTCTGGCTAAAGATATTAAACTTAGTACTCATTAGGAGGCAACCCAATGATCTCTATTTTTTTTATTTTAGTGCAGTTGTAGGAACCTAGAAGGAAGGAACAAGAACCCGCTAATCAATGAAGCCATCTTCAACTCTTGAAGCCCAATTACCCCAGGTGCACTCTCTTTTTATCTTGATTGCTTATTTTATTTTCCTACTCCATGAGAACACTATCAATTAAGTTGGGATAAAAAATTATTTTAATTTTTTTAAAAAAATTAAAAATATTCTAAGATTTTTTTTGAGATTTTTGAATAAATCATATATTATGAAAGAAAATATAGAGTAAAATAGACTAAGAAAAAGTAATAGAGTTAGAAAGTATCTACTAATAAATGTAATGAGTCAAGGAGTAGACTAGCTGGTCAGATTTTTAGTAACCTACTTAGGTCACCTAAAGGTTATTAAACTTCAAGATTGCACGGCATATTGATGAAGCAAAGTAGGTATTGATTGTAAAAGTTCACTAAGGATTCAATTATTACTAAAAATTGGTAATTGATATACATTCTAATTATAAAAACTTAAATTTGAGAAAATAGCTACCTGTCTGAAATAAAAATATAAAAAAATTAAAATAAAATATTTTTCAAGTACTTCTCACTAAGTAACCGGGTTCCTTCGTCTAGCAAGTATTGTAGTTCATGTCAAAATGTGAAGAGGGCAAAGAAGCTCATTGTAAGGCTAGTTCTAATTCATAGCCTATTTGACCCGAGTAAGTATTTTATATCTAGTATTCTAAGATCATTTGATTTGAAAGTCATCGACTGAAAACTCGTTACATGGATCAAACAGAAAACTTAAGGAGTTAGGACACTCAATAGCAGTACATCTTTTTTTTTTTAAAAGCATAAAAGCTATCTCAGTTTATAAGCTTAATTTAGAGATGCATAGAAAGTTGATCAAAATAGGTGACAAGTGAAGATGCATTTGTCCTTTAAAAACTAGCACCGAAATACTAAGTTAGCAATCACAAATACAAATATTGTAGATCTTTGGATGAATTCTAAGAAAGTTTCTAATTATGCTGACTACAAAATTTACTTCTAAAACTCAATACTAGTGATATCAGCTAAATTATTTTAACTTTTAATTCTAGATCTACTTTTGTAAAGGAGAATCTTAATGACACGTGGTTATGAGATCAATATGTATATATTGCATTGCTAAAGGACTAGCAATGAATAAGTTAGGAGGTGTTATGAGTTCTCTAAATATATTAATAAAATTATCAATTTATAAACTAATTTATTTTTATTATTTAAGATTTGATATTTTTATCTATCTTTTGTAGGAAAGAGGATTGCTAATG
Source organism: Areca catechu (assembly GCA_021397845.1). NCBI lineage: Eukaryota > Viridiplantae > Streptophyta > Magnoliopsida > Arecales > Arecaceae > Areca > Areca catechu. The sequence continues at coordinate 155,191,360 of CM038049.1, read as the reverse complement.
CAAAGAGCTCGATTTGCAAGTTAAAAAAAAAAAATCTGAAACAAATAGACTTAAAATGGATCCAAATTTGAGACTCAAAGATAGGCACAATTTAAGCCCAAACTGCTTAAAAATCCAGGCCAAATCCATTTAAAATGGCCAAAACACCAATTTTAAAGTAGTCGATTCATGATGGACTAGTCACTTGATTTACAAAGAGATTAAGTGGTCCATAGATGCCATTATCTCTGGTCCATGGCTAGGCATCGTGGACCATGAAAGGGTTCATGCCGACCAATGGCTAGGTGGGTATCGCATGGGCAACTTGACGATCTACACAACTCTAGAGGGCGGCGAGGTTGATGGTGAAGAAAGAGGTCTATGGCCATATGGGAACACCTTAGAGGAATGTTGAAGATGATGGAATGACACCTGCAAGAATGGAGGTGGCATTGGTGGTGCACGGAAAGAATAGTTATAGCAACAAGGAAATGACACGGTTACTCGAGATACAGGGCATCGCTCGATCCATGGCATGGTAGTGAGAAGCATAAGGAATCACTTGCATGGGTGGTTCTGGTGTCGAGGCTTTGACATATTGGTAGTGGCAGCGACGGATGGGATCCATGTGGAGAAGGAGGCACTGCTAGCAATGGCGATGGCAGATAGCTGATTCAATGAAGGAAACTGGCTCGGGAAAAATTCATGTTGCAGCTCATTATACAATACCCACTCATCACCCACTCTTGTATTCATGTGGTGTACAAGATTTCTCATGTGGTCTATTATGATTTTGGTGGTCTACAACACCATCCAGCACTGGCAAATGGTGGAGATCACCTAGATCCTCATGTTCTTCAAGTGCCCCTATATGCAAGGTTTTAGATGGACATTGACTAGCCATATGACCTATTCTATTACACTTAAAGTAGTGGATCTTAGAGCTACTTTCTCGAGAAGACTCTCCTATAATCCCTTTTCCTTTTTCATCTCTTTTAATTGGTGGGGTTGTAGACGGGGGTCGATTACCAGGGGTCTGACTCGTGTTTGGTTATGGATCTAAAATTTTTGGTCTAGAAATTTCAGGTCTACGTGTGATGGACATCCTCTGGAATCTTTCATAGTCCTGGGCTAATTGATATGCTTGTTCTAGACTATAAACTTCTCTCAAAAATAGTTCTTTTTGGATATCTACTCTCAGACCAACTCTAAACCAGGATAAAGTGACAGATGGGACTTCACTCATATTACATCGCATAAGATATTCATCAAATTTATCAATATAATCATTTACAGATCCGGTTCCCTGGGTCAACCTTTGCTATTGGTCCAGGAGTCACTGTTGATAAGATGCAGGAAGATACTTCTCACGAAGCTTATCCTTCATCTCATCCCATGTTCCAATGGGATCATGTCTCCTATGAGTGGCTAACCTCTGGACATTATGCCAATATAATTTGGCTTGACCCAATAATCTCATTTGGGCAAACCTAACTTTCCTATCCTTAGACATATCATACTAAGTGAAATAGTGGTCCATATCAGCTTTCCAATCAATGTATTCTTTGGAGTCCAGGCGACCTACAAAACTTGGGGAATCAACCTTAACACTCCTCATGATTCGTTCATCCTGATCAATTAGGTTGTGATAAGGTCTAAGTGTTTGACCAAAACCTGGATAATCATGTCGATCCCTATGATCATGTCGAAGGATACGAGTACAACCACTATCATAACCTGGATAGTCATTTCGGTCTCTAGGATCTCTAGGATCTGTAACTCTTGATGAAGAGTTCCTAATAGGGTCATTGGTGTTCACTAGTTGTTCCTCTTCAAGAGCTCCTACCCTTGCATCTAAAGATCCTAACTTGCTATCAATTGCTTCAAGTTTACCCATGATTCCCTGAAGGGCAGTTTCTAACTTAGGATCCATTTTGTTATTTAAAGAAGAATGTTTTGATTGATACTTGATTCCTGACCTAGTTGTCATGCAAAATTAAAAATTGAAATTGACCCTAACCTATACTTTCTCTGATACCAAAGTTGGCACGGGACGGACCGACAAATCCTAGACCTAAAATAAACTAATTCAGACCGTTGATCGTTAAGAAACGATCACTAGATTAGGGCTGTTCAGATTAAATAAATGAGATCTAATTAAATAAAAATAAACCATCAATCAGGTTATCAAAGTGGATCTCACCCGAAACACGGAATGTCACGAATTTTGAAAAAGGGAGATCGTCTAGAGGTCATCCAAAATCCAGACCAGTAGTTCGCGGGCGAGATAGATCTGAAGCGTCGGACCTGAATCACCAAAAAATGAAATGATTCTATCAATCCCAAATCAATTAAGATGAAAAGATAAATAAACCAAGTTAACCCAATCTGCTTTGAAATTTGTTTTCATAGATTTTTATATTGCTTTGAGAATCGTGCTATTTGAGATCCGTGCAGTGCTTGAAGTCGGCAACAGGGAACGTGAATGCTTTCACGTTCGTGCTTGTTTTTTTTTCTCTCCAAGAATCAACACCAAGAAGAACAAGGGAGGCCGAAGGCCTTGCGGCTGGGTTCGCCGGCGACAGTGCTGGGCGGCGGATGGCGGAGATCGGCTGGAGGGAGGGAGATCCGGTGGCAGGGGTGAGGGCTTTCGTCTGCGGTTGTGCAGTGGCCGTGAAGGGCACGACAGCAGGGACTTCGGCCGTGGAGGGCACGTCTGCAGGGACTTCGGTCATGGAGGGCATGGTTGCAGGCTGTGCGGTGGACGTGCGGGAGAGGGATGGCTTCAGAGAGGCCGATCTTGTGGGATCTTGTCGGTAAGAGCATCGACCACGGTTTGCCGACAGCAGTGGGAGGCGCGATGGTGGGTTGTGGAAGGTGGGGCTTGTGGTGGCGGTCGGAAGGAAGTGACAGTGGTGGTTTGGTCAATTGACAATCGTGAAGTGGACAGGGAGAAGCAAGGAATGACTTGCGGTGGAGAAAATGGGTAGTGGGAAATCATGGGTCAACAGGGGATTGTAATCTCTGAGTTCTTGAGATTATCAGGGAATAGAGAAATGGGGAAGAGAGAGAGGAGGGAAAGAAGAATCCGGGAAGAAGGATGAGCGAGAGAAGGGGAAGAAGGAGGGGAGGGGAATCGGGACACACCCTGATTTTTTCCAAAATAATCTTCGCTAATTTTATTCGATAACAAAAGTTTTTTAAATAAAGTAAGAAAACAACCGATAAAAATAAATCCCTAAATAGACTCCAAACTCCTTTTTTAATTCATTATTTTTAGCAAGTAAATCATTGTTTTTCTTTTCATATAAAAGATTCTCATTTTTCAGTTTTTCAAATTTTTCAGAAAAGTCATGCAATTCTTTTTGCAATAAAGTGTTCTTTTCTGAAATTTCATCTTTTTGTTTGAGTAAAGAATCATTCATATTTTTCAATGATTTTATCTTTACTCCAGCTTTCCTAAATTCAAAAAGTAAGTCATGAAAAGCAGAATTTAATTCTTCGAAAGTAAATTCAGTGCAGTTGTTAGGAGATGTTACCTCATCTTCGAGACCCATTAAGCAAAGATTGGCAGTCTTGGTGGTCTCTTCTTCTTCCGATTTTGTTGAGTCTTCACTGTCGGACCATGTGGCAACTATGACTTTCTTTTTCTTCTTTTGTTTGAAGGATTTCTTCAATAGTGGACAGTCTGGACGTATGTGCCCCGACTTCTTGCATTCGTAGCACGTGGGGACTATCTCTGTCTTTCTCTCTGTCCTTTTCCTTTTCCTTTCCATAATCCTTCCTGTAAAATTTTTGATTGTACCTTCCTTTCTTTCTTCCCATAAATTTTCTGAATCTCCTCACAACCATAGCGATGTCTTCGTCTTCTAGGTCGTCATTGAAGGAGGTGCTTTCTTCTTCAGATTCTTCATCATCCCTCTTTGAATCGGAAGCAGCTTTGAAGGCTATTGTCTTCTTTTTCTTCTGCTCATCTTCCATTCTGTGTTGCATTGTTAGCTCGTGGATGATGAGTGATCCCAACAGTTCATCCAACATCAAAATGTTGAGATCTTTGGCTTCCTGGATCGCAGTTACCTTGGGATCCCATTTGTCGGGCAAAGAACGAAGGATCTTCTGAACTAGATCTGCATTAGAGTATACCCTAGCAAGACTCTTTAAACCATTAATAATATCTATAAATCTAGAGAACATGGCAGATATTATTTCAGAAGGTTTCATTTTAAATAATTCATAATTATGAACTAGAAGATTTATCTTGGAGGTTTTTAGTTAGGAAGTTCCCTCATGGGTCACTTCGAGTTTCTCCCAGATTTTCTTTGCTGATGAGCAGGTGAAAATTCGGTTGAACTCGTTAGCATCCAAAGCACAATATAATATATTCATTGCTTTGGCGTTCAATTCTCCCATCTTCATGTCATGATCATCCCATTCCTCTTCAGGCTTAGGGATGTCCACGCCATCAACTTTAATTATGGAAATGTGTGGCCCTTTCAAGATGACCTTCCATAATTGAAAATCTATAGCTTGTATGTAAATTTTCATTCGTGCTTTCCAATATGAATAATTAGTGCCTGTGAATAGTGGAGGTCTATTTGTTGATTGGCCCTCGGCCAAGGATGTACTCATGGGATGAGCCATCAATCTTAACTCAAGTAATCAGAGACATAGCTCTGATACCAGCTGTTGCCCAGGTGGCTTAGTCCCAAAAGGGGGTGAATTGGAAATTACAAAATTTTTGCAAGTATGTGCACAAGTAATTCCAATTAGTGGTTAGGTGCTGTGTTAATCAGAGAATGAATGCAGAAGCTAAAAGATAAAACAAGCACAATACAAACAAAGCAGATTTATAGTGGTTCGGAGCAACCCAGCTCCTACGTCCACTACCCAAGTTCACCATTCGGGATTTTCACTATATCCCCCAAATCGGATACAGTCGGATTGTTTTGCAGGCTGACAATCCCAACCTCTACACTTTGGTTTTTGAAACCGGGCTCACCAAAGAAACCCAATCTAGGTTTTTATAGGTTCACCAAAAACCTCTACACTTTGGTTTTTAGAAAGGCTCACCAAAGAAACCTCTACACTCTGGTTTTAAAGGCTCACCAAAGTAACCTATTTGGTTTTTACAAAAGGGTTCACCAATAAACCAGATATTCTAAATGATAGAATAAAAAAGCAACAATAAAGACAAACTCTGTTGTCTGGGTGGTTGCCGATGCAGCTCGAGTGAAGATCCATTGAATACTCTTCAATGCATTTCAATGGCTTCCTTGCTTTCCTCAAAAGGTGCCTCAAGCTTCTGGTAAGAGTGGTTGCAGGCTTGAAGGCAGACTTTAAAGCTCTAGTGCTCTCTCACTTCACTTCAATAAGTATTCAATAAATGCTCAATAATTCATTAGCTTCTTCAAGGATGTTCTCATACCTTATTTATAGAGACTTCAACTGCCTTCCCTTGATTTTGAATATTGTAGACCGTTGGGAGGTGACAGGTTACCATTGGAGCACTTTTGGAATTCAAAAACTGAGAACTGGAACTAGCCGTTGGAGGTGACCCCGTCATTCCAGTCAGCTCGGACAAACTTCGAGTTGGCTCGGATGAAGTTCGGGTTGACTGGGCTGAGTTCTAGTCGGCTAGCTTCCACAGTTGAGAAAATATCTCACTCTGGACGAGTTAGCTGGGCTGAATTCCAGTCGGCTGGAATCTTAAAGGCTCTCAAACCATTCTCAACTGAGTTCTGGATAAGTCAGCTGGATCTAATTCCAGTCGGCTCGGATTCCTGAGAATCTCAGAACGTTCTCAACCTTGTTCTGGACGAGTCGGCTGGGCCTTGGTGCCAGTCAGCTGGATCTGTGTGCCAGAGAACTTCTCTTCAGTGCCAGTGCCAGAGTCGGCTGGGTTGTCCTTCCAGTCGGCTCGAAGGTGGTTATTCAGCCAGATCAACTTCAAACTTCCAGAACACTTGTCCCATGCTTTAAATTCTTCTTCAAGTACTTTTTACAATAAATTCAAGAAAAAATTGAAGCTTGAAAGATTACTAGAAGTAACCCTTTAACTGATTTCAATAGAAACTTTTTGTAGGATTCTTCTTTACAAGATTCTAAATACTTTACAACTCAACACAAAATATTAAAGATTGTAGGAATTAAAAAAGGTGTGTCATTGTAGTTGTCCTACAAAAACTTGTCAATTATTTGAAGAGTTGTTAGATAACTAAATGTATGCTCCAATGTTTTGTTATCATCAAAATCACTTTAGGGGTTAGCAGATCCTGAGTGTTCTCCATTCTCAGAGGATTTAAGAGATGATGGAAGGAGAGTTGGGATAGAGAGGGAGAGCTTGGGCAATGGCTACTGCAACCGAGACTCTCCTGGGGAGTCCTTGTGTGTTCTTCTTGCCTTTAGAGCCTTGCTGGTTGCCTGCCCCTTCTCGCTTACCTTTGCCGGTGGCCTCTTTGAGTTTCTTATAGAAGTGTCATACCTCTGGTGGGGCGTAAAGCCCTAATATGGCGCCCTCTAGGAGGCCCCATGCTGATGAGGCGTAGTTCTGTTCTTTCCCCCTCCCCCTCCAGCATAGGAGGGGACAACAGGATTCATAGCCTCCATAAGGGAAAGTCTGCCACGGGCGCAGGTGGAGTACTGAGGAGTGAATATCTTTTTCACGGCGAGTGCGCGTGGCATGTCGTGAGGCCTAACACTCCGACAGGGCACTACTTATTTCTGACATCATCATATCATGTTTGAGGAGACCTGACAGAGCATCGGTCTGGCGGGATATGCTACAGGGCCTGAAACCCCTGGTAAAACTTTCCTCTTTGGGCTGGTGCAAGCGGTAGGCTGAGGGGTACATGCAACACCCCAAGTGGGGTGCCTTCTCCTAGGAGGTGCCGACAGCAGGCTGAGAGGCTTGATACCTCGGCGGGACGCTCCTTCGCAAGTGGTGTGCTCTAGCGAAATGCTAGCCCACAGAGGTGGTAGGCAGCATGCAATGGTGGGACGCAATTTTTCAGAGATTGCAGGTGGCGTGCTCTGGTGGAGCATTGCCCCACAGGGGTGCCAGTCTTTCTGGGTAGCATAGGGTCTCGACGGGAACGATGACATCACCTATGGACGTACTATCCTAGCTGCTCTAGAGACACTTGTGAAAAAGGCTGCATCCTCTTATAAGAATCTGTACCTGACTTTGGGGGAAGGAGTTGACTTTGACCAGGGAATCGACCTCGAGCAGGGGGAACGTGACCTCGGTCGAGGGCTCAGAATGCGGGTAGGGATGGCAAGGGACCGGGTTCGGGTCGGGTGCATAACTACCCAAACCCAAACCCAAATATTCAATACACTATCCAAACCCGGCCCAAACACTATCGGGATTGGGTTTTTTTTATCCAAACCCATCTTAATTGGGTATCGGGTAATCGGGTTTACCCGGCCGGAACCCAACTGAGTCATTAAATATTTTTTTATTTTTATCAACTTTAAAATCATCTACAATTTTATAAATTATATATACATTAAACAAATAAAATTTAACTATATTTTTAGTTCAACAGCATTTAATTTCATATTCAATCAAAATTTATATTATGAAGTTGGTAAACTATTAATTATGATCTTATTTTGAATTCACCTTGAATAGAATAGGATGAAAAAAAATTTCAATATATATATATAATGATTAGGGTATAGGGTTCAAGTATTTTAAAATTTAATAACTAATAATTATAATTAATAAAATATATATTAATTATATATATATTTAAATATTAAAATAATTTGGGCCATGTTCGGGTCGGGTGTATATCTACCCAGTCCCGGCCTAAACCCAAAGTTAAGCATTCGGGTTTTATCCAAACCCGGCCCAAACCCCATCAAAGCATTGACTACCCGACCTAATCGGGTCTGGTACCCATGGGTTTGGATTTTATTGCCATCCTTAAATGCGAGGGCACGATCTCGATAGAGGGCTCAACCTCGAGGGAGCTGACGTCAGTCAGGGGCTCGGAAAGCAGGAGCACGACCTCGATTGAGGGCTCGACCTCGTGGGAGCTGACCTCGACCAGGGGCTCAGAAAGCAGGAGCGCGACCTCGGTCGAGTGCTCGATCCTGAGGGAGTTGACCTTGGCCAGGGCTTAAAAAGCAAGAGCACGACCCCGGTCGAGGGCTCGACCTTGAGGGAGCTGACCTTGGCCGTGGCCACGGAAATCAAAAGCAAGACCTTGATCGATGGCTTGACCTCGGGGGAGCTGACCTCGGCCAAGGGCGCGAAAAGCAAGAGCACGACCTCCATCGAGGGCTCGATCTCGAAGGAGCTGACCTTGGCCAGGGGCTCGGATGGCGAGAGCATGACCTTAATCGATGGCTCTCGACCTCGTGGGTGGGGGGGCGACCTTGGCAAGGAGCTCGGACCTGGCGCTTCGTCTGGTCATTGCATCCATGTGGCACCTATTGATAGCGTGGCAGCCAGCTAGATCCGACAGGATTCCACATCAGTGGTCATGCCATATCACTTATTATTCAAAAATTTCTTGATTTTATAGAACACATTTTCTTAATTAGAATTTTAAATTAAATAAAATTCTTTTTTTTTGGAAGGACTTTTTCTAAAATCCTTTTCCAACGAAGAATTTCTATGGAACATTAGATAGAAAAAGTGGGCAAGCTACATCACTTTAACAAACTTATTATAATTGCACTAAACTAATGGTGGCATCCGAAGCAGTCGCATTACCACTTCACATCAAATCTGTGACCATATACATTAGGGTTAGGCTGGTAGATGACTAGAAAACCCCGATACTTATTTAATCAATCTAACAATAAACTTGCATACATTCAAGTTTCACAATACCTTGGTATCCTGTATTGAATTTATAACGTATCATTATTTATTAATCTCTACCCATAATTTTCAAAATCTATTTATCCGTCTATCTATTACGTATAATTATGGTTCTACTATCTTGATGTAAAGAATGCCACATGTCATTTTTTCATAGACTTTTTACCGTTCAATTTTTTAATCTTTAAATTTTAAGTTTTAAACAAATTTATTTTTTTCCAAAATCTATTAATTTTTTTTCTTTTCATATTCTTTTATTTTTTTTAATATACCTTTAAATTTAAAATTTAAAATAAGAAAATGATTTTATTTTTTTGAATTCTGTTAGTTTTTTTATTTTTTCCGTATTCTTTTATATTCTTTTTATAAATTAATCAAAAAAATTAGTAATGAAATAAAAAAAATATCGAAGGCTTGCATGGGTACAAATCTAGTTATGTATAAAATTAATGGTCCGGGTACGGTTATAATAGATCCACATTCAAGCCAAGTCGAACTGGAAGTTTGGTTTTGACGGCTGTACCTGCATTTGAATTTAAAATTTGAAAACTAGTTTATGGGAACTTTTCTACGAATGCAATCACCTGTTTTATAAAACCGGGATGGACTATATTTCCGTATAGATATCACTTGTTTTATACGGTAATATGAGATGGACTATATTTCCGTATAGATATACGGAAAATGCGGTGACAGCTACTATAAATATCTTTCTATCTTTGCGCGGCAAACGTAGTAATGTTTTGATTTTATTTTTTTAACAGTTTTCCTTCCCTTGTCTAACCTTCCTCTTTCTTCACCGTGAAATGAGGCAAAAAAATTTCCTCTAAACCACGAGAATAACAATCGTGGATTTACCCGAAAACAGAATTATCAAATACTGATTACGCTTCCTTCCCTCCAATTTTCCCCTTATCCACCTACCAAATGAGGCAAAAAATCTGCAACCACACGAGATCAAATCTTCATGCATTCAAAACCAAAGAAACGTTGCCGCGCGAATACGTAAGGTCTGGACCATGTCCATGCTGATCCAAGCGTACTGCATGCAGGCCCCCAGATCAATGGCGAATCCTTTCACCTTCTGATATCCCTCAACAACCCTTCATTTTCCACCAACTATAAATACACCACCGCTGGGCCAATCAAACCAACACGTAGTCGTAGAAATCACAATGGCTTCCACGTCTCTCTTTCTCTCCTCCCTCCTCATCCTCCTCCCCTTCCTTCCTTTTATCGTCTCGTCCAAGGGAGGCTTCAGCGCCGAGCTAATCCAACGTGACTCTCCAAAGTCCCCTCTCTACGACACTTCGAAAACCGTCTACGAACGGATCCGCGAGAGCGCCCGCCGCTCCATTGCCCGTGCCGAACACCTCCACCGTGTCTTCTCCCTGGCTGCCTCCGGTAGCACTTACCAATCCCCTGTCGTCCCTGACGGCGGGTCCTACCTCATGGAGGTCGACATCGGCACGCCGCCCAGCAAGTTCTACGCCGTCGCCGACACCGGCAGCGATCTTATTTGGACCAACTGCAAGCCCTGCACGGACTGCTACCCACAGGTAGCCCCTCTCTTCGATCCCGAAAATTCTTCCACATACCGCGACCTCTCCTGCTGGAACACAAGCTGCCACGATCTCCCCCAGCAGAACTGCTCGTCCGATGGCTCCACCTGCCAGTACTCCTACGGCTATGCGGATGGATCGGGAACTTCTGGCAATCTTGCATCCGAGACCTTCACCTTCGCCGTCGCCGGCAGCAGCCCCGTCAAAATCCCGAAGGTATCGTTCGGTTGTTCGCATGAAAGCCAGGGGACCTTCGACAACGCAACCGCCGGGATTGTAGGCCTTGGCGGCGGTCCTCTGTCCCTGGTATCCCAGCTGGGCTCCGTCATTGACAAGAAATTCTCCTACTGCTTGGTTCCTTACACCGAGGAGAATGTCTCGAGCAAGATAAACTTTGGTGCCAACGCGGTAGTCTCGGGCGGGAATGTGTTGTCCACTCCTCTTGTCTCGGGTGAGCAAGACACCTTCTACACCGTTTCTCTCCAAAGCCTTACCGTCGACAAGAACGGTAGTATCCCGGTGATTTCAGGGCATGTTATAGTCGACTCAGGCACGACCTTGACTTTTCTCGATTCAATCACGGTGCAATCATTGGTGGATCTGTTGCAGCAGATCATCACACTCCCGACGGTGCAAGATCCTGAACAACTGTTCGACCTTTGCTTCGATGTCAGCAACAGTCCGAATGCACAATTCCCGGATATCACATTCAATTACGACGGGGCGGCTTTGACATTGAGCTCACAGAACAACTTCGTTCAATATGACCAGAATACCGTGTGCCTTGCCATCGTTGCGAGCCAGCAGGTTAGTATCATTGGCAACATTGCACAGCAGAACTTCCACGTTGGATATGATCTCGTGAGCCAGAAGCTCTCCTTTGCTCCCGCTGATTGTACCAAGATCTGAAGGATTCTGATTAGCTATCAATAGTTTGGTTCATCGTGCATTTTCTAGATTATATGTACTTCGTTGTTTCCCTTCGATATATTAATCTCTAGTGAAATATTTCATAATAATTTTTTTATGTTAATCGGGAGATTTCATTCCTTTTAATTTTCCTTTTAATTCTTTCTCGTGAGCCAGAAGCTCTTCTTTGCCGTTAACGTACGTCTTATACGACTAAAAAGGCCTAGAAAGAGATCGATCACGCATTTTGGTAATCCCTATCCCATCCATTACTTAGGCACGAAATATATGATTGAAGTAATTAACATCATAATATATATGCTATATATGTTCCAAGTATCGAGCTTTTATCAAGCATCGGTAAAGATTTTTAATATAAAACCGTTATCATCTACTACAGCATGATAGCACCATAAAAATGGTTCATTTTTTCATGTCTACTTGATCGATATTTTAGAGAACGGTAAATTATATGATTTTGATTTCTAGAGATTTTAGTACTATAGATCATAATCCATTCTATGAATCACTGATTTGAATGCTGATCGATCGGTAATTTTACAAAGAATAGATACTCTTCTCTTCTTAAGAGGAAAATCTCTTTATATATACAAACAAAGATTCATTAAATACACATTTAAAACATATACAAGTTTTTTGTCCAAAATGTATAAAGGATATTTTCCCCTTTTTTTTGGTAGATTTTGCATAGAAAATCACCTTGTTATCAATTTTGCTTAAAAAATAAAATAGATTAATTCTTCCATGTATGAAAAAAATATATAGTCAGGGGTTCTTGAATAGTTCCATTTACCACACACACACACACACATATATATATAGTATTTAGATGTATATAAAAATTTTATTCAATTGAAAAATGCTCATGAGAGTGTGTATACATTTCTTTAGCAAAGCATTATCATTTACTACTACTTATTAGCATCAAATATGGGTGACAATAGGACCGGGTCGAGTATAAACGGTTTGGATCAAATTCAGGTCGGGTCAAAAAAGACTGAATCGGAACCCAACCTATTTATTACACAGGTTAGGTTTTTGAATCCAAACCTGCTTGTTTATTAAACAAGTTACCCGACCCAACCTGTTTATCACATTTTTACAACTTTTTCTAGATTATATGTACTTCGTTGTTTCCCTTCGATATATTAATCTCTAGTGAAATATTTCATAATAATTTTTTTATGTTAATCGGGAGATTTCATTCCTTTTAATTTTCCTTTTAATTCTTTCTCGTGAGCCAGAAGCTCTTCTTTGCCGTTAACGTACGTCTTATACGACTAAAAAGGCCTAGAAAGAGATCGATCACGCATTTTGGTAATCCCTATCCCATCCATTACTTAGGCACGAAATATATGATTGAAGTAATTAACATCATAATATATATGCTATATATGTTCCAAGTATCGAGCTTTTATCAAGCATCGGTAAAGATTTTTAATATAAAACCGTTATCATCTACTACAGCATGATAGCACCATAAAAATGGTTCATTTTTTCATGTCTACTTGATCGATATTTTAGTGAACGGTCAAGTATATGATTTTGATTTCTAGAGATTTTAGTACTACAGATCATAATCCATTCTTTGAATCACTGATTTGAATGCTGATCGATCGGTAATTTTACAAAGAATAGATACTCTTCTCTTCTTAAGAGGAAAATCTCTTTATATATACAAACAAAGATTCATTAAATACACATTTAAAACATATACAAGTTTTTTGTCCAAAATGTATAAAGGATATTTTCCCCTTTTTTGGTAGATTTTGCATAAAAAATCACCTTGTTATCAATTTTGCTTAAAAAATAAAACAGATTAATTCTTCCATGTATGAAAAAAATATATAGTCAGGGGTTCTTGAATAGTTCCATTTACCACACACACACACACACACACATATATATATATAGTATTTAGATATATATAAAAATTTTATTCAATTGAAAAATGCTCATGAGAGTGTGTATACATTTCTTTAGCAAAGCATTATCATTTACTACTACTTATTAGCATCAAATATGGGTGACAATAGGACCGGGTCGAGTATAAACGGGTTGGGTCAAATTCAGGTCGGGTCAAAAAAGACTGAATCGGAACCCAACCTATTTATTACACAGGTTAGGTTTTTGAATCCAAACCTGTTTGTTTATTAAACAAGTTACCCGACCCAACCTGTTTATCACATTTTTACAACTTTTTCTTGAAAAAAAATTCCAACCTATTTATTACCTGTTTAAAATCCAATTAAAAAGAATAGAGAAACCTACCTGGCCTCTGCCCTCGCCACGTCTCAAGCAGCTGTCTCCTCTTCCTTGCTTCTCCACTCCCCATTGTCTCTGGCTCAACCCCGGCGCCACTACCATAATCAAGAGAGAGAGAGAGAGAGACAAGAAGGGAGGAGTGGAGGATTTGATGCCAGCAAGAGAAGGAAGAAATACCTGCATCTCCGGCCTCCACTCCTGCTCTCGACCAAGTCTCCCCTCCAGCAGTCTGTCCTCGTCGCATCTCTGCCTAACTAGCCTCTCCGTCCTCATGGCCTCTTTGACTTTGCCCTCGACCATCCTCCCTCGCTGCCTCTCCGGCTCCACTCTCAACCCTCGCTTACAGTGAGTCGACATGAAGTGGCTTTAGATTTGGGGCTGGAGCAGAGATTGTGATGGTATAGAGATATGATTGATGTGAAAAGGAAAAGAAATGGCTAAGGGTCTGGTGTCTTGTCATTGCTAACAGGGAGGAGGGGATCAAGGGACTAGGGATGGAATTGGGTCGGGTGCATAATTATCCAACCCAAACCCGAATACTTAATAAACTATCAAAACATGGTCCAAATACTATCAGGACTGGATTTTTTTTGTCCAAACCAATCTCAATCGGGTATCGAGTAATTCGGGTTTACCCGGTCCAAATTCAATCGATCATATTAAATATTTTTTTTTTTTTTATTAACTTTAAAATCATCTACCATTTTATAAATCATATATATATTAAACAAATAAAATTTAACTATATTTTTAGTTCAACAGTATTTAGTTTCATATTCAATCAAAATAAAATTTAAAGTATCTTAAACAAATAAAATTCAACAAGATTTAATCCAATACTTCTGAAGTAAATAAAGACATAAATATAATTTAAAAGTAATCTAACTCGAAGTTCCAAGTTATAAAAAATATAAAGAATAATTTTTGATTAATTCTTAGTTTCAACATCATTCTTCACCCGATCCACCTATAAATAATTAATCATTGTCAATAATGATTGATTATAATAATCACGAAGAATAGAATTTGTTGAAGGATTTAAGTATTTTAAAACTTAATAACTAATAATTAATAATTAATAAAATACATTTAATATAATATATATTAATTATATATATTTAAATATTAAAATAATTTGGGCCAGGTTTGGGTCGGGTATATATCTACTCAGTCCCGGTCCAAATCCAAAATTAAGTATTCGGATTTTAACTAAAGTCGGCTCAAACCCAGTCAAAGCTTTGACTACCGGTCCAATCGGATTGGGTACCTATGGGTTTGGGTTTTATTGCCATCCCTTTAAGGAATGGGAGTTGGCAAGGAAGGAGTCAAGGAATGAGAGGAGGGAAATATTGGAAGGAGGGAAAGATCAAAAACCTAATTGGCTAATCCCTAATTAGAAACCTAATTGCTAATCCCTCTTCCTGACTGCTTGTCTCCTTGCCGATCATCTTTTACGGTGATCATCTCCACCTCTACGAGGAGTCCATAGTCTCCCAGTCATTTCTCTTTTTCTCCTTCCCTTTCTTTTCTCCTTGGTAGCTTTTTCTCTCTCTTTTTCTTTTCTTGCTTAGTCTGCATTCAGACCTATAGAGTTTGTTTGCTGAGAGCCTTTTATTTTACACTGATTTTCTTTGATTTTTATTGATTTTCATTTGATCTTTAGAAATGAGTGAAACTTCTAATTCGGCTAGCTAGTTCTTGGCCTTCGAAGTAAGATCTAGTCGAAGCTCCTACTTTGGTTAAGGCTCCAGTTTCGACTGAGGCTTCGGAGGCTCCCTAAAGTCAGAGGATTTGGACTTAGAGGAATTTTCTCTGAGTGATTTCCAGTCTAAAACTACATAAGTGGATTTCATACGAAAGTGGATTTTGTTCGACTTTAGCATTAATATCATATCCCACCTGAGTTTGAGCTTGAAGTCCCTCTTTCAATCGACCAAGCCTGCAATCCTACTGAATTACTCTTTATGAAGAGTGCCTTTAGATTGGGATTTGGTTTTCCTTTTTTACTTTTTCACCAAAGTTCTTAAATTTTTTAAATTTTCTTCGTGCATAATTGTACCAAATTCTTGGTAGTACATATATGGTTTTATGGTAGTTTGCCTTTTGGCAGGCATTGAGCCAACTGCCAATCTTTTTAGAACATTCTTCAACTTTGAGAAGCATCCTTGCACCTTTGGGTGGTGGTATATCTATCCTAGAGGAAGCTAAGGGTCAACCCTTTTATTTGAGGTGCTCTTTCCTTGGTTCATGATTGGAAGAAATGCTTTTTTATAAAGCACTTATCGGGGGACTTGGAATTTGAATCATGGAGGGTCCTTTGGCATCCAGTGATCTGAGCCCCTAGCTTAAGTGAGAGGAAGAAGCACAGTATGAAGCCATTCTCCACTTTGAAGTCCCCACATTGAGGGTCCTATTGACAAGACCCTCTACGAAGTAGGCATAAGCCAGGTGGATCCGGGAGGTGGGAGAAAGGGTTTCAATGCTTGCCTTTCTTCTCTTCATAAGATTTTTATTTTTGCACTTCTAACAAGAACTTTATTTTTGCAGTTATGGACTTCTTGATACTAAAGGAGGTGAAGTGGATGGCAAGGTCTAGGCTGACTGTCTAGGTTGCTTTGGCACTAAAATCAAAGAAGGTCTGGTTCACCCGCCAGTGTCCATTTGCCAATGCTATACCTGGGACAAGCTACCCCAGGATTGAGGTGGCGGTCATCACTATGCCCTCAGATGCACCACCGGCCACTGCTGTTGGCGGCCACCAACACCTTTCTCAAGGACCGGGGCATCATCTTCTGCGATGGTGGCTTCCTCACCTGCCCCCTAGTCTGAGGGTTCAAATGAGCAAGGCTCCCCCACTACCTGATGCGAAGGTGCCACCATACACGACTGGCACACTGCTCGAAAATTGTTCAAGAGCATTCTCCTTCCTGATGATGCTAAGATCATCAAGGAGCAATCCCTTCACCATCGACGAGGGGTAGTTCAAAACTTCTTCCAGGTAATCAACCTTGCTTGCTTCGGATTAGTTTAATTTCCTTCAGTTATTTCACTGATGCTTTTTCATTTGCATATGGCCAACTATATCAACGATTACTTTAAGCTATGTGGTCACACTCGAGAGATGGAGAAGAAAGCAGTGGTGCCTCAGGCCCAACTTGGCATTGTCGAGGCTACCAAATCCTCCACCAAGGCCAAGGTTGATCATCTAAATTAGGCTCTCAACTTGGAGAAGAAAAAGAGGCTATGGATAAACAAGAAAGAGGAGCTAAGCAGCGTGCTTGTGGATATGCACCACAAATTGTCCGAGATTGAGGCACGGATGGTGATGGTGGCACAAGAAGGCATGGTGGTTTACAAGGCTACCAAGAAATGCCATATTGACCACATGCAATATGCCACCGTGACCTACCTTGTTGGCAAAAATGAGATTCGGTCCAAAGTGGTGATCTGCTTTCCAGCCCTTGATTTGATATTTCTTAATGTTGAGTTAGAGGAAGTAAATGATGAGTTCGCTATCGGGCCCAAAGATGCTGTTGGTCGTTCAGGCGATGTGGTTCCTCCTCCATTGTGATGGGGCACGGGATAGGGATAGGATCGTCGGCGAGCTAAGAAGTCGCCGAAAATTAGGGTATCCTATTTTTTTTCTATTTTCTGATTAGAACGTGGAGGAAAACGAAGGGGGGGATAACTAGGGCATCACGCCCCTACGATGTCCCGAAGGACAAAGACAACATCAACACCCGCAGGTGAAGACATAATGGGCTTTAGCCCTGAACAACAACTACACCAACTGACAAACCAAATCCCAAAAATTCAATTTCTTCTATCCCTTCTACAATAGGAATGAGGGGTTATTTATAAGCTCCATAACCCTCATTTGAATTTGAATACAGGATAGGGATAACTCAAATTTAAATACAAGATAGGATAAGATAAGCCTATCCATATCTCAATCCTAACCAACAAAATCCTAATTTAAATTTCAAATACAAGATAAATCCTAAATTTATTCTTCAAATTTATTTGCTGCTCCGAAATTCATGCTGCTTCGAGATTCGTGCAGGCTGATGTCCCCATCACATTGGTTGCTAGAGATAGTTTATTTCTTTTTGCTTTTTTCTAAATAGTTTCGATATGCTTTTATATAGACCAAGTTTGTAATGGTCTTTGGTCTCTTTGAAATATCAATAAAAATTCTTTTATCCTTTGATTGAATGTTTTTAATTTTTGTTGCATTTCGTTGTTCACATTCTTTCATCATTCGGGATCGTATTGGGTGTTGCTCCCTAAGGTAGATGCCGTGATGGCCTAGTGCCTCCTCGACTAGTAGACTTTAGCAAAATGAGGGACTGTCGGTAATGGATATCTTCAAAGGTCTTCATCGACCATCCGTTTAACCTTTGAGCTTTTAAGCAAGGACGAGGAACCTATTGGTTAGCCCTCGATATTCTGATGGTGCAGCCTTGGAACAATTCGCGTGACATTTGGGAGATGGTTCATGATGCTGATTATTTATTAGAGACTAAAGATATAGTAACCACTCCTATTATTTTCGAGCCACAGTTGATACTAGGCTGTCAAAACTTTTGAGCTTGTTAGATTAAATATTGATCATAGGTGCCATCTACGAGCCATTAGTGGGCTACTGAGGCACAGATCGATCAAAGATCATTTTGGAGCTAGGATCGATCAAAGATCATTAAATTAAATACTGATCAAAGATGCCTTCTACGAGTCGATCAAAGGTTATTGAATTAAATGCCGATCAAAGATGCCTGCTACGCCTGATCAAATATCATTGAATTAAATACTGATCAAAGAAGCATTCTAGGATAGATCAAAGGTTATTGAATTAAATACCGATCAAAGATGCCTTCTACGGGCTATCAGTGGATCGTTAAGCCTCGGATCAATCAAAAACCATTTTGGAGCTAGGAATGCTCAAAGATCGTTGAATTAAACAATGATTAAAGGTACTTTCTATGGGCCGATCAAATGTCATTGAATTAAATACGAATAAAAGGTACCTTCTATGAGCCAATCAAAGGCAGTTGAACTAAATACCGATCATAGGCGGTTGAACTAAACACCGATCAAAGACAGTTGAACTAAACACCGATCATAGGCGGTTGAACTAAACACTGATCAAAGACATGCTGTATGAGTTGATCAAAGGCTATTGAATTAAAAGATGGTCAAAGATGCTTTTTATAGACTAATCAAATATTATTGAATTAAATGCTGATCAAAGGCACCTTCTATGGGTTGATCAAAAGTCATTGAATTAAATACCAATCAAAGATACCTTTTATAAGCTGATCAAAGGCTATTAAACTAAATACTGATTAAAGGCACATTCTACGGGCTATTAGTGGGCTGTTGAGGCTCGGACCGATCAAATACCATTTTAGAGCCAGGACCGATCAAAGATTGTTGAATTAAATATTGATTAAATAAGTTTTCTATGGACTGATCAAAGGTTGTTAAATTAAACATCGACCAAAGATATCTTCTAGGAGCTAATCAATGACTGTTGAATTAAATGCCAATCAAAAGTACCTTCTATGGATCGATCAAAGCAGTTGAATTAAACACTAATCAAAGGTACCTTTACAGATCAATCAAAGACCGTTAAATTAAATGCCGATCAAAAGTACTTTCTACAGATCGATTAAAGGCTATTGAATTAATATTTAGTAAAGGTACCTTCTACGTGTTATTAACAAATAAAAGTACATGTCATTTTAATCACAAATATTTTTATTTAAGGCATGAAAAGGTTATATTATTGATAGTAAATTTGGAGGTTTTTCGAATTCCAAGGATAAGGTAGGGTGTTCTATATAGTTATGTGAGGCGATACATCCCAGACTAGATGACTTCTTTCACTCGATATGGGCCTTCGCAATTTGGAGAAAGCTTTTCTTGGTTGGTTGGCTGAGATACTTTGGCTCGCTAGAGTAAGAGGTCTTCAACTTGAAAGAACTTGCCTTGAACCCATGTACTATGATATCGCATGACCCTTTACCGGTAGGCTACCATTTACACCACCGGCCACTCTTGAACCTCTTCTAGCAGGTCCAGGTTCGTCTTTAGATACTTAGAGTTACTATCTTCATTAAAATTCTTCACTCAGAGAGAAGAAAGGTCCAATTCCTACAGGATCACTGCATTGATCTCGAAGGAAAAGTTGAAAGGAGTTTCACCTATTGGGACTCTCTATATGGTCCTAGGCCCAAAGGATATGATGTAACTCATCAGGCCAGCTCTTTTTGCTCGATCAAGCTAAGTCGTTAATCCCTATAGAAGAGTTCTATTAGTGACCTCGACTCTCCATTAGCGTAGGGGTAGTTGATAAGGATAAAGCAATGCATAATATCCATATCCCTACAAAATTTAGCCAGTTAATAAATACCGACTATTATCCATGATGATAACTCTCGAAAGGCCAAGTGGTAGATGATGGATTTCTAGATGAAATCCGTAACCAAGCTTCTATGATTTGGTAAAAAGTTCTGCTTTCATCCACTTTATAAAATAGTCTATAGCCATAAGCAAAACTTTCACTATCTCAAAGCCTGAGAAAAAGGATCAAGGATATCCATTCCCCATTGAACAAAGGACCACGACATGGTGATTAGAGTAAGGTAGCTGATTGTCATTGCATATTAGAGTATCGGACACCTATCATAGTTTTTGGTTATATCCATAGCATCTTGTTGCATGGTGGGCTAATAATACTCTTACCATAGAATCTTATAAAACAAGGCCCTATCCCCCAAGTGGCTTCTGCATAGCCCTTCATGGACTTCTTGTAGAGCATATTCTTCTTCTGAGGGCTGCAGGCACTTCAATATAGGGAGAATGACCTTATGTATAGCTTGTCTTCATAAAGGATGAACTGAGATGCTTGGTGCCATATCTTTTGAGCTTCCTTTCGATTGGTGGAAAGAGTTCATCATGAAGGTGACAAGTTAGATGGTCAGTCCAACAAGGCTTGGAGTTGAGCTGCAATACCGATGCTATGATGAGTTCTCTAAATGTATTAATAAAAGTATCAATTTTAAGATAATTTACATTTATTATTTAAGAATTGATACTTTTATCTTTCTTTTATAGGAAAGATGATTGCTAATAAAAGGGCTCGGTTTGTAGGTTAAAATGAAAGAAATTTGAAATAAATTGGACTTAAAATGGATTCAAAATTGAGACTAAAAAATAGGCCCAAATCCTAGCCCAAATTGCTTTAAATCTAGACCGAACTCATTTAAAATGGCCCAAACATCAATTTTAAAGCAGCCAGTCTATGGTGAACTGGTTGCTTAGTTTACAAAGAGGTTAAGTGGTCCATATATGCCATTACCTTTGGTCCATGATCGGAGAGCTGTCTAGTCAACCTGAGAGTAAGCTCGAAAGACAATTCATAGCTAACAGTTCTAATGTCCCCCTAATTTTTCATGAATAATAATTATAACTCTTGGAAATGAATTGGTCATAGAATAATCTTATACCATCATAGAGATCAATATAGATAATTCAACTAAGGTAGAAATATACAAGAAGAAATTAAATTGGTGGAACAAACTAATTCCATCATCACCTACTTATCTATGGCCCATTTTTCAAGTGTTCTAGAATCATCCATGCCTTTTACGGGGAGGGAGGACAAATAGTTGAGATAATGGAATTAATTGAGACATTCCAAAAATCATAAATGAATCACATAATAAAGAAAGCTCCACCCAAAATTCTTTTCCAGGATTCGTTAGATCCCTATTTAACTCATTTCAAGGAGTACGATTCTAATGAAGTTGGGTATAGCATAGAAATTCATGACTCTATAAAAATATCCTATTTTAAAACCATCTCATTATATATTAAAAAACTTGAGCTATCACTTAGCCCCCCGATATCCTCTCTATTAAAATCACCATCTATTCTAGAACTGAAGCGACTTCCTAACACACCCACTGATACTCCTCCAGTGATATCTAATCAGGAAGACTAACTTATCGGTATTCTAAAAATATATAAAGAAACTATTGGATAGGATATCTCTATAATTAAAGATGACGATATTATTTTTTTATGATTAAATTCTCTATATTTGGCACTACTTTCAAGGATTACCTCCAAAATCTATCTATAGTCCTAAAATGATGTATGAAGGCAGGCTTAAGGTTAATTTAGATAAAGTACCATCAAGAAGGGATGATGTCATAAATATCATACTCGAGAAAGGAATTAGTATAGATCAAGCTAAAATTAAAGAAATTTCTGAGCTACCACCCTCAATCTTGGCCCAACCACACAAGCTCTTCCTGATCTTCATCAAGATTATAATAATATTTTTAAATCTTGGATAGCATGCTTTTCTTGAGTACTTAATTGATTCGAGCTAATCATCATAGAATACTTTACAAATATTTTTCTGTTATAATTACAATGCATCCTAATTGGCCTTGTCATTTTTAAAATTAGAGGGATGCAACCAAGATGATTATCACTGAGACTCCTTCATAGTGTCTGGCTAAAGATATTAAACTTAGTACTCATTAGGAGGCAACCCAATGATCTCTATTTTTTTTATTTAGTGAAGTTGTAGGAACCTAGAAGGAAGGAACAAGAACCCGCTAATCAATGAAGCCATCTTCAACTCTTGAAGCCCAATTACCCCAGGTGCACTCTCTTTTATCTTGATTGCTTATTTTATTTTCCTACTCCATGAGAACACTATCAATTAAGTTGGGATAAAAAAATATTTTAATTTTTTTAAAAAAATTAAAAATATTCTAAGATTTTTTGAGATTTTTGAATAAATCATATATTATGAAAGAAAATATAGAGTAAAATAGACTAAGAAAAAGTAATAGAGTTAGAAAGTATCTACTAATAAATGTAATGAGTCAAGGAGTAGACTAGCTGGTCAGATTTTTAGTAACCTACTTAGGTCACCTAAAGGTTATTAAACTTCAAGATGCACGGCATATTGATGAAGCAAAGTAGGTATTGATTGTAAAAGTTCACTAAGGATTCAATTATTACTAAAATTGGTAATTGATATACATTCTAATTATAAAAACTTAAATTTGAGAAAATAGCTACCTGTCTGAAATAAAAATATAAAAAAATTAAAATAAAATATTTTTCAAGTACTTCTCACTAAGTAACCGGGTTCTTCGTCTAGCAAGTATTGTAGTTCATGTCAAAATGTGAAGAGGGCAAAGAAGCTCATTGTAAGGCTAGTTCTAATTCATAGCCTATTTGACCCGAGTAAGTATTTTATATCTAGTATTCTAAGATCATTTGATTTGAAAGTCATCGACTGAAAACTCGTTACATGGATCAAACAGAAAACTTAAGGAGTTAGGACACTCAATAGCAGTACATCTTTTTTTTTTTTAAAAGCATAAAAGCTATCTCAGTTTATAAGCTTAATTTAGAGATGCATAGAAAGTTGATCAAAATAGGTGACAAGTGAAGATGCATTTGTCCTTTAAAAACTAGCACCGAAAACTAAGTTAGCAATCACAAATACAAATATTGTAGATCTTTGGATGAATTCTAAGAAAGTTTCTAATTATGCTGACTACAAAATTTACTTCTAAAACTCAATACTAGTGATATCAGCTAAATTATTTTAACTTTTAATTCTAGATCTACTTTTGTAAAGGAGAATCTTAATGACACGTGGTTATGAGATCAATATGTATATATTGCATTGCTAAAGGACTAGCAATGAATAAGTTAGGAGGTGTTATGAGTTCTCTAATATATTAATAAAATTATCAATTTATAAACTAATTATTTTTATTATTTAAGATTTGATATTTTTATCTATCTTTTGTAGGAAAGAGGATTGCTAATGCAAAGAGCTCAATTTGCAAGTTAAAACAAAAAAAATCTGAAACAAATCAGACTTAAAATGGATCCAAAATTGAGACTCAAAGATAGGCACAATTTCAAGCCCAAACTACTTAAAAAATCCAGGCCAAATCCATTTAAAATGGCCAAAACACAATTTTAAAGTAGTCGATTCATGATGGACTAGTCACTTGATTTACAAAGAGATTAAGTGGTCCATAGATGCCATTATCTCTGGTCCATGGCTAGGCATCGTGGACCATGAAAGGGTTCATGCCGACCAATGGCTAGGTGGGCATCGCATGGGCAACTTGACGATCTACACAACTCTAGAGGGCGGCGAGGTTGATGGTGAAGAAGAGGTCTATGGCCATATGGGAAACACCTTAGAGGAATGTTGAAGATGATGGAATGACACCTGCAAGAATGGAGGTGGCATTGGTGGTGCACGGAAAGAATAGTTATAGCAACAAGGAAATGACACGGTTACTCGAGATACAGGGCATCGCTCGATCCATGGCATGGTAGTGAGAAGCATAAGGAATCACTTGCATGGGTGGTTCTGGTGTTGAGGCTTTGACATATTGGTAGTGGCAGCGACGGATGGGATCCATGTGGAGAAGGAGGCACTGCTAGCAATGGCGATGGCAGATAGCTGATTCAATGAAGGAAACTGGCTCGGGAAAAATTCATGTTGCAGCTCATTATACAATACCCACTCATCACCCTCTCTTGTATTCATGTGGTGTACAAGATTTCTCATGTGGTCTATTATGATTTTGGTGGTCTACAACACCATCCAGCACTGGCAAATGGTGGAGATCACCTAGATCCTCATGTTCTTCAAGTGCCCTATATGCAAGGTTCTAGATGGACATTGACTAGCCACATGACCTATTCTGTTACACTTAAAGTAGTGGATCTTAGAGCTACTTTCTCGAGAAGACTCTCCTATAATCCCTTTTCCTTTTTCATCTCTTTTATTGGTGGGGTTGTAGACGGGGGTCGATTACCAGGAGTCTGACTCGTGTTAGGTTATGGACCTAAAATTCCTGGTCTAGAAAGTTCAGGTCTACGTGTGATGGACATCCTCTGGAATCTTTCATAGTACTGGGCTAATTGATATGCTTGTTCTAAACTATAAACTTCTCTTAAAAATAGTTCTTTTTGGATATCTACTCTCAGACCAACTCTAACCGGGATAAAGTGACAGATGGGACTTCACTCATATTACATCGCATAAGATATTCATCAAATTTATCAATATAATCATTTACAGATCCGGTTCCCTCGGTCAACCTTTGTCATTGGTCCAGGAGTCACTGTTGATAAGATGCAGGAAGATACTTCTCACGAAGCTTTTCCTTCATCTCATCCCATGTTCCAATGGGATCATGTCTCCTATGAGTGGCTAACCTCTAGACATTATGCCAATATAATTGGCTTGACCCAATAATCTCATTTGGGCAAACCTAACTTTCCTATCTTTAGACATATCATACTAAGTGAAATAGTGGTCCATATCAGCTTTCCAATCAATGTATTCTTTGGAGTCCAGGCGACCTACAAAACTTAAGGCATCAACCTTAACACTCCTCATGATTCGTTCATCCTGATCAATTAGGTTATGATAAGGTCTAAGTGTTTGACCAAAACCTGGATAATCATGTCGATCCCTAGGATCATGTCGAAGGATACGAGTACAACCACTATCATAACCTGGGTAGTCATTTCGGTCTCTAGGATCTCTAGGATCTGTAACTCTTGATGAAGAGTTCCTAATAGGGTCATTGGTGTTCACTAGTGTTCCTCTTCAAGAGCTCCTACCCTTGCATCTAAAGATCCTAACTTGCTATCAATTGCTTCAAGTTTACCCATGATTCCCTGAAGGGCAGTTTCTAACTTAGGATCCATTTGGTTATTTAAAGAAGAATGTTTTGATTGATACTTGATTCCTGACCTAGTTGTCATGCAAAATTAAAAATTGAAATTGACCCTAACCTATACTTTCTCTGATACCAAGTTGGCACGGGACGGACCGACAAATCCTATACCTAAAATAAACTAATTCGGACCGTTGATCGTTAAGAAACGATCAATAGATTAGGGCTGTTCAGATTAAATAAATGAGATCTAATTAAATAAAAATAAACCATCAATCAGGTTATCAAAGTGGATCTCACCCGAAACATGGAATGTCACGAATTTTGAAAAAGGGGATCGTCTAGAGGTCGTCCAAAATCTAGACCAGTAGTTCGCGGGCGAGATAGATCTGAAGCGTCAGACCTGAATCACCAAAAAATGAAATGATTCTATCAATCCCAAATCAATAAGATGAAAATATAAATAAACCAAGTTAACCCAATCTACTCTGAAATTTGTTTTATAGATTTTTATATTGCTTTGAGAATCGTGCTATTGAGATCCGTGCAGGGCTTGAAGTCGGCAACAGGAACGTGAATGCTTTCACGTTCGTGCTTGTTTTTTTTTCTCTCCAAGAATCAACACCAAGAAGAAACAAGGAGGCCAAAGGCCTTGCGGCTGGGTTCGCGGCGACGGTGCTGGGCGGCGGATGGCGGAGATTGGCTGGAGGGAGGGAGATCTGGTGGCAGGGGTGAGGGCTTTCGTCTGCGGTTGTGCAGTGGCCGTGGAGGGCATGACAGCAGGGACTTCGACCGTGGAGGGCACGTCTGCAGGGACTTCGGTCATGGAGGGCATGGTTGCAGGCCGTGCGGTGGACGTGCGGGAGAGGGATGGCTTTAGAGAGGCGGATCTGGTGGGATCTTGCCGGTAAGAGCATCGACCACGGTCTGCCGACAGCAGTGGGAGGCGCGGATGGTGGGGTGGAAGGTGGGGTTGTGGTGGCGGTCGGAAGGAAGCGACAGTGGTGGTTTGGTCAATTGACAGTCGGGAAGTGGACAGGGAGAAGCAAGGAATGACTTGCGGTGGAGAAAATGGGTAGTGGGAAATCATGGGTCAACAGGGGATTGTAATCTCTGAGTTCTTGAGATTATCAGGGAATAGAGAAATGGGAAGAGAGAGAGGAGGGAAAGAAGAATCCGGGAAGAAGGATGAGCGAGAGAAGGGGAAGAAGGAGGGGAGGGAATCGGGACACACCCTGATTTTTCCAAAATAATCTTCGCTAATTTTATTCGATACAACAAAGTTTTTTAAATAAAGTAAGAAAACAACGATAAAAATAAATCCTAAATAGACTCCAAACGATCGAAACTATAAGAGATTCCGATAACTCTAAACATAAAATAAAAAATAATCTCGATTCGGAGATATCCCAAATCTCACGTACACCCATATAAAATAAATATATCAAGATTCATGTTAGGCTAGCACCGAGATCTGGGCTAGCTGGATCTGCTCAATGTCCCCATCATTGATGCAACGACAGGACATAAATTTTGAAGTTTCATGGATGCTTTTTCTGGATACAATTAGATACGTATGAATCCAGAAGATGAAAAAATCTTTTTGTTACAGATCAGGGATATATTGCTATAAAGTAATGCCTTTTGGTCTTAAGAATGCCGGTGCTACTTACCAGAGGTTAGTGAATAAGATCTTTGAAGATCAAATTGATAAGACCATGGAAGTATATGTAGATGATATGATCGTCAAAAGTAATCAATCAGATGATCATATTAAAGATCTACAAATAGCCTTTGATATTCTACGAAAGAATCATATGAAGTTAAATATGACTAAGTGTATTTTGGTATAACTTCTGGAAAGTTTTTAGGCTTCATGGTTACAAAACGAGGAATTGAGGCTAATCCAGAAAAGATCCGAGCCATATTAGACATGAGGCATCCTATAAATAAGAAGGAGGTTCAGCAATTGACCGGATGAATCACTTCATTAAGTCGATTCATTTCTCATTCAGCTGAAAGATGCTTGCCTTTCTTTAAAGCCCTACGACAAACTAAGGAGTTTAATTGGTTGGATGATTGTCGACTGGCATTTGAGGAACTGAAGAAGTATTTAATAAATCCGATCATATTGTCTAAACCTGAAAAAGGGAAATATTTGTATCTCTATTTGGCTACATTTGATGAAGCAATTAGTTCTGTGTTGGTAAGAAAAGAATATGATGGATCATATAAGCCCATTTATTACATCAAAAAAAAAAATCTTCATGATGTAGAAACCAGATACCCAAAACTCCAGAAGATTGTTTATACCTTGGTAATATCGACAAAATGCCTCAAGCCATATTTTCAATCATCATATTATTGTATTGACCGACCAACCTCTAAGGACTATTCTGCAGTGTCCTGATACCTCTGGTCGAATGGCAGAATGGGTGATCAATTGAGTAAATATGATATCACCTATCAGCCTCGATCTGTGATGAAGGCTCAAGTACTGGCTGATTTCATAGCTGATATGTGAATGTACTTGGAGTGATAATGAAGAGGAAACTCAACCATCTGATGAAATGGAAAAGACTGATGTACCTTGGATATTACATGTAGATGGGGCTTCAAATTCTTTTTGTTGCAAGGCCGGATTGATCTTATCTAGTCCAAATGGGGATGTCACAGAATATGCACTCCGATTCTTTTTTAAAGTTTCTAATAATCAAGCTGAATATGAGGCTCTCCTGGTTGGATTAAGAATTGCAAAGAAATTAAATGTTCAGAAATTAATGGTATTATCTGATTCTCAGTTGGCCATTAATCAGATAAAAGGAGATTTTGAAGTCCATGAAACTATTTTGGCTTTGTATCTGAAAAAAGTTCAAGAAATTGGAGCTTTATTTGACTTTTGGGACATTAGTCATATTCCTAGAACTAAAAATTCTCGAGCTGATTCATTATCTCGATTAGCCACTTCGACATCTAATCTAATGGGCCGAACCTTTGTGGAACATTTGGAAAATCCAAGTATATCGGAGAATGAAAAAGGAAAGGTTCTTCAAATAGAACCAGAAATGAATAGGATGAATCCAATAATCATATATCTGACCGAAGGAGTATTACCTGAAGACAATGTAGAAGCCAAACAACTCCGAAAGAAAGACTGCTTCTCAATATATTATTCTAGATGGATTGTTATATAAAAAGTCATTCTCCCAGCCACTATTGAAATATTGATCTCCTTCGGATGCTGACTATGCTCTCAGAGAAGTGCATGAAGGAATATGTGGTGACCATTTAGGGGAAAGATCATTGGCCTATAAGATCATAAGGCAAGGATATTACTGGTCGACTATACAAAAGGATGCGTCAGATTTGTGAGAAATATGATTCTTGTCAAAGGTATGCAACTATACAAAGGCGTCCTGCTAGTCATCTAAGATAATTAGCTGCTCCATGGCCATTCGCTCAATGGAAAATGGATATTCTTGGTCTGTTTTCTCCAGCTTCTGGACGAAAAATTTTTTATTGTTGCTATGATTATTTTACTAAATGGGTAGAAGCTGAGCCTTTAGCCTTAATTACTGAAGCAAAAGTTGAAATATTCGTCGAAAATTCTATATATAGATTCAGAATTCCCCATGCTATTATTATTGATAATGGAAGACAGTTTGATAATCAGAAATTTAGTAATTTCTGTGTCCAGTTTCACATTCTTCATAAATTGACATCCATCGGATATCCCCAAACTAAAGGAGAAGCTGAGGTAACCAATCGAACAATCCTTCATGGATTGAAAACCTGATTGAATGAAGCCAAAGGATCTTGGGCTGATGAACTCTACTATGTTCTATGGGCTTATTGGACAACTCCCCGATCTACAATGGGAGAATCTCCATTTAACCTTGCTTATGGGAGTGAAGCTATGTTACCTATAGAAGTTGTTTTTCATTCTAGAAGAACCGAACATTTTGAAGAGTTGAATAATGCTGATCGAAGGAGAATTGATCTAGATTTGCTTGAAAATCTTAGATTGCAAGCATAATTAAAACTGGCAGCATATCGACAAAGAGTGGTACGATATTATAATTCAAGAGTCAAGATCAAATCTTTGGATTGGAGATCTTGTCTTGCACCGAACAACAATATCCCGACTAACTGATTAAGGTAAACTAGCTCCAAATTGGGAAGGTCCTTATTGTATCACTGAAGTCATGCGACCTGGAACCTATCAACTTGAAAGTCTAGATGGTTATCCTATGGCTAGACCATGGAATGTAGAGAATCTTCGAAAATACTATCACAAAGAAATTTTCTCTCTTCCATTTTCCTTATAAAAGAAAACTATGAAGTTGATACATTCTTTAAAAAGAGAGAGAGAGAGAGAAGGTTGGCCTGATAAGCTGACCATAATCCGATAAATTGAGTTGGTCAGACCCACCATCTCGCCAGCATTTTATGATCAGAAAAACTGATCGAAAAGAAGGTTAGCCTGATAAGCTGACCATAATCCGATAAATTGAGTTGATCTGACCCACCATCTCATCGGCATGATTTTATGATAAAAAAAAACTGATCGAAAAGAAGGTTGGCCTGATAAGTTGACCACAATCCGATTAATAAGAGTTGGTCTGACCACCATCTCATCGACATTTTACAAAAAAAAAAAAACTGATCAATCGGAAGGTTGGCCTGATAAGCTGACCATAATCTTATAGATAGAGTTGGTCTGATCCACTAACTCATCAGTATATTGATATTGGAATAACTGACTGGTTAGAAGGTTGACCTGATAAGTCGATCATGAAACAGATAATAAGAGTTGGTCTAATCTACACTCTATTGATGTTATTACCTTCAAGTATCAGAAATGTTAGAAAGATAGTTTGATGTATTAAATAGTTGGCTTAATATGCTGATTGTAAACATCAGACAAAGAAAAAAGGATTTCATTGATATTCTGTTAAAAAAAAAAAACAACAACGAACATTGATGAAAGATCATGATTACAAGCTAGTCAACTTTTTCTTGATTGACTTGATTACAGATAGTTTTCTCTAGCACGGATGTTGGTTTCTTTTCTCTCTTCTTCCATAATTTCCTTTATGGAGATGGAAGAAATATCAAGGTTACGGTATAGCTTTGACCTTGTTAACAAAATCTTCAAAGCTGAATTTATAGCCTTCTGTCCCTGCTTCATCTATCTCGTTATCAAATGCTTCAGAATTTTGAACTCTTCAACTGCAAGAAGGCTCCCGTTGAATTGCTAAGCAGTATCTGTTTGCTTTGTTCCAATTTTCGCTCAAGAAAAACTATTCCCTCTTTCATATACGGTACTTGATTTGAATTAAAATTTAAGTTATATACGGTGCCTGAAATACTCACAAATGTGGTTATACGACCTGCAGACCAACTACTCTTCCAATAGGAAGATGACATTTGGAAAAGCTAATATGATGACTTATCGGATTTCATCTTGAAAAATCTTTTATGAAGATTCTTCTCCCTGAAATATAAAAGAAAGGGAAGGATATTTAATGAATCCGATTGAAATATTGGATTACTTATGATTGATTTATGGGTTGATGATTTAAAAATCAGATTCCTCATATGTTCAATGAGTGGAGATTTTTTTTTAGGAGAAATCGATAATTATATTTTCCGATCAACTTATTTCGTCAAAGATTTTTGTTTATTGGATTTATCCGAAATTGAGTCGATCGGATCTTTCCGAATATGAATCGATGTTTATGATTTGATGATATCGGATAACCATTCATTTTATTCAAATAACCACATGTTTGAATGTTGCTTTTTTGAAAGTTTCTTTGTATGATCCAATGATCTCATACTTAGAAAATTTTTTCATTCATAAACAGTTTAAGCTCTTTGATTATTGTTGAAATAATTTATCATGTCTTCTTTCTTCAAAAAGGAGAAAGGAAAAGAGAAGGTGTTCGCATTGTTTAAAATCCAAAGAACATTGTAAAGGAAAGGATTTTTCATTTCATATTGAAAATGGAACAAGTCCCTACATCATCTACACAAGTTGATCATTTACATTCTTTTGTTATCTTTCCTTCTGTTTTGACCTGATTTATAGTAGGGATAATTGTTGTTTCTTCCTCTTGGATTTGGGGGTCTAATGCCGGCCCTTCAGGTTGGTCTTCGATTGGCTCTCCGATCTGATCTTCTTTATCGAAATTTTCTTCATCGGAATCTTCT
The DNA here is from genome assembly GCA_021397845.1 of Areca catechu. Taxonomy (NCBI): domain Eukaryota; kingdom Viridiplantae; phylum Streptophyta; class Magnoliopsida; order Arecales; family Arecaceae; genus Areca; species Areca catechu. The sequence continues at coordinate 155,159,825 of CM038049.1, read as the reverse complement.
TCTATTTTTAAAGTATCTAGATCAGGATAAAATTTCTTCACTTTATTTAAACAGTCGGCGCGACCATGGTCATAGCTCTCGACCCCCGCTTCATGGAGCTTATCCTCAAAAGCTTGTGATTGAACGTATTTTCTTACAGCTTCATTAACGACTTTTTTGATAGCTTGTTTTGCTTCCCTTCTTGCCGTCGAAGCTTTTTCTTCAGCCACTAAGATCTTTTCTTCAGCTGCCAAGATTTTTCCATCAACTTTTTCTAATTTGACGACCGTTGATCGAAGTTTCTTTTTCTTCTTTTTTAATTTGATCCATTGATATTTATCTTCGATCGGGCCTCTTTAAGCTCTGCTTCTAGAACTAATGTTTCGATTGCTTTTACCTCCAACTTCTTTTCCATGGCAATTTTTAATTCTTCAGCAACCTCTATTTTTGCCTTCTCTACATTCACTTCGTTGCACATGGCCTGGCAGAATTGGTCGAAGTTTTTAAACTTTCATCCATGATGGTGATCCCATGGATAAGTTGTATGTTTTCAAGTCAAATTAGTCAGATTTGATAAAGAAAGAAGGACAGTCGACTATTTAATTGTTCGAAGTACAATTTAATTCCATACCTTCAGCATTGTCGGATGAAGCGATAGAATTGTATCGTCAATCTGCTGGAACTGGTAATTTCCCAGTCTTTTAGAATGATAGTAGATCTTAAGATGCGACGAGCCAATATTTGGTCATTCAGACCCGAATCGTCGGCATGAAAATCGGCTGTGACATCTTCAACACGGCACTCTTTTCTTCTTCTTCCTCCATCATCGAAGCTTTCTCTTTATCAGTTTGATCAACAGGAAATGATGATGGACCGGCCTCTGAAGTTTCGATTGATCATCTTTCTTGCACTAGAGGTTGAAGAGATGTTGATAAAGGCACTTCATTATCTTCGATACACTAGCTATTAGTATCGGAGATGCATGATTGTGTGAAACAACCGAAGTCGTTGAAACGGTCGACTTTGTCTTCTTTGGCTTTCTTGGTTATTCTTCTCTTGATCAGATAGAGTAGCGTTGCTCTTCTTATCTTCCATAGCTTTCGAAGTTTCGAACGTCACCATGACTGAGTATCTGCAATAGTCAAAAAGTCGGATGTTAGAATCGATCGTCAGTAAATGAATGAAAAGTTAACATTAACAATAAAGATACCTAAAGAGGGGTTAAGACTGATTTCAGGCAAAAACAGTCTCTTTCATTGAGAAGCTCTTTTATTGGAAAAATCTCCATCCCCGTAAGCTTCTCATAGTCATCTTTGTCGGTTGTCAGTATCTTCTTGCCATCATTGGGAGTTAGTCAGGGTTCCCTATGGCTAATAATGAAATCCCAAGAGATTCTAAAAATAATATAAAAGAAGCAAGGCTTCCAGCCGTGAATGGCCAAAGGAAGTCCAAGAATAAATTTTCAACCATGGCGTGGGTTGATTACCCACCATCCCTGGCCGTGAAAATCTCGCTTTAGTATGAACAAAACTATGAAAAGAGAGGTTTTGGGGGTTATATCTACGTCCTTGCAAAGGATCAAGAAAGTACAGATTATTTGGATACTATTGGATGTTAATTGGGATGGTAGTATGCGATATAGCCTAAAGATCGTATGAAAGAATGGATGAAGCGAAAATCTAAGTCTGGCTCTTAAGTGTTCTTCGTAAATGTTAAGCTCTAGGCGGAGGTCGATCTATTTGTTCTTCAGAGTTTGGAAGAACAACTGTATAATCATTAGGGATGTTATAATATTTCTTCAATGCTAAGATTCGGTGTTCTGTTAAGGATGACCTAACGTCATCTATCTTTACTGATTCGGCTAGTTTTTTCTTCTTTTGAGAAGTGGACTCTTCAGGATTATCAGTACGACTAACTTCTAAGATTTTAGCCATAGAGAAAGGAAGGAGCAGAGGAAGATTAACTTAAATAGAAAGTAAAGAAGAGAAGGGGGCCGACCTAGAAGGGTTCTTTTGCTCCTAAGATGAAGAAATTGAAATGGTGGAAAACCTATTTTCCTAGAGAAGATGGTGTTTTTATACAGTCTTTCGATGGTTTAAATCTTTTCTCGAATGGCGAGATTAATTCAGATTATGCCACTTGTCCATAATATCTGGCAAAAAGATATGGTTTTTTGAAGAGTTGAATGACTATTCGTAATCTAACAGCAACGTGTGTTGATGAGATGTTCGCATTTATTCTATGATAAGGATCTTTCGGCTAACCTCAACTTATTACAGGACTCAATCATAATTGATTGCAAAATTTTTAAAACTTTGACACATGACTAAGTAAACCATATGGAATCCAAGGATTTATGTCTGATCCTAGTGTCCCCACTAATTCCAAGCAACCTCCGGTGATCTACATCTTGATTGGGATGATGGACCATGTAGAGCACTCCAAATCCCAAAAACAAATCCATAGAAGAAGCCTTCTTTGATTCCTTTTAATCGCGGTCCATCGCAATTGGATTTCCCCTTGCAAAGGAGGAAAAAGACACCCTAGGCAGGACCTTGGCTTTTCTTTTCTTAGATATTTCAAATGCTTAGACTAGTGCAATTGAAACTTAGGATTGGTTGTGCAAAGAAACACATTCAAGAAACCTTTGTCTCATCAACCCAAATATCTTAGAACATATGTATTGGTCATATATCAACAATATTTTCACAAAAACTTTAGAATGTTACATAGTAATGTTTGCAAAGTATACTTACACTCCCAACCCACTAGCACGAGTTAGATGCAAGACAAATAGCTATATATTCTATAGTTGACCTTTATGAGACATGCAAGGCTTACCTAAGAAATCATGCAACAATTTCACATTAACATAAGCTATTACAATTAGGGTTTTGATGGTCGAATTAGGGATAGCACAGGGAGGAAATGGGATTCTAGCTTTGACTTTTGGTAGCACTTATAAGCATCATCTTATACAAAAGATGCAACTTAGCATTGTCTAATTGGTAAGGCATTTTTCTAATGCTTAAAAGCCTCACTAATTGTTGATGCAACTTAGTATTTAATTTGATCTTAAACTCTTCTAATTTTATTAAAGCTCTGCTTTACTGAAACTTTATACTAATCTGAAATCTATAAAACTTCTTATTGCCGCCTAGATCACCATGGCCTGCAGCTCCTATGTGGCATAGGTTAGTGGTTTCCTCGCCTGGTGTCTTTCGCGAGCACTCGATCCTACAAAAGAAGGGAGACCCGGGCCGGGGATCTCAATGAGGGCACTCCGATGGTCAAGTCAGTGGCGATCAAGGAGAACAGATACTCCTTGATGGATCCTGTTGCCCAGGTGGCTTAGCCCAAGAGGGGGGTGAATAGGGAATTACAAAATTTTCGCAAGTATGTGCACAAGTAATTCCAATAGTGGTTAAGCTGTGCATAAGTAATTCCAATTAGTGATCAGAGAATGAATGCAGAAGCTAAAAGATAAAACAAGCACAACACAAACAAAGCAGATTTATAGTGGTTCGGAGCAACCCAGCTCCTACGTCCACTACCTAAGTTCACCACTCGGGATTTCCACTATATCCCCAAACCGGAAATACAGTCGGATTGTTTTGCAGGCTCACAATCCCATCGTCTACACTTTGGTTTTTGAAACTGGGCTCACCAATGAAACCCAATCTAGGTTTTTGCAGGTTCACCTAAGACCTCTACACTTTGGTTTTTAGAAAGGCTTACCAAAGAAACCTCTACACTCTGGTTTTAAAGGCTCACCAAAGTAACCTATTTTGTTTTTACAACAGGGCTCACCAATAACCTAGATATTCTAAATGATAGAATAAAAAGCAACAATAAAGACAAACTTTGTTGTCTGGGTGGTTGCCAATGCAGCTCGAGTGAAGATCCACTGAATGCTCTTCAATGCACTTTAATGGCTTCCTTGCTTTCCTCAAAATGTGTTTCAAGCTTCTGGTAAGAGTGGTTGTAGGCTTGAAGGCAGACTTTAGACTCTAGTGCTCTCTCACTTCACTTCAATAAGTATTCAATAAATGCTCAATAATTCATTAGCCCCTTCAAGGATGTTCTCATACCTTATTTATAGAGACTTCAACTACCTTCCCTTGATTTTGAACATTGTAGACCATTGAGAGGTGACAGGTTACCGTTGGAGCACTTTGGAATTCAAAAACTGAGAACTGGAACTAGCCGTTGGAGGTGACCCCGTCATTCCAATCGGCTCGGACAAACTTCGAGTCGGCTCGGATGAAGTTCGGGTCGACTGGGCTGAGTGCCAGTCGGCTAGCTTCCACAGCTGAGAAAATACCTCACTCTGGACGAGTCAGCTGGGCTGAATTCCAATTGGCTAGAATCTCAAAGGCTCTCAGACCATTCTCAACTGAGTTTTAGATGAGTCGGCTGGATCTAATTCTAGTCGGCTCGGATTCTTGAGAATCTCAGAGCGTTCTCAACCTTGTTCTGGATGAGTCGGCTGGGCCTTGGTGCCAGTCGGCTGGATCTGTGTGCCAGAGAACTACTCTTCAGTGCCAGTGCTAGAGTCGACCGGGTTGTCCTTCCAGTCGGCTCGAAGGTGGTTCTTCAGCTAGATCAACTTCAAACTTCCAGAACACTTGTCCCATGCTTTAAAGTCTTCTTCAAGGACTTTTTACAATAAATTCAAGATAAAATTGAAGCTTGAAAGACTACTAGAAGTAACCCTTTAATTGATTTCAATAGGAAACTTTTTGTAGGGTTCTCCTTTACAAGATTCTAAATACTTTACAACTCAACACAAAACATTAAAGATTGTAGGAATTAAAAAAGGTATGTCAATATAGTTGTTCTACAAAAACTTTTCAATCATTTGAAGAGTTGTTAGATAACTAAATGTATGCTCCAATGTTTTGTTATCATCAAAATCACTTAGGGGTCAACAATCTCCCCTTTTTGATGATGACAAAACACTGGACATGAAAAGAATCTAATCTATTCATAAATATGTAAGCATTTACATTTGTTTAAAAATCAACTGTAATCTCAAATGTATATCAGTATGTGCTATACAGTTAAGCACAAAATCAAATTCATAAACTATAAATATCAGAGATTGATTGCTTGTATGTATCAAGCAGCATTAAGTATCGACTGATAGATATAATAAATTGAGAGCATCATAGTAATCATTGAAGCATGTAAATTAAACATGTATATCTCCCCCTATTTATAAGATTTCTAGACAATATGAATTTTCTCTAAGTTTCTCCCCCTTTGACATTTATTCGAACATTTTATCAGAATAATATGCAAGAGATCATTTAGAAATACCTTAAAAACTCCCCCTGTCTACTTTACTTTAGTATTACTATTGCAATTCATTAAGCTTTTCTTTCATGTATTCTTTCATGCACTCTATGATTCTTCCCCTTTTTGTCAACAATTCAAAAAGGTTAAACAGGTAAGCTCGAAATTTTAAATAGGTTGAGAAAATTTTAAAATTGTTTGAGATAATTTCACTTTCTCAACTTAGAGAGAATTCTATTTAAATAAATAGAGGCGTAAACAAAAAAATATAAATACACACATTACACAGTAATCAAAAGATGTTCATTTCATTTCTATCAAAAAGTGTTCAGTACATCAATCATTACAAAAGTTTCAAAAAGCATCCAAAAAGATACTGAAACTACAAAATGTCTAATCAGAATCATCTCTAGGAATATTGGCACCATGCTATGAAGTGGGTCTAGGTGCTCGACTAGATGAAGCATGTGGAGGAGGAGCCCTAGGGTGAACAGAGGTACTAGGAGCCCTAGTCGAAATGGGTGCTGGATCATACAATCGTCTTTGTCCTAGCTGTGACTTCCAATGATCTTACAGTGCCACAGAGAGACACCATTTCCATCCAAATGCTCCCATTTGTTGCTCCAAGCCCTTGAGGCTAACTGGCACTTTATTTACTGCCTCTTTCATTTCACCTATTCTTTCTTTCTGCATAGATACAAGCTCAGCTGCTTGGACATTGGCGAAGGCTTCAGCTGATCCTCGAAGTCTGCCAAGCTCCGATCTTATGATCCCAATGCCTCTAGTATAATCCTCTACCATACCTCTTGTATCTACAATAGTTCCCACTTTGCCTCTAAGCTCTTTCAATTCAGTTTGATATTCATTCAAAGTGGCATCTACAACTTCAAAATTGTTTCAGAACTTGAAGAGAGACAATTCAGAATAGACTGAAGGTCTATCTGAGGTGCCGACCTTGAAGCTTCTATAGCTTCAAGCTTTCCCTGTAGACTTGATACATGCTCTTCTAATCTGTCCAATCTGCTGTCCACTGACCGTTTTAAATCACTAAATAATGAAGTTATTGTACCTGTCAGTGAATTTGTCAAGCTTTTCAATTGTTCTTCAATCTGAACTCGGATAATTGGAGGCTGTGTAGCTGCAGTAGGGTAGTCATGTAAAGGAACATCAGTGAAGGCAGGTCAAACTCCGGTGCAGGCAAATCAAACTCTGCTGCAAGCATATTAAACATAGGTGAAGGTGCTCTAGTCTCCTCAGTAATAGCAGCAGACTCAGGTACAAATGACTCAGGCTCCGGTACAGGTGTAGAAGAAGTTCCAGCAGCTTCTACATTTTCTTCCTCTTCTTCTTCTTCACTACTATTGGAGCTGCCAATGGCTCTTACATTTGTGCCTTTCTTTCTCCACACTCCTTCCACTTGGAAATATCCCATCCTCTCAAGAGTTTTAGAAGTGTAGATATCAATGTGATGCAATTCTAATCCGTCTTCACCATCCAAATTGACTCTATGGGATTTAAACAATAATGTAAGCATCATTCTATATGGCAGACAGGATTTAGCTTTTCTTACTGTTTCTTTCATCTGCATGATTATAATGTATGACAAATTGACAGGAGTTCTTTCTAGAATGTGCTCCATGAGACATAGATCCTTTTCGCTCATCCAATCGAACCTACCAGTTCTTTGTAAGAAAATTCTACAAATGAAGTTGTGAAGTAGTCTCATTTCCAGTGATAGGGTGTTAGCAAAAACAGTGCCAATTCCTCCAACATCCTCTTTGTTCAAAATATTTTTTTAGAGTCATCTCTCTATTGTCAATTACTAAAAATTTTAGTCCATCAAAAGGAATATCCAGTAATTCATGTAAAGATTCCTCATTGACAATAACCCTCTTCCCTTTGATAGTGGATTCCACATAGTTAGTTCCCAATCTTAAGTTCTCATAAAAACTTCTAACCAAAGAGGGATAGGTCTTCTCATTCAATGAACAAAATTTTCTCCACCCTTGGTCTTCAATTAAATCTCCTATCTTTAACCCAATGCCCTTAATAAACTTAAAATTAATTCGATGACCGGAGGTTACCAGACGCGTAGACATTGAGGGCACTTGGTTAGGAGTGGTTGCAGCTTCTCTTGTGGCTTCCTCTGCAATTTCTTCACTGCTTGGCTCTTCTTGCCTTCTCTTGGACCTTCTTTCTTTTTCAACGAAGGAGCAACCCTAACGGAGTGTTTCCCTGTCGCACGTTTGGGTGCCATAGCTAGGAAAAGATGGAAGAACAAGAAAATGGAGTGCTTGGAAGGGAAAAGGATATCTTGGAGTAAGTTTTGGAGATGAGTGAACCGTTAGAGAAGATAACATAGAAGCAAAACGGTTCAGAGAAGAGTTTATAACCATAAGCAAAATGCTTCGGCGTGAAAATCCAGTCGACTCGAGTAGCCTTAAAAAGGCTCGAGTCAGCTCGACCAAAGCTCTCCTTAAACCATCAGAAAATCCAGTCGACTCGAAACTGTTCGAGTCGGCTAGGCCAGAACAAGTTCAAAACTCTTAGAAAAATCCAGTCGACTCGGAACAAGATCCAGTCGACTCGAACAGAGAAAATAGAGTTTTGAAAATTTTGAACACAATTCAGAAGAGTTTTGAAAGGAATTTCAAAGGAAATTAAAGCTCAACAAAATAGAATAAATTGAGGAGGTCTTCTAGATAAAGTTTCCTTAGAATTGAAGGAATTAGGTTAAAGAATCTAAAAGGGATCATAAAGTCCTAATTTACTTCTAATTAGCTCAAATCTATCTTGATTGAGTGGCTTGGTAAATATGTCAGCTAATTGATCTTCAGTAGGCACAAAGTCAAGTACAATATTACCATTAGAAACATGATCTCTAATAAAATGATGTCTAATTTCAATATGCTTGGTTCTAGAGTGTTGAATTAGATTCTTTGTCAAATTGTTAGCACTTGTGTTATCATATTTAATTAAAATTTTAGATTGTGATACACCAAAATCTTCTAGTTGTTATTTAATCAATAACACTTGAGCACAACAACTACCGGCAGCCACGTACTCAGCCTCAACTAGGGACAAGGCTACGGAGTTTTGCTTCTTACAGTGCCATAAAATTAAATTCAACCCTAGAAATTGGCATGTACCACTAGTACTTTTTCTATCTATTTTACAACCAGCATAATCAGCATCAGAGAATCCAATCAAATTCAAAGTAGAATGTTTAGAATACCAAATTCCTAAATTATTTGTTCCTTTCAAATATTTAATTTTTCTTTTTACAGCAAGCATATGTGTTTCTTTTGATAATGATTGAAATCTAGCACATACACATACACTGTATAATATGTCAGGTCTATTATAGTCAAATATAATAAGGATCCGATCATACCTTTATATAGCTTTTGGTCAACATTGGATCCATTCTCATCTTTGTCCAGTCTGCAAGCTGGGCTTATGGGTGTGCTCATTATTTTGCTACTCTCCATACCAAACTTTTGATGATTTCTTTGATGTACTTGGCTTGGTTGATGAAGATGCCTTCCTTTGTTTGTTTTACTTGAAGTCCAAGGAAGTAGTTCAGCTCGCCCATTAAGCTCATTTCAAATTCTCCTGCATAAGCTTAGCAAATTCTTTACATAGAGATTCGTTAGTTGCACAAAAAATGATGTCATCAAATATATTTGTACAACTAAGATGTCATTATTTTTCTTTTTGATAAACAAAGTTTCGTCTATATTTCCTCTTGAAAATCATTTTCAACTAAGAAAGTGCTAAGTCTATCATACCAGGCTCTAGATGCTTGTTTCAAACCATACAATGCTTTGTTTAATTTGAATACATGATTTGGAAAAGTGTGATTTTCAAACCTGGTGGTTGTTTCACAAAAACATGTTCTAAGATAAAACCATTAAGAAATGCACTTTTTACATCCATTTGAAAGAGTTTAAAGTTCATGTAGCAAGCAAATGTAAATTATAATCTAATAGCTTCTAGTCTTGCTACGGGTGCATAAGTTTCATCAAAATCAATACTTTCTTCTTGGTTATATCCCTTAGCCACTAATCTAGCTTTGTTCCTTATAATATTTCCTTGCTTATCTAATTTATTCCTATAAACCCATTTAGTTCCTATAATTGGATGGTCTGTAGGTCTATCTACAAGTGTCCATACCTTATTTCTTTCAAACTGGTTTAATTCATGCATTGCCATCATCCAGTTTGGGTCAGTCTCAACCTCTTCTAAGCTATGGGATTCTATTTGTGATACAAAGGCTAGGTAGTCATGTGCATCCTTATGTGCAGCCCTAGTCCTAACACCATGTGAAGGATCTCCTATTATTAATTATTTAGGGTGAGATGTAACATACCTCCAGTCCCTCGGTAGATCAGTGTGATCCTTACCGTTTCTTCTCCACCTTGAGTGTCTTTGTCTTGAATGTTCAAGTCATCCATTCCTTTTTGCAATGTACCTGCATCATTATTTATGCACTCTTCTTGTCTAGAAGGTGTAGGGTTAGTTTCAATAAATACAACATGAATTGACTCTTCAATAGTAAGAGTCCTTTTATTAAAAATCCTATATGCTTTGCTATGTAATGAATAACCTAGGAAAATTGCATCATCAACTTTAGAATCAAATTTTTCTAAATTATCTTTTCATTGTTATGCACAAAGCATTTACAACCAAATATATGAAAATAACTAATATTGGGTTTTTATCATTCTAAAGCTCATAGGGGGTTTTCTTTAAGATAGGATGGATCAAAACATGGTTTAAAATATAACATGTAGTGTTCATCGCTTCTGTCCAAAAGTACTTTGGAAGATTGCCTTCACACAACATTGTGCGAGCCATTTCTTCCAATGTCCTATTTTTCCTCTTTACAATACCATTTTGTTGAGGTGTTATAGGAGCGGAGAAGTTGTGATCAATGCCAAATTCAGTACAATAATCTTCAAAAAATTGATTTTCAAACTCAGTTCCATGATCACTTCTAGTTGAAATCAAAGATAAGTTCTTTTGGTTTGAAACCTTTTTATGAAATTTTTTAAAAAGATGAAAAGTTTCATCTTTCGATGCAATAAACAAAACCATGTAAATCTTAAAAATTATCTACTATCACAAGAGCATATTTCATCCCTCCTAGGCTTGTGGTCCTAGTAGGTCCAAAAAGATCCATGTGAAGTAGTTCAAGAGGTATTGTTGTAGAAACTATATTTTTGATTTAAAACTCCGCCTAGTTTGTTTACCCATTTGGCATGCATCACAAACATGATTCAAATCAACTTTAAACTTAGGCATGCCTCTAACAAGATCTTTAGAAATTAATTGGCAATTGTATGCATGCTAGCATGACCTAATCGTCTATGCCATAGTAAGCATGATTCTTTGGTCTTAGCATTCATTGCAACTAGACTAGGGCTACTAGACATGGCAAGATCATTAAGATCCACCACATAGATATTATCGAGTCTATGTCCAATAAATTTATTGCTAGAATCTAAAGAGTTAGTTACTGTGCACATAGAAGACTCAAAGACAACCTTGAAGCCTTTATCACACAATGACTTATACTTAAGAGATTATGCTTCAATTTATCTACTAGCAAAACATTTTCAATAAAAGTAAAGGGAGTTATTTTGATCTAACCAATACCGATTATTCTCTCTTTACCATTGTCTCCAAATGTGACAAACCTCCTTTCATTTCAAGGGTGATGAATTGGTCCTTGTCACCTGTCATATGTCTTGAGCAGCCGCTGTCCAAGTACCACCTTTTCTTCAATTTTTGGGTTGCAAGACATTCCTGCAAAATAATCAATGAATTCTTTTAGGTACCCAAGCTATATGGGTCCTTGCAGGTCGGCAGAGGTGGTTCCTTTGGGAATCCAAATCTTTTTACCTTTTTATGGATATTTCTAAGATTATTGCATCCAAAAGCTTTATGTCCTATTCTTTTATAGGCATAGCAAACAACTTTAGAATTTTTGTTGGAAATAGAATTTGAAGTTCTAAAAGTTGATGCACTTGATGCAGATTTTGAACTTTTTGGAATGTATGCATTTTTGCTCAAATTTTTAGGAACATATGATAAAGATTTTGAAGTAGAAATAGTTTTTGGTGTGGCTGAAATTTTTTGAGATAAAATATTTTAAGCTGGTGTTTTGGATTTCACAAAAGTCGTTGCTGAAATTCCATTTACAAAAAAAGTGTTGAAACCAATTCCAGCTTTATTTTCAAAAATTCGTTGTTCTTTAAAATTAGCTCAAGCTTATTTGAAGATAAAGTAAGTTTTTAACCAAAGGCTTGAGTTTTGTAACCTCCTTTTTTAATTCATTATTTTTAGCAAGTAAATCATTGTTTTTCTTTTCATATAAAAGATTCTCATTTTTCAGTTTTTCAAATTTTTCAGAAAAGTCATGCAATTCTTTTTGTAATAAAGTGTTCTTTTCTGAAATTTCATCTTTTTGTTTGAGTAAAGAATCATTCATATTTTTCAATGATTTTATCTTTACTCCAGCTTTCCTAAATTCAAAAAGTAAGTCATGAAAAGCAGAATTTAATTCTTCGAAAGTAAATTCAGTGCAGTTGTTAGGGGATGTTACCTCATCTTCGAGACCCATTAAGCAAAGATTGGCAGTCTTGGTGGTCTCTTCTTCTTCTGATTTTGTTGAGTCTTCACTGTCGGACCATGTGGCAACTATGGCTTTCTTTTTCTTCTTTTATTTGAAGGATTTCTTCAATAGTGGACAGTCTGGACGTATGTGCCCCGGCTTCTTGCATTCGTAGCACGTGGGGACTATCTCTTTGTCTTTCTCTCTGTCCTTTTCCTTTTCCTTTCCATAATCCTTCCTGTAAATTTTCGATTGTACCTTCCTTTCTTTCTTCCCATAAATTTTCTGAATCTCCTCACAACCATAGCGATGTCTTCGTCTTCTAGGTCGTCATTGAGGAGGTGCTTTCTTCTTCAGATTCTTTATCATCCCTCTTTGAATCGGAAGCAGCTTTGAAGGCTATTGTCTTCTTTTTCTTCTGCTCATCTTCCATTCTGTGTTGCATTGTTAGCTCGTGGATGATGAGTGATCCCAGCAGTTCATCCAACATCAAAGTGTTGAGATCTTTGGCTTCCTGGATCACAGTTACCTTGGGATCCCATTTGTCGGGCAAAGAACGAAGGATCTTCTGAACTAGATCTGCATTAGAGTATACCCTAGCAAGACTCTTTGAACCATTAATAATATCTGTAAATCTAAAGAACATGGCAGATATTATTTCAGATGGTTTCATTTTAAATAATTCATAATTATGAACTAGAAGATTTATCTTGGAGGTTTTTAGTTGGAAAGTTCCCTCATGGGTCACTTCGAGTTTATCCTAGATTTTCTTTGCTGATGAGCAGGTGAAGATTTGGTTGAACTCGTTAGCATCCAAAGCACAATATAATATATTCATTGCTTTGGCGTTCAATTCTCCCATCTTCATGTCATGATCATCCCAGTCCTCTTCAGGCTTAGGGATGTCCACGCCATCACTTTAATTATGGGAATATGTGGCCCTTTCAAGATGACCTTCCATAATTGAAAATCTACAGCTTGTATGTAAATTTTCATTCGTGCTTTCCAATATGAATAATTAGTGCCTGTGAATAGTGGAGGTCTATTTGTTGATTGGCCCTCGGCCAAGGATGTACTCATGGGATGAGCCATCAATCTTAACTCAAGTAATCAGAGACATAGCTCTGATACCAGCTGTTGCCCAGGTGGCTTAGTCCCAAAAGGGGGTGAATTGGAAATTACAAAATTTTTGCAAGTATGTGCACCAGTAATTCCAATTAGTGGTTAGGTGCTGTGTTAATCAGAGAATGAATGCATAGCTAAAAATAAAACAAGCACAATACAAACAAAACAGATTATAGTGGTTCGGAGCAACCCAGCTCCTACGTCCACTACCCAAGTTCACCATTCGGGATTTTCACTATATCCCCCAAATCGGAATACAGTCGGATTGTTTTGCAGGCTGACAATCCCAACCTCTACACTTTGGTTTTTGAAACCGGGCTCACCAAAGAAACCCAATCTAGGTTTTATAGGTTCACCAAAAACCTCTACACTTTGGTTTTTAGAAAGGCTCACCAAAGACACCTCTACACTCTGGTTTTAAAGGCTCACCAAAGTAACATATTTGATTTTACAAAAGGGTTCGCTAATTTTATTCGATAACAAAAGTTTCTTAAATAAAGTAAGAAAACAACCGATAAAAATAAATCCCTAAAAGACTCCAAACGATCGGAACTATAAGAGATTTTGATAACTCTAAACACAAATAAAAAATTAATCTTCGATTCGGAGATATCCAAATCTCACGTACACCCATATAAAATAATATATCAAGATTCATGTTGGGCTAGCACCGAGATCTGGGCTAGCTGGATCTGCTCAATGTCCCCATCATTGATGCAACGACAGGACATAATTTTTAAGTTTCATGGATGCTTTTTCTGGATACAATCAGATACGTATGAATCCAGAAAGATGAAAAAATCTTTTTTGTTACAAATCGAGGGATATATTGCTATAAAGTAATGCCTTTTGGTCTTAAGAATGCCGGTGCTACTTACCAGAGGTTAGTGAATAAGATCTTTGAAGATCAAATTGATAAGACCATGGAAGTATATGTAGATGATATGATCGTCAAAAGTAATCAATCAGATGATCATATTAAAGATCTACAAATAGCCTTTGATATTCTACGAAAGAATCATATGAAGTTAAATATGACTAAGTGTATTTTTGGTGTAACTTCTGGAAAGTTTTTAGGCTTCATGGTTACAAAACGAGTAATTGAGGCAAATCCAGAAAAGATCCGATCCATATTAGACATGAGGCATCCTATAAATAAGAAGGAGGTTCAGCAATTGACCGGACGAATCGCTTCATTAAGTCGATTCATTTCTCGTTCGGCTGAAAGATGCTTGCCTTTCTTTAAAGCCCTACGACAAACTAAGGAGTTTAATTGGTTGGATGATTGTCGACTGGCATTTGAGGTGCCTTCTCCTAGGAGGTGCCGACAGCAGGCTGAGAGGCTTGATACCTCGGCGGGACGCTCCTTCGCAAGTGGTGTGCTCTAGCGAAATGCTAGCCCACAGAGGTGGTAGGCAGCATGCAATGGTGGGATGCAATTTTTCAGAGATTGCAGGTGGCGTGCTCTGGTGGAGCATCGCCCCACAGGGGTGCCAGTCTTTCCGGGTAGCATAGGGGTCTCGACGGGAACGATGACATCACCTACGGACGTACTATCCTAGCTGCTCTAGAGACACTTGTGAAAAAGGCCGCATCCTCTTATAAGAATCTGTACCTGACTTTGGGGGAAGGAGTTGACTTTGACCAGGGAATCGACCTCGAGCAGGGAGAACATGACCTCGGTCGAGGGCTCAGAATGCGGGTAGGGATGGCAAGGGACCGGGTTCGGGTCGGGTGCATAACTACCCAAACCCAAACCCAAATATTTAATACACTATCCAAACCGGTCCAAACACTATCGGGATTGGGTTTTTTTATCCAAACCCATCTTAATTGGGTATCGGGTAATCGGTTTACCCGGCCGGAACCCAACTGAGTCATTAAATATTTTTTATTTTTATCAACTTTAAAATCATCTACAATTTATAAATTATATATACATTAAACAAATAAAATTTAACTATATTTTAGTTCAACAGCATTTAATTTCATATTCAATCAAAATTTATATCATGAAGTTGGTAAACAATTAATTATGATCTTATTTGAATTCACCTTGAATAGAATAGGATGAAAAAAAATTTCAAATATATATATATAATGATTAGGGTATAGGGTTCAAGTATTTTAAAATTTAATAACTAATAATTATAATTAATAAAATATATATTAATTATATATATATTTAAATATTAAAATAATTTGGGCCAGGTTCGGGTCGGGTGTATATCTACCCTGTCCCGGCTAAACCCAAAGTTAAGCATTCGGGTTTTATCCAAACCCGGCCCAAACCCCATCAAAGCATGACTACCCGACCTAATCGGGTCTGGTACCCATGGGTTTGGATTTATTGCCATCCTAAATGCGAGGGCACGATCTCGATAGAGGGCTCAACCTCGAGGGAGCTGACCTCAGTCGGGGGCTCGGAAAGAAGGAGCACGACCTCGATTGAGGGCTCGAACTCGTGGGAGCTGACCTGATCAGGGGCTCGAAAGCAGGAGCGCGACCTCGATCGAGGGCTCGATCCTGAGGGAGTGACCTTGGCCAGGGGCTTAAAAAGCAAGAGCACGCCCCCGGTCGAGGGCTCGACCTTGAGGGAGCTGACCTTGGCCGGGGCCACGGAAATCAAAAGCAAGACCTTGATCGATGGCTTGACCTCGGGGGAGCTGACCTCGGCCAAGGGCGCGGAAAAGCAAGAGCACGACCTCCATCGAGGGCTCGATCTCGAAGGAGCTGACCTTGGCCAGGGCTCGGATGGCGAGAGCATGACCTTAATCGATGGCTCTCGACCTCGTGGGTGGGGGGGCGACCTTGGCAAGGAGCTCGGACCTGGCGCTTCGTCTGGTCATTGCATCCATGTGGCACCTATTGATAGCGTGGCAGCCAGCTAGATCCGACAGGATTCCACATCAGTGGTCATGCCATATCACTTATTATTCAAAAATTTCTTGATTTTATAGAACACATTTTCTTAATTAGAATTTTAAATTAAATAAAATTCTTTTTTTTTGGAAGGACTTTTCTAAAATCCTTTTCCAACGAAGAATTTCTATGGAACATTAGATAGAAAAAGTGGGCAAGCTACATCACTTTAACAAACTTATTATAATTGCACTAAACTAATGGTGGCATCCGAAGCAGTCGCATTACCACTTCACATCAAATCTGTGACCATATACATTAGGGTTAGGCTGGTAGATGACTAGAAAACCCCGATACTTATTTAATCAATCTAACAATAAACTTGCATACATTCAAGTTTCACAATACCTTGGTATCCTGTATTGAATTATAACGTATCATTATTTATTAATCTCTACCCCTAATTTCAAAATCTATTTATCCGTCTATCTATTACGTATAATTATGGTTCTACTATCTTGATGTAAAGACTGCCACATGTCATTTTTTCATAGACTTTTTACCGTTCAATTTTTTAATCTTTAAATTTTAAGTTTTAAACAAATTTATTTTTTTCCAAAATCTTAATTTTTTTCTTTTCATATTCTTTTATTTTTTTAATATACCTTTAATTTAAAATTTAAAATAAGAAAATGATTTTATTTTTTTGAATTCTGTTAGTTTTTTATTTTTCCGTATTCTTTTATATTCTTTTATAAATTAATCAAAAAATTAGTAATGAAATAAAAAAAATATCGAAAGCTTGCATGGGTACAAATCTAGTTATGTATAAAATTAATGGTCCGGGTCGGTTATAATAGATCCACATCCAAGCCAAGTCGAACTGGAAGTTTGGTTTTGACGGCTGTACCTGCATTTGAATTTAAAATTTGAAAAACTAGTTTATGGGAAGTTTTCTACAAATGCAATCACCTGTTTTATAAAACCGGGATGGACTATATTTCCGTATAGATATCACTTGTTTTATACGGTAATATGAGATGGACTATATTTCCGTATAGATATACGGAAAATGCGGTGACAGCTACTATAAATATCTTTCTATCTTTGCGCGGCAAACGTAGTAATGTTTTGATTTATTTTTTTAACAGTTTCCTTCCCTTGTCTAACCTTCCTCTTTCTTCACCGTGAAATGAGGCAAAAAAATTTCCTCTAAACCACGAGAATAACAATCGTGGATTTACCCGAAAACAGAATTATCAAATACTGATTACGCTTCCTTCCCTCCAATTTCCCCTTATCCACCTACCAAATGAGGCAAAAAATCTGCAACCACACGAGATCAAATCTTCATGCATTCAAAACCAAAGAAACGTTGCCGCGCGAATACGTAAGGTCTGGACCATGTCCATGCTGATCCAAGCGTACTGCATGCAGGCCCCCAGATCAATGGCGAATCCTTTCACCTTCTGATATCCCTCAACAACCCTTCATTTTCCACCAACTATAAATACACCACCGCTGGGCCAATCAAACCAACACGTAGTCGTAGAAATCACAATGGCTTCCACGTCTCTCTTTCTCTCCTCCCTCCTCATCCTCCTCCCCTTCCTTCTTTTATCGTCTCGTCCAAGGGAGGCTTCAGCGCCGAGCTAATCCAACGTGACTCTCCAAAGTCCCCTCTCTACGACACTTCGAAAACCGTCTACGAACGGATCCGCGAGAGCGCCCGCCGCTCCATTGCCCGTGCCGAACACCTCCACCGTGTCTTCTCCCTGGCTGCCTCCGGTAGCACTTACCAATCCCCTGTCGTCCCTGACGGCGGGTCCTACCTCATGGAGGTCGACATCGGCACGCCGCCCAGCAAGTTCTACGCCGTCGCCGACACCGGCAGCGATCTTATTTGGACCAACTGCAAGCCCTGCACGGACTGCTACCACAGGTAGCCCCTCTCTTCGATCCCGAAAATTCTTCCACATACCGCGACCTCTCCTGCTGGAACACAAGCTGCCACGATCTCCCCCAGCAGAACTGCTCGTCCGATGGCTCCACCTGCCAGTACTCCTACGGCTATGCGGATGGATCGGGAACTTCTGGCAATCTTGCATCCGAGACCTTCACCTTCGCCGTCGCCGGCAGCAGCCCCGTCAAAATCCCGAAGGTATCGTTCGTTCGGTTGTTCGCATGAAAGCCAGGGGACCTTCGACAACGCAACCGCCGGGATTGTAGGCCTTGGCGGCGGTCCTCTGTCCCTGGTATCCCAGCTGGGCTCCGTCATTGACAAGAAATTCTCCTACTGCTTGGTTCCTTACACCGAGGAGAATGTCTCGAGCAAGATAAACTTTGGTGCCAACGCGGTAGTCTCGGGCGGGAATGTGTTGTCCACTCCTCTTGTCTCGGGTGAGCAAGACACCTTCTACACCGTTTCTCTCCAAAGCCTTACCGTCGACAAGAACGGTAGTATCCCGGTGATTTCAGGGCATGTTATAGTCGACTCAGGCACGACCTTGACTTTTCTCGATTCAATCACGGTGCAATCATTGGTGGATCTGTTGCAGCAGATCATCACACTCCCGACGGTGCAAGATCCTGAACAACTGTTCGACCTTTGCTTCGATGTCAGCAACAGTCCGAATGCACAATTCCCGGATATCACATTCAATTACGACGGGGCGGCTTTGACATTGAGCTCACAGAACAACTTCGTTCAATATGACCAGAATACCGTGTGCCTTGCCATCGTTGCGAGCCAGCAGGTTAGTATCATTGGCAACATTGCACAGCAGAACTTCCACGTTGGATATGATCTCGTGAGCCAGAAGCTCTCTTTGCTCCCGCTGATTGTACCAAGATCTGAAGGATTCTGATTAGCTATCAATAGTTTGGTTCATCGTGCATTTTCTAGATTATATGTACTTCGTTGTTTCCCTTCGATATATTAATCTCTAGCGAAATATTCATAATAATTTTTTATGTTAATCGGGATTTCATTCCTTTTAATTTCCTTTTAATTCTTTCTCGTGAGCCAGAAGCTCTTCTTTGCCGTTAACGTACGTCTTATACGACTAAAAAGGCCTAGAAAGAGATCGATCACGCATTTTGGTAATCCCTATCCCATCCATTACTTAGGCACGAAATATATGATTGAAGTAATTAACATCATAAATATATGCTATATATGTTCCAAGTATCGAGCTTTTATCAAGCATCGGTAAAGATTTTTAATATAAAACCGTTATCATCTACTACAGCATGATAGCACCATAAAAATGGTTCATTTTTCATGTCTACTTGATCGATTTTAGAGAACGGTAAATTATATTGATTTGATTTCTAGAGATTTTAGTACTATAGATCATAATCCATTCTATGAATCACTGATTTGAATGCTGATCGATCGGTAATTTTACAAAGAATAGATACTCTTCTCTCTAAGAGGAAAATCTCTTTATATATACAAACAAAGATTCATTAAAAACACATTTAAAACATATACAAGTTTTTTGTCCAAAATGTATAAAGGATATTTTCCCTTTTTTTGGTAGATTTTGCATAGAAAATCACCTTGTTATCAATTTTGCTTAAAAATAAAATAGATTAATTCTTCCATGTATGAAAAAAATATATAGTCAGGGGTTCTTGAATAGTTCCATTTACCCCACACACACACAACAATATATATAGTATTTAGATGTATATAAAAATTTATTCAATGAAAAATGCTCATGAGAGTGTGTATACATTTCTTTAGCAAGCATTATCATTTACTACTACTTATTAGCATCAAATATGGGTGACAATAGGACGGGTCGAGTATAAACGGTTTGATCAAATTCAGGTCGGTCAAAAAAGATGAATCGGAACCCAACCTATTTATTACACAGGTTAGGTTTTGAATCCAAACCTGCTTGTTTATTAAACAAGTTACCCGACCCACCTGTTTATCACATTTTACAACTTTTCTAGATATATGTACTTCGTTGTTCCCTTCGATATATAATCTCTAGTGAAATATTCATAATATTTTTTTATGTTAATCGGGAGATTTCATTCCTTTTAATTTCCTTTTAATTCTTTCTCGTGAGCCAGAAGCTCTTCTTTGCCGTTAACGTACGTTTATACGACTAAAAAGGCCTAGAAAGAGATCGATCACGCATTTTGGTAATCCCTATCCCATCCATTACTTAGGCACGAAATATATGATTGAAGTAATTAACATCATAATATATATGCTATATATGTTCCAAGTATCGAGCTTTATCAAGCCGGTAAAGATTTTTAATATAAAACCGTTATCATCTACTACAGCATGATAGCACCATAAAAATGGTTCATTTTTCATGTCTACTTGATCGATATTTTAGTGACGGTCAAGTATATGATTTTGATTTCTAGAGATTTTAGTACTACAGATCATAATCCATTCTTGAATCACTGATTTGAATGCTGATCGATCGGTAATTTTACAAAGAATAGATACTCTTCTCTTCTTAAGAGGAAAATCTCTTTATATATACAAACAAAGATTCATTAAATACACATTTAAAACATACAAGTTTTTTGTCCAAAATGTATAAAGGATATTTCCCCTTTTTTTGGTAGATTTTGCATAAAAAATCACCTTGTTATCAATTTTGCTTAAAAAATAAAACAGATTAATTCTTCCATGTATGAAAAAAATATATAGTCAGGGGTTCTTGAATAGTTCCATTTACCACACACACACACACACACACATATATATATATAGTATTTAGATATATATAAAAATTTTATTCAATTGAAAAATGCTCATGAGAGTGTGTATACATTTCTTTAGCAAAGCATTATCATTTACTACTACTTATTAGCATCAAATATGGGTGACAATAGGACCGGGGTCGAGTATAAACGGGTTGGGTCAAATTCAGGTCGGGTCAAAAAAGACTGAATCGGAACCCAACCTATTTATTACACAGGTTAGGTTTTTGAATCCAAACCTGTTTGTTTATTAAACAAGTTACCCGACCCAACCTGTTTATCACTTTTTACAACTTTTTCTTGAAAAAAGATTCCAACCTATTTATTACCTGTTTAAAATCCAATTAAAAAGAATAGAGAAACCTACCTGGCCTCTGCCCTCGCCACGTCTCAAGCAGCTGTCTCCTCTTCCTTGCTTCTCCACTCCCCATTGTCTCTGGCTCAACCCCGGCGCCACTACCATAATCAGAGAGAGAGAGAGAGAGAGAGACAAGAAGGGAGGAGTGGAGGATTTGATGCCAGCAAGAGAAAGGAAGAAATACCTGCATCTCCGGCCTCCACTCCTGCTCTCGACCAAGTCTCCCCTCCAGCAGTCTGTCCTCGTCGCATCTCTGCCTAACTAGCCTCTCCGTCCTCATGGCCTCTTTGACTTTGCCCTCGACCATCCTCCCTCGCTGCCTCTCCGGCTCCACTCTCAACCCTCGCTTACAGTGAGTCGACATGAAGTGGCTTTAGATTTGGGGCTGGAGCAGAGATTGTGATGGTATAGAGATATGATTGATGTGAAAAGGAAAAGAAATGGCTAAGGGTCTGGTGTCTTGTCATTGCTAACAGGGAGGAGGGGATCAAGGGACTAGGGATGGAATGGGTCGGGTGCATAATTATCCAACCCAAACCCGAATACTTAATAAACTATCAAACATGGTCCAAATACTATCAGGACTGGATTTTTTTTGTCCAAACCAATCTCAATCGGGTATCGAGTAATTCGGGTTTACCCGGTCCAAATTCAATCGATCATATTAAATATTTTTTTTTTTTTATTAACTTTAAAATCATCTACCATTTTATAAATCATATATATATTAAACAAATAAAATTTAACTATATTTTTAGTTCAACAGTATTAGTTTCATATTCAATCAAAATAAAATTTAAAGTATCTTAAACAAATAAAATTCAACAAGATTTAATCCAATACTTCTGAAGTAAATAAAGACATAAATATAATTTAAAAGTAATCTAACTCGAAGTTCCAAGTTATAAAAATATAAAGAATAATTTTTGATTAATTCTTAGTTTCAACATCATTCTTCACCCGATCCACCTATAAATAATTAATCATTGTCAATAATGATTGATTATAATAATCACGAAGAATAGATTTGTTGAAGGATTAAGTATTTTAAAACTTAATAACTAATAATTAATAATTAATAAAATACATTTAATATAATATATATTAATTATATATATTTAAATATTAAAATAATTTGGGCCAGGTTTGGGTCGGGTATATATCTACTCAGTCCGGTCCAAATCCAAAGTTAAGTATTCGGATTTTAACTAAAGTCGGCTCAACCCAGTCAAAGCTTTGACTACCGGTCCAATCGGATTGGGTACCTATGGGTTTGGGTTTATTGCCATCCCTTTAAGGAATGGGAGTTGGCAAGGAAGGAGTCAAGGAATGAGAGGAGGGAAATATTGGAAGGAGGGAAAGATCAAAACCTAATTGGCTAATCCCTAATTAGAACCTAATTGCTAATCCTCTTCCTGACTGCTTGTCTCCTTGCCGATCATCTTTTACTGGTGATCAATCTCCACCTCTATGAGGAGTCAATAGTCTCCCAGTCATTTCTCTTTTCTCTTCCCTTCTTTTCTCATTGGTAGCTTTTCTCTCTCTTTTCTTTTCTGTTGTCGCATTCAGACCTATAGAGTTTGTTTGCTGAGAGCCTTTATTTTACACTGATTTTCTTTGATTTTATTGATTTCATTTGATCTTTAGAAATGAGTGAAACTTCTAATTCGGCTAGCTAGTTCTTGGCCTTCGAAGTAAGATCTAGTCGAAGCTCCTACTTTGGTTAAGGCTCCAGTTTCGACTAAGGCTTCGGAGGCCCTAAAGTCAGAGGATTTGGACTTAGAGGAATTTTCTCTGAGTGATTTCCAGTCTAAACTACATAAGTGGATTTCATACGAAAGTGGATTTTGGTCGACTTAGCATTAATATCATATCCCACCTGAGTTTGAGCTTGAAGTCCCTCTTTCAATCGACCAAGCCTGCAATCCTACTGA
Organism: Areca catechu; assembly: GCA_021397845.1. Classification (NCBI taxonomy): domain Eukaryota; kingdom Viridiplantae; phylum Streptophyta; class Magnoliopsida; order Arecales; family Arecaceae; genus Areca; species Areca catechu. Next base: position 155,136,910 of record CM038049.1, on the reverse strand, counting down.
ATTACTCTTTATGAAGAGTGCCTTTAGATGGGATTTGGTTTTCCTTTTTTACTTTTTCACCAAAGTTCTTAATTTTTTAAATTTTCTTCGTGCATAATTGTACCAAATCTGGGTAGTACATATATGGTTTTATGGTAGTTTGCCTTTTGGCAGGCATTGAGCCAACTGCCAATCTTTTTAGAACATTCTTCAACTTTGAGAAGCATCCTTGCACCTTTGGGTGGTGGTATATCTATCCTAGAGGAAGCTAAGGGTCAACCCTTTTATTTGAGGTGCTCTTTCCTTGGTTCATGATTGGAAGAAATGCTTTTTATAAAGCACTTATCGGGGGACTTGGAATTTGAATCATGGAGGGTCCTTTGGCATCCAGTGATCTGAGCCCCTAGCTAAGTGAGAGGAAGAAGCACAGTATGAAGCCATTCTCCACTTTGAAGTCCCACATTGAGGGTCCTATTGACAAGACCCTCTACGAAGTAGGCATAAGCCAGGTGGATCCGGGAGGTGGGAGAAAGGGTTTCAATGCTTGCCTTTCTCTCTTCATAAGATTTTTATTTTGCACTTCTAACAAGAACTTTATTTTTTCAGTTATGGACTTCTGATACTAAAGGAGGTGAAGTGGATGGCAAGGTCTAGGCTGACTGTCTAGGTTGCTTTGGCACTAAAATCAAAGAAGGTCTGGTTCACCCGCCAGTGTCCATTGCCAATGCTATCCCTAGGGACAAGCTACCCCCAGGATTGAGGTGGCGGTCATCACTATGCCCTCAGATGCACCACCGGCCACTGCTGTTGGCGGCCACCAACACCTTTCTCAAGGACGGGGCATCATCTTCTGCGATGGTGCTTCCTCACTGCCCCTAGTCTGAGGGTTCAAATGAGCAAGGCTCCCCCACTACCTGATGCGAAGGTGCCACCATACACGACTGGCACACTGCTCAGAAATTGTTCAAGAGCATTCTCCTTCCTGATGATGCTAGGATCATCAAGGAGCAATCCCTTCACCGTCGACAAGGGGTAGTTCAAAACTTTTTCTAGGTAATCACCCTTGCTTGCTTCGAATTAGTTTAATTTCCTTCAGTTATTTTACTGATGCTTTTTCATTGCAGATGGCCAACTACATCAACGATTACTTTAAGCTATGTGGCCACACTCAAGAGATGGAGAAGAAAGCAGTGGTGCTTCAGGCCCAACTTAGCACTGCCGAGGCTACCAAATCCTCCACCAAGGCCAAGGTTGATCATCTAAATTAGGCTCTCAACTCGAAGAAGAGAAAAAGAGGCTATGGGCAGAGAAGAAAGAGGAGCTAAGCAGCGTGCTTATGGATATGCACCACAAATTGTCCGAGATTGAGGTACGGATGGTGATGGTGGCACAAGAAGGCATGGTGGCTTACAAGGCTACCAAGAAATGCCATATTGACCGCATGCAATATGCCACCGTGACCTACCTCGTTGGCAAAAATGAGATTCGGTCCAAAGTGGTGATCTACTTTCTAACCCTTGATTTGATATTTCTCAATGTTGAGTTAGAGGAAGTAAATGATGAGTCCGCTATCGGGCCCAAAGATGTTGTTGGTCGTTCAGGTGATGCGGATCCTCCCCATTAGTTGTTGGAGATAGTTTATTTCCTTTTGCTTTTTTCTAAATAGTTTCGATCTGCTTATATAGACCAAGTTTGTAATGGCCTTTGGTCTCTTTGAAATATCAATAAAATTTCTTTTTATCCTTTGATTGAATGTTTTTCATTTTTGTTGCATTTCGTTGTTTGCATTCTTTCATCATTCAGGATCGTATTGGGTGTTGCTCCCTAAGGTAGATGTCATGATGGCCTAGTGCCTCCTCGACTAGTAGGCTTTAGCAAAATGAGGGACTGTCGGTAATGGATAGCTTCAAAGGTCTTCATCGACCATCTGTTTAACCTTCGAGTTTTAAGCAAGGACGGGGAACCTATTGGTTAGCCCTCGATATTCTGATGGTGCAGCCTTGGAACAATTCGCGTGACATCTGGGAGAGGGTTTTTGATGCTGATTATTTATTAGAGACTAAAGATATAGTAACCACTCCTATTATTTTCGAGCCATAGTTGATACTAGGCTGCCAGAAACTTTGAAATTATTAGATTAAATATTGATCATATGTGCCATCTACGAGCCACTAGTGGGCCACTGAGGCTCAGATCGATCAAAGATCATTTTGGAGCTAGGATCGATCAAAGATCATTAAATTAAATACTGATCAAAGATGCCTTCTACGGGTCGATCAAAGGTTATTGAATTAAATGCCGATCAAAGATGCCTGCTATGCCTGATCAAAGATCATTGAATTAAATACTGATCAAAGAAGCATTATAGGATAGATCAAAAGTTATTGAATTAAATGTCGATCAAAGATGCCTTCTACAGGCTATCAGTGGATTGTTAAGCCTCGAATCAATCAAAAATCATTTTGGAGCCAGGAACGATCAAAGATCGTTGAATTAAACAATGATAAAGGTACTTCTATGGGCCGATCAAATGTCATTGAATTAAATACGAATAAAAGGTACCTTCTATGAGCCGGTCAAAGGTCGTTGAACTAAACACCGATCAAAGGCGGTTGAACTAAACACCGATCAAAGACATGTTGTATGAGTTGATCAAAGGCTATTGAATTAAAAGCTGGTCAAATGTGCTTTTATAGACTAATCAAAGATTATTGAATTAAATGCTGATCAAAGGCACCTTCTATGGGTTGATCAATAGGTTGATCAAAAGTCATTGAATTAAATACCAATCAAAGATACCTTTACGAGCTGATCAAAGGCTATTGAACTAAATAGTGATTAAAGGCACATTCTACGAGCTATTAGTGGGCTGTGAGGCTCGAACTGATCAAATGCCATTTTAGAGCCAGGACCGATCAAAGGTGTTGAATTAAATATTGATTAAAGAAGTTTTCTATGGACTGATCAAAGGTTGTTAAATTAAACACCGATCAAAGATATCTTCTACGAGCTAATCAAAGACTGTTGAATTAAATGCAATCAAAAGTACCTTCTATGGATCGATCAAAGGCAATTGAATTAACACTAAACAAAGGTACCTTTACAGATCAATCAAAGACCTTTAAATTAAATGCCTATCAAAAGTACTTTCTACAGATCGATTAAAGGCTATTGAGTTAAATATTTAGCAAAGGTACCTTCACATGTTATTAACAAATAAAAGTACATGTCATTTTAATTGCAAATATTTTTATTTAAGGCATGAAAGGTATATTATTGATAGTAAATTGGAGGTTTTTCGAATTCCAAGGATAAGGTAGGGTGTTCTATCTAGTTATATGAGGCGATACATCCCGGACTGGAGACTTCTTTCACTCGATATGGGCCTTCGCAATTTGGAGAAAGCTTTTCTTGGCTGGTTGGCTGAGATACTTTGGTTCGTAGAGTAAGAAGTCTTCAACTTGAAAGAACTTGCCTTGAACCCATGTACTATGATATCGCATGACCCTTTACCGATAGGTTACCATTCACACCACCGCCCACTCTTGAACCTCTTCTAGTAGGTCTAGGTTCATCTTTAGATACTTAGAGTTACTATCTTCATTAAAATTTTTCACTCAGAAAGAAGAAAGGTCCAACTCCAACGGGATCACTGCTTTGATCTCGAAGGAAAGGTTGAAAGGAGTTTCACCTATTGGGACTCTCTATATGGTCCTAGGCCCAAAGGACATGATGTAACTCATCAGGCCAACTCTTTTTGCTCGATCAAGCTGAGTCTTTAACCCCTATAGAAGAGTTTTATTAGTGACCTCGACCTCTCCGTTAGCTAAAGATAGTTGATAAAGATAAAGCAATGCATAATATCCAAATCCCTACAAAATTCAGCCAGTTTAATAAATTACCGACCATTATCATGATGATAACTCTCGAAAGGCCAAAGTGCTAGATGATGGATTTCTAGATGAAATCCTTAACCAAGCTTCTATGATTTTGGTAAGAAATTCTGCTTTCATCCACTTTATAAAATAGTCTATCTTAGCTATAAGCAAAAACTTCATTGCCTCAAAGCCTGGAAAAAGGACAAGGATATCCTTCCATTGAACAAAGGACCACGACTTGGTGATTAGAGTAAGTAAGGTAGCTAATTGTCATTGCATATTAGAGTATCGTTGACACTTATCATAGTTTCTGGTTATATCAATAGCATTGTTGCATGGTAGGCTAATAATACTCTTACTATAGAATCTTATAAAACAAGGCCCTATCTCCAAGTGGCTTCTGCATAGCCCTTCATGGACTTCTTGTAGAGCATATCTTCTTCTGAGAGTTGTAGGCACTTCAACATATGGAGAATGACCTTATGTATTGCTTGTCTTCATAAAGGATAAATTGAGATGCTTGGTGCCATATCTTTGAGCTTCCTTTCGGTTGGTGGAAAGAGTTCCATCATGAAGGTAGCAAGTTAGATGGTCAGTCCAACAAGGCTTGGAGTTGAGTTGCAATACCGATGCTATGATGAGTTCTCTAAATATTAATAAAAGTATCAATTTTTAAGATAATTTATGTTTATTATTTAAGAATTGATACTTTTATCTATTTTATAGGAAAGAGGATTGCTAATAAAGGGCTCGGTTTGTAGGTTAAAATGAAGAAATTTGAAATAAATTGGACTTAAGATGGATTCAAAATTGAGACTAAAATATAATAGGCCCAAATCAAGCCCTGCTTTAAAATCTAGACCAAACTCATTTAAAATGGTCCAAACATCAATTTTAAAGCAGCCAGTCTATGGTGAACTGGTTGCTTAGTTTACAAAGAGGTTAAGTGGTCCATAGATGCCATAACCTTTGGTCCATGACCGGAGAGCTGTCTAGTCAACCTGAGAGTAAGCTCGAAAGACAACCTAGCTAACAGTTCTAATGTCCCCCTAATTTTTCATGAATAAATAATTATAACTCTTGGAAATGAATTGGTCATAGAATAATCTTATACCATCATAGAGATCAATATAGATAATTCAACTAAGGCAGAAATATATAAGAAGAAATTAAATTGGGGAACAAACTAATTCCATCATCATCCTACTTATCTATGGCCCATTTTTCAAGTGTTCTAGAATCATCCATGCCTTTTAACAAGGAGGGAGGACAAATAGATGAGATAATGGAATTAATTGAGACATTCCAAAAATCATAAATGAATCACATAATAAAGAAAGCTCCACCCAAAATTCTTTTCCAGGATTCGTTAGATCCCTAATTAACTCATTTCAAGGAGTACGATTTTAATAAAGCTGGGTATAGCATAGAAATTCATGACTCTATAAAATATCCTACTTTAAAACCATCTCATTATATATTGAAAAACTTGAGCTATCATTTAGCCCCCCGATAGCCTCTCTATTAGAATCACCATCTATTCTATAACTGAAGCGACTTCCTAACACACCCACCGATACTCTTCCAGTGATATCTAATCAGGAAGACTAACTTATCGGTATTCTAAAAATATATAAAGAAACTATTGGATAGGATATCTCTATAATTAAAGATGATGATATTATTTTTTTATGATTAAATTTCTATATTTGGCATTACTTTCAAGGATTGCCTCCAAAATCTATCTATAGCCATAAAATGATGTATGAAGGCAGGCTTAAGGTTAATTTAGATAAAGTACCATCAAGAAGGGATGATGTCAGAATATATCATACTCGAGAAAAGGATTAGTATAGATCAAACCAAAATTAAAGAAATTTCTGGGCTACCACCCTCAATCTTGGCCCAACACACACAAGCTCTTCCTGATCTTCATCAAAATTATAATAATATTTTTAATCTTGGATAGCATGCTTTTCTTGGGTACTTAATTGATTTGAGCTAATCATCATAGAATACTTTACAATATTTTTCTATTATAATTACAAGGCCTCCTAATTGGCCTTGTCATTTAAAAATTAGAGGGATGCAACCAAGATGATTATCACTGAGACTCCTTCATAGTATCTGGCTAAAGATATTAAACTTAGTACTCATTGGAAGGCAACCCAATGATCTCTATTTTTTTTATTTAGTACAGTTGTAGGAACCTAGAAGGAAGGAACAAGAACTCACTAATCAATGAAGCCATCTTCAACTCTTGAAGCCCAATTACCCCAAGTGCACTCTCTTTTTATCTTGATTGCTTATTTTATTTTCCTACTCCATGAGAACACTATCGATTAAGTTGGGATAAAAAAATATTTTAATTTTTTTTAAAAAAAATAAAATATTCTAAGATTTTTTGAGATTTTTGAATAAATCATGTTTTATAAAAGAAAATATAGAGTAAAATAGACTAAGAAAAAATAATAGAGTTAGAAAGTATTTACTAATGAATGTAATGAGTCAAGGAGTAGACTAGCTGGTCAGATTTTTGATAACCTACTTAGGTCACCTAAAGGTTATTAGCACTTCAAGATTGCACAGCATATTGATGAAGCAAAGTAGGTATTGATTGTAAAAGTTCACTACGGATTCAATTATTACTAAAATTGGTAATTGATATACATTCTAATTAAAAAACTTAAATTTGAGAAAATAGCTACTTGTCTAAAATAAAAATATAAAAAAATTAAAATAAAATATTTCCAAGTACTTCTCACTAACTAACTAGGTTCCTTCGTCTAGCAAGTATTGTAGTTCATGTCAAAATGTGAAGAGGGCGAAGAAGCTCATATAAGGCTAGTTCTAATTCATAGCCAATTTGACTCGAGTAAGTATTTTATATCTAGTATTCTAAGATCATTTGATTTGAAAGTCATCGATTGAAAACTCGTTACATGGATCAAACATAAACTTAAGGAGTTAGGACACTCAATAGCAGTACAACTTTTTTTTAAAAAAAGTATGAAATCTACCTCAGTTCATAAGCTTAATTTAGATATGCATAGAAAGTTGATCAAAATAGGTGACAAGTGAAGATGCATTTGTCCTTTAAAAACTAGCACCGAAATACTAAGTTAGCAATCACAAATACAAATACTGTAGATCTTTGGATGAATTCTAAAAAAGTTTCTAATTATGCTGACTACAAAATTTACTTCTAAAATTCAATACTAATGATATCAGTTAAATTATTTTAACTTTTAATTCTAGATCTACTTTTGTAAAGGAGAATCTTAATGACACGTGGTTATGAGATCAATATGTATATATTGCATTGCTAAAGGACTAGCAATGAATAAGTTAGGTATTATGAGTTCTCTATATATTAATAAAATCATCATTTATAAACTAATTTATTTTTATTATTTAAGATTTGATATTTTATCTATCTTTTGTAGGAAAGAGGATTGCTAATGCAAAGAGCTCGATTTGCAAGTTAAAACAAAAAAAATATTGAAACAAATCATACTTAAAATGGATCAAAAATTGAGACTCAAAGATAGGCCCAATTTCAAGCCCAAACTGCTTAAAAATCCAGGCCAAATCCATTTAAAATGGCCCAAACACCAATTTTAAAGTAGTCGATTCATGATGGACTAGTTACTTGGTTTACAAAGAGATTAAGTGGTCCATAGATGCCATTATCTTTGGTCCATGGCTAGGCATCGTGGACCATGAAAGGGTTCATGCCGACCAATGGCTAGGTGGGCATCGCATGGGCAACTTGACGATCTACACAACTCTAGAGGGTGGCGAGGTTGATGGTGAAGAAAGAGGTCTACGGCCACATGGGAACACCTTAGAGGAATGTTGAAGATGATGGAATGACACCTACAAGAATGGAGGTGGCGTTGGTGGTGCACGGAAAGAATAGTTCTAGCAACAAGGAAATGACACGGTTACTTGAGATACAGGACATCGCTCGATCCATGGCATGGTAATGAGAAGCATAAGGAATCACTTGCATGGGTGGTTCTGGTGTTGAGGCTTTGACATATCGGTAGTAGCATCGACAGATGGGATCCATGTGGAGAAGGAAGTGCTAGCAATGGCGATGGCAGATAGCTGATTCAATGAAGGAAACTGGCTCGGGAAAAATTCATGTTGTACCTCATTATACAATACCCACTCATCACCCACTCTTGTATTCATGTGGTGTACAAGATTTCTCATGTAGTCTATTATGATTTTGGTGGTCTACAACACCATCCAGCACTGGCAAATGGTGGAGATCACATCAGTAAAGGATCTAATGATGGAGAGGTGAGCTGAACTGTAAGAGGACTTGGATGCAATGATCGAGCCACGATCTACGCAAATTGATGGTTGAAAACCAATCTCCAAGAAAGATCCGAAGGCCTACTTTTATTCCAACTTGATCTAGGACTTTGATGTGGCAATTCTAAATTTGATTACAACATTTGATCACCATCCCACGGCCTAGCAAATCTTAGCAAGTCGACGCTTAATTTTAAAAGGATATCTCCTCCTATTTTGAGTAGGATTGGGCCTAGTTTCTCCTCTATTTAAGGAGCACCCGTGGATAATAGAGGAAGCAAGAAGGGAGTGGAAGGTAGCCGATAGTTCTTTGTTCTCTTTTATTTTTTTGTAAGGAGCTTTAACGGGAGAGAAGCGGTAGAGGTGATCTTCTTCTTCATCTTCCTGTTGTTGTAGATGAAGCTTGTGGGCACTATGCATGGTTGATCTCCAAATCTCGAGAGAGGAGACGAGATCTCGTAACAAAGCAGAGTGGTTCTTTTATTCTACGCCTCTTTTGTACTTCTTTTAGTTTTATATGTAATAAAGATAATGCTTTCTTTTATTTTTCCTAGTAATTCTTTATTTCCATTCTATTATGCTAATATTAAATTAAGTTTAGGAACAACTCTTGCTTTCTAAAGGTGTGTTGCAATCTACGGATACGAGGCATATCGAGGGAAGAAGAGTTGAACACTTAGTACTTCTCGAAGATGCGCCATGCTCTGTTATAGGTATGGGATATACTGAGAGAAGACATGTACTCCCTAAGCTTAATTACAATTACTTTGTAAAAGAGATATACCTTTTACTTTTCACAAGCGCGCTGTGATCTGTTATGGGTATGAGGTGTATCGAGGATAAACAGGTATTTTCTAAGTATATTATAAAAAAATATAACTATGTTGCATATAAGATTAACTCATAACCCCTAAGATACATACTTTTTATGAGAATCAATTATTAGAATAGTTTATTTCTTATTTATTTTTATTTTTTTATGCAACAACTAATATTTTTTTTTCTTTCTTTTACAACTACAACTTAGCCCTCAGGTCCTTGTAGATACGAACTTGATTTACTACTATCTACATAGTTTTAAGTTAGTGATTTATTTTTGACCACCCATGATAGTGTTCAACTCCTTGATGCTAGGCTCCTCTACTACAAGAAAACTTGGGCACGTAGATCAAGTGGCATGCAGGTTATGAGCTTTGCGAGGGTATCAACTTGGGTATTCTCCACCCTAGGGACGTGTTGAATGTCAAAGCTATGAAAGGCTTGGATCAGGTCCCTTACCTTCAAAAGATAGCTTTCTCATATTTTCTTCCTTAGCCTCGTACTCATTTTGTGCATGGCTAACGATAAGTTATGAATCATTGCAGGCCTTTAGATGTTGCACGCCTAGCTCTTTGGATGTTCTAAGGTCTGCAATCAAGGCTTTATACTCATCCTCGTTATTGGTAGAGGAGAACTCAAAGTAGAGGGTGTAGTGGATGATGTCTTTCTAAGGGCTGGCAAGGATTAGTCCTGCTCTCGACCTATTGGCATTCGACGAGCCATCCACATACAACATCCATTGATTCTCCACATCTTCTTCCACCAAGTTATCCGCTACTGGCTCTTCCTCCAGAATGGTGCGCTCGGCCATAAAGTTAGCCAGCACCTGTACCTTTATGGAGGGTTAAGGCCAAAATATAAGGTCAAACTCTATGAGTTTAAGGGCCCATTTGTCCACTCTACCTGATATATGTAGGATCTTTTAAGTGATTGGTCTATGAGAACAACCATGATATAGGCTTGGAAATAAGGATGAAGCTTCTTGGCTGAAGTTATGACGACGAAGATCAGCTTTTCGAGTCAAGTGTATCGGGTTTCTGTATTGTGTAGTACTCTACTAATATAATAGATTAGCTTCTGAACCCAGCCTTCCTCTTGAACTAGCACAAAACTAAGGACAAAGGTGAGACCGTCGACTACAAATAGAGCTCTTCACCTACTTCAGGTTTGTTGAGGAGTGAAGGAGCACCAAGATAGATTTTGTGCTCCTCGAATACCTTCTAGGACTCATTAGTCAACTGGAAGTCCTTCAACTTCTTCAAAGTATGGAAAAACGATAGACATTATTCAGCCTATTTAGAGATAAATCGGCTGAAAGTAGTAATTCTTCTTGTAAGTCTTTGTACCTCCTTTACCATCTTTGGAGCTCCCATCTACCTTACCATATAGATTCTCTGAGTTTGCTTCAATCCCTCATTGTGATACTATAAACCCGAGAAACTTATCAAAGGTCACCCTAAATGTGCATTTCATCGAGTTTAGCTTCATTTGGTACTTTTATAGGATGGTGAATGCCCTATCCAGATCATCAATGTGGTTTTTTGAGACATGGCTTTTAACAAGCATGTTGTTCATGTAGACATCCATGTTGCAGCTAATTTAGTCTTTGAAGATTTTATTCACCAGTTGTTGATAATCTATCCTTGCATTTTTCAGACTAAATGGTATTACTCTGTAACAAAATAGACCATGGTCATTAATGAAGGTCATTTTTCTTCATCCTCTAGTGCCATGCAAATTTGATTATATCTTGAGAATGCATCCATGAATATTAGAAGTTCATGACCCGTGGCTGCATCCACTAGCTGGTCAATTTAGGAAAGCAGGTAGCTGTCCTTCATATGCACTTTTTTCATTGATGAAGGCAATATACATTTGCCACTTCCCATTAGTCTTCTTTACTAGCATAATATTGGTAGCCAATCAGGGTAGTTAACTTTTCTAATAAATCCAACACGGGTCAGCTTGTCAACTTCATCGATGATGGCCTTTTGTTGCTCAAGGATGAAGCTTCTTTTCTTTTGCTTTATAGGCTAGTGGACAGGATCCACCTCTAAGTAATGCATCATCACTTTTAGATTGATACCTGGCATATCTACATGAGACCAAGTAAAAATGTCAACATTTTTTCATAGAAAGTTTATAAGTTATTACCTTATCATCTCATCCAATCTAGAAGCAATACAGACAGTGTGCTAGGGGTTGCCATCATGCAAAGGGACGATTAGGAAATCTTTGATAGGTTCTCCCATTCTTCGATCAGCTCATCTCGGATATCCAGACCTTCAAACGAGATGGCATTGGGTGGTCTAGCTTGGAGGGACACCATATAGCATTGCTTCACCAAGGCTTGATTCCTATGGACTTTGTTGACCCCTTGTACAATCGAAAACTTCATTAGTAGATAATATATTAAGACAATCACATGAAGGACATTCAACCTGAATCAGCCAAGTATAGCATTGTATGCCACTAAAGTTTTTATGATCATAAAGGTCAAGCATACTAGGGATCATTGGAGAGCTTGCCCTACTATTATGGGTAGCATAATAGTTCCTTCAACAACAATTAGCTCTCTAGAGAACCTCGTTATCGGTCTACATGTTCCTTCTGGTTGCTCTGAAAAAATATTCATATTTAAGAGAAACTCATAGAACAAGATATCTATGAAGCTTCCATTATCAACAAGTACGTGGTGTACATCATAGTTAGCTATGTTCATGGGTACAATCATAGCATCATTATATGGATACTGCACCAGTCCAAGTAAAGGTGAATGGCTTCAACTTCTTCAATCTTTTGTCTCTTATCAGGATCGCCTTCTTTCACTATCCTGCTAATGATGGTGTTGACCTTGCTCAAAGTAGAATGATTAGCTGGCTCCTCTGATCTTGGTGGGCATCTGGTAGGTGCAATGGGGCTTGGGGGGCATCATGCTTCTCTCTTCGATCCTGGAGGAACTTGTCAAGTTAGCCATGGTGGATGAGTTCCTTGATCTTATCCTACAGCTAGCCACACTCCTCTATGTCAATGCCATAGTCATGGTGATAGAGGCAGTATTTGTGTAGATTACACCTGTCTGGCCTCATCCATAACCTCCTTACATCAGGCAATTGTTTCCTGATTTGCATTAAAACTTGAACTTGAGGGGCATTCAAAGGAGTGTATTGATCAAACCTTCTTGATGGTGGATGTCTTATTGGTCTTAGAGATTTTGATAGTGTTAGATACGACAGGGATCTTCGGTATCATGGGGGAGATCTATTTCTCTGCCTCCTCTTCCCTCGTCCTCTTTCTTTGATTGAAACTTCTAGGCCAGGGACTACTCCTTAACTACTGGAGCAGTCGGAGCTACTATAGCAGATGGTGGACCATGAGATAATACGCCTCTTTGATGCATGCATACTTCTCTATCTTGGCTAATATCTGGGAGAAATCCACCACCGGCCTCTTTCTGAAGGAGAAGAGGAAAGGACACTATTAGAGATTATATTTCATGGTAGTCATGGTGACTGCATGGTCCGAATTTATACTTCTAGAGCCACTTCATTGAATCAGCTCATGTAAAATTGGAGGCGATCCTTGCTTCCCTTGCTTGAATATTGATTAAGAAGTTGGAACCCTGGCACAACCTCTTTTAGCTAGCAAAATAAAAGATAAAAGATCAACTCAACTGATCAAAAAATGGATGGAGTTTAGCTTTAGACTAGAATACCAATATCGAGTTGACTTTCTAAGGATGGAAGGGAAGGCCCAGCATAAGATTTCATTGGTGGCCAATGAAGAAGCATCAGGACCTTAAAACTTTTCAAATAATCCATTGGGTCACCGGATCCATCATAGACCTCCAATTGCAATATCTTGAAATGCTTTAGCAATTATTCCTGCATAATTTGGACTTCGAAAGGTGGATCAGTAATGAAACCAAGACCCTCATCTCTACCCGAGGCCAAATCTCGTAGAGTTTCAATATACTGGTCTAGCTTTCAAAGCTTTTGATCTACCTTCGCTTCTTTAACAATATGTGCCTCGGATGGTTGGGGGGGTGATTGAGCTAGCATTGACCCCTCGTCTGACTGAGGTGAAGGAGAATGCCTCATTGCATGCCTGGGACTCTATGGTGCACTTGGATGAGTATACTCCTCCCATCGGGATTTCATGGAAGGAGAGTCACCATCGCTCTAATCGCAATATCCCTAGAGCTGCTAAGATCTAGGGTGCTATCATGTGGTTTACCTTCGACTGCGGTACCATCAATGGTGCTCTAATACCACCGGGCTTTAGTGCTGAATTGTTTGGATCATAACTACTAGTGCCTGAATCTATTGAAAAAATTACTCCAGGCAATCAAGTTGAGCCCTCTATTGGGTGATGTCAGCTTGAGATTCTAGGACAGGATCTTCGATAGGTTAACAAGCTTGCTGGGAGTTGGGGGTACCGAAATATTAGGTGGACATACCTTTAGGTAGCATAAAAGCTTTGCTCAGTATTTTTCTTGCCTGGATGCCGAAGATTGTTGGAGGTGAGGGCTTGCGGGATGTACCTGCAAGAAAAGTCCTAGCCAAAGGTTGCTATGGTAAAGGCCCTCCAACAATCAAGTCAGGTGGCAGGCAATAAGAGGAAGAAAGTAGAGCGAAGATGAGAGAAAGTGTATGTATCGCATGTGGCATACCTCGGGAGCCCCCTTTATAGGTGAGCGGTAAGGGCTTTTTTGGGTTAAAAAAATTCTCAGTAGATTTGGTAAGAAATGATAGGGCATCAAATCCTATCAGAAGATATGGCAGATGATTATTTCATTTGCTTGGGATATTTGCCTTCCATTAATTAAAAATATTCTCTTTTACATTGCCAGTAGATTTCTTAATGGTGATAGGGACTATGGCCTGGAATGGGTCATGTTCTCCTTAGTTGAGAGGATTTGTCAAAAATAATGGGGCATGACCTCCTATTCATGTCACTGAGTACATGAGAATGAGCATCGGTTGACTCCCCCTTAGGCTCTCTTGAAGGGCATTGCTGGAGAGCTTTATTTATCCTCAGGCAAAGGGTTTTGAATTAGCTTGAATCCTCGCATCAAAGCCTAAGGTCCATAAGGCCGGGGGACATGAGGCATAATCTGCCCCGCCCATAGGATATGTTATCGAAAGGAAGTGTACCTCTGATGGCACCGTGGATCGATTTGAATGAAGGAGTCAAGACATTACTACATTATAGGAAATACCAGAGCTGGATAGCTAAAGGCGAAATGGACCTTACTAAAGCCGAGGGCTAGGAAGGTTAAGGGTCTCAGGGCACTATTCTGGTGCACCCAAGGGTTGTTAGAGCTTAACTACTAAAGGCGATGTAAAACTTTGCTAAGGACAAAGGTCAACTAAGCCGAGAGTCTCGAGGCACTATCCTAACCCATGCGAAGGATGCTGAACCTCAAATGCCGGAGGGGCGGCAGTCCTTTGTTGGGACTACAGGTCAATCAAGCCAAAGGGTTTGGTGGGACAGCTCCGTCCCACTCGAGGGATCGTCAACTTTGGATGCTAAAGATGGATCTTGGATGTTGGACCTTCAGTATGTACCTTTTTCATATAAAGATTGCTAACAATAATATGGGGGCTGAAGCCTTACCTATCAAAGATCCCATGCTTGCCTTATTGTTTGAAGAGCTATCATATACAAAGACATGACATGTAAGTGATGTTATTCCATATGTCATAGATGTTTGGTTGATATTTATTTGAGCAAATGCTTTACATATAGACATTCCAAGGATAAAGAGCTCGATGCCGAGCTCAGGTTTCTTTTGCTCCTTCAACTTTCCCCTTCTCCAACTACCAAATGAGGCCAAAAAAAATGTGTATAGATGACATCAAATCATCGCAAATATTGGGCCAGGTTGTTAGCTCAACTCTCCGCTAGCCGATAGGTGGTGGTGTTAGTGCAACAGAAATAAAACTTTTTTAGGTAGTATTGTTAACATGCCCTTGGTTTGTGCTCCTCAAATTATTTCAGGGGAGCCTTTCCTCCAACACTAATCTATTGGTACTGAAATCTGTTGGGCACCAGAGATATTAGAGCTAGTGGTGAAAGTAAATCTTTGGAAGGCAGAACCAGCAAAAAGTATTAGTCGAAAGATATTTCAACAAGGACCCTCTAACACTCAAATCAAATTTTCTAGTTCAACAGTATGAGGAGCATAAGACAGAGTTTTTGGTCTATCTTGGAGGCTCCCGGGGGTCCCTTTTTATAGGCAAGAGACAAGGACATTAGAGATGAAAGATCCTAGGGGATTTGGTAGGAAGTGATAGGGTTGAAAATCCTATCATGCAGACCATCAAGGGATCTCCCTATCTATACAGAATGTTCATTTTCTTTAATTGAAACTTTGTCTTTTGTTTGGATCAGTCATGTTTCTTAATGACGGCATTGACCATTGCATGGGTCCACTCATGATCTCCTTAATTATGAAGATTTGCGGACAATTAGCAGTTATGGAATATGATATGACCTTCTGATTATGCAATCTAGAGCATGGAGATAAGCGTCGATCGTGTTAACCTTTGGACTGCCTAAGGAAGCATTGCTTGAAGATCTGCTTACCATCAGGTACAAGGATCCGAGGTTGGTCCAAATATCTCTATTGAAGCCGAGGAATGAATAGTCAGAAGGACGCAAGGTGTGATTCTGCTTCGCTCGAAGGATAGCGGATCTTGGCTGCTAGAGCCAGGGTTTAGTTAGCATTGAGATTCAAATGAGTTATCAATTATCAAGTCGAGGTATGGTCAGCCAGATAGGCATGATCATTATTCTGGTCGGCAAGCGCATGCTGATAGCCTTCAAAAGATCAGTTGATGAGGAAGCGTTAATCACCGTTGAGGTTGGCTCAGACAAAGGTGATCAGTGATTAGCACTCAGCTGGGCTTGGCCGATTAGGGAAGGTGTTAACTTCTCCGATGAAGGATCGATCAAGCAGTGGGATCGCTCATTCATCGATCATGCAATCAAGATAATATCTAGAAATATCGAAGCCAGGAGAAAATCATCAACCGATTAAATATCAAATCTAGTGAATGATCAGCAAACATGTAGAGTTGGTTCGATAAATGTAGCAGGGTCGACCAACTAGCTTGCTGACTTAGATTTCATATTTTTTATCCAAACAAAATTTTCCTAATAATATATATTAAGATTAGGCTGGTAGATAACTAGAAAATCCCTATACTTATTTAATCAATCTAACAAAAAAACTTTCATCCATTCAAGTTTCATAATACTCTAGTATCCTGCATTAATTTAATGCATAACATATCATTATTTAACCTCTACCCCTAATTTACAGTATTGTGTATAAAATTAATGTGCTGGGTATGATTATAATAAATCCACATCCAAGCCAAGTCGAATTGAATGTTTAGCTGCATCTGCATTTGAACTTAAAATTTGAAAACTTGGTTATGGGAACTTTCCTACAAATGCCATCACTGCGAGAATTTTCTTGATTTGGGCTAACATTAATTGATATTTTTCTTTTATTAAAATCCGGGTTGATTTTATGATCCATGTTGATAGACATAGGTTGAGCCCATTATTATGTGATCATTGATTGGGCTAGGAGCACCTCATGTGATTTGGTATGGTTGAGGCGACACAGTGTAGGCCTTAGCCCAACTTGACTCGTGATGGGAGGGTCAATTAGGGTATTTTTATTTTATTGGCTAGGTTCCCTCTCCACTTCCTCTATTTATATATCACATATATGGTGATTTTATGGTACGGTGATTTTCTCTATCGAGAGCCACCTTTTTGAGGAAGATCGGTGTGAAGGACTCTACCTACGGTGTTCGTGTGAGCATCGAGATCAAGGATCTAGATCCCAAGATCATGGCGAATATAGGTAAGTATTATTTTTCAGATCTAATATATCATTCTAATTTTCTGATCGATTCTAGGGATTTAGAAATTGTTTTTTCCTATATTTGGTATAAGAGTCCTGGTATCTAAAATATTAGAATATTAGATATGTTAAAATAAATTTTTCCATCGATCTTTATAGATTTGTGCATGCACGGAGATCCATGCTGTGGGATAACCGTAGCATCGAGATATGCTGCCATGACCGGAGATGGAAGGAGAAACCGGCAAGATCACTAGCGGTCTCCGTTATTTCTTTGACATCCCTCATAACAAAAAAAACCCTCTGAACCCCGATGGTGATCGGGCATCCAGATCCGGCCATCGGAATTGCTGGATCTCGGTCGATTGACTGAGATCCCAAACCGATATAAAAAAAGAATGGGTTTTGCCCAACGGCGGCAACCGTGTGGGCCGCGATCGGCCATGTCTAGGCCATCACTATTGGACGCTTTCCAACCGGTCTCCCGGATCGGACCCCCCTCTCTTCCTGGCAGCAGTGACCGATGGCTCACCGGTGGTATAATCTGTCAAAAAAAATTATATTTACCCATCTTGCTAAGCATGGACTTGTTCCAGATGTCCAGGGTCTTCACCAGAATCGACGATCGGAAGTTCTCGACCGGCCCGGGCGATGGTCTCGTCGGTGGATGCACTGGCGGGTGAGGGATCAAGGGGTCGTAGCCGACGATTTTTTGGACCAGGCCCTCTTTTGGGTTTGATCGGGGGAAGAAAGGCTGATAGGTTTGCGGGTTTTGGATTTTAACCCAAGATCCGTTAACCAATTATCTTAAAAAAAGGGGGCATCTTGCATTTAGGTCCCTGCAATTTCTGAAATTAATATAAGCCCCTTTTACAGTTTAGTCCCTCCAAAATTTATAATTATATTTGGTCCAAAATAAAATGTTGGAGGGGCATGGGTGGATCCTATGATTATTTTTATCATGTACATTTTTTTTTAGAATGCAATAATATTGGTAAAATGGATCAGTGGATACATGTTGATTGGTATCCTATTGTAACTGATCGTATGGACATATATTTGTTTTGCGACTATCCTTTTGTTTTGTTGGATATTTATTCCATATATGCATAATTTTATGGGTTGGCATAAATATTTATCACCAAAGTGGTTTGTTTGTGTCAATTCATTGAATTGTTCATCATGTGAGAGATATTTTCTGGTTATAACATACAACTACCTGTCCAAAGGGGGTTGTTGTATATTTTAACTAAAAAATATGGCATGGAGCATTTTGTTGTTAAGGTATTCTAGCTTCCTTGGGCCTGTCTGCCCAAAAGGGATAGGTTCAGGAATGCTAGAATATCTGATTAGCCTATGGCTTCATGTGTAGAGCACTAATACATATTGCATATTCTATCCAAAGGGGAATATGTGATATTGTGTTTGTGTTCTTATTTGTTATTGTGATATGATATGTTTGTTGTATGTCCGTTAATTAATGTTTAGCATTCCTTATTTTTGATTGTACAGTTACTTTTGGTATGAATAACATAATGCTGTTGTTGAGGTGCTCACTAGGTCGAACTATAAGAAATGGAGGCAGGACCTAGAGTTTGCTCTTGGAATTGCTAACATTGATCTTGCATTGCATGAGCCCAGACCCGATGATTTAAACAATCAAAGCACCATTGAACAGAAGGATCACCTTGCTAAATGGGAAAAGTCGAACATACTCGACCTGATTGCAATTAAGAGGTCAATTTCGGAACATCTCCTTGCGGAAACATTCCTGAGTGGTTTACCAAAGTCTGACAATGCGAAAGAGTTGCTGGATGCAATTGAGCAGAGGTATTCGTATCTAATAATGCTGAGATCGGATCCCTGATGAAGGAATTGACACCATGACATACAATAATATTGGGGGTGTCAGAGAATATATTATAAAGATGGTTCTATATAATCTAAGCTCAAGGATCTGAAGATTGATCTGCTGGATTCCTTCATTGTGTCACATGCCTTGAATTCCTTGCCTGTGGAATTTTCTCAAATCAAGATTTCTACAATACTTTGGATGAAACATGGAATGCTAATGACCTGATCACTAAGTATATTGCTGAAGAAGAAAGGTCAAGAAAGAGAAAATTAATAGTGCCCTCCTTACTCATCAACAACAAACTCAAGCTGGCAAGCATTTTGTACATAAAAAGAAGAAAAAGCCTACTGCTCCTAGACAGTCTCAGGATTCAAGAGGGATGGAAGAGGTCACGATCAGAACCGTTTTGTAGGAGGTCCCAATGCTGCTATTAAGAAGAAGATCAAGTGCTTCCACTGTAAAAAGAAAGGACACATTAGAAGTCAGTGCTTTAAGTTCAAGTCCTGGTTAAAAAAAAAAGAAAAATAGAGAGGTAAGCCCCTTGGTTTGGTCTGTTGTGAATCTAATATTGTCAATGTCTCTATTAATTCCTGGTGGATAGATTGTGGAGCTTCGACTCATGTTGTTATTTCTCTATAGGGGATGATAAACAAACGGAAGCCAATCTGCATGAGAGCAAATTGAAGGTTGAAAATGATTCTGAAGTCGAAGTAGAGTGTGTAGGAGTTGTCAAGTTGTGCGTATGGTCTGGTTTGTAATTATTTTAGAAAATACCTTTTATGTACTTTCCTTTAGAAGGAATTTAATTTCTGTGTCATCCTTAGATAGGCTTGGTTATGGATTCTTGTTTAGCAATAAAAGAGTTGATTTGATATTTAATTCAAAAATTGTTGGCTATGGTGATTTGGTTGATGGCTTATACAGATTATCTCTGGCTACTCATAATTCTAATGCTTCTTTATGTGTTGAAAATGTTGTTGCCAAACGTCCAAGGATTAATGATAAATCCTTTATGTTATGGCATAAACGCTTGGGACATATTTCAAAGAAAAGAATAACCAGATTAATCAATGATGACATCCTACTGTTTTGAATCTTGTGGACATTGAGACTTTTGTTGATTGTATTAAAGGAAAATTAACTAAAACCAAGAAAAAGGGGCAATTCGTAGTTCAAACCTTTTGGAAATAATTCACACTGATGTAAGTGGACCTTATTCTTCTACAATTATGGTAATAAATATTTTATTATTTTTATTGATGACTTTTTTCGATATAGATATGTTTACTTGATTTTAAAAAATCTGATCCCTTCAAAGGTTTAAGATTTTTAAAATTGAAGTCGAGAAATAATTAAGAAAGTTATCAAGATTATAGATCTGATCGTGGAGGTGAGTACTATGGCAGACATGATATGGCTGGGCAGTAAATGGGTCCGTTTGCCAAGTATTTATAGAACTGTGGGATTGTTCCTCAAATACCATGCCTGGAAGTCCTGAGCAAAATGTGTGTGGCCGAAAGGCGGAATCGTACCCTTAAAGATATGATGAGGAGCATGATGAGTAGGTCTAATATGCCAAGATTTTTATGGGATGAAGCTCTCAAGACTGCTTTATATATTCTTAACAGAGTTTCCAGTAAATCTGTATTGAAGACACCTTTTGAACTCTGGACTGGAAGAAAACCTAGTTTGAATCATTTTCAGGTCTGGGGTTGTCCTGCAGAAGTAAAATTATACAATCCTTCACAGAAAATGACAGATCCCAAAACAAGTCGTTGCTACTTCATCAGATATTCAGAATATTCTAAAGGATATAGGTTTTGTAGCCAGGAAAAGGTAACAGAATTATGGAGTCTCTTACTGCAAAGTTTCAAGAACTTGATGTGGCTAATATTGGATCTTCATCTACTACTGATGATGATAATGTACAAGGAGAAACTGTTTCTATTTCCATATCCAGTCAGAATGATAATTTGATTTCTGATCCTATTGAAGGATGGATGATGAAATCCATGATCCACCTAGCCCTATTCAGAATCTTCAACCAGTGAAAGAAGTCCAAGTTAGAATATCTGTTAGACAAAGAAGATCCACAATTTCAGATGATTTTTATGTTTATCTCGAGAAAAATGACTTTGATATTGGGCATATGGTTGACCCAGTTACTTATATTGATGCTGTCAATTCTCTCCAATCTGAATTATGGATAAATGCTATGAAAGAGGAGATGCAATCTATGGCCCATAATGATGTGTGGGAGCTTATTGAGCCTCCTGATAATTGTAAACCTATTGGATGCAAATGGATATATAAAACTAAAAAAGATTTCAAGGAAAGAATTGAGCGTTTCAAGGCCAGATTGGTAGCAAAAGGCTTCACTCAAAGAGAAGGAATTGATTTCACTGAAACTTTCTCTCCAGTATCTTCAAAAGATTCTTCAGAATAATCATATCCTTGCTGGCTCATTATGATTGGAGCTACACCATATAGATGTTAGAACTGCTTTCCTGAATGGTAATCTCTGTGAAGAGGTCTATATGAAGCAACCTGAAGGTTCTCAAGAAAGCAGAAAAGAACACTTGGTGTGCAAATTAAAAAGGTCCATCTATGGTCTGAAACAGGCATCACGATATTGGTACCTCAATTTTGATGAAGTTGTGACCTCTCTTGATTTTGAGGAAAATAAAGTTGATCAATGTATATATATCAAGATCAGTGTGAGGAATTTATCTTCCTTGTCTTATATGTTGATGATATCTTGCTTGCTAGCAGTGATTTTGGTTTGCTTTCTGAGACCAAACAAATGTTGTCAGAGAATTTTGATATGAAAGATCTTGGTGAGGCATCCTTTGTTTTGGGAATTGAACTTCATAAGGACAAATCTTGGTGTTTATTGGGTTTGTCACAAAAGGCATACATTGACAGAATTCTTCAGAGATTTAGTATGCAAAATTGTAGACCTTGTGATTCTCTTGTGGTTAAAGGTGACAAGTTCAGTAAAGATCAATGTCCAAATAATCAACGTAAGAAAGATAAAATGAAAGATATGCCTTATGCCAGTGCTGTAGGGAGCTTGATGTATGCTCAAGTATGCACCGACCTGACATTGCCTTCATAGTGGGTGTTCTTGGAAGATTCTTATCAAATCCAGGTTATCAACATTGGATTGTTGTAAAGAAAGTGATGAGGTATCTACAGAAAATCAAAGATTATATGCTCATATACAAGAGAGTTGATAATCTTGAGTTGGTTGGTTATTCTGATTCTGATTATGCCAGGTATCTTGATGATCTAAAATCAACTTCTGGATATATTTTTATATTAGCTAGTGGTACAGTATCTTGAAAAAGTGTTAAACAGACACTGACTGCGTCTTCTACCATGCAAGATGAGTTTGTATCTTGTTATGGAGCTACTACTCAAGCTATTTGGTTAAGGAATTTTATGGCTGGACTTCAGATTTTGTATTCGAGTTCCAGACCTGTGTTGATATACTGTGATAATATGGCTACGGTATTCTTTACAAGGAATAATAAGTCATCCAGCAAGTCTAAACACATTGAGCTGAAGTATTTGGCCATCAGAGATCTTGTAAAGAATTGTGATATAATTGTTGATTATATAGATATAGAGTCCATGTTATGTGATCCTCTGACCAAAGGTTTGAGGCCCATAAGCTTTGTAAGGCTTGTTGAAAATATGGGCATAGTGAGTCTTTTGATGTACTTGGTTAGTGGGAGTGACTCTGTGATTAGACTTTATTATCATCATGAATATTTTTTTTCATATATCATGAGTTTTTTTACATGCATTGTTGTCATGATGATAATTTTGTTCTATGGTTTTGTATGTGCACATATGAAATAAAGCACAACATAGTATCTCAAGATTGTGTCATTGTCTTGAGAATGACAGTTGTCTGGGTATATCTCATTTAATAATTATGAAATTTCATTGTGTTTGGAGACATACAGACTTCTTTGAAGTCATAAGATTTCTCTAGCTTGTGATATAGCATGTGATTATAGAAAAATCTTGATTGAGGGTACATATGTTAATTTATTTTGATTATGAGATAACTCTTTTTTGGTTATGTACCTAACTGGGACCTGGTGTCGAGTTTCAAATTTGTTGTGCTGTCTCGTCATTGACACCATTGTTGGGTATGTGAGACAGGATGGCTTGTTATTTGATGCCATCAAATTTTTCTTGCTTATTTTGTTTCTAGGCATGTTGACGAGAAATTGGAGGGCTGACAATGAAAAATAGCATGTTTTATTTGATCACCTTGATGCTATTTTCTTGCTACACTACCATACCAAAAGTCATGTCGGTGGTGTGTTATGATGCTTGTAACCATAGATAAGTCTTGCATCGGTTAAGTAGTACAATGGCCCCATAATTCGGCATCATGGATACTATTGGACCGAGTCGTTTGTAGGTGCTGTCTATGGATCATATAGTGGCCACATGTTGTTTTTAACTCGAGAGTTGTTTTGAAAAATAAAATATTTTCAAAATTATTAATTAATGTAGCCCAAGTGGGAGATGTGAGATTTTCTTGATTTCGGCTAACATAATTGATATTTTTTTTTATTAAAATCCGGGTTGATTTTATGATCCATGTTGATAGACGTGGGTTGAGCCCATTGTTATGTGATTATTGATTGGGTTAGGAGCATCTCATGTGATTTGGTGTGGTTGAGACGGCACAGTATAGGCCTTAGCCCAACTTGACTCATGATGGGAGGGTCAGTTAGGGTATTTTTATTTTATTGGATAGGTCCCCTCTCCGCTTCCTCTATTTATATATCACGTATATGGTGATTTTGT
Organism: Areca catechu; assembly: GCA_021397845.1. NCBI lineage: Eukaryota > Viridiplantae > Streptophyta > Magnoliopsida > Arecales > Arecaceae > Areca > Areca catechu. The sequence continues at coordinate 155,113,335 of CM038049.1, read as the reverse complement.
GATACGGTGATTTTATCCATCGAGAACCATCTTTCGGAGGAAGATCGGAGAGAATGACTCTGCTTGCGGTGTTCGTATGAGTATCAGGATCAAGGATCTCCTTCCTGCGGTGTTCGGGTGAGCATCGGGATCAAGGATCTAGATCCCGAGATCATGATGAATACAGGTAAGTAATTATTTTTCAGATATAATATATCATTCTAATTTTCTGATTGATTCTAGGAATTTAGAAATTATTTTTCCTACAATCACTTGTCATGGTAATATGAGATATGCTATATTAACTGTCATATAGATATACCAATATGGCACTGAAGGCAACCATATTTGCTTTAGATATCTGTCTATCTTTGCACAGCAAGCATGGTAATGTTTTGCCTTAGATATCTTTCCATGACATCACTTGTTTAACCTTCCTCCTTCTTCACCGTCAAATGAAGCAAATAATCGAGGATCATTTTTGTAAAAGAACCAACTGACTTAACTCTGGACCACGAGAGTAACAAATGTGGATTTATCCAAAAACAAAATTATCAAATATTGATTACGCCCTTTCTCAGGTTTCCTTTGCTCCTTCAACTTTCCCCCTTCTCCAACTACCAAATTAGGCCAATATATATATATACATATATACATATACATATATACATATACATATACATGGATATATATATATATATATATATATAATATATATATATAGAGAGAGAGAGAGATAGATATATAAATCAAAATGAATTGGATAGTTAGAAGCTTGAGCTCGACTCGACTCAGAATTCGAAACTAGGTTTGATATAATCGGACCTTGATATTTTAAAACTTGAGTCCAGTTCAATAAAAATAAGTAAAATTCAAGAGCGATTCAACTTGGTCCATTTGACTCTATTTAACTTGACTCAAACATCAAATAAATTATACTTTATTTTAAAATCAAGTATTAATCTAATAATATATATATAAATAAAATAATATTATTAAATATATATATAAATTTGAATAGGTTTTAAATTTTTGAATTAAGTACTTCGCTATTCTAGCTTGATGATGATGATGATGATGATGTTGAATTGCGTTAAAGCTTAAACTCCAGAGATGTTCGAGTAGCCCGAAAGCGCCCCCACTCGTTTGGATGCAGGCATACCCCCATCTAACCCATGGCGAATCCTTTCACCTTCTGGTTTCCCTCCACCCCACTTCATTTTCCCAACTATAAATACTCCACCACGTACTGCGCCAAACCAACCAACACTACTAGAAATCAGAAAATGGCTTCCGCTTCTCTCCCTCTCTCCTCCTCCTCCTCCTCCTCCTCCTCCTCCTTCCTTTCTTGTCTCGGCCAAGGGAGGCTTCAGCGTCGAGCTAATCCACCGTGACTCCAAAGTCTCCTCTCCACGACACTTCGAAAACCGTCTACGAGCGGCTCCGCGAGGACGCCCGTCGCTCCATTGACCGTGCCGAACACCTCCACCGTGTCTTCTCCCTGGCCGCCTCCGGTCGCACTTACCAATCCCCTGTCTTCCCTAGCGGCCCGTCCTACCTCATGGAGGTCGACATCGGCACGCCGGCCAGGAAGATCTACGCCATCGCCGACACCGGCAGCGATCTTACTTGGGCCAACTGCAAGCCATGCAATGACTGCTACCCCCAGGTAGCCCCTCTCTTCGATCCCAAAAATTCTTCCACCTACCGAGACCTCTCCTGCGACACCAGAAGCTGCACCGATCTCCACCAGGATAGATGCACGACCCCCACGTGCCACTACACTACTACTATGCAGATGGATCGCGAAGTTCTGGCAATCTTGCATCCGAGACCTTCACCTTCGCCGTCGCCGCGGCAGCTCCGTCAAAATCCCCGAGGTGTCGTTCGGTTGCTCGCATCAAAGCCAGGGGACCTTCGACAACGCAACCGCCGGGATTGTAGGCCTCAGCGGCGGTAGTTTGTCTCTGGTAACCCAGCTGGGCTCCGTCATTGACAAGAAATTCTCCTACTGCTTGGTTCCTCGCACCGAAGATAAAGTCTCGAGCAGGATAAACTTTGGTGCGAACGCGGTAGTCTCGGGCCGGAATGTGGTGTCCGCTCCCATGCTCTCGGACGGCTTCTACGTCCTTTCTCTCCAAAGCCTTGCCGTCCACAACCACAGTATCCCGGTGAATTATCCAGGGCAGTACGTTGTAGTCGACTCTGGCACGACCTTGACTTTTCTCCATTCAGACCTGGTACAATCATTGGCGGATAAGTTGAAGCAGATCATCAAACTCCCGACGGTGCAAGATCCGGAACATCTGTTCGACCTTTGCTTCGATGTCGGCAACAGTCCGAAAGCGCGTTTCCCGGATATCACGTTCAAGTACGAGGGGGCGGCGCCTTTGACATTGACCTCGCTCAACACCTTCCTTCCATATAACGAGAATACCGTGTGCCTTGCTATCCTGCCGAGCGGGGGTCTTGGTGTCCTTGGCAACATTGCACAGCAGAACTTCCATATCGGATTCGATCTCGTGAAGGGGAAGCTCTCCTTTGCTCCTGCTGATTGCACCAAGTACTGAAGGATTCTGATTACCTATCAATAGTTTTTTTTTTTTTTTTTTTTTTTGGTTCGGTGTGCATTTGCCAGGTCAAGGACTTCGTTGTGTCCTTCTCCTTTCTCCATCCTCCTTAGCTATCAATAGTTTTCTTTTTCTTTTTTTTTTTTTGGTTCGGTGTGCATTTGCCAGGTCAAGGACTTCGTTGCGTCCTTCTCCTTCCTCCTCCTCCTTGGCTATCAATAGTGTTTTTTTTATTTTGGTTCAGTGTGCATTTGCCACGTCAAGGACTTCGTTGTGTCCTCCTTTTCCTTCTCCTTTTTCTTTTCTTTCTTTCTTTTTTTTTTATATTAAAAAAAATAGGAGGGTTAAACCTAGTATAGCTTTTTCGTGGATTCCTATCCCACCAGATAATGTTCGGTGCAAGATACTTTTTCAGCAGGTTTCTATCCCATCAGATAATGTTCGATACAAGATATTCATAGTCTTTCTCTACCTATAGATGAGTAGGTCAACCTAGCATGTACTCATAGTCTTTCTCCATCTATAAATGAGTAGGTCAACTTAGCACCATCATGAGATAATGTTCGGTGCAAGATACTTTTTCAGCAGGTTTCTATCCCATCAGATATGTTCGATACAAATTCATAGTCTTTCTCTACCTATAGATGAGTAGGTCAACCTAGCATGTACTCATAGTCTTTCTCCATCTATAAATGAGTAGGTCAACTTAGCACATTAAGATGATGGCTGGTAGAACGGGAATAAAGAGGGAGAATCCTGATCTCTCATCTAATTCAACCTATCACGGGTCCCAGGAAACGGTTCCTAAATTTAATCGAATCACCGCGTATGGATCATGCCTTGAACCCACGGTTGGTTGGATGTGAGGCAAGATCTCTATCAACTGAGCTATCGTCTTAGCGGTGTTGTTTCCATTCAATATTAATTTGCGGTGAAATATTTCATAATATTTTTTTTATGTTAGACAGAAGGAGATTTCATATTTTCATTCCATTTAATTCATTCTATGTTGAAGAGGGACCTTGCTGTTAAGGTACGTTCTATACCGCTGAAAAGGCCTAGAAATGCATTTTGGTAATTAATCCCTATCCCATCCATTACTTAGGTATGAAATATATGATTAAAATGTTCTAAGCATTTAGCTTTATCGTGCAATAGTAAAGATTTTTAATATAAAATCTTTATCATCTACTACAGCATGGTAGCCCAATTATATAAATGGTTCATGTTTTGTGTCCACCTGATCAATATTTTAGAGAACAATGAAGTATATGATTTTGGTTTCTAGACATTTTAGTGCTATAGATCATAATCCATTTTATGAACCGTTGATTTGAATGCTCAATTCTTAATTTTGAATCTAAGAAGAATAGATACTCTTCTCTTCTTAAGAGAAAATCTTTTTTATATACGAACAAAGTAAAAAAAAAATGGAACAAAAAATTTCTCTAATAGTATCGCTATTAATACGGCCAAGCACGCAGTTACGATATAATCAACAAGAAATAAATAAATAAAACAAAAAAATACAAGAAACAAGAATCAAAACCAACGAGAGACGGGAATTTTACGTGGTTCATCCAAACTGAGCTACGTCCACGACGGTACAGGATCTACAAGGCTTCACTAAGAGTTGAATCAGGTACAATCCCTCAAAACACTCTCTCTCAGAAACTCTTTTAATCCCCTTAAAAGATTTCAGGATTTCTCTCAAATGCACCCGGAGGTACTCACAAAATCTCTCAGATATTCTCTCTGAAATCTGACTTACAAACCTCTCGAAAAATTCTATTTTCATCAATAATCATAAACCCTTACAGCCTCTGTTTATATAAAATACAAGAAACAGGGCTCGTAGACATCTAAGAACTCAAAAAAACACAAATTCTAGACTCCCAATCTTCATAGAAGACTTCTGGACAGTTGGATCGAGACAAACAAGTGCCTTATATGAAGCCACGTCACCGCACCAAAATCCGTGCACGTAAAAACGGAACGCACGCCCAGCGCCCGACCACCTGGGCCTGGGTCGCGCGACGCACCCGCGCACGTGGGTTGATGAACGTGGATCGTAACTTTCGGGATGAAAATTAGTCTCCATCTACAACACAAAGATTCATAAAACACACATGCTTGAAAGATATATAATTTTTTTGATCAAAATATATGATGCATTTTTCCTTTCTTCTCTGCAGATTTTGCAGGGAAAAAAAATCACTTTATCATCAATTTTGCTTTTAAAAAATCAGATTAATTCTTCTATGTAAGAAAAAAAAATATAGTTAGGGGTTCTTGAATGGTTCTATTCCTGTGTCTAAGCATGAGATTTGGTAGTTTAAATAAATGTGTTTAGGATATTTAATAATTAAATGTGTATATCATTTATTTTATGCCTACATCCAAGGATAGAGTTTCCGAACTCTTAAATATCTATTGTTTTCTAAGAAAGAAATCCTCTTTTTTTAATAAAATATTAAGTATTAAATATGAAAATTAAGTATTTTCATATTCATCAAATAGCCACATTGAAAGTTTTTAAATGTTTGGACTAATTTCAATGGAAAAAAAAAATTGTGCATGTGCAGTGACTAACCAAATAAATCGACCATTGTGGATACACTTTTTTTTTAAAAAAAAAAAAGAGATAAATAGAAGAAAAGAAAGAATAGATAAATTATAATTTTAATAAGTCCAACACAGATTACTATATATATTAAAATGAAGGCTTTGCTAAGATAGAGCCTTTATCTAGTTTGTGTTTGTCAAAGTCTAGCCATACTCTCATGGCACTAAAAAAAGATTTTCTTTCTCGCTAATCTAATATATTTATATTAAAATGGGGGCTTTGTATTGAAAGGGTATCCTTTTGCCATATATATAAACTTTGCTTTCACCACCACCTTAATAATTAATTTTTTTTAAAAAATAAGTACTTATTATCATTGTAGTATTTCACAGGATTATATTATAGTTTTTTTTATAGTATCCTAATATAACATGACTAGATGCCTGCATCTCATTTATTAATTCACATAATTATTTTTTTTAAAATAAGTATTTCTTATCATGGCAGTTTTTTATAGGATTATCATGACAAATTTTCTTTTGATATCCTGATGTAGCATAACTAGATGCACGACAACCCCTCATTTATTAGCTCCATATAAGGAAATATAGAATAAGAAAGAAAGTAATGCCAGCTTAAATACTATTTTATTAATATCAAAATCATAAATAGCATAGATATTTTACTATAACCAATGCCAACATTGCTAGAACTCGATCTCAAGAAAAGCAAGTAGGTTGAATCTCTCTATTTTCACATGTATGCATAAACATCTACCATGCACGTCCATATATAATAACATTGAATTGCATGCGAAATTTTTTTTATGAAGAATTGTTTAAGTGTCTATACATACCCTTGGTAAAACATTAACATTTATTATTACTTATTAGCATCAAATATTATGATTTTTTTTTTCTTTTAAAACCAACATCAATAAATCAGGGATTGGAATAGGAAAATATTAACATTGGACTAGATAAAATTTGAACTTACCAAATATGATGCATCTATGGCTAAACATATTTTGATATTTTATAATAACAATTAAAATTAATATGCTAATATGGTAAACATCATTTTGCACCATCAATTTTATTTTCATATTCGTTAAATATCCGCAATGAAAGCTTTTAAAGGTTTGGACTAATTTCATATGAAAAAAAATTATGCATGTGAGGTGACTAACTAAATATATCGACCATCGGGGATACAATTTTTTTTACAAAAATAAACAAGAAAGTAGGAACAGATAGATACAAGTTCAATAAATTTAATATAAACTAATATATATATATATATATTATAAATGAAGACTCTTCTAAGACAAGGCCTTTATCTGGTATATTGTGTTTGTCAAAATCTTTGCCATACTCTTCCAAGGTAGAGCCTGAATCTGCTTTAGAGTCCTGTACACTTCCATGGCACTCTATCCAGCATTAATAAAATAATAAAAAAAATTATTAATATTTAATATTTATTCTATTAATAATTTAGGGAACATTTATTGTAATTATTGCGTGCATTAATTTCTGATTGATCAAAAAAAGAAAATGATTTAATTTTCCAAGGATCCAAAATAACTTCATCTTAATTTTTTTTCATATAAATATTTATCGATAAAATAAATAATTTAAATATTTTTTAAATAAATATATAATTAATAAAAATAATATTTTAAAAATAATATATTTTATAAATAAAAAATTATTTTAATATAAATGAAGACGATGATGATAGTGATGATGACGATGGACAAAAATGCAACCGTTTTGATAGCAACCGTGATTATTGATTTTTTATTTTTTATTTTATTTTTTTTGGGGTGCAAAACTTTACGGCGAATCCTTTCACCTTCTGACATCCCCCCCCTCACCCATTCATTTCCCCCCCCCCACCCCAACTATATATAAATACTCCACCATCGCGCCGATCCATCCAACACGTACTTGTAGAAATCATACAATGGCTTCCGCTTCTCTCCCTCTCTCCTCCTCCTCTCCTCCTCATCCTCCTCCCCCTCCTTCCTTTTCTTGTCTCGGCCAAGGGAGGCTTCAGCGTCGAGCTAATCCACCGTGACTCTCCAAAGTCCCCTCTCTACGACACTTCGAAAACTGTCTCCGAACGGCTCCGCGAGAGCGCCCGCCGCTCCATTGCCCGTGCCGAACTCCTCCACCGTGTCTTCTCCCTGGCTGCCACCGGTAGCACTTACCATTCCCCTGTCGTCCCTGACACCGGGTCCTACCTCATGGAGGTCAACATCGGCACGCCGCCCAGCAAGATCTACGCCATCGCCGACACCGGCAGCGATCTTACTTGGACCAACTGCAAGCCCTGCACAGAGTGCTACCCACAGGTAGCCCCTCTCTTCGATCCCGCTAAATTCTTCCTCCTACCGCGACCTCTCCTGCTCGACCACAAGCTGCACCGATCTTCCCCAGCAGAGCTGCTCGACCGATGGCTCCACGTGCCATTACACCTACGTCTATGGGGATGGATCGAGAACTTCTGGCAATCTTGCATCCGAGACCTTCACCTTCGACGTCGCCGGCAGCAGCTCCGTCAAAATCCCCAAGGTGTCGTTCGGTTGCTCGCATGATACCCTGGGGGTCTTCAGCAACGCAACCGCCGGGATTGTCGGTCTCGGCGGCGGTCCTTTGTCTCTGGTATCCCAGCTGGGCTCCGTCATTGACAAGAAATTCTCCTACTGCTTGGTTCCTTACACCGAGGAGAAAGTCTCGAGCAAGATAAACTTTGGTGCCAACGCGGTAGTCTCGGGCCGGAATGTGGTGTCCACTCCTATGCTCTCGGGTGTGCAAGACACCTTCTACTTCGTTTCTCTCCAAAGCCTTACCGTCGACAAGAACGGTAGTATCCCGGTGAATTCAGGGCAGGTTATAGTCGACTCGGGCACGACCTTGACTTTTCTCGATTCAACCACGGTGCAATCATTGGTGGATCGGTTGCAGCAGATCATCACACTCCCGACGGTGCAAGATCCTGAACAACTCTTCGACCTTTGCTTCGATGTCAGCAGCAGTCCGAATTCACAATTCCCGGATATCACATTCAAGTACGACGGGGCGGCTTTGACATTGAGCTCGCAGAACAACTTCGTTGCATATGACCAGAATACCGTGTGCCTTGCCATCGTGGCTAGCCAGCATTTTGGTATCATTGGTAACTTTGCACAGCAGAACTTCCACATTGGATATGATCTCGTGAGCCAGAAGATCTCCTTTGCTCCCGCTGATTGCACCAAGTTCTGAAGGATTCTAATCAGCTATCAATAGTTTGGTTCAGCGTGCATTTGATAGATTGTGGACTTTGTTGTTTCCATTCAATACATTAATCTGCTGTGAAATATTTCATAATAATTTTTTGTGCCAAGAAGAAGGAGATTTCATTCCTTTTTATTCTTTCTACGTTGAAGAGGGACCTTGCCGTTAACGTACGTTCTATTCCACTAAAAAGGCCTGGAAAGAGATCGCGCATTTTGGTAATCCCTATCCCATCCATTACTTAGGTACGAAATATATATGATTAAAGTAACATTGTAAAATATTTGCTATGTTCTAAGCATTGAGCTTTATCAAGCATCGGTAAAGATTTTTAATATAAAACCTTTATAGCACAATAAAAATGGTTCATTTATTCATGTCTACTTGATCAATATATATTTTAGAGACCAGCAAAGTACATGATTTTGGTTTCTAGACATTTTAGTGCTATAGATCATAATCCATTTTATGAATCATTGATTTGAATGCTCCATAAGTAATTTTTAACCTAAAAAGAATAGATACTCATATCTTCTTAAGAGAAGAATCTCTTAAATATACAAACAAACATTCATAAAATATACATACTTAAAACATATATAAGGGTTTTTTTTTTTTGTGTGTGTGTGTTTGGGGGGGGGGGGGGGGGGGGGGGAGGGGGGCGTGCAAAACTGAGCTTTTTCTATAGTAGGACAATAACTAAAAAATAATATTTTAATAAAAATAATGGCATATAATTTTGATAATAATAGTATTGTAACAAAATATATGATTTGAATAATATTTAAATATTTTTATAAGATTAATAATGTTAATAATATGTAGATGGGCACATATTATTAAAGGAAACCAATTGTAAAATAAGATAAACAATTTAAGATGGACTAATATAAAATGGAATATATGAAAAATATTTTTGATAAAAATATATTTAATAAAAAATAAATATTATATATTAATAAAATATATATATATTTTTTAAATATTATGTAATTAATAAAAATAATATTTAAAATGATATATTTCTATACAAAAAGATAATATATATATATATGCATAATATTATAGATATAAATTGGTGGTTTCCATGTTTCAAGCAAATTAGGATTATAGCTCTTCCTTTTAGGAGAACTTTGATGAGTCTCCCAAGTAACTTGGTCACCCACTATTTCATCATCTCTATGAATTACATGTTTCTTTTCTACACATATAGTTGCTTACACTAGTATCTAAAAATTATAAATCTTGCTCACCAGACTTATTCTCACCAGACTCATTCTCACCGTGTGCTAGCAAAAAATGGCTCTTTTTCTTTATTCTTCTTCACAATCCAATTAACTTTCTCTTAACTTGATTAAAATCATTATACCAAATATTTTGATGTAAAATGACCAAACTCTTGTAATAGTAATAGTGAACTTTAGATTTGTCAGAACTTTTGAAAAGAACCTTTTTTTTTTTTTTTGTTCTCTTTTGGAGTCATCTTTATCATTATAATCACTATATCTATCTTATACTCAACTACATCCAGAAGATCTATCTTGACCTCAACCATAACCTTGCCATAGCCTCTATTGCTCATATCACCTTTATGACTTCCTATCCTTCGTTCAAAGAGTGTTTGCTTTTGAAAGATATGCTCCACCTGGTCTTACTTCTTCTTATAAAGTCTTTGCTCATGAGCTTGGAATGATTCCATGAGTTCATCTACGATCATTGACTCTAAGTCATTTGACACTTCAATGACCCCTATAATATATTCAAACTTGGCATATAAGGAGTATTTATATAATTTTCTCTACAACTCAAGTATCATTCATCATCTCATCATTGCTTCTCAATTTATTTTCAATAGCTAATATCATTATGAAATATTTTGAAATAGACTCCAAGTCTTTCATTTGCAAGGCTTCAAACTCATCTCATATTATTTAGAGGTGAACTTTTTTTACCTTCTCAACATCTTTGTAGGCATTCTAGAGCATTTTTTATGCTTGCTTGGAGGTGGTTGCAACAGCAACCTTCTCAAAGACAAGGCTTCATCAAAACCTTGGTGCATGAAGTAGAGAGTCTTCTTGTCCTTCCTCTTTGAGTCTCTTGATGTCTTGTTTTTTATTCGCCGTTAGAGTGGTCTCATCTTGAAGCTCCTCAAACCTTTTATCAACTATCTCCCAAATGTCTTTTAAGCCAAGCAATGTCTTTATTTGGATATCCCAATTCGCAAAGTTATTGGTAAGATGAGGGATTCAAAGACTACCACTTACTATTGCCAAGTTCTTCTATGGCTCTAATACCACTATGAGGGTAATAGTAGAAGTGCAATAGAATAATAGGTCACTCTATTTTATATTTGAGATGGAAATAGGAGATAATAAAAGAGAATATTTGCTAATATTTTCATTCATCTCTTGGTCATGCAAAAATGATAGAGTATAAGGGTTTATAAAGGCATATATATGACAAATCAATAGTGGACTTATTTGCCTTTGTTTTGATTGTGAACCTTTAGAGTTTGAAGAAGCATATCATAACAAAAAATGGGGAACTTCCATAGATGAAGAAATCAAATCCATAAAGAAGAATAATACATGGGATTTAGCTACTATTCTAGAGGGCAAAGAGGTAATTCGTATGAAGTGAATTTTCAAAGTTAAGAAGAATGCGGCAGGTGACATGGAAAAGAAACAAAAAAAATTGGTGACAAAAGGTTACAAGCAAAATGCTAGAATTGATTATGATGAGATACTTGCTCCTATTGTCAGAATGAAAATTATTAGATTAATTATTTCTTTATCAGCATAAATGGTTAGTAATTTTTTCAAATAGATGTTAAATTAGTATTTTTTAATGGCTTTCTTAATGAGGAAGTATATATTGAACAACCTATGGGGTATACAAAAAAAGAAGAATGAAGACAAAGTTTTGAAGTTAAAAAAGGCTCTATATGGCTTGAAACAAACACCTAAATTATGGAACAACCATTGATACTCCAAAAAAAAAAAAAAAAGGGTATATCCAATGTCCTTATGAGCATACTCTCTATATGAAAACTCACATAATAGAATATATATTGCTTGCTTGCTTGTACGAGAAATAGCTTATCTTCACATGAAATAATCTCAAAATGTTTGAAGAGTTCAAGTTCAAGCAAACCATGTTTAAGAGTTTGAGATGATAGATATCAACATCATGTCCTACTTTCTTGCATTAGAAGTCAAACAAATTAAAAGAGGCATCTTCATCTCTCAAGGAGCTTATGTAAAGGAGGTTGTTAAAACTTTCAAAATAAAAGATTGTAAGCCAATTGGTACACCAACAAGTATGCAATCAAATTATCTAAGTATAATGAAAGTGGTTCACTCTACTCTCTACAAGAGCTTGGTGGGAAGCTTAAAAACTTGACATGCATGAGACTAGATGTTCTTTATGGAGTTAGGCTAGTGAGCCACTATATGCAAGAACTAAAGTCTGCTAATTGAAAGGCTACAAAAAAGATTCCTCTACTACATATGAGATACAATTATTTATGATTTACTTTATATATATTTGAATATTTTTTGTCTTGTTAGTTATTCAAATAGTGATTGTGGAGGAGATTTGGATGATAGAAAGAACACTATAGGATTTTATTTTTATATGAGAACTATGGCATTTAGTCTTCTAAAGTGTAATTAATTATGACTCTCTCTATTTGTAAAGCTAAGTATGTGGTAGCATCATTTTGTATTTCTCATGCTATTTGGCTAAAAAGGTTACTCAGGATCGAAGATTCAAGTTCCACAATATGAAACTACTAATACTTATCTTAATAACAAGTTCTCTATTTATTTGGCTAAGAATCTAGTCTACCATGAAAGAAAAACAAATATATTGATATTCATTTTCATTCTATGTGGGAACATGAAAAAAAAAAAAAAAATTAAGCTATATATTAAGTCTCATGATTAGATGGCCGATCTCTTCATTAAATCTCTCAAGGTAGATATTTTCTACAAGCTCAAGACTTTCTTGGAGTGATTGATAAAAAAATTAAGATTAGAGAGGGGTATTGAATAGTTAAACTTATTTTGATAGATTATATTTATTATAGTAAAAAATTAAATCACAATAAATAAAATAAATATATGAGTAATTTCTAAAAAATGTGATGAAGTTAATTCCTAAATTGATTCTTGGACTCCTAGTAAAAGGTGCCATAACTTCATATTTATGAAGGGAATAACGAAAAAGTATTGTTAGGTCATATGTAACTCATGTAAGGGTATAAAGGGTCATATCTATGTTTATAAACCGATGTACTCTATCATTTTGGCATGACCAAGAGATGAATGAAAACTATTGTTGCACCTCTTCAAACTGGATAAGCTAGATGTGTAAGCTCCCAAGGATCTAGAAATTCTTTGGAGTAGTCGATGACTTCCAGCATAGACTTAAGTAGCCCGGACTTGCAGAAGAAGTCCTCGACATTGAAAAAATTGATGTGATTTTTTCAATGGAGGACCATTCGATGCTTAAGTTAGCTTAGAGAGGAAGAACAGTAAGAAAAAAATGAAGAGAGAATATCAGAAAAGTTTCTAGAGTTCTCCTGGATCCCTTATTATAAAGATTTAGGACCGAGTTAGTTAAGCGATTATAACCATCTATAAATGTGCATAGAGGGATGTCATGCCAGTCGCGCTTAGTTGTTTAGCTTCTCGATCTGGGATATTGTAGTTAATCAGCATCTCTATTGGCTTAGTCGTATTCTCCTTGGTGCCAAGTTAACCCTCAAGGTTGAGTAAGTAGTTGTTATAACAATAAGGATGATGAAGATAGTGATGCCTAGCAGTTCACAAAGACCAAAAGGAGGAAAACTGATGGAGGCCAATAGTAGCGAGAAATGGACAAGTTGAGAGCAACCACTGGCAGCATCTATGATATGCTGTAGGATTTCTTACAGTAGCAGCAACTCATTGAGTTACGATGGCAAAAGATGATGGAACGATGGGCTCAAGAATGGCTGGTGTTTGAGCAGGAATTGCGGTAGTCAATGGAGAAGCTAAGAGAGAGAGAGGATGATGTTCGAGTGGGCATGGTGGGAGAGAGAGCAACAGAGGAGGATAAGGAAAGAAACACAAGCTAAAAAGAGGGATACTATTTATCTATTTGAGGTTGTTATAACTTTTGATAAAAAAATAATTTTTGATAAAAGCTACATTTTGATATCAAAAGCTGTTTTAGAATAAAATAGTTTTTTGTTTGATTATCAATATGTATTCTGAAATTGTGGAAATATTTTGCTATATTTGGTTGACAAATTCAAAATCTGCTTTGAATGATAAAATGACTAAAAAGGGCACATATAGAGGAGATTAATCTGAAGAAAAAAATTCTAATAAACAAAAAAGTCATATACAAGAAAGGAAGTTGGAAAAAAAAGGATGTGAATAAAGATGAGAAAAGATTAATATAAAGAAAGGAAGAGTCTTGATAAACAGACATGGATGATGAGATTAATCGAGGATGTGATTGAAAAAAAGGGGGACATGGATGATAAGATTAATTGGAATGAAATGGGAAAAAGGGGCGAGCGAGAAATATTAAGAGAGTATTGCATTATTTTTTAAAAAAATAACTTCCTGCAAATGTGATATTTAGTTTATGGTGCTACATCCATAGGAAGCGAGAGAGGATCAAATTTACATAAACCGTGTTTTTAAGATATAGCTAAACACTCAAATTTTGCTTTTAAATCTATAATCATTTTAAGTAATATAAATGCACTCCCAAACATATACTATGAGGATCCATATGGGTGTGCATTTAGTCTCACATCAATTATTCGCTAGAAAGATTTTGAATACTTATACAAGATCAAGAAATCTAAATAATACCTCATGGCTAGTCTTTTTGGATGAGGTCCTGAATTACTACAAATAGAATTAGAGTTAGCCCAGCTCAGTCTATATGGATTAAAGGATTCTATAGCACGAGTTCATTGAAACTTATCATAGGTTGATTATGGTGTTTAAAGATAGATGCATGAATTTGGATTGTTAACACGGTGGGAATGCCAGGATTTAAACAGGATGAGTATGTAAGGATTCATGCAGATGTGTATTTAGTCCCATATTGGTTATTCCTACGAAGATTTTGGATATTCATATATACCTAAAAATCTAAATAATATCTTTTGACTAATCTTTTTAGGTGAAATCTTAGATTATTATATATGATGTTGCCTGTGCCACCAAGATCGTCGTGGCCTGTAGCTCTGACATGGCCTAGATGAGCTGGCCTCCGCAGGAGTGTCGAATTCTTCATCCTCACATCCTCGTGGTCGATCGGTTTACACAAAAGAAGAGACTCGGGTCGGGACCCAGTGGGGATACTCTGATGGCCAAGTCAGTAAGGCGACTAAGGGAAACAGACCTCTATGGCAGAGGCTTGGGATGCCACTGCATAGAGAGAAATAGAATAGAAGGAAATAAAAAAACTAGAGTTTTGGAAAGCCAAGGGGTCGTTCGCTATTCGGCCATTCACCTTTGCTCTCTTTGTTTGCCCCCCGTTATGGATGTCCTTCTTATCGTTATATAGAAATTGATTCTGTCAAACTAGGTCTGGAGTCTTGGTTGGGTACCTCCCCCAGAGTGTCCCTTGTGGAATGAGTATAAGCTCTTTAGAGCCCTGTTGGATAAGGTCTGAGGTTCCTAGGAGAAGGTCTTCTTGTAGGGGGTGCAGCCGACATACTGCAGAGCCTGCCCCCTTGGTGGAGCAATCCCTTGCAGAAGGTTCAGGTGGCATGCCATAGGATCTATAACCACGGTTGAATGCTTTCACTTATAGCGGGTGCAAGTGGTGCAGTACAGGACCTGGAGCCTTGGTAGAGCATTCCTTTTATGGAAAGTGTAGACGACATGCTACGGGACCTGATGTCCTAGTGGAGCATCCTTCTTGCAGGAGATGCAGGCGACGTACTATAGGGCCTGGAGCTCCGGTGGAGTATCCTTATTACAGGAGATGCAGGCAGCGTGCTACAGGATATGGAGCTCCGGTGGAACACTCACCTTTTAGGAGATGCAGATTGCATGCTACAGGATCTGAAGCCCCGATGGAGCACTCGCCTTGCAAGAGAATTGCGGTTGGTCCGGCGGAGACAGCGACATCATGCCCGGGTGTCACCATCAAGGCTTTCCTCATGTCTATCCTCCAGGAGTCACATTTTACCTTCTACTATCTCTCTGATGATGGCTGGGGAAGTGTCTTCTTGCCTTCGAAGACTTGGCCCATATGGGGAGCTTGACCTCTACTGGGAGCTCACCTCAAATGGGAGCTCGATCTCGGCCAGGAGCTTACATCGAACGGGAGCTCGACCTCGACCAGAAGCTCATCTCGGATGGGAGCTCGACTCGAACGAGCCAAGTAGCGCTCTCTACCACCTCGTTAGCCAACTATGTATGACATGGGCACAACGTCAACGGCTTGCCACATCAGATGCCCCCCACTCCCGAGTTTTGAGAGCATCATGGCTTTTTAAGTTCGGGACGAAGGAAGTAATAACACCACTAACATGGAGAGCCGCCACACACGTGCCATTAAATGCCACGACCCCTGATGATTCATGGATTGCGCCTGCCCCAATCGGAGGATGCCATGTCAGCAAAAGTGGTGATTCAAAGCGATGCCTTTACATTTCTCGGTGCGGTATTTCATGAATCAAAGCACCCCGACTAGCAAGGGTTGACACATGTCCAAACCCCATTGGCTAGCGGAGCAAAGGGCCGCATCGATTGGCCGATTCAGCTTGAAAGGGGGTTTGTTTTGCTATCTCTTTCATATAAGTGGCTCGTCCTTTCATTTATTTTCAAAGACCTTCGAGTGGAGAGAGAGGAATGGAGAAAAAAGAGAGGCACTCCACACCCAATTCTAGAACCCTCGACCCAAAGTCCTTTGCAAGTTAGTCTCCCTCTTCCATTTCCTTCCCTTCCGGTTTGCACTGAGGGAGCATCCCCTATCTCGAGATTTTTTCTCCTTCCTTTGCTTCTTCTTTTCTTCCTCCATGAGTTCCTCCGAAAGTGGTCGCCATCCCCAAGGGCATCCCCCGGCCCACCCCAGTGCGGCAGAGCTGTCACGAGCAGGGCCTCCTTCCTTGGGTAGCAAGGAGGAGGATACTCCATTTAGGATCCCCCAGGGTTCACGTCGGATGGTGGACCCCAGCACCTTGTACTTACCTCCCCCTCCTTCATCTTCAAGCTTGGACATGGCCGGTCCATCTGGGGTCACCTCGACGATGATGAGGATGGACGCCCTCCATCTTCATGGCATTTACGGGATTCTAGATTCCATCCGAATCTCGACCCTAGTCCTGGGGGAGCATGTCACATCAGGTGGGCCGGGTGGGATCGTCCTATATGAAGATTTTTTCTTCATCAGCTTCCGGCTCCCTCTTCATCCCTTTATCTTGTCTTTCTTGGACCACATAGGTTAGTTCCGGCCCAGGTTACCCTAAACTCCTTTAGAGCCATTTCTTCTTTCATTGTATTATCTCACTTCCATGGATAGTTGCTAGGTTCTCCCATTTAGAGTCCTCTTTACTTTGAAATGCCACCCTGTAGATAAGGGGTGATGGTTCGTAGCCCCCCGCCTCGGGACCCTTATGTTTGACCTGCCCACTTTCATCAAGGGATGGAAGAGCAGGTTTTTCTTCATCTCAATCGAGGGGATAAATTAGGTTTGGAGCAACCTCAATCGATCCCCTAACCAGAATGCCATGGTGGAGCTTGCTGATTAGGAGATGTACAATCAACTCGTCATCTCAAAGGTTCCATGTAGGCGGAACCTCCTCTCTGAGCAGAACCTGTTTGATACCGGTTTCAGTTTGGTTTGGTCTCTAGGTAAGATTTGAAATCTATCTCTTTGCACGATTTTTGATGACTAACTAAATTTCTTTATTGGTGCATATATGAGATTTTTTGTTGACCGGCTCAAGTAGATGACCCACAAGTGGTCATCGTCAGCGAGGTCCCGGGAGGAGCCTTTGAAGAGGCCCTATGAGGAGCTAGAGCAGAGGCCTCATGAGGTGCCTTCATCCCACCCCCGGGAGGAGAGGGCACAGGGCTCCCGGTGCTGGTTGCAGAGGCGACCGGGGGCACGACCCCGATGCCCAACAAGAGCACCGGGCCAAGGGAGGGGTTACCGCGAGCCCCTACCCCGGAGGTTCCTGAAGTCATGGTGATGGAGGACACCGTCATGCCCAAGCAAGAAGGTGATCCGGCTCCACCCACGATCGGTGCAGCGATGGAGTCCCATCTAGCGGGCTCGGAGTCGGTGGTACCTTCTTCATCTACTGCTTTGACCCCTGGGATGGTCAGGGGGCCCGCACTGGTGCTGCCCGATATGTCGATCACCCTCAATGTAGGCCTAACAGAGAGGCTGTGGGGTTCATCCTGTAGCCTTGGGACCAATTGGAGAGGGCCGACCACATGCTGGGGGATACCATCACCGGGATCTTCTCCCAGCTCCTCATAGTAAGACTTCACTTCTGCTCCTCTCTCCTTTTTTTTTATGCTCACGATCTCTCCTTGCTTTATGCCTCAGGTCATCCAGGATGTGTTCTTAATTAAGGATGCATGTCAGGCACTAGTCTGGTGGGATGCAGAGTCTCGCAGCAGGGCCGATGCCACTGAGGTGAAGGCCAAGGCTTTGGCCGAGCAGTTGCCAAACTTGGAGGCCCAAGTGAGGTTTGGAGGTCGAGTTTAGGCAAACTCGAGACACTGTGGCAGACCTCGAGCTGCACGTGGAGGACCGCGAGGCCACACTAGTGAAGAAAGGGGAGTATACCGCCCACCTGGAGGAGAAGCTCACCAGGTCCACCTCCACGTCGCTTTGCTTAGAAGGGCAACTACAAGGCCTCCAGGTACGGCTAGACCTGGCAGAGGAGTGAGCCACAGTGGTCGAGGAGAAGGCCATCGTCGCCATGATGATGATGAGGCCGCCAAGAAGGAGGTGCCAAGTCTGTCCGATAGTACAAGGCCTTGACGAAGTTCAAGGATGAAGTACAGGAGTTCATCTATGATGCATTCATCAAAGGCTTCGAGAAGTGCAAGAAGAAGATGGTGCAGCTCTTCCACCTCCCCGACCTACACGACATCACCCTTGTCAAGCCCGAGGGTGATGCGGGTGATGTAAACCACTTGTTAAAGTCACCACAGTAGAGCCCGCCAATCCAGAACAGGCAAAATCTATCAAGACCACCCCGGCAGCTCCGCCCCGGCATCATAGGTGGTCGTGACCACCATAGTGCCAGCTCGATTGAGCTCGGTGAGGGAGGCCATCGAGCAGACGATGGCTAAGATGGGGGCACAGATAGAAGCCACCATGAGGACCATCAAAAATGGCAATGCATCGACCTCTAGGCCACGATGACCTAATGCTTTTCCACCATTTCTCTTTTCCTCTTTCCTTTTTTCATTCTGAAAACATTTTGCTGAACTCCCGGCCTATCAGAAAGTTCTTCTGTATGTAAACTCTCTTCCAGTATTGGACTGCAATCAAGCTTTTTATTTGTGAACCAGACTTCTTCTTTTTCTCTTCTTTATTTTTTTGGTTGTGTGTGTGGTGCCCACCGCCTAATCCAATGGCTAGATGTCATGAGAGTCGAATGAACCATCGGAGGTGGCGGTGCCAGGCAAAGTCCGGGAGCGCCCCTTTTGCTCACTAGTTGATGAGGATTGGCCCTAGATTGGATAGGCAGATGCAAGTGCCGCTAAATCGACCACCAGTGAGGACGGTGCTGTGAAGTGTCTTGTCCTCCTTTCACCAAACTCGGAGCTTGGTGGATGAATATGAGGCTTTGGAGTCTTCGATTTTCTTCACGGGATGTGCAGTCCAATGGATAAGTATGAGGCGCTGAGCTCTCAACTTGAGTGCATGGTGTTGAGGCTCCAGCTTTCTTCACTGGACCTGGGGTCTAACATATAAGTGCGAGGCGTTGAGGCTTTGAGTGCGGGGTGCTGGGGCTTCTGGCTTTCTTCATCGGACCTGGGTTCCGACGGATAAGTATAGGGTGTTGAGGCTCCCGGCTTGAGTGCAAAGTGCTGAGGCTCCTAGCTTTCTTCACCTGATCTGGGATCCAATGGATAAGTGTGCTTTGGAGAGGTAGAGATGAACCGTGCCACCAAAGGAGCATTTCATCCTTGAGTATAGGGCATACATCACGAGTAGCACATCCTCAAGTTTGTGACATTCCACATCCAGGGGAGTGGAGCTCTGTCAAGGCTGGTGATTCGGTATGCTCCCTAGGACAAGGCTTCGATCACCCTATAGGGGCCTTCCCAGTTTAGGGACAGCTTACTGCATTGGCCAGGCTGGAAGGCTTCCACGTGCCTCAAGACGAGGTCACCCGGGCAGAAGACCTTGGGCTTCATATAAGAATTGTAGTAGCGGGCCACCCACTACCAGTACGCCGCCATGCGAAGCCATGCCTTGTCCCTCATCACATCCAGCAGGTCGAGGTTGAGGAGGAGGCATGCCGGATTGCTTGCTTCATCATATTGTTGCACCCACAGCATGGGCAGGCCCACCTCGACCGAGATCACAGCTTCTATGCCGAAGATCAGGTTGAATGGCATCTTGCCTGTCACCATCCGAGGTGTCATATGATAGGACCATAGCATGCTGGGGAGCTCCTCAGCCCAGGGCCTTTGCCTCATCAACCTAGTGCGGAGTCCTTGGAGGATAGTCCGGTTCATCACCTCGGCCTCTCCATTTGTTTGTGGGTGAGCTACCGATGTGAAGCAATAGTGGATGTTCAGGTCAGTGCAGAAGTTCTTGAATGCCTGATTGTCAAACTGTCGCCTGTTGTCCGTGATGATAGTATGGAAAAGCCCGAAGCAATAGATGATCAACTTTTAGAGGAATGACATCACCTTACCTTCGGTGATCCGAGCTAAGGGCTCGGCCTCCATCCACTTTGTGAAGTAGTTGATGATGATAATCAAGTTTTGTTGACCAGATGTCGAAGGAAATGGTCCTAGGATGTCCATCCCCCAGTGGACGAATGGCCAGGAAGAGGAGAGCGGGGATAGCAAAGAAGCTGGCTGGCAATGGACGTGGGCATGCCGCTAGCAGCGATGACACTTCTGCACGAACTCAGTCATGTCTTCCTGGATGGTCTCTAAGCAGTAGCCCAACCTAAGGGCTTTATAAGCCAATTCCTGCCCCCCACATAGTTCCCGCAAATGCCTTCATGTATCTTCTGGAGGATGTAAACGGCCTTTGAAAGTATCAGGCACTTCCGTAGGGGATAAGAGTAGGACCTTCGATAGAGATATCCATCCATCAGCACAAAGCAAGCAGCCTTTCACTTCAGGAGGTTGGCTTCTGTACAGTCTTCCGGCAGGGTGCTATCGTTATGTACCTGATGTAAGGATCCATCCAGCTTATCTCAGGGGCGACCTGCTGGACCTCACCCATGGCCTCGTAGCTGGGGACCTCCAGGTATTCAATGAAGGTGCACCCCAACAACATGTCCAGTAAGGTAGCCAGCTTGGAGAGGGCGTCGGCATGGGCATTCTCTTCACGAGGGATGTGGAAGATACCGAAGTGCCGGAAACTCATTGTATATGAGCATACCTCATCCAAGTACCTCGTCATCATGGGATGCGGGCTTCATACTTGCCAGAGACTTGGCCCACCATAAGCTGTGAATTCGTAAAGACCTTCAGGCTTGTAACACCCAGCTAGCGGGACCTTTAGTCCCGTAAGGAGCGCTTCGTATTCGATCTGGTTGTTCATTGCTTTGAAGAGGAAACATAGCATGTATTCAATGACCACCTCGTCAGAATTGGCGAGGATGAGTCTGGCTCCACTCCCTCCAGCGTTGGATGCATCATCGATGTGGAGGATTCATGCCATCTCTTCTATTGTTGGGCCCTGCTTGGGCTCTATGGGAGCCTCCTCCAGGTCATCATCCATCCAGGTGCATTCCACTAGAAAATCAACCAGGACTTGGACTTTCTGGGATGGTCTCGGATGGTAGGAGATGTTAAACTCACTGAGCTTCACCGCCTACTTGGCTAGGCACCCTGAGATGTCCGGGTGACTCAGGATGGCCCTCAAAGGTTGGTCGATGAGGACCGTAATTGGATGAGCTTGGAAATAGGACCTCGGATGCTGAAGAGATATAATAAGTACAAAAATAATCTTTTCAAATCAAGTATACTTAACTTTTGCATCACGGAGCAACTTGCTGGTATAGTAGATCAGCTTCTGAAGACTGTCCCTATCGATGCAAACCAACACCAAGCCAACTACTTTCGGGGAGACCTCTAGGTACGGTAGGAGCTGCTTTGTGGCCTCTAGCCTAGACAGCAATGGGGGGAAGCGAGGAGCTTCTTTAGTCCCTCAAAAGCTTTCTGACACTCCTCCATCTAGGTGAAGTCATGCATCTTGCGCAGAGCCTTGAAAAATGGCTGGCAACGATCGGTGGAGCACGAGATGAACCGACTAAGGGCGGCGACATGACCGATTAATCGCTGGACCTCCTTCTTGGATGTGGATGCCTCATGTCCGTGATCGCCTGGATCTTCTCCTGGTTGGCCTCGATCCCTTGCTGAGTGACCATGAAGCCCAGGAACTTCCCCGCCATGATGTCGAATGCACACTTCGTCGGGTTCATCTTCATCCGGTGGAGATGGAGGTTGTTGTTGAAGGCTTCCACCAGGTCAGCGAGGTGGTCCAACTTCTGACCACTTATAATGACCATGTCGTCCACATAGACCTACTGTTGTGGCCTATCTAGTCCTTGAAAACTTTGCTAACCAGGTGCCGGTACGTCGCCCCAATATTCTTGAGACTAAATGGCATCACCTTATAACAAAACATCCTCCTATCGGTCATGAATGTCATGTGCTCTTCATCCTCCAAGTGCATGTGGATCTGATTGTACCCAAAAAATGTATCCATGAAGCTAAGCAGTCTATGCCTTGAAGTTGCGTCTACAAGCTGGACAATCTTGGATAGCGAGAAGCTATCCTTCAGACATGCCCAGTTGAGATTGGTGTAGTCTACACAGATCCTCCACTTCTAGCTGACCTTCTTGACCATGACTACATTTGCTAGCCAACTAGGGTACTGCACCTTCCGGATGAAGCCTGCAACGAGGAGCTTTCTGGCTTCCTCGTCTATCACCCTTTGCCTCTCGGGGTGAAGCTTCTCTTCTTCTGTCAGACCAGATGGCAATTGGGGTCGATGTTTAGCTTGTTGGTGATCACCTCAAAGGAATTCCGGGCATATCTACTACAGTATAGGTGAAGACATCAACATTTGCCTGTAAGAAGCTCAGCAGGCGAGCCCTCTCTTCTTCAGCTAGGAGAGCTCTTACCTGCACCATCTTTAGGGGGTCTTCATCGAGGAGAAATGATAGTAGGATTTCAATCGGCTCGCCTTTCGGCTCTGCTCCATTTGGGTTCAATCGGGACCGGCTATCAAGATCCCCTCATCTCCCGACCTCATATGGAGTCGAGAACTGGACAATGAGCCACTTGGTTGAGATGGTGGCATCGAGCAGGTTAAGCCCAAGATGCCCAGGATCATGTTGTAAGCCGAAAGGAGTCTCATGATAGTGAAGGGCTGCCATTATGGTGCTCTGCCGGGGCGACATCCTATCAATGACTAGGAGGGTAATCTCTCCCTCCACTCCATTAGAATCTCTGGTGAAGTCGACGAGGGGTGTAAACATTGGCTTTATTAGATCAAGAGAAAGGTTCATCATTGCAAAGGCATCATAAAAAAGGATGTCGGTGGAGCTTCCACTATCAACCATAATTTTCTTTACATGATGCTTTGCTATCATTATTTTTAAGATGATAGCATCATTATTTGGATTATCCACCCCAGCTAGCCCTTCTCTCACGTAGGGGAGTACATCATCAATCCTCTCCCTCCCCTAGCTCTCTTTGGCTCCTGCCTTACCCCTTAGAAGATCATCTACACTGGCTTCTCCGTGGGATGGTTGTCGAATGGCAACGGGCAGGTCTCGGCATCCTGGGCCATGGGTGAAGCTCTCCTCCTACAAACTTCTCGAGATAGCCTTACCTGATCAGGTCTTCGATCTCCCTCTTCAGGTGGCGGCATTCCTCAGTGTCGTGGCAGTGGTCGCAGTAGAACTAATAGTACCGTGACTTGTCACGTCCCCGGATGGCTCCAGTGGAAAGGGTGGTGCAGGTAGCGCTTGCCCTAGATTTTCATTAGGTCTTGGCTCTTGGGGCGAGGAGAGGTGTAAACTTCTCATCCTTGGCAGGACCATCCCTTGGCTTAGGACCCATCTGAGGGGCCGAGATGGACTTGGACACAGGCAGCCTGCTTGCTTCCCCCTGGGCCTGCCTCTTCAGGGGCCTCCCATCCAACTCCCTCCGGGTGTGGTCAACCTCCTCTGCACGGATGTACTTGTGGACACGAAGGAGAAGCTCTGAATAGGACTTCGAAGGCTTCTTGTCAAGAGTAGGTGAAGTGGGAGGTCCCGAGCCCTCTCTTCAATGGCAGTATGATGATGGGCTCGTCAAAATTGTAGATCTCCAGGATAGCTACCTTGAACCTGACACATAATCCCGAAGGGACTCATGGTCCTGCGTCAGATGGAGAAGAGGCTATCAGTCTCGCGTGGCATCTTCTGGCAAGCATTGAAGTGTGCCACAAACTTCTTCTCCAGCTGTCAAAGAGAGTTCAATGCTCTTTGGCTCAAGGTGGGAGTACCAGACTTGGGTCGCCTTGTAAAGCGTAGCTAGGAAGGCAATACAAAGAAGGGCATCAATGATCCCTTGGACCCGCATGAGAGCCTTATAACTCTCAAGGTGGTAAGGGAGTATATGGTCTTGTCGTAGGGATCCACGTGGGACATGCAAAATTAGCTAGGAATCGATTCCTCGTGTATTCTGTGGGAGAGAGGTGAGCGAGCATCGTAGCTTGCAAGCTCGCATGGGGAGCCCTGAATCTCAGTAAAGTGGTGGGCTAGATCAGGCAGTATGCGCTCTTGCTCTTCAAAGTGCTTCTCCATCCGGCAATGGATGGCCTCCTCTATTGATCCCTTCGTGGAGGCCGTCAAAAAAAAAAAGAGGGCACCGACCGGAGGAACTTATGCTTCAGTTCCCTACCATGTCAGCATCACCGTTGCAACACAGCACCATGGTTCAAGACCGGGGAGTGGTTCTCCTGGCCGGTCGAGCCATTCCAATGCCTCTTCCCGACCACCGCAGGCTCTCCCACGGATATGAGGCTGCCCATGCATGCGATGGCCATTCTCGAAAGGACCTTAGGTTGGCATGGGGGTCGGCGGCATGGGCCATAGGCATCCCCGGCTGCTGCTGTTGCTAGGGACCGATGGTGGCGGTGCAGCTAGTGCACCACGACAGTCAGGGTCTGGACCTGCTGTGTGAGTATGGCGATCTGCATGAATTGATCGGCTAGAGGTGGAGGTGGAGAAAGAGAGTTCCACCTCCTGTCTACATCGGTCGCCGCGATGGGATGGGTCTCCCATGTGGTTAGCAGAGGCTTTCCATATACGAGTCACCACCATAAGATCATTGGAAATTATTTGATGCATCTCAGATAGAGCAGATGGCGCCAGCACCGCCCCCCTTCCTGGCATGCCAATTTGTTGCCGTCTAAATCATTGTGGCCTGCAGCTCTGACGATCCATATGAGCTGGCCTTCCTAGGAGCGTCGGGTTCTTCGTCCTCGTGCCTTCATGGCTGATCGATCCTACGAAAAGAGGAGACCTAGGCCAAGGATCCTAGTGGATATATTCTAACAGTCAAGTCAATAAGACGATCAAGGAAACAAATCCTCTACGATGGAGGCTTGGGATGCCACCACGTAGAGGGAAATAGAATAAAAAGGAATAGAAAAACTGGAGTTTCTGAGAAGATAGGGGGTCGTTCACTGTTCAGCCATTCACCTTGCTCTCTTGGTTCGCCCCCCCATCATAGAGGTCCTTATTATTATATAGAAATTGATTCTGCCAGACCAGGTCTAGAGCCTTGATTGGTGCCTCTCCCAGAGTGTTCCCTACGGAAGGGATATAAGCTCTTCAAAGCCCCGTTGGATAAGGTCCGAGGTTCCTAGGAGGTTTTCTTGCAAGGGGTGCAGCCGTCATGCTGCAAGCCTGTCGCCTTGGTGGAGCGATCCCTTATGGAAGGTTCAGATGGCATGACATAGGATATGGAGCCATGACTGAATGCTTCCACTTATAGGGGGTGCAGGTTGTATAGTACAAGACCTGAAGCCCTGGCAAAACATTCCTCTTACAGGAAGAACAGACGGCATGCTATGAGACTTGAAATCCCAGTGGAGCATCCTTCTTGCACGAGATGCAGGCGATGTGCTATAGGACCTGAAGCCCCGGTGGAGCGTCCTTGTAGGAGATGCAAGCGACATGCTATAGGACTTGGAGCTCTGGTGGAGCACTCGCCTTGCAAGAGATGTAGGAGACATGCTACAGGACCTGGAGCCCCGCGCGAAGTACTCACCTTGCAAGAGATGCAGGCGGCGTGCGGTGTGCTACAGGACTTGGATCGCTAGTAGAGCACTGGCCTGATAGAGAATTGCGACTGGTATGGCGAAGACAGCGACGTCGTGCCTGAGTATCACCATCCGGACCTCCCTCGTGTCTATCCTCTAAGAATCATGTTTCACCTTCTGCTATCTTTCCAGCAATGGCTGGGAAAATATCTTCTTGTTTTCAGAGACTTGACCTGTATAGGGAGTTTAACTTTTGCTGGGAGCTCGACCTCGAACTCTACTCAGACAAGCCAGGTAGCGCTCTCTGCCATCTCGTTGGCCAGCTATTCATACCACGACAGTGACTTGCCACAACAGCACCCTTAGCCACCCTCCTGAGCAAGCTTTTACAGGAAGTCTTTGTGATAGGGAACAGACGTGCAGCAAGTAAAGCTGAAGGGATAAAGCTTGGAGCCTGCATTCAACATGCGAGAAATTTTACAGATCAAACGTTGTGCATTTACTGGAGAGTACTTTTTGCTAGGATTCATCGCAACAGCATGCATACGTGAGAACTTGGGTGTATGCACCTACAGTTGGGTCTGTTAAGTATCATCATAGTGCCTGATATGCTTACACAAAAGTTACAAACTTCTGCTTACAGTAGATAAAATACAGTCCAGCCATGTAAATTGTATCGGATTGTTGAATGTACGTTAACCATAAAGTGAATGAAACGGCAGCTGAGATTTTTTTTCTCTGATGCAATCTGTATCCAAAGGTGGCACTTTCAGAATTCCTATGTTAACCACAAAGTGATTGGATGTTTGTCAACCAGCAAGTCATCTTGCTATTGAACACTAAATGTCACAATTGTACAGGCATTTATGGTCCTCATGAAGATTGGGACTCCAACAACAATGAACCACTAAAGATCTGCTCTACTCTGGGAGGTATAGAGCACTGTCAATTTTGATTTTGCACTCATCCAGAAATTGGTGCAAACAAAAATTTCTCCCTTCAACGGTGCCTCCAAGAACCGACATACTGACATCAAAAGAATATGGCTCTGGCACAAGCCAATCACCAGCTAACACATCAGTAGAAAAAGGGAATCAACTTTGATTGGAGAATGACCATGTCAGGTTCTGAAAAGCAGTAGATAAGCTGTTAAAAGCTATTACTGTAAGTTGGTGTTGGGTATGTTCATCTTTCTGGAGACTGATTTTCTTATCCTACAGACCCACAGCACCAAGCCATGTACCAGAAATCAACAAGAGCAAAGCAGTAATATATATTACTGTCCTGGTGCGAGCTCAAGCAAAGACAACACATTACATAATTTTCATTAACACGGTATATGCTAACACATACTGGACTTGCAGCTGGAGATGATTTCTGAGTATTACACAAGCATTTGGGAGTCCAAGACAGTTGCATTCACAAAGCAAAATTATTCCCAGATCAAATGTCAACGGTGCTGGTTTCTTCTCCCGACCCAAAAGAAGAAAAAGCAAAGAGGAGCAGACCATCAAAGTGAACCACTCTTCAAATTCAAACAGCTCGGTTCAGCATGCACACTAGAATTGTTGCACTTCCTGATGACTAACCACCTGACTCACTAGGAGGCTTCTCCTTGGGGTGCTTTGAAGCATAATGGTCCACAAGCTGGTTATGGTTTGCCAGTTGTACCTGGAAATACTACTTAAGAGTTTAGCGTGAAAATTTTAAAGAACATAAAGGGTAAAAAGAAGGTAAGGCAGTAGAAGGGAGGGATTGCATCTATATCCATTTATGAGAACTGGAACTATTCTGTCTAGTAACATATCATCCGCCAATGTCTGACAGTATAGGATGTATCTCAGATGCATCAGGTGTTATCAAACATATTAAGAGTTTGAGATTTTTTGGCCAAGATATATTAACTAATATACAAATGAAAAGACACACCAATACATGTATACATAAGTTGACCTTATGTTGTACAAGATGACTGCTTTAGCCATGGCAAGAATTTTTTTTTACCATTGCTGGATATAGAAATTTCTAAAAATATGGATACCGTGGATATTTCAATAGAATTCCCGGTCATCACTAGGATTCCTTTTCTTTCAAAAAGGTGGCTGGTATCACTTAGCATTTAAATAATGTCTATGCTAAAAGGTACAACCACATAAGAATATAAAACAGGTGCATGTGCCCAACCCAAGAAATAATAAAACTTAAACAAAAATCACTTAATTGTATCTCATAGGTTAAATTCTAAGTATTTGATTTTCATGGTGCTCCATCAAATGGCCAAGATATTCATGGGAATAGTAAATTAGTAATGTTTTACCCACTTAGTTTGCATTCAAGTGAGTTGGGATTGAACAATTTTACATCAAGGAATGAGACCGACTTGTGGATGGACCCAACCCAAAACTAAGAAAAACAATTAAATTGTTAGTACAATCAAAAAATTAGTTAGCATCCTATGTATTAAAAGGGATAGTATAATACACCACTCATTCAAAACCAGCTTAAAGTGAAGTTCATGCCACCATCCATGAAAATGATCTATAAACTAAGTGGTAACTAATGAGCTGTGGAGACATGGCTACCAAGGCAAACGAATAAAATCACTAAATGACATGGTCAAAATGTATTCATGGGACAAAGCAAATTCCTTGAGAGGTACCATGTTCCTAACTATGTGCATCATGATTGCTGCCTAAAATTAAATACAAAATGCTAATCCAACATGCAGCATGAAGTAAATTTGATGCATAATTCATAGACTAGAGATAATAAAAGTACAGTCACAAGTCAGTACAATCTCCAAAATGTCTGCTAGTCACCTTCACTTTTTGAAGATGAAAATTTCAAGCATTTGATATTCTGTTGTTCATACATTACTTTAGAAAAGTATTCCATTTAGGCTCAATTTCATGGCCTTCCCTAAAGGACCATTTGAAGAGAACTGCTGGGGCTGCTTTAGCTCTGTGTCTTAGCACCTGAGGAAACAGATGCATCAACTAACATGAATTCTCTCCAACTCATCTAAGAGAATATCCCCAGCAAACTCTAACTTGGACATCAGAGGAATCCAAACAACACTCTTGAATTGTCACATATTAATATTTTCCTATAACATAGGCTAGGAATGAATCAATAGGTCCAAAACTCTAGGGTGGTAATAATGCTTAACAACAATGCCTTCATGGTGGGTAACAAATAGAGGCATAGAGACCTTTTTGCAATTCAACGCTGCAATTCTTCTAGTCTTTTTCTCTCATCCTTCTGAACAACATCAAGTTCCTCAAGAATTGGCTATCAAACATGATGCAGCTACCCCTTGACATCAAGTGCATACATTGTAAAAGCATCTTTTCACAGATGTCAATGCTTTTAGCATCAATTTTATAAGTTCAGCACAGTGGTTATCCTGGCAGGGTTTGCTTGGAGTGATCATGATTCAGCTATGTTCGTATCAGAGTCTCCTTGAGGATGGTGTTATTCTGTTGTTCCCTAGCTCTGTTCATAGATCCATTCAAAGACTAACAATTTCACTTTAAAGTGATAGCACTTACTCCTATAGCACTTACTCCTTAAGATTAAGATAAGTTATGGCTCTGACTCCTCATTATAGCTCTTTTTCCTTACACCAAGTTCAAGCTCTTTTTCATTTTGGTGGTTTCAGCCAGATTCCTGGCTACAGCCAGACCAATGTCATTCTCCCTTCTGGTTAAGTCCCGATGTGGCTAGACCAACTGTGACCGGTATAAGAAAAAATGCATTTTTTTCACATTACTAGAAAGATTAATGCAGCTCTTAAAGCCCACCGAGCAGCCAGCACATGGCTGCATCTTTATTTGGGCCAATTCCACCATACTACCAAAAAAGGAGATTATTGTGGAATCCAAGTCTTGAAAGTCTTAATTTAATATAAGCAGACAACCAAGGTTCATTGTACTGCCCAAAGCCATCTGGTTCAATGCATACCATACCATATTGAGGACAAACTGGTTCTAAAAATCAAGGGAACTGCTCAGTTTGCATCGCTACATGGAGCCCTCCCCACACCCCCCTAACAAAAAAAACACTATCTTTAATAATTGAGAGGAAGGCACTAAGAATGCCTCTTGTGCCTTCTCTCTCTCTCTCTCTCTCTCTCTCTCTCTCTCTCTCTCTCTCTCTCTCTCATATATATATATATATATATCTCATTTCTTTTAAACCAGAAAATCACGAAAAACACCGGACAATTTCATGCCAATATATATATATATATATCTCATTTCTTTTAAAACCAGAAAAATCACGAAAAACACCGGACAATTTCATGCCAATTAAAGTTCAACTTAGGTAAAATGCCTATCTATCCCTCCTCATTTTATTTTATTTTATTTTTATTTAGAGACCAAAAAATGGTAATAAAATGGAAAAATAAAGGACATCTTGCCAAATTTTACAATTTTGGCATGAATTCAAGATATGGATGACCTATACAATGCCACCAAAATCATAATTTTTGTAAAATATATTTATGATTTTTCATTGACTCTATAATTTTTAAATTAAAAATATATTTATAACTTAAAAAATAAAAAAATAAAACAATTGTCAAAAAATTCTGTAAAATCGATAGCATGATAGTGGTATGCATGCTACTCTATTAAAATTTGATGTCAATTTATTTAAATTTTGGCATGATCATGTACATCATGACACAAGCACAAATTTGAATAAATTTGAAAAATAAGTGATATTTTTCGTATGCCTAAGTGCTAAAAAGAATATATATAGCATCCCTGATAAAGTACCATATAGATTTGAGATCAAATTAATTTTTTGAATATTTTATATTTAAAAAACTATTTAAAATATTATAAAAAATAGTATTGCAGAGGAATAACTCAGAATTACTTTTTGAAGTAGAAAAATAATTTTCACATTATTGTGAAAATTCACTATTTTTTTAGAAATAATTAAATAACAATACTCTGAGATAAAATATATGTAGCATCTATATTAGGTGTATAATGCTCACAATATCCTCAAATTGATGGAGGTAACTGATCAAGTAGGAGAGCACAATATCATGCAACTGGCCATTGATAATAATCCACAATACAAAGCTACCATGGAGATCTTCATGGACAAGTAGTCATATTATATATATATATATTATGAACCCCATGTGCTATACATTGCATTGATTTCATATGGATGGACATCGAAGAGATTTGCAAAGTAAAGCAAGTCATGGAGTTAACCTAATCCATCACATGATTTATCTATAACCATACATGGATATTTACTTTGATGATGACATACACAGAAAGTAACATCTTAAGACTAGCAATCACATGGTTTGCAACAAACTAAATTGCACTCCATATCTTTACTAAGAAGAAAGGAGGCCTGTGTCAGATGTTCATCCATGCCAAGTGGTAAGAGAGCATATATGCCCAAGTTGGAACTAAGAAAAAGTCATGTGAAGAGCTTGGTGACGAGTCAACAGTTTTGGTAGCAGGCCAACATGATTGTCAAGGCAATCAAGCCATTATATGGAGTGTTAAGGTAGTAGATAGTAAAAGATACTCACAAATGGGCTTTCTCTACTATATGATAATGGCTACCAAAGCCAAATCAGAGAGGCTGCTCCATGGCAAGTGCAGTATATTGCCATCATTGACTAGAGGTGGGATTATCAAATGTGTGAGAAGTTGCATCTAGCACGTAATTTCACTCATGTACCCGTTTGTCATAAACTTTGGAGTGTTTTGAGTACAACTATTATACCAAATTAATTACAAACTATATTGACAACCTACCATCTGAACCCGAGGTTCCACTAAACTATTCCTAAGATAGGTATGGATGAGGAACTCTTTGCCAACTTTGTCAACTCATGTAAATAATTGACATCATATAACATGCATGGTGTATCTCTTTCATAGACAAATTTTTAGGAAGGGCTCGGCCAACTTCGACAACTTGGCAAGTGTAGCAAGCAAATAGAGAACAAGTTTGTGTATTTTAATATATCGACAAAAACTATTATTGGATGTTACACAATTAGTATTTTGCATTGTTCGATATATAATTATCTTGAATGCTTTTATAGCTGAATGGTGGATCCATTTTGGCCTATCATTTGATAACCTAAAATGGCTGGCAATCTGAAACCTCTCAGAGATGGTCTCCTTTAATGCATGTGAGCGTAACTGGTCTACCTTTACCCTCATCTATAGTAAATAAAAAAACTATCTCACATAAAAGCGATTGAATGATCTAGCATACACCCACTATGATATGCATCCAAGGTTACAATTCATTGAAGAGAAAGTCAAGCTGAAGTACAACGATCCACCTCATAATGACTTCATGCATGATGAAGAGGATCCAATGATTGGATGGCATAAAGACAAACAATAGAGGCTAGAGCTGCATAAACTAGGATCACCTCTTTGACCAACCAATTTCATAGCTACAGAGGGCAGGGTAGGCAAAACAACATATTCCACACTCATTTCCTATTGATAATCCGCATGAGTCGAGGGACTATCAATCATCCTAATAGCAGTTCGATCAAGAGATGCGGGAAAGGTCACCATGGTACTTGGTCTAGTCAAGGTAGATGGCTCACTGGATCCTCCCAAATAAGTCAGGGCAAGAAGGTAATTGCTCAGGCCAGCAAAAAAGCAAAGGCAGTTACATCTTCTTAGGAAAGACTCAAGGAATCCAATCACTCTTATTCAAAGACCAAAGAATCATGCAATACCAGCAATGACTATTCATCTGCTAACACATTTGGTTACTAGGGAGGTAGCGGGCATAGGACACCACAATTTATGACTCATAGCCCTTGAGAGATGTATCAAATGCATTGCAAGATATGATTTCTCTCTAACCCAGTCCAGTCTACCACGATGAAGTAGGATAGACAAGATCCTTAATCCTTGTGCATGTGATTTACTTTTATGAACTCAGCTCAACTTGGACCCGTTATATACCCATAATTTACCCAATATATGATTTATACATTTACTCCTATACCATTCATATTTCTTATAATTTTTTTTTAATTATATTTGAAAGGGTTATGATAAATTATTTTGACTACAAGAAGTGGGATTTAGCTCGCCAAATGTCATTGCTCATTGGCAGCCAAACCCAGAACCAACAGAGATGAATATCTAGTCTAATCTTTGAGGTAAATATAGGTCTTCATAGACTTGCATCGACCCACAGACCCAATATTTCTGATGAATTATCTCATTCCCAAACTCAGGCCTGACCCAAGTTTTATATCATAGGCCTCACTTGGTTCACTGGAAGAGGGAAGTGTGGCCAACAGGAAGATGAAAAATGACTCATATTTAGTTAGAGATTTCAAAGGAAAGAGATGGGAAAGTCGATTTCCCATAGGAATAACTTTCCCACATTTCATGGGAAAGCCACTTCCCACAAGCTGGAAATTGTGGTAATTTTATTTTTCCAAAAAATACTCTTAAACCATTATATTAACATAGATCAACTTGGTCTCTTACAATAGTTTGGAATGTTTCTACTGATACTGCTGATGTCGGTGTTCCAAATATTGTAAATGAGAATATTGTATCTAATTCTAAAAGCATAACATGTATTTTACTCAACTTTCCTAGGAAAATAAATGCTCAACTAAACATAAATTACTCTGAAAAGTGTTCTTCCCATGCCACTTTCCCATGGTCAACCAAATATGTAAAAACCACTTTCCTAGGTATCATATACCTTGACATCAGCTTCCTAAGAAACACGTTCCAATGCAGTAAACTTGTTCCCATGAACCAAATAAGTCCAGAGTGTTTGGTCAAAATTTACCCAAACCCCCAACAGCCCTAGGACTAGGTAAGGAGATACATATCCTACCAAAGCTAATAGCACCCTTACTCAAGTTCAAAATACAACCATAATAATAAAAAATCGAACGAAAAATATTTTAATATGCATCTCATTGGGAAATTACTATGACAAGTCAATTCCTCTATTGCTTATTTATGAATCAATGACTAAAGTGCAGAAATAAACATTTCTCCTTGGGCATATTACCAAAACATACCATGAGCTTTTAGGGTCACTAGCTATCAATGTCATCCATTAAAAACTTTGCATGTCAGGTATAACTTAAAATACTTTTTGCAGATCAATGGCATGATTTTTTTTTGTTAGACAAAACTTAAAAATATTTTGTGACTATCCAGACGTGTTTCTCAGAATAAACTGAAATTGTGAATTTTCTGCCTTTGAAATCCTATGTTACAGAACATAGTCACATAATATATCACTTGCACTCACTAGACTCCAGTTTGTCCCTTTATTTAGATTATCAATATGTTGCCTCGGTACCCTACAATGCTTTTCCAATAACAACTCTCCATTACAAGCCAATAATTATGATAAGCCACAATGCAGAACAGTAACACAACCACCTATCACTCCATCTCCCCTAAAAGAAGAAAAGAAAAAAAAACTGTGATGTAACCCAACTTGTGTCCGTATAACTCTTTAGGTCTATATGACGATATTCTATACTAGATCGTTCAAGAAGGTATGTTTGTGCAAGCTTATCATGTATTTCAAAGCACATCATGCATGCAAGTACACTTACAAGGATCCATTATGATAAAGATGAATAAATTATAGGGAAACCAATGGAAGGGTCTGTAAAAGGGAAGGTGGAGAAAAACAAAAGTTAGGGTCAGAATTGAATAAAGGAATGTTATGAGTCTAATCAGCACATCTTAGCTGCTTCATTTGCTGGTTTAAAGAATTTTATTATTCTGTCACAAATCTTGGTTCATAATTACTTAGCATCAAAGCCAAATGGTTGAGAACCCTAGGAGTCCCAACTTTAATATGTTGTTGGGTGGAGATTTTGAGGAAAAGATACATAAATCATTGTCAAGTACAAATGAAGAAATTCCAGGTAGCTAATATCACTAGATATATATCTTTTTCATCTTCTCCCTTCCTCTTTTGCAAATTATAATAGCTTGTCATGGTAACAATCAGGATTCTTCAGCTAAGAAGAAATTTTGAGAATTCAACTAAAAGTTGTAAGAAATTGGGGAAAAGGTGAAGGTTTTTAAGAAATCATGAACAGAAAAATAGATCAAAAGATATCAAAAATATTTTAACTAATAGGACGAATATAAAAATGTACAATTTATGAAATATTATAAGAAGATCATGAATTATCTGTTAAAGGTTCCAGAAATTCATTAAAAAAAATGTCCATGAAGTCAGTACAGAATTGAGAAAAAAATCATGAAGAATGCAATTAACAAGGAATTCTCGACAAATTAAAGAATGTAGTAACTACAAAATGCTATGACCCATAGAGAATCACAACAATCTGGTATCAAAACTAAGACCATCAAAAAGCTAAGCAACCATCTATGATTCATTAAGGAGAAAATCCAATGAAATCACACATACCGAGTCAAATCTTGATCTATAGTTTGGAAACTAAATACTCCTGAAGAAGCTTGCATTAGTCTTTATAGAACAACTCAAAAAAATTTCTATTCATTTGCTTCACTACACAAATCAGAAATTGGTCAGCAAGCTCGCTTGCACATCCATCATTTGAAAGAATGGGGAAAAAAGGGCATCCAAGTGCACAAGGCTCTTGTCACTGCAGGTTCTAAAATGGGTCAAATGTATACAGCTTTACCCCTGTGTGCACCGAGGTTATTTCCCTGTTTTGAATCCATAACACCTAGGTTGCAACGAAACAACCTTGTCATTGCACCAAGACCGGCCTCTATTTGAAAGAGTGAAAATGCAAGCAAAAAAAAGACCAATGAAGCACCATAAATTAGAGAATACACTTCACTCAATACTTGAGAGAGCCATAGTGGCAAGTTCTAATTGGGAGGAACCCACTATTGCAAGCAAACATGTTCAAAGACAAAAGTGATGACCACTACTGATGGCCCTCAGTAGATATGAATGTTCTATTAGTCAAGATGAGATCTATGACATGCCAACTGCCTTAAATAATGTAGATGGCCACATTGCAGGCAATTATTTTTCAAATATAATTAGAAGCACCTAAGAACATGTGAAACCCCTTAAAGTAGACATCAACACCACCAACAAAGGATCTTACAAAAAAATAAAAAAAACAAGGACATGGCAACAAGGTCAAATTTTAAGCAGGGGGAATGATGCAATATGTCATCCATTCGTGGTTGTTGTTAAGGCCAATGATGTTATGCTACACTTGGGATTTGCAAGGAATGACCAAAAAAAACTGTAGGGAATCCAGTCTCATAGATATTCATAAATTGACCGTTTCATTGAGAATGCAAGTAATCTCTCAATCAAATGATGAAACTTTAGCCTAGCAATAATTCATCCAACTGATCATCTTCTACTCTTTTTCCCACCCTTTTTCAAAAGACCACACAACGCCAACACTGCTGCATCATCATTACAAGATCTATTCGGGAGACGCAAAAACAAAAAATCAAGATCCTCGACAAAATAGGAAGCTTTTGTCTTCCTCACATTCAAAACAGAAGACAAAAAGAAACTGTGATAGCAAAGTACAAAAAATAATCAGAACAGACACATGAACCGTAAAGCTAGAAAAGATGCACAATACAAACCAAAAATGGTTCGATTTTGATATGCTGTATTTGCTTTGCCTAGTGCGCCACCATGGTGTATAATTAAAGAAAAGATTACAAGCCCATATAAGGAGATCAATCATAACAAAACGATTCAATCTTGATTGACCGCTATTTCCGTTGATTCTTGAAGTTTATCGAATGGATAATCATCAATTTCAGTTTTTGAACGAGGATTAAACTCCGACGGAGACTGATTCAGAGCTAGGGTTGGGAGGGATAGGGGTGGGGACGATAAAACGCATCAAGATTCGATTTTGGCTCGCTCTCTTTTTCCACTGAATCACGGATTTCATTAAACGGGATATCATAAATATTAACTTTTGAAGGCGCATCATATTCCCCTACAGGTGAATTCAGAGCTGAGAATGGATTCGAAAGTTAGTACTGACATATTACATAAAACACATTAAGATTCGATCTTGATGTGTTGTCTTCCCTGAATCACGGATCCAATGTAATGATTGCTCACAGTTTCAGTTTTTGAACAAGGATAAATTCCCACAGGCGCGCATTCAGAGCTATGGTTTGGAGGGATATAGAGCTAGATACCTTGCAGATTGGGCAGCCAACTTTGAGACCGACGACCCTGGCCCCCAGCTGGGATCCCTTGGCCTTCTGATTCCTCTCCGCATTCCTCCTCTGCGCCTCGATCTTCTGCTTCCCCCTCGTCATCTTTGCCTTCGGATCCCTCCCTCAACCCGTCCTCGTCCTCTTCTTGCCCTTCTATATCTCTCATTGGTTGTCACTCCTGAACCCTTGACCAAACCACGGCGTTTTCTCGTGGTTTCCATTTTATCATACACGCACTCCACTGTTCGTCGTTTTTTTGGGGTTTTTTTCCCTTAAGTTTTAGCGGAATAAAAATGGCAATCCAAATTCTTGATAAAATATTTTTTTTAACTTTTTTTTAAAAAAAATGGATACATTGGAATAGATTATTTTACTTGGATAATAATATTGCATTGCTCTTATTTATTATTATAATATTATAATAATAACCGTTGCCGTCCGGATCGTCGTGGCCCGTAGCTGCTGATGGCGTCGGTATGTCGCATCCGTCCGCTTGAGAACGCCTCAATGCCTCGGGACCTGCAAGAAAGCAACGTCAGGGACCCAGGCCGGGGATTCCGACGGGGGCACTCCGACGGTCAAGTCAATGGCGATCCAGAAAACGGATCCTCCTGATCGAGCCCTTCTGGATGAGCTCCACGCTAGGAGGAGTGAATATAGTGTGAGTGAAAGATGAGGACGAGCTGGGAATGGTGTTGGCCAAGGTGCTCTTGCCCTCCTCTCTAGCCTTCTTCCCTTGTGTCGCTCTGATTCCTCTCTTCTTTGTGGTGGTTATGTTGTTCTTGCTTGGAATTGAGAAATGAGTGTTACCCCCTTTTGCTTACACTAGCTAGGTCCTCTTTTGCGGCTTGCCTCGGGGTTCTCCCATGTTGGCAGATGGGTATGACGTGATGTCGTGCCGTGAATCATACGCCTTCTTTATTAGGTATTTGGGGAAGCTTCCACGAGCCTCTAACATTCCTTCGATTTGCCCTTCCTGGAAGTACGACAGGGCCTCGACTGTCGCGCCGCGCTCTTAGGAATCGCGCTCGTTGGTATCTTTTTTTCAGTCGTACAGCAAGCCGGTAGGGGGCACAGTGCCTTGATGTGAGCTTTCCTTCTTCCTGGTATGAATGGCGGCCATGGGCATTAATGGTGACGTGGCGGGTGTTGTCGCACGATCCTCGAGGGGCCCGCCACTGTCTTCGAATGGGAGGTGCTGTTTCCTTGACGGTTGACATCTTGATTTGCACTGGGAGCCGAGCTGGAAAGATGGGACCTACTTGCAGGGGACCCGCCTTGCAGCAGCTCAGCTGCGCGGAAAGGGGCCGAGCTCGGTACCATGCCAGAGGGGCCTAGCCTTGACCGAGCTCGGGCTGGTTGAGGTGGATGAGGCGCGCCCAGGCCAGGGGACTCGGCCTCGAGGGGGCTCCTCATGGCGGAGGAGGCTTGAGCTCGACTCCGGACCGCGGGACCCGAGCTCGGGCTCGAGAGGTCTGCCTCTGGTGGGGTTTGAGCTCGGCTCCGACCTAGGCGTCCCGACCTGGCGTAGGTACCAACCTGGCGGGGGATGGAGCCCGGCTTCGACGGGCGGCCCCGTTGGCATCGGGGAGCTCAGCCCGGCGAAAGGACCTGTGGCAGTAATCCGGCATGGAGTCCAATAGGGGCTCCACGTGGCTCCTTGCTCTATGTCAGTGATCCAGCCATATCATTTGCTTCCCACTCCCGAGGCCTGTTGTCGCGTTGCGCTCGGGACGAAATGAGTAATTGCGGTGCTGGCATGGAAAGGTGGGAAATATGGTACAATAATGACCAATATCGGTGGCGTCTCGCCCGGCGGGCCCTTAAGCCTGTGCGAGGGTGCCGCATGGCTACGTCTTGGGAGCAGTTATGGCGGGCATGGAAGCTAAAGCGGCTGCGGTCAGATGGGGGCGCTGGCTCCGTTGATTGGCGACACGTGGTATAACTTTTGGAGAAGTCGTAACGGTATGGTCGAATGCAGGTTGTCTCGAAGGGATGGGTAAGCCCTTTCGGAACATACCTCTTTCAAATTCTTCGTGCCCGGAGTCGCACGGAAGCCCCCCTCTTCTTCTCCTCCGGCCACCGCATCTTCGTTGAGTTCCAGCAGGTTAGCTCTTCCCTCTTGCTTGTTAGAAGTCGTCGTAGGTCTTCTTCCGTTCACCTCCTCCTTGTCGTTATTTAGGAGTTGCCCCTTTCTCTTCCATGGATCGCTTCGGGCCCAACTTCCGTCCCTCTTGCCAGGCTGAGGCCGGACCTTCCCGGCCGAAGACTCCTTCCTCTTCCGACGAGGAGATGAAGCGGTGAGGTGCGAGTTCAGTAGAAGGCCTTTCCATGGCCCGGTGTCCATTAGGGAACCCGGGTCTTCTCCTCCTCCTCGCTTGGCTTCTCTTCCAGCTCCTGCTCCTGCTTCTACTTCTGCTTCTGTTCCTCTCTCTGAGCCTGAGTCTTCTCGGTCGTCAGGTCCAGGAGGGATCACTTTGGTGATTACCGCTGAGGACCTTGCATTCATCCGGGAGGCTTACGGCGTCCCCGAATCCATCCAGCTCTCCGTTCCTCGTCCCGAAGAGCGAGTCACTTCCAGTGGTCCTTGGCGGATCGCCTTCTACGAGGAGACCTTCGCTGGGGGTCTCCGCCTCCCTGTGCACCCTTTTTCCCTTTCTTTCTTGGCCAGCTACCGGCTTGTCCCAGCCCGAAGGGACGTCACCGGCGTGGTGGCCGCCTTCAAGGCTTCTCCTGAATACCTCAAAGACTTCAAGGAGGCGGCGACGGACTCCTTTGCTAAGGGGTTCGCCTATTGCCGCCAGTAGCTGCGGGGTATTCTATCTGAGGAGCGGTTAGCCACGCTCCGGACTCCGGGGAAGAAGGCTTCCTCTACAACGACGACGGTGGCGGCAGGCAGGAGGCCACTCCGGCCGAGGCTAGCATCCCAGCAACCTTGGCGACGCCCGACCTCAAGGAGCCGACATCAACGGGGGCTGTTGATCCGATCTCAGCGGCCTCAATAGTTGAACCTACTCCTCCAGCGGAGGTTGCCCAGGGGCATGCCCAAGCGACGGAGGTGGAGGAGGGAGAGGTCTCAGCCGTGCAACGTCTGGAGAAGGAGCCGGCTTCTTAGGATAGGATTCCTTCCCTTTTCTTCTTATACTTGTATTTTCTTTTTGTCTCTTCTTTTCTTGACCGGTCGCCCAGCCTGTTGGGGCCCGGTAGATTGTGTAATTAACTCTTTCAGTAATGAAATGCATCTTTGCGATCATGGTGTCTCTGTTGTCTACAATGTGGAATGTCCCCTCTCTCCCTTCTTCTCCCTTTCTTTGCTACTTCTTTCTTTTCGGTGCAGGGAGGTCCGAGATGGGAGTCAGGAACTTCGACTGGCACTGACCGATGTTGAGCTTGATGTCATGCCGATGAAGGATGTTGACCTTGGACTCAGCTGCTTGGAGACATGATCAAGCAATTGCCGTCTTGGAGCTGGGTTCGGGGGCTTCGGAGGCTGAGATCCTTGGTGCTAGAAGTTTGGGTCTTGAACCTTAGTGTCTCGGAGCCAGTCTCGAGGACGTTGATGCTTAAGAAGTGCGGTGCTAGAAATCTGAATTCTAGGCCTTGGCATCCTGGAGCTGGGCTCGGAGGCACTAAGTACCTGGGGGTTTCCCAGGTCCTTTGCCAGGGAGCTGGGCTCGCTGATGCCGGAGGGTCGTCTGGTCTTTGAGGCCGGGAGCTAGGCTCGCCGGTGCCTAGGGGCTTCCCAGGTCTTTGTGCCAGAGCCCTCTTCTCTGGGCTTTGATGCGGAGCTAGGCTCGCCGGTGCCTGGGGGCTTCCCAGGTCTTTGTGCCAGAGCCCTCTTCTCTGGGCTTTGATGCCCGGGAGCTAGGCTTGCCGGTGCCTGGGGGCTTCCCAGATCTTTGGTTAGCGATGATGCTGTCCAGCCCAAGGGACCGGAGCTCAGAGGGGTGCCTCGCTGTGGAGGAGGCTGAGCTCGACTCCTGAACACGGGGCCCGAACTCGAGGGGTCCGCCTTGGATGGAAGCTCATGCTTGGCTCCAGCCTAGGCATCCCGGGCTTGCGGGAGCGGACCTGGAGGAGGACGGGGCCCGGCTCCAGCTGTCATCATGAGGCCGGGCCTAGACATGTTGATGATGACGAGTTGCGTGATTCCAAAGCGCCCTTGGCCGGAGGTCTAAGCTTCGGTCTTGCGCAAGCATCCTGGAGCTGGGCTCGAAGATGATGGGAGCTTGAGACGGCTCCTGGGAGTTGGGCTCGCATTGGTTGAAAGAATTCCTTAGCCGGAGATCTGAGCTCCGGTCTTGGGCTGGCGTCCTAGAACTGGGCTCGGGGATGGTGATGTTGGAGAGCCGCGAGGCTCGGAGGTGCCCTTGGCCGGATATGAGCTCCAATCTTAAGCAAACATCCTGGAGCTGGGCTCGAAGACGTGTTGTGTGCCTGGGGGCTTCCCAGGTCTTTCACCGGGGAGTTCAGCTCGTCGGTGCCAGAGGTCGTCCGGTCTTTCGATGCCGGGGAGCTGGGCTCGCCGGTGCCAGAGGTCGTCCAGTCTTTCGATGCCGGGGAGCTGGGCTCGCCGATGCCGGAGGTCGTCCGGTCTTTCGATGCGGGGAGCTGGGCTCGCCGGTGCCGGAGGTCGTCCGGTCTTTCGATGCCGGGGACCTGGGCTCACCGGTGCCGGAGGTCATCCGGTCTTTCGATACCGGAGAGCTGGGCTCGCCGGTGCCGGAGGTCGTCCGGTCTTTTGTTGGCGATGATGCTGTCCAACCCAGGGGACCTGAGCTCGGAGGGGCACCTCGCGGCGGAGGAGGCTGAGCTCGACTCCTGACCACGGGGCCCGATCTCGAGGGGTCCGCCTTGGGTGGAGGCTCACGCTCGACTCCGGCCTAGGCATCCAGGGCTTGCGGGAGCGAACCTGGCGGAGGACAAGGCCCGGCTTCGGCTGTCGGCGTGAGGCCGTTGTGCTGGGCTCAGGGACATGGTGGCCAGAGGACTGGTCTCCGGGGCCTGATGTTCTGAGATCGTACTTCGGGAATTGTCATCTTGGAGCTGGGCCCGAAGATGGTAATAACTGAGACGATTCCCTCGGTCGGAGATCTGAGCTCCGGTCTTGCGCAGATACCCCGGAGCTGGACTCGGGGACGTGAGAACTTGAGATGGCGCCTTGGAGCTGGGCTCGGGAGTGCGTTGTGTGCCTGGGGGCTTCCCAGGTCTTTCACGGGGAGTTGGGCTCGCCGGTGCCTAGGGGCTTCCCAGGTCTTTTGTGCCGAAGAGCTGGGCTCGCTGGTGCCGGAGGTCATCCGGTCTTTCAATGCCGGTGAGCTGGGCTTGCCGGTGCCGGAGGTCATCCGGTCTTTCGATGCCGGGGAGTTGGGCTCGCCGGTGCCGGAGGTCATCCGGTCTTTCGATGCCAGAGAGCTGGGCTCGCCGGTGCCGGAGGTCGTCCGTCTTTTGATGCCGGAGAGCTGGGCTCGGCGATGCCGGAGGTCGTCCGATCTTTTGATGCCGGAGAGCTAGGCTCGCCGGTGCCTGGGGCTTCCCAGGTATTTTGATTCCTGCAAGGTAGATAAACAGTTGCATAGGAAAAGGACTTTTATTGCAAATGAAGGGAGAACTTACATGTTGGTAGTAACTCCCTGGATTGCAAGTGTTCCATGTCCAGGGAGAGTCTGGTTCCATCCAGGTCCTCGAGATAGTGGGCTCTCTGCAGGAGGGCCTCGGACACTTTGTAGGAGCCTTCCCCATTCGGCGGGGGTTTATCGCGCTCTCTGAGTTAAGTCGCCTCAACTTAGCACAACACCAGGTTGCTGGGTCGGAAGATCTTCAACCTCACCCGGGTGCTATGATGTCGGGCGACCCGTTACCGGTACGCTGCCATCCAAGGCCAGGCTTTGACCCTCATTTCTTCGAGGAGGTCCCGGTTGAGGGGGTGCGCCGAGCTCAACTGGGATCACTATCTCCATGCCGAAGATGAGGTAGAATGGCACTTTGCCCGTGGCTGCTCTGGGCACTGTGTGGCAGGCTCACAGGATGCTCGGGAGCTTTTCCGCTCCTTGCCCCCCCAGTCCTTCTCGGAGGTGCACCCAATCCCCCAGGTATCATCCCCACCGGCTTCTCGGTGGGGCCATTATCGACCGCTGGGACTGGTAGAGGGGCAACGAGTGCTTAGGATTCCAACTGGGATATGCCCCCCACATACCTTTCGAGGTAGTCTCTCTTGATGAGCTCCTCAATCTCCCACTTGAGGTCGCGGCATTCCTCGGTGTCGTGACCGTGGTCACGATGGAAGCGGCAGTACTTCATCTTGTCATGGGTGAAGGTTGGCTTCAGCGGCGGAGGACGCCTCAGATAAGTTTTGCTCTCAATCTCCATGAGGATCTTCGTTCTTGGGGTGAGAAGGGGAGTGAAGTTCCCCTGAGGGACAGGAGTGTT
Organism: Areca catechu; assembly: GCA_021397845.1. NCBI lineage: Eukaryota > Viridiplantae > Streptophyta > Magnoliopsida > Arecales > Arecaceae > Areca > Areca catechu. The sequence continues at coordinate 155,069,795 of CM038049.1, read as the reverse complement.
CCTTGGCCTTGACACCGGTCGGGAGCTTTGAGCTGGCGGTCCCGGCCTCCGCACTTCGGGCTTCTCGGTGGGTGCCAGCCTCCTTAGTGGCTTCCCGTCAAGCTCCTACCTCATGCGATCCGCCTTCTCGGCATGGATGTACTTCTGAGCCTGGAAGAGCAGCTCGGCGTAGGTCTTCAGGGGCTTCTTGTCGAGCGAGTAGGTCAGGCGGGAAGTCCTAAGCCCTCTCTTTAGAGCTAGCATCGCCACCGGCTCCTCCAAGCTATAGATCTCCAAGGCAGCAGCTTTGAAGCAGGCCACGTAGTCTTGCAGCTGCTCATGGTCTTGCTGCCTGATGGAGAAGAGGCTATCTGCCTCGCGTGGCATCTTCCGGCAGGCATTGAAATGGGCCACGAACTTCTGTCCCAGCTGGGCAAAAGAACTGATACTTTTCGGCTCGAGGCGGGTGAACCACACTCGAGCGGCCTTCCGAAGGGTAGCAGGGAAGGCGACGCACAGAATGGCATCAGTGACCCCCTGGACCCTCATGAGGGTCCGGTAACTTTCCAGTGGTCCAGGAGGTCGGTGGTCCCATCATAGGGATCCACTTGCGGTATGCGGAATCGACGGGAAATTGGTTCCATTTGGATCTCCTAGGAGAAAAGAAGGCGGGCGTCATAGCCCGCTGGCTCACTAGTGGAGCCAGGCAAGTTGGCAAACCGACGGGCAAATAACTCCACCAACTTGCGATCGTGCTCCTCCAGGCGCTTCTCCACCATGCGCTTGATGGCCTCATCTGTGGACCCCTCCACTGAGGGGGTGGAGATGGTGACGCGGGGGCGCAGCGCCCATGGCGGGGAGCCTTGCCTTTTGGGTGCCCCCCAGACAAGATGTGGTGAGCAGCTTTCTTCTTCAGTGGAGCTGGCTCGCCGTCGCTTCCCTGGGGCTTGATGGGTACCCCGAGGGTCCGTAACTGCCCGCAGTTGCGAGGGCCTCATGTGGAAGGAACGCAGGCTATCGCGGGGGTCCCTGGCTGTTGGTGAGTAGCAGGGACCGATGCTGGTGCTGATGTTGGAGCTGGCATACCGCCGCAATGAGAGTGTACATCTGCTAGGCGAGTGTGGTCAGCTGGGTTTCCAGTGGGGGTGGCTGAACCGGGGCAGGCACTTCCATCTCTGGTCCGTGCGGGTTTTCATGAGAAGGGGATGCCTCCACACGGCCGGGAGAAGCTCCCCTTGCCCGGGTGGTCACCATCCTCCCAATGGACTGGCCAAGCAGGACTTGAACTGGAGGAAGTGTCGTTCTCCCCCTTCCTAGCACGCCAATCTGTTGCTGCCCGGATCGTCGTGTTCCGTAGCTGCTGATGGCGTCGGGTGTGTCACGTCCGTCCGCCTGGAAATACCTCCGGTGCCTCAGGACCTGCAAGGAAGCAACGTCAAGGACCCGGGCCAGGGATTCTGGCGGGGGCACTCCGATGGTCAAGTCAGTGACGATCCAGGGGAACAAATCCTCCTGGTCAAGCCCTTCTGGATGAGCTCCATGCTAGGGAGTGAAATAGTGTGAGTGGAAGATGAGGACGAGCTGGGAATGGTGTTGGCCGAGGTGGTCTTGCCCTCCTCTCTGGCCTTCTTCCCTTGTGTCGCTCTGATTCCTCTCTTCTTTGTGGTGGTGGTGTGTTGTTCTTGCTTGGAATTGAGAAATGAGTGTTACCTCCCTTTTTGGTTACACTGGCTAGGTCCTCTTTTGCGGTTTGCCTCGGGGTTCTCCCATGTTGGCAGATGGGTATGACGTGATGTCGTGCCGTGAATCATACGCCTTCTTTATTAGTATCTGGGGAAGCTTCCACGAGCCTCTGACACTCCTTCGATTTGCCCTTCCTGGAAGTACGGCAGGGCCTCGACTATCGCACCGCCGCTCTTGGAAATCGTGCTCCTTGGTATCTTTTTCTCGGTCGTACAGCAAGCCGGTAGGGGGAACGGTGCCTTGATGTGAGCTTTCCTTCTTCCTGGTGTGAATGGCAGCTGTGGGCATTAATGGTGACGTGGCGGGTGTTGTCGCACGGTCCTCGGGGGGCCCGCCACCGTCTTTGGATGGGAGGTGATGTTTTCTTAGCGGTTGATATCTTGATTTGCGCTGGGGGCCGAGCTGGAAAGATGGGACCTACTTGCAGGGGACCCACCTTGCAGCGGCTCAGATGCACAGAAAGGGGCCGAGCTCGGTACCAGGCCAGAGGGCTTAGCCTTGATCGAGCTCGGGGGCTGAGGTGGATGAGGTGCACCCAGGCCAGGGGACCCGGCCTCGAGGGGGCTCCTCGTGGCGGAGGAGGCTTGAGCTCGACTCCGGACCATGGGACCCGAGCTCGGGCTCGAGAGGTCTGCCTTTGGTGGGGTTGAGCTCGGCTCCGACCTAGGCATCCCGACCTAGCGGGGGACGGAGCCCGGCTTCGATGGGTGGCCCCGTTGGCATCGGGGAGCTCAGCCCGGCGAAGGGCCTGTGGCGGTAATCCGGGTGGCATCCAATGGGGGCTCCACGTCAGGCTCCTTGCTCCACATCAGCGATCTGCCACATCATATAACCTTTTAATAGTTATTCTTGTATTATTACATAATTTTAATAATAGATAAAATAAATATGCTCGTCTCAACCAATTCCAAAAAAGTTATCCAACAGGTATTCGAAGCATGACTCTATAAAGACTAGATTAAATGCAGGATTATCTTACGAGGCTCGTGATAGTTAGATGAGAGGCTCGTGATAGTTAGATGAGTGAGAGGTCAAAATCATTCTTTCCCGATGGTGTTGGATTGACGTACTCATTCTTTGATAGGAAAAGGCTACAAAACCTTGAATCAAATATTTTTTAGTAAAATAGGAGCCTGTGAGGATATCTACATCGGATTTATCCTCCTATCCTTTTTTTTAAAAAAAAAAATCATTCAAAATTTCTCATCATTCATGATGGCAAATCTAATAGATTCATGGTAAGCATAGAGACATGCATTATATATTTTCACATGGCCTTTGGAACTTGGAAGATGAAATTAAAATGGCATAGATAAGATCTAAGGCCAAATCAGTAAAATAAGAGTTCAAAATTGTTTCTTCATAGATTTTTTTGTGATGGTCATGGCTGAGTGCACAAATCGATCGAATGATGAATATATAATACTATAACCCCATAGTTGAATTACTAGACGAGCAAACATCGAGATACTTTTGTCGAAGGACAAGGAACAGATTAAAATCATATCAAAAAAAAACTCTAAAAAAAAAAATAAAATATTTGTCTAAAATTTAACAAATATCACATACCCACAACCGGCTCACATAATCAATATCACATAAAATAAATAATATATTCATACATATTAATACAATATATATTATTTATTTCAGAATGGATGACCTATCATGAATATGGCTGATATATAGAAAAGTATTCGGTAGGCTATCGATTCTTATTCAAGTACAGGTGCCATATGGCCAAGAGTCGAATACTTGTTCAAGGTACAGGATACCATACGGCCAGGAGTTGATCTCTTATTCAAGACATAAGATGCCAGACAGTCAAGAGCCAATTACTTATTTCAGGCATAGAATACCATATGGCCAAGAACCGATCACTTATTCCAGATATAAGATGCCATATAGCTAAGAGCCAGTCACTTATTTAAGGTACAGGGTGCCATACAGTCAGGAGTCAATCACTTGTTCCATGCACCAACTACGTAACTCATCGAACACGTGCTGATTGCATATCAAACTCATCGGACAGGTTTCGACCATTTGTCTGAGCCAGGTATAAAGTTCCATCTTCATTTAACATGAAAACATACCTTTAAAAGTCGCTAGAGCTGTTACGACAAGCGTAAAGTGGTTATCAAGAAGTATAGCAAACTACTTCATAACCGACCTCTAAAGGTGTAAGCGATTCAACTACTTTATTAATGGTGTAACCATCGCACAAACGGTTATAACTGTCTAACTAACTCAGTCCTCTAATTCTATAATAAAAGATTAAGAGGATCTCCCAATGATAACTTTTTGAATTCTCATTCTTTCTCCATTTTTTCTTATTGTTATCCCTTTCAAAGCTGACTTAAATATCGAAAGGTCTTCCGTTGGAGAAAATTCATTTATTTCTCCAACGATGAGGACTTCTTTTGTAAGTCAAGAAGCTCATTGGACCTACTACCAAGTCATTGGCAAATCATCGACCAACATTGTAGAGGTCCTCGAAAGTCCAATTCACTCCAACATAACTAGCTTAACCAGTTTAGAGAGGTGCAGTAATAGATTAATGCTAGAGGAAAAGACATGTGCCCAAATCATTCAAGAAAATGCCAAGAGGGAGATCTCCACTCAATCATACAACTCAACCATGATCCACTCAAAATGTACATTGTACTATGGAAGTTGAGGTATGGAATCCTCAGTCCACTTCTATTGCTGATCCAAGAATAGATGCTCTGATTGAGCATATTTAATTTTTGGTGAGCACTATCCATCACTTCTAACAATCTACTATCCATCCTCCTCCGCCGATGTAATCATCATATCAACCTCTCCACAAGGAGGAGGAGATCCGGCAATCAATTCTTCCTTAAGGAGGAAACCGTTGCCATCACACTCTTGAGGATTCCCAAAGGATTCAACTTCAGTGCATCCATCGAATCATCATTCTTAGCCATGGGACGATCATGAAAGGAAGGTTAAGGAGCTGGAGGCCAAACTTGGAGAGATTTCATGGGAGACCGCCATCGAAGCAACACCCATGACTCCAATACCAAATACCCTTCCTCTGAAGCAGTCATGAATGAACCAATCCCCCACCAATTCAAGATGATGTCAATCGTTCCCTACAATGGCTCCATTGATGTCGTCGACCACTTCGAGGGATACAAAGCTCTCATGAGGCTCCAAGGCATGTCAGACACTTTATCTTGTTTAGCTTCTTCAATCACTTTGAAAAAAGCTGCCAGGATGTAGTTCTTGAGCATGCTATCCGGATCCATCCACTCTATTCAACAATTGGGCTATTAGATGGTCACCCACTTTAAAAGCCATCGACCACCTCTCAAGAATGGTGATAATTTCTTCTCCCTTAAGTAAGAAGAAGAGATACTCAAAAATGATGAGGCACACTTCAACATAGCCACACTAGAGGTCAGAGACCTCAATAATCCATCGTAATGTCAATCCTGAAGCGAGGACTCTGGAATGGTCACCTGAGTTTTTTCTTGGATAAGAAATTTTTTAGAAGTTATGCTGAGCCACTTGAACATGCAAGAAAGTATGCTCAAGCTAAAGAAAGATTGTTCCTCCATCGAAAAGATGAAGGAAATAAAGATAGCAGGAAGAAGTGGGCTCACGGTAAAGAAACTCATGCCTAACAAGAGCCGCTAGACCCATGAAGAACTTAAAGCCAAATCTCCCTAGCTATCAGTTTAACAGCTATACCCTCCCTGACTGCCTCTCAATCTCAGATCCTGATGGAGATTAAGAATAAGGACTTCTTCTGCCAACCATTGTCTATGAGAGATCTGCCTAGGAAGTGAGACAAGAATAAGTACTACTACTATCATAGAGATCGTGAGCATGATACAAAGGAATGCCGATAGTTGAAGCTGAAAATTGAAAACCTGATCTGCAAGGGCTACCTCAATAATACATAGATACCTAGAAGAAAGAAGAGACCCGTCTAGCACGTTCCAAGCATGGAGCTGAATTGGATAACTTACCAACTAAGGGGACGATCAGTATGATCTGGGGCCTCTCCATGACTGGGGCCAAGGAGGCAGAATGAGGAGCTACCAAACAAAAGGCACCAAGCGGAGCTGACCACCTCTCAAAATATTATTACTTTTTTCAATGAGGATGTAAAAGGGGTTCAACCCCTTATAATGATATAGTTGTTGCCTCTATGACAATAGCCATGTATGATGTAAAGAGAATTCTAGTTGATAATGGAAGCTATATCGATGTCTTATTCTATGATACTTTTCAGAAAATGAAATTACCACTTGATAAGTTGAAGAAGGTTTACACCTCACTTACTAGGTTCCGTGGGAACTCAATTATCATAAAAAAAAAAAAATTCTTTATAGGTGACTGCAAACTGACCACCTAAATAAATAATAATTCAAATGAATTTCTTAGTGGTTCAAATATTATCAGCTTATGATGCCATCCTTGGATGACTAGGTTGAATGTGCTAAAAGCAATAGTCTCTACCTACCACCTGCTTGTTTGCTTCCTGACCAGATATGGAGTCAGGGAGGTCAGGGAAGATCATATGCTAGCAAGGTAGTGCTTTCTTATGACTGCAAGGCTCCAAAATAGATCGGAACCCCACCAGCTGATGACTTAGATGTCAGAGAAGGCGTTGCTACAAGCAAAGGGGAACCTGCTGAACAGTTGATAAGTATCCTACTAGGAGATGACCCAGATAAAGTAGTATAGATCGGCTCTCTTTTGGCTCCTAAAAGAGTTAAAGAATGGTAATCCTCTTCCTCCAAGCTAATGCCAATATTTTTGCTTGGACCATTGCCAATATGCATGGCATACAAGTCGATGTCATCATCCACAAGCTCAACATGGACCATATTATTCCTTGTTAAACAAAAGAAAAGAAGCTTCACTCCAGATGGCAAAAGGTCATTGAAGACGAGGTAGACAAGCTCCTAAAAGCAAGCTTCATCAAAGAAACCTATTATACATATTGGATAGCTAATGTAGTGTTAATCAATAAGACAAATGACAAATAGAGAATCTGCATCAATTATATAGATCTCAATAAAGCTGTCCCAAAGATGACTATTCTCTACCAAGAGTTGACTAGTTGGTAGATGCTACATCCGGATATGAATTACTTAGCTTCATGGATGCTTTTTTGAGAAATAGCCAGTTCGGATGGCAAAAGAAGATGAAAAGAAGGCAACCTTTGTCACAAACAGAGGGCTCTTTACTATAAGATAATGCCTTTGGGGCTAAAGAATGTTGAAGCCACTTTTAGTGCCTGGTCAACAAAATTTTCAGGAACCAAATTGAAAATAACATAAAAGTCTATGTGAATGATATGCTTGTTAAGAGTATAGGAATTGATCATTACATAGCCAACTAGAAAAAGCTTTTAATGAATTAAGGTGACATCAAATGAAGAAACTCAATCCAAATAAGTGCACATTTATTTTCACATCAAAGAAATTCTTAGGCTTTATGATAACTTAGAGAGAAATTAAGACCAACCCTAAAAAGATTCGAGCAATTTTGGAGATGAAACATCCTTGAAACAAAAAAGAAAGTTTAGTGTCTAATTGGTTGGATCACTTGACTAAGTTGGTTCATCTCCCAATCAATCGAGAAGTGCCTATCATTCTTCAAAATCCTAAAGCATACCGACAACTTCGAGTGGTTGGATGGCTATTGATCAACTTTTGAGGATCTAAAGAAGTACCTTGATTCTCCACTATTATCAAGGCCAAAGATAAGTGAGAAACTTTACATTTACCTATCTGCTTCTCCTAACATAATTAGCTCTATTTTGATGAGAGAAGATATAAGTATATAAAAGCTTGTCTATTATAACAGCAAAATATTGAGAGATGTAGAAACTAGATATTTTAAAATAGAGAAAATGATGTTTGCTTTTCTCACTATATCAAAAAGACTTCGACCATGCTTCTAGTCCTACATAATAGTCATTTAACAGATCAGCCTTCAAAATCTATTCTTTAAAGGCCTAATATATCGGGATGTCTCTTCAAGTGGGCTATTGAATTAGGAAAGTTTGATATTAAGTACAAGCCTCGCCCCAACATGAAAGTACAAGTCTTTATTGATTTCATCATTGAATATACTATATCTGATAAAGGATAGATAGAAAATATATCAAAACCAAAATCGACCACTCCATCCAAGGAAGCAAAGCTAGATTGATCCTCGCCAACCCAGATGGGATAGTGATGGAATATGCCTTAAGAAAGGTTGTTGCACTGCCAACAATGAAGCTGAATATGAGACTTTAATAGATAGCTTAAATATAGCCAAAGATATCAACATCAATCAGATCAAAGTCCTCTTTGACTCATAATTGATCATCGCACAAGTACGAAGAGAATATAAATCTAAAGAGTCAACTATAATTAAATATCTTCAGAAGATCAAGGAGTTAAACTCAAATTTTAGAAATCTAGAAATTTGGTAGATACCCAAGCCTGAAATATCCGAGCAGATGCTCTATCATATCTTGTTACTTCAAACTGTTCAAACCTTCCAAGAGGAGTCTATCAAATACTTAAAGATTTTCAATATAGAAGAAGTTTATATTGTTGCTCAGGTGGAACATAAGCCATGCTGGATTGATTCGCTTATCAAATTTCTTGAAAAAGGGAGATCTTTTAGCCAATGAAAGAGAAACCCAAGGAATCAAAAGACAAGCTCTATGGTACATCCTCTTAAATGGACAACTTTACAAAAATCTTTTACTAGGCCTCTACTCTGATGCATGCACCCTTCAGAAGCTAAATATGCTCTCTAAAAAGTTCACGAAGGTATCTGCGATAGTCATATCGAAGGAAGGTCACTAGCCTACAAGGTTCTCAGGAAAAGATTTTACTGGCCTACTATCATGGAAGATGCCATGGACTTTGTTCAAAAATATAAGTGGTGCCAGAAGTTTGCTAATATTCAAAGAAAGCCATCTGTGCCTATCACTCAAATTCTAGTACCTTAGCCATTTGATATGTGGGGAATCGATATCCTCGGACCTTTTCCAATGGCATCAAGGCTAAGAAAGTCTTATTAGTAATAATTAACTACTTCACCAAGTGGGTTGAAGTTGAACCCTTGCCAATTCAAATTACTTATGTACATTATCTTCAATAATGGAAGACAATTTGATAACAAGAAGTTTCAAGAATCCTATTCAAGTCTACATATAAATAGAGGTTCATATCAATACGACACCATAGATAAATGGGAAGATGGAAATAACTAATTAGACCATCCTTCAAGGCCTGAATTCTAGGCTTGACAAAGCAAAAGGCCTCTGGGCCAATGAGTTGGACAATGTTCTATGGTCCTTCCGATTAACTCCTCGTATCTCAATGGGTAAAACACCTTTCAAGCTAACCTACAAGATAGAAACAATCATATCCATAGAAATCGGCCTGGTTTCCAATAAAGTAAAAGGATATAATGAAACTACAAATCAAGAAAGATTGTGAGTAGGTCTCAACTTCTTGAAAGAAGCCCGGGGAAAGGCTTACATCGGAATGGTAACCTATAAGTAGAAGGTGCCCGATACTATAACTCTATGATCAAAACTAAAATCTTCCAACAAGGAGATCTGGTCTTTAGGCTAGCTAAAGTCTCGAAGCCATTAGAATTAGGAAAAATATTACAAAATATCAAAGGTCATTAGACCTAGGGCATATAACTTGGAAAATCTAGATGGAACTTTGATTTCAAGATCATGGAATTCTGATAATTTGAAAAATATTATCAATAATTTTTAAGAAAATATATTTTTATTATTTTTATCAAAATGATCAAGTAAAGTGGTATAGGTTTGTCCATAACTTTCATCAGCTATTCTTTATCAAAATGATCAATCGAGTAAAGTGGTACATGTTTGCCCATAACTTATGATGAGCTATTTTCTATCAAAGTGATCAGGTAGAATGGTACATATTTACACGTAACTTTCAATCAGCTATTCTCTACCAAAGTATTTAAGTAGATCTGCACAGGGTTTATCCGTAACTTTCGATTAGCTATTCTTTACCAAAATGATCGAATAGAGTGGTGCAGGTTTATCTATAACTTCAATTAGCTATTCTTTATCAAAGTGATCGAGTAGAGCGACACAGATTTGTCCATAATTTTTATCAACTATTCTTTATTAAAGTGATTACATAAAATAGCACAAGTTTTTTCATAACTTTCAATCAACTATTTTTACTAAAACAATTAAGTAGAGCAGCATTGATTTATCCTTAACTTTCAATCAGAAATTCTTTATCGAAGTAATCAGATAGGCACAGGTTTGTTCAGATTTTTGATCAAGTATCTTTTATTTGATATTATTTATTTAAGTGATCAGATAGGTACAGGTTTGCTCAAATTTTTGATCAGGTATCCTTAATTTAGTATTCTTTATCAAAGTGATCAGATAGGCACAGGCTATCCTAATTTATGATCAGGTATCCTTATCTGGTATTCCTTATCAAAGTGATTGGAGGTGATCAGATATTATTCCAAAGTAATTGGAATTATGTCTTAAAAAAGTAATCGGATACTCTTATGTCAAAGAAGTAATTAAATATTCTCTCTTCAAAGTGATTGAATAAAAGGATACAGGTTTGTCCAAACTTCTATTTGAGTATTTTTTATCCATTATTCATGTCAAAGTATTCTCCATCTAGGATTTTCAATTAAAAACTTTATATTAGAGTAATGAAAGTAATCTAAAAAGGCTTGAATAGCCTATGCATCCTCCAAAAAATGATCAAAAGTATTACTAAAGCCGATCAATAACTTGATTATTATCTATATACTTCTAATGGCATCTCAGATAAATATCTTTGAATTTAGTGAGTATGTACAACTTCACATACATAGAAAACAAGAAAGTGAAAACATCTTTCCAATGATTTCAGAAAGTGAAAACATCTTTGCAAATGAAAGGCCAGAACCCTATTATCAAGCTACTCGGAGATAGATCATTATCAACTAGAAGGCCAGTATCTGCTATCTCTATTCCTATGTCCAAGATGGCATTGATAGCTACTACAAAAGAATACAGGTCTTCCCCTAAAACCTCCTCTATCAATGATTGAACATCCAAGTCCATCAATCTAAGAACATTTGGATCAATATTTGAGAAGAACTTCTTTGCCTTCTGGATGCACCAATCAAAGCCCAGCTCGAAAGCGAAAATGAATGCTCCCATAATCTCAAAATTGCTATAAATCTTCTAACTGTCGATTTCACAATTCCAATCTCTTGAACCTCAGTGGAAGTCCTCAAAACATCACCAACCTCTTTTCCAAGCAATTCTTCTAAGTCGATCATCAAAGAAGGCTCGCCAACCTCTTTTTCAAGTACTTTCTCTAGCAAATCAATTATTGATGAAGGATCGCTGACCACTTTCTCAATGTTCTTAGAAAAAACTTCTTGTCACTCCCCAATAGCAAACATTATATTAAGCACTCCATTTACTACTGTAGCCACCATACTATCATATGCCCTACAAGTAATTTTACATTGTTGCAAGCTTTCAAAATATCATAAAAAGAAAAAACACAATTGATAAAAGAACTTTTATTGTTCCAAATATGTTTTTACAAAATAAAAGAAGTCTTAAGTTTCCAGTGGAAGGAATACAAGTTAAGAAGAAAACTAGAAGAGACAAATATATATATACGGGGATAGACCCTCATACTTCTATCGAATGCTTGGTTGGAGCTTTTAGCTGGGCATCCATGGGTAATTCAGGTGCCTGAGCTACTATTGCAGCCTCAAAAATGGTTGGAGGAGGATATCAGCAGAAGTACCGATGACTTGGATCTCTGTGGCTTCCTCAATAATATCCTCGACTGTTATTGCTACTTCATCTATTGCCAAGATACTGAAACTTGGTACAAGGAGAGAAGCATTAGAATCTAAAAGGAGTTCCTTCACCTTTTTTTTATAATCCTCAAATCTCTCATGGAAGACATCCAGTGACTCATCGATAAGGTCATCCAAAAATTGGTCAGATGACTTATACTCTTTAATGACCTTTTTCTTGGCCTTTACAATCTCCTCCTATAACTTTTCTTTTCCTTCTCGAAGCTTTCAAATGGTAACCCTACCTACTTTGACCTCCTTGTTTGTATCAAAGAGGTCGGTCTTTAGCTTAGTTATCTCTATGAAGGTACTGACCTCTAGTTCAGTATTTTTGGCCTCACCATCTTCTTCTAGGCCTCCTCTATATCTCTTTGGGCTTCTGTAGCTTTTGCCTGAGCAATGACTGCTTCCTCCTCATCAATCACCCTCTTTGCAACTTCCTAGGCCTCCAATAACTTGTTTTCCATATTGTCTTTAATATCATCATATGTGATGATGAATTATTTGAGATGAATGATATTGAAAAAAAGCTGAAATAAAAGAAGTGAAAGATTAATATGAAAAAGGTAAAAGAAAATAAAATAAATAGAAAAGAAATTATCTGATAGATTCTAAGGCAACTATTGCTAAACACTTGGAAAAATGGGCAGGTTCCCTACTCTTTCCTATTAGTAGAGAGCATGATTATCTCTAAAAGATCTTAAGTGAACTTTAGGTCACTGCAAGTAGAATCATTTGCTTTCAGTTCCATGTTTGTAGGTCATCAGGGTGATCGGACAACCCGAACGACATCACTGGACTAGCTGGCAAAATCAGCCAAATAGTTTTTGATGACCTGGTTGGACTGGTCATCAAAAAAGCGGGTACAAGCATGGGAGCTTCTACCAGCAAGGAGATTGGCTACTTCTTATTGTGGGAGTCCTCTTGGAAGACATCGGTAAAGAAGCCTCATCAAGCTTCTTCTTCTTCTTTGCTTTGAAGGCATTGTTCATCCCTTTTCTCTTTACCACCTACTAAAGTCTTTCATAGCCTATCTTCCCCATTTCTACAAACATAATAATGGAAGTCATCATCAAAAGATTGGCAGAATCTGATGACTTAATAAAAGAGAGAGAGAGAGAGAGAGAGAGAGAAAAGAAAGAAGAGAACTTAAGGTGATCAGATATACTATGAGGAACTACTGAGCTAATTGTTGACTATAGTCTTGTGATGCGGGGGCTAATTAGCATGCAAGAAGATTTTCATGGATTCATCATTAAGTTAATATTTTAATTTTCAAATTTCAAGTCAAATAGATAAAAGGGTGATCCTATAGAAATACTAGATCGCAAGCATGCAAAAGAGACCCTCAAAAGAAATAAAAACAGGACCACCAGGGCTAAGAAATCCCGATAGGATTAGCTTTTCCGTAATATCAAGATCTAGAGAGCTAAAGGGTGTGTACTATGCAATATTTGCTGCTGCTTTCATGAAGGGATCACTCCTCGCTCCCGGATGCAGCCTGGAAGGTCAAGCCAAAAATCGATGGATCTGTCGGCTTTTTATCTCTAACCCGACGGCTAGGCAAACGAACTCCGATTTGTGTGAAACTTGAGGGATCTACAAAACACCAAACAAGGAGTTAGATGTGATGGGAAACTTGCTAGATTGATAAAGGAACAAAGGAAAGAGAGATAGGATGGGGTGGCTGGAAGATGGCTTGAAGAAGGTGGGTGTCCAAGGTTGAAGAAGGTTGGATAGATAGGGCCTCACACCCCTTGATGCTCAAAGAGCAAAGGCAAGCGGGTCTCTCACCTACTCCTCACGAAGGTCGATGCACAAAGGCAAAGGCAATAATAAGAAAAAACTCTCAACTTTTCATTAATCATAACATTTCATGAATAAGTGTTTTTTTTTTTATATAAAGGGATCCCTTATATAGAGTCATGAGACGTAGGGCCAAGCAAATGAAAACAAGAAAATAAAGGGGCGCCCACTTTCTTCCTAAAGTGTGGGGCTGAATACATGAAAGAAATCACTTTCATGCCAAACAAAATTCCTTCCAAACATGGTAGGTAGTGGACGGTCAAGAGAGGACCATGAGGGGCACCAAATAACTTCCATCTTGGGCTTGGGATAGTCCACAACATTCCTAAGCAAGCATCCATGAATCTGGGGATTGAAATATATCCATTAGCATGTGGACTTGGTATGCTTGGGGCATGGAAGGGGTGTGCTGGCGTGTGGACATCAACTCCTCATGCATGGGTCAACTTCATGATCCTCAAGTAATCCTAGGATGGTGCAATCCAGGGTGTGACTGGGACTCCACGCGGCTACTGAGGTGGCACACTGGGTGTGGTCCTTCACATGCTTGAGTCTTCTCTGACTAGACTTAACTCAATAAACTAGACATTATTACAATACTCAAAATGATAAATAGCTCCACATGAGTTGACTCAACCAACTTAGCTCAACTGAGCTGACCATTTCCCAAGACTGATCCAAAATCCTAATGGTATGGATTGAACTCTAAATACAGGACTCGGATATAATAAGGATCAAAAACAGAACTCAAGGGCCCAAAATAGGACTCAGATAGGCTCACTTGAGCTTAATTAAGCTCAACCCTAATTACAAGACTCAAAGGGCTAACAGGACTAGATTTTTAGATAAAATTAAAAATTGGTTAAGGAACTGAAAGATCTCAAAATTCAGGAATCCATAGTGACTAGGGTTGATCCTGATGTCCCCATCAATTCTCCCAGGATGGGAGAAACTCGATCCTATCGAGTAAGGGTCAATCTTGTGCAGGTAAAAGGGTTGGGTTGTGATGCTGCGGGTCCTCTCGAGGGATCCACAAACATTCAGAGTCTGGTCGGCCTTGCCATCGAACCAAATGATATGGATAGCCTTGGTCCCGAGTCATCATAGCTTGGCCGTCCAGGTCATGCTCGATCTGTATTCCTCTCTTAAGGCAATTTAATGGACACTCAGGTAAGGATTCTCTCTCGAGAATAGGGTGAGATCCAAAAATCTCACTGGGTGTCATTGCTGGTGCCCTATGCACAACTAGGCTCGAGATATTGAAAGTCGAGCTAATGCCAAAATCTGGGGGTAACTTAAGCACAAAGGCACTAGGGTCAACTCTCCTTATCACTTGTAAGGGTTCAGCTTCACAGGCATGTAGCTTCTTAATGGCTCCCAGAGGAAACCACTCAGTCTAGACCTAATCTCTACATGATCTCCCTCAGCATACTCTTTGACTTGATATCGGGAATTAGCCATGTTATTATTAGTGTTCAAGTAAATGCTAGTATCCTGATGCAGATGCTGTGCAGAGATCAATGCAGGTGTGAACAGTGGGATTATGCCTAAGGATCTTTTAGGATCGAAACTAGATAGCACCTCAGTATCTATATTCACTTCATCCCTTATGCTAAGGAAGTAGACCCAAAACTCAATCCACCTTTCAAATTTCAAACTTAAAATTTTTTCGGAATCATAAAACCTGAAGGTCCTATGGTATGGGTACAGTAAGTTTCTTAGGGGCAGTAAATATCCTCTCCAGAACTGTAGGACATGAATTGTAGCATGGAAGTCTTTAGGGTAGACATGGTTCAACAGGCTCCTATGTTTAAAAAAAAATTGATGGCTTATCTGTCCTAACCATGTTTGGCACTAGGGTGGTCTATAGGCACTAGTTCTAGAGTAGGCTGGGAATCCATTACTAGTGGTAGGTCATCAGGAAGGTCTTTGGGAAGCTTACCTGAAAGTCCTCTAAAATAATATCAACTTCCTGGGATTGTTCCTTAGGGATTGGTTCCTGGACCTCCTCAATGGACAATTCTGGTGGACCCTCACTCTCATCAACTATGTTGATCCTGGCTCGGTTACTTCTTCTCCAAATTCTTTAGTGGGTTCAGGATTTTTTCTGTTAGGTCCTCAGGGGTCACTTTCTTGCTCTAGGCTCAAGTCATACATATCTTCTTTAGACTCTTCAATGGGCTCAGGAGTTTCTTTTCCTAGATTTTCAATGATTCAACCTCTTCATACTCCTTGATCAGACTTAAGTCAGTCTCATACACCTCTTCTTCAGGTTCAGCAATGGGTTCGGACTCGTCCTCTTCTAGCTCTCCTATATGTAAGGCTTTGGTTGGACATTGGCTAGCATAGTGTCTCGGTTTGTGGCATCTAAAGCACGTGGTGTTGAGACTTCTCTGAACCTCTAGTGATTTGCTCTTATTCTTCTCTAGCTCCTCAACCTGGGGATACCCTAAGTCTTGAATATCAGTGCAATCAATTTGAACTTCAAGGTCTTCACTCCTATCATTCATGGGAACTAGTGGGATACTGGACTCGGGTCGGCCAGGGTCGAGTCGGCTCGGCCTGGGTCAGCTCGGGTTGGCTTGGCTAGGACCTGGTCTTCGATTAGGGGCACTAGTCCTAATGGGCTCAGGTCGACTAAGGGGGACCTGTCTAATATTTGGCTTGCACTCTGGGATGGTAGGGGTGGGTCGACTAAGGGGTAGTGGACTAATACTAGGCTCATATCTAGGGGTAATGATCTTATGAGGTTCAGGTTGACAAGAAAAAACCTGACTGGTACTAGCTGATACCTAGGGGTATGGGTTCCTTGGGCTCATAGGACATGGGCTCAGACCTATGGGTCATGCATTTATTGGATCTGGGTGCAAAGGGGCTAGGTTCATAGGTTCTGGGTTTACAGGACCTGGGTAGGTACTTTTATATAAGTTTGCTTTTCATGGCTCTCCAGGTAGTTATGGGTACTTCTTCTTCTAGTCTAGCCATTCTCTCAAACTTATCCCAGTCTACCTTAGCCTAGCGAACTAACTAGCTTTAGTAAACTTGAACTGACCTCTTTCAGAATACATATCCATATTTCTTTCAAAATACAGGTTCATATTCCTTTCCCAATTAAGATAATCCTCAAACTCAGGATCACCACCAAATTTAGGTACTTCTGTGAATTTATAATTGGTTTTCTCTACACTAAGATCCAAGATTGGTACAGGGTGTGAGGTTCTCCTAAGGTTAGGCTCCGAGTATGGGTCAGGGTGTTGGGCTCTCCTAGGATTGGGATCCAAGTATGGGTCTTGGTGTGGGTTTTCTCTAGGGTTCCTAACCAATCTCCCACTCGGTCGAACCTCTGGTTCATCTAGGTAAATGATTGGGCCATCTACTCAGTGAGGGATCTTATATGGGCTTCAAGATTAGAATTATCCATAGGTTCAGCCGACTATAGGTATGGTGGATGATATGAGACTCCTGACCTAGTGCACATGCAAGACTCAAAGGACAAATCGACTACGGTTTCCTAAACCTGGAGCCCAAACAGAATGGGTCAACTCAACTTACACACAATATAACACCTAATCCTTCCACGGGCTAGGTAAGAGATGAGGTGGTGGGAGGCCCCCCTGCTTTCACAGGGACCCAATTAAGTAACTATCAGTATGCTTAGGGTGTTTGCCTCTGGATCTCTAGCCTTAGACACCCGCTTCCAGTAATAGGTGAGGTATTGGGTGCACTAGTCTTCCCACAAGATTCGAACCCGACCTGTTGGTGTCCCTAAACCGCTTTAGGTTGCTACTTGATTTTAATTAGGCTTGGATTTGAATGCAAGGATTATTGTTTAGGGCTAAGGAGAGGTGATCAAATCCTCCCCCATCTGACATGGTAAAATTGTCCTTAATGTAACTTATGCATATGATGTCACACATATGAAACCTAATTGATGCAATATATTTTTTTTGTATTTTTAGTTTTTTTTAAAAGAAATATCTTATGCAGGAAATTAAGTAATATGCAAGAAATATGCATAAAAATTAAAATAGGCAAGAATTATGCAAAGAACCCTAAACATGCTAAAATTATGCTTGCTGAAATTAGGGGCAAAAATTTTCTTAGGTAGAAATAGGCTTGTAAAAAATCTATAATTTGAAATAAATTATGAAAAAATATTTATAAGTAAAAATCAAACATGATGAATGCATCAAAAAAAGAATCATATTTTTATCAGATACCTATATATAGAAACAATTATTTGAACAGACCATATACAGGAATTATGATATGCAGAAATTAAGCCCTAATCAAGCTCTGATACCAAATGATGCGGGAGCCAATTAGCATGCAAGGGAATTTTCATGGATTTAGCATTAAGTTAAGATTTTAATTCCTGAATTTCAAGTCAAATAGATAAAAGGGTGATCCTATAAAAATTCTAGATTACAAGCATGTAAAAGAGACCCTCAAAAGAGATAAAAACAAGATCGTCGAGGCTAAGAAACCCGGTAGGGCTTGCTTTCTGCAATATCAAGATCTAGAGGGCTAGGGGATGTGTACCAGGCAATGTTTGCTACTGCTTCCATGAAGGGATCACTCCTTGCTCCCGGATGCGGCCTAGAAGGTCAAGCCAAAAACTCGCGGATCCGTCGGCTTTTTATCCGCTGACCCAATGGCTAGGCAAACGACTCCGATTCACATGAAACTTGAGGGATCTGCAAAATACTAAATAAGAAGTTAGATGTGATGGGAAACTTGCTATATTGATGAAGGAACAAAGGAAAGAGAGATAGGATGGGGTGGCTGGAAGATGGCTTGAAGAAGTTGGGCGTCCAAGGTTGATGAAGGTAGGATAGATAGGGCCTCACACCCCTCGATGCTCAAAGAGCAAAGGCAAACGGGTCTCTCACCCACTCCCTCACGGAGGTCAATGCACAAAGGCAAAGGCAATGATAAAGAAACTCTCAACTTTTCATTAATCATAACATTTCATGAATAAGTGGTTTTTTCATACAAAGGGGTCCCTTATATAGAGTCATGAGACTTAGGGCCCAAGCAAATGAAAACAAGGAAATAAAGGGGCACCCACATTACTTCCTAAATTGTAGGGCTGATACATGGAAGAAATCACTTTCATGCCATTCAAAATTCCCTCCAAACATGGTAGGTAGTGGGTGGCCAAGGAGACCATGAGGGGCACAAATAACTTCCATCTTGGCTTGGGGTGGTCCACAACATTCCTAAGCAAGCATCCATGAATCTGGGGATGAAATATATCCATTGGAATGTGGACTTGATGTGCTTGGGGCATGGAAGGGGTGTGCTGGCATGTGGACATCAACTCCTCATGCATGGGCCGACTTCATGATCCTTCAAGTAATCTTAGGATGGTGCAATTTAGGGTGTGACTGGGACTCCACGCGGCTACTGAGGTGGCACACTAGGTGTGGCCTTCACATGCTGAGTCTTCTCTGACTAGACTTAACTCAATAAAACTGGACATGATTACAAGACTTAAAATGATAAATGGCTCAACATGAGTTGACTCAACCAACTTAGCTCAACTGAGCTGACCATATTCCAAGACTGATCCAAAACCCTAATAGTATAAATCGAACTCAAATACAGGACTCTGATATAATAAGGATAAAAAATAGAACTCAAGGATCCAAAATAGGACTCAAATGGGCTCACTTGAGCTTAATTAAGCTCAACCCTAATTACAAGACTCAAAGGCTAACAGGACTAGATTTTTAGGCAAAATTGAAAATTGGTTAAGGAACTGAAAGATCTCAAAATTCATGGACCCATAGTGAACTAGGATTGATCCTGATGTCTCCATCTCTTGATTTTGATGAATAACAAAATACTTAAGTATAATAGTATTAATATATTTAAAAGTGTTTATCAAATCAGGTACTCATTAATATTGAAAGATTGAAAAGATTGTCATTTAGTTAAAGAAGCCATGAAATTTCAAGTTAAATGGGCATTGGTACATAAGAATAACCTTGAAGAACTCAATCCTAAGTTTGAAGAAGTTTCAGCAGAGTTTCAGCAAAGTTTCAAGAAAGTTTCAGTCAAGTGTCGACTCATGGAATAGCAAGTGTCGACTCATGGAATAACAAGTGTAGACTCATGAATAGCATGTGTCGACTCAAGGCCTAAGACAAAATGATACAGAACATGTTGAGTTTCAAGACTTTCCTTAAGTATCGACTCATGAAAGCCAAGTATCGACTCAAGTGCCAACTTACCAAAGAAGTGTCGACTCACCTGAGATTTTCAGAGAGCTTCAGAGGACTTTTTTGTTCTTGAGTCGACTCATGGACCTGAAGTGTTGACTCATGACCTGAAGTGTCAACACTTGAATGGACGACAGCTCTGCAACGGCTAATTTTCTGAAGAGCAGAACTTTCCTACAATATTTGTAATGGCTAGTTTTTCCTCTTCAATGGTCTCTAACGGTCATTTAAGATTTGGAGAGCTATATAATCATCACAAATCAAATAGGGAGGTAATCCTTTGAGAGAAAAATTCCATATACTTTAAGGATTCCTATTTTGAGTATTTTGAGCCTTTAAGCATCTAATTTCAAAGAGATTCCAAGTCCACATCTCTAAGCTTTATTCAAAGGCTTCAACAAATTGAAGACAAGTTTCTTCATCAACTTCTAAGAGCTTCAAAAAGATATTTGCTTTTACTAGAAAGCTTTATTGTATTCTTTATTTTATTCTTACTTTGTTGTATTAGGTTGTTGGTGAGCCTTGTAAAACCAACGTAGGTTGTTGGTCAGCCGTAAAACCAACGTAGATTGTTGGTCAACCAATAAAACCAACTAAGTTGTTAGTGAGCCGGAAAACCAACGAAATTTTTGGTTAGCCTTGTAAAAACCAAGGGGTTTTGACTTGTGAGCCCATGAAAATAGTTGGGTTTTGATTAGTGAGCCCAGAAAACTAATCGATTGTAATCTTGGTGATTATAATAAAAACCAAAAAGAACTTAGGAAGTTGATGTAGGTGCCTTGGAGTGCACCGAAACCATATATCTTTGTGTTTGTGATTGCTTTTTACTTTACTTGCATTTACTTTATTGTTTCCACTGCACATCATTATTAAGCACACAAACACTTGATTTGAATTAATTTGAATTGGCACATACTTGTTTAAATCATTGCTAATATAGCTTTTAAAACCCAATTCAACCCCCCCTCTTGAATAGCATCACTGGGCAATGCTAATGCGTGTATCATACAGTGCCTAGTAGGATAGAATATTTTTAACTTTGAAATCTCAACATCGAGCAACTTGTGGAAATGCTCCAAATCTTCTTTCAAAGATATTTTATTAAGATTAGGTTCAAGTTGAACTCTACCCTCGGAGGATCTAATATGTAATGTTGATCGGAGAAAATAAAAAAATATCTATTCTTCCATCCATGGATAGTGGAAGGAATACCTTCTATATGCTTATAAGATTGTCTATGGGCAAAGTAGTACCAGTCCTTATCATAAGGATGAGACTTCAGCATAAAAATAGTGCTAAATAGAGGTCTTTGTTCTATACTACATAAATCATAAGTAAGCATGAAGCTTATAATGACCCAAGCCATTCGGAGAAAATTAGATAGGGTTACTATATAAAATCTAAAATATTGATGATAAAAAGATGAGAGGAACCGTACACCAGCTTCGAATGCATCTTCGTAAAAGGTGATGCATCCAAGAGGAAAAGACATGATACTATCGTTAAGTCCTAGGACGGTCATCCTAAAGTCATACAGAATAGAATACATACTCCTAGTCTCTCAAGGTCTACTTCATAAATTTAGATCTCCCCATCTCAGGGCCTAGAAACCCTCCTATGTCGTTTAATGAGAACTTCAAGAGGATCAGGGCATCCTTCCTCAGTTGGGATTGGATCCACTAAAGTTACAATAGGATCTACCTTAGCCTTCACCTTCCTAACAGCCTTCTTCTCCTAGGGGCCATGGATGCTAAGTAGGAAATTAAAGGAGGGAAAAACTAACCTAAGTCTTCCAGAGTGGATAAGACAAAGCTTGAAGATGATCGTTGTTTGTCCTTAGAAGATGAAGGCAAAGAAGCAAGAAGACAGAGATCTAATCAAAAAGTCAAACTACTATTTATAAAGGTATCCGATGGTCTGAATTAAATCGATCTCACCACTAGAAGATTTCCATGTCACTCGATCCTCAACTTAAGGTATGGGCCAGTCTCTCCTTGATGCATGGATCTTCTTTATTGGATGGGAGGTAGGCCCCTCGAATTAAGGGGTCACTGTCATTTTGGAAAATCTCCCATTATAGAGCCTCATTATTACTTTTATGAAAAGTACACACCACATTTAATACCATATAGTAAGGCAACGATTCGAAAAGATATTGTTTGTCTTTTTCTTATAAGAAAGCTCACAGTCTCTTCGGTGTTCTTCCAGTTTGAGTCAAGTAAATCTACCTCGAACTCGAAAGTAGGGACAACTGTTACTAGAAGGATGACATGTCTCAAGTAATGACTGATATATAGAAAAGTGTTCAGTAGGCTATTAATCTCTTATTCAAGATACAGGATGCCATACAACTAGGAATCGATCAGTATTTTAAAGCACAGGATGCCATACGGTTAGGAACTGAATACTTAATCAAGGCACAGGGATCCAAATGGTCAAGAGCCAATCTATCATTTCAAGCAAAGAGTGCCATGCAGCCAAGAGCTGATTCTATTCAAGGCACAGGGTGCTATACAGCCATGAGCCGATCATTTATTCTAGACATAGGATGCCATGTGGACAGGAGTCGATCACTTATTTGCAAGCATAGGGTGCTATGTGGCCAAGTGATGTTCACTTATTCCAAGCACAAGGTACCATACGACCAGGAGCCAATCACTTATCCCAAGTGCCAACTACCTAACTCATCAAACAACTACTAATTATGTATCAAACTCATTGAACATGTTGGACCATTTGCCTGAACCAGGTACAAAGTTTTATACTTCATTTAACATGAAGCACATACCTCTTAAAGTCATTAGAGCCATTAGACAAGGTTGGTCAAGTAGTTATCAAGAAGTGTAATAGACCATGTAACAAATCACTCCACAAACCGATCTCTTAATGGCCTAACAAACTTAACCACTTTCTTAATGCTGTAACCATCTCATAAACAGTTATAAGCATCTAACTAAGGCCCTCTATTTTTATAAATAGGAGATTGAGGGGATCTCACGGGATAATCTTTTGAATACTCATCTCTTTCCATTTTCTTCTTATCATTCTTCCTTTCAAAGTGACTTAAGCATCGAAAGATTTTTCGTTGGAGAAATCACATCTATTTCTCCAATATTGAGGACTTCTTTGCAGGTCAAGAAGCTCATCGAACCTACCACTAAGGTTGTTGCCGCCAAGACCGTCATGGCCCGTAGCTGCTGCCGGCACCGGAGTGCGCTCCCTTCGCGGCCTATCAGTCCTCTGCTCCTAGACCTGCGAAACAGGGGTTAGTGACCCGGGCCGGGATTTTCGGCGAGGGCACTTCGATGGTCAGTCAGTGATGATCCAGGAGAACAGATCCTCCTGGCCGGCCCCTCTTGATGGACTCCATACTAGGAGGAGTGAAAGATGTGTGGAGGCGAAAACGTAACAGGGGGAGACTAATAATGAGGATAGAGGGTTTTCCCTGTTACTCCGCTTCTTCTTGTTTCCCTTGTTTCCCTCAGCTGTGATTTTGGTGGTGGCGCTTCGCCCTCTTGGTCAGCTTGCACTTGTGTTGGTGGTGGATTGTTGTTGTTACCTCTCCCCTTTTGGGGTGTCGACAGTTCTTTGTAGTTAAAAATTAGTCGTTTGGAGCTCGCCTCGGGATCCTCGCTGGGTTGGCAGGCGCGCTGCGGCAGGATTTCATGCCGTAGACGAGATGCCTTTCTTAATTCTAGGTGATAGGGGAAGCTTCCATCCGTTCTGACATCCTCTCCGGTCGTCCCATTTCGAGAAGCTTGCCAAAGCCTCGATCCGGGGTCGCCGTCCTAGGGTTCGTGCTTTTTGGCTGGCCCATCCTCCTAGAAGTACAGTCGGACAGGTAGTCATGGCGGCATGGGGCGCCACTCCGTAGTCTTCGGGCGGCTTGCCGGTGTCCTGGGATGGCAGGGCTCGCTCCGGTCTGGACGCTCTGAGCTCATGTGGTCACCTTGGTGGGGAAGGGGAGAGCGCAGGCCCGGTCAAGTGGGCGCGCGCTCGGAGAGGCTCCACATCGGCGGGTGAGTGCTGAACTCGACCTCGACCGTAGGGCACTAGCCTCCAAGAGTCTCGCTATGGAGGGCAGAGGACGACCCGGTCCAGAGGTGCGCGCTCGGAGAGGCTCCACATCAGCGGGTGGAGCGCTGAGCTCGACCTCGACCGCAGGGCACTAGCCTTCGAGGGTCTCGCTCTGGAGGGCAGAGGATGGACCAGGTCCAGAGGGCGTGCGCTCGGAGAGGCTCCACATCGGTGGGTGAGCACTGAGCTCGACCTCGACCGCAGGGCACTAGCCTCCGAGGGTCTAGCCCTGGAGGGCAGAGGACAGACCCGTTATAGAGGGCACGCACTCGGAGAGCGCTCCACATCGGTAGGTGAGCGCTAAGCTCGACCTCGACCGCAGGGCACTAGCTTCCGAGGGTCTCGCTCTGGAGGGTGGAGGACGGACCCGGTCCAGAGGGCGCACGCTCGGAGAGGCTCCATATCGGTGGGTGAGCGCTGAACTCGACCTCGCCCGCAGGGTACTAGCCTCCCAGGGTCTCGCTCTGGAGGGCGGAGGATGGACCCAGTCCAGAGGGCGCACGCTCGGAGAGGCTCCACATCGGCGGGTGAGCGCTAACCTTGACCTCGATCGGAGGGCACTAGACTCGGAGGGTCTCGCTCTGGAGGGCGGACGACGGACCCGGTCCAGAGGGTGCGCGCTCGGAGAGGCTCCACATCGACAGGTGAGCGCTGAGCTCGACCTCGACTGCAAGGCACTAGCCTCTGAGGGTCTCGCTCTGGAGGGCGGAGGACGGACCCGGTCCAGAGGGCGCACGCTCGGAGAGGCTCCATATCGGAGGGTGAGCGCTGAGCTCGACCTCGATCGCAGGGCACTAGCCTCCGAGGGTCTCACTCTGGAGGGCGGAGGACGGACCTGGTCCAGAGGGCGCGCGCTTGGAGAGGCTCCACATCGATGGGTGAGCACTGAGCTCGACCTCGACCGCAGGACACTAGCCTCCGAGGGTCTCGCTCTGGAGGGTGGTGGACGGCTCTGACCTAGGCATCCCGAGCTCGTGGGTGCGACCTGGCGGAGGACAGAGCTCGGCCTGTCGCCTTGAAGGGGCTCAACTCAGCTCAGTTCGGCAAAGCGGTCCGGGCTGGGGTGTTGCCTTGGCGTCTGTCATGGCGGCATCCTTTAATGTGGTGCCTGCTAGCTACCCACGTCAGCGATCTTGCCACATCATTTGCCCCCCACTCCTGAGGCTCGTTAGTGCATGGTGCTCGGGGCGAAGGGAGTAACTGTGGTGCTGACATGGAAAGGCAAAATTTTGGCACAATGATGGCCGCGATCGCCGATGCTTCGAGGGATGGCCCCGCCGGCCAGTGCGGGGTACCACGTGGCCACGTCTGAGGAGCAGTTAATGCTGCACAGAATTCTGAGCGACTGGGACTCCTTTTTTGTCAATGGGCAGCACGTGGCGCAGATCTGTTGGCAAGGGGGTCGCAACAACGCGAATTTGATGGGCCCTTTCGAAGTGAAAAGAAAAAAAATTTTACTCAAGTTTCCTCTCTTTCAAATCTTTCGTGCTTGTTGCAGTGCCCAAACCCTTTCTTCTCCGTGATCTGCACCCGTTCTTCTCTTCTCTATGGGACCAGACTAGCTTTGTTCTTCTCCCTTCTTTTCCTCTGGGGAAGGCTTCTTCCTTCTTAGGTCATCTTTGCAGCATGTCTTGTCCTGATCCTTCCACCCGTAGGGTAGTGCTCTCCTCCTCCGATGAAGAATCGAAGGGGGCACAGTTTAGGATTAGTAGGAGGCTGGCTCTTCCTGCCCCCCTATATCCATTGGGGAGTCGAAGGCTGTTCCTTCTCGTCCTACTTGTCCTCCCCTTCTACTCGAATCAGCTCCTGAGTCTGTCCGGTCAACAGGTCCGGGCGAGGTCGCTTCGACGATTTTCGTCACAGAGTTGGGAGCCATCCGGGATGCTTATGGCATCTCGTCTTCTGTTCGACTCATGATCCCCCGCCCCGGGGAGCGGGTCACTTCCAGTGGCCCGGGCATCTCGCCTTCTATGAGGGGACCTTCTCCGGGGGTCTCCAATTTCCCTTTCATCCCTTCTTCTTATCTATCCTGAATAACTATCGCCTGGTCCCCGCCCAGTTGGTGCTAAATGCCATCAGGATCATCTTCTCCTTCATCGTACTCTGCCATGTCCACAGGTTCGTGGCCTGGTTTTCCTTATTCAGGGCATTCTTCATCCTGAAATGTCACCCGACCGAGGACGGGTGGTGGTCTCTGTCTTCTCGGCCAAAGAGCATCAAATTCGAGCTCCCCTCTTCCATCAAGGGATGGAAGAGCAAATTTTTCTTTGCAGACATCGAGGGGATTGACTGGGCCTGGAGCGAGCCGGACCGTCCCCCAACTGGATCTCCGTGGTCGATGCAGCCGATCGGGACGATTACGATCAGCTTCGCACCACTCAGATCCCCTCTCTGGAGGTCCTGCTATCGGAGCAGAACCTTCTCGATGCCAGGGTCAACTCATTGGTGGGGCCAGATGAGTTCAGCTCTTTCTTCGTCTGTATTTTCTCTTTTCTTCATCTTAGGTTGACCTTCTTGGCTCCTGTATGCAGGGTCGACCCTTTCGGAGGGCGAGCCATTGCCGATTTCTAAGAAGAGGCCACCCATCGAGATGGCCGCTGAGCCTCCTTCGAGGCGGGCCCGGATTGAGGGAGTGTCGACATCTGCTCCCAACGTGCCGGTCACCCTGGAAGGAAAGGAGGCTATAGGAGCTCCCGCACGACAGGTGAGGCCACAGGCAGAACTACCAGTTCTGGAGCCCGAGGTGATCGTCCGGGTTGATGCTGTTGCTGCCACCGCGCTGCCCCGCTCTCCGCGTCTGAGGATGGTCGAAGCTGAAGGAGGAGAGGCCCACCCCAGAGATTCTCTAGCGACGGGGGTTCCGACCACGATAGTGCCTGATCCTCGACCGATTCCTGGGGGTCCCACCACCGAAGGGACAGGCGCACCTGCTCCCCAGGAGAGCAGGAGAGACGAGGCGAGGCGCAGCCTTCCATTCAAGCTGGGGCCGAAGAGCTCCTTAGCCGACAACCGCGCCCTAGCTTACTGCATGATGGACTTCTCCATCCAGCCATGCAACCGGGAGGAGATGGATGGGCTGCCGGTTGGGACCGTGATCGACAGCATCTTCCCCCATCTCTACACGGTAAGCAACCCCATCCTCTTTCTCTTTCCCTCTCTCTCTCTTTTCCTTTTTTTTTTTTGACTCACCATGTGATGCAGATGGGTGTCGAGATCCTTTTCATTAGGAGCTGCTACCGAAACTGGGAGCGAGCTGAGGAGTAGCAGGCGATCGAGATCGCGTCGTTGAAGGCCGATCTGAAAGAGAAGGCCGACTCCGAGGGGCACTTGACCAGCTGGTCAAGGACCTCGAGAGGCAGCTCGCCGACTCTGAGGGGCGAGCGAAGGAGCTCCAGGAGAGCCTAGACCATGAGTTTGAGCAGTCGAGGAAGAAGTCTGAAGACCTCGCTGATACTGAGCGGTGGTTGGGCGTGAACGACGCCGAGGCAACCCGGTAGAAGGGGATCGCCCAGTCCCTCCAGGCATGGCTGGCGACGAAGGAGGAGAAGTCAGCCGTGGCCCAGAGGCAGCCGAGGAGGCCGCCAGGTCGATTGTGGATGCCAGGCACGAGGTGGCCACAGCGAAGAAGAAAGCTGGGGAGGCAATGGAAAGGTACAGGCCCTCGGAAGAGTTCCTCACTGAGTTCCTCTTCAAAGGCTTCATGTACCTGCACCGCCTGGTCGAGGAGTTCGTCTCGACCGAGAGCCACAGCCACCTTGACTATCCCGACACTTCAGACCAGGAGGCGGGCATCGAGGAGGCCGTGCCACCTGAGCCCGAAGCAATGCGGTCTGAAGCCCCTGCTGATGGAGACTCCCAGCCCAGCGATCCAGCTAGCAAGTAGTCATTTATTGCTTCCTTTTATGCCTTGTTCTTTTTTTGTACTCGGCAGGGCCACCCGGCATGTCGGGGGCCCGCGGGATGTTTGTAATTGACACTTGATCAATAAAGTGAAAACTTTCTTGCAGCCATTTTTCTTGCCCGGTTCTTCCTCTCCTTCACACCCCTCCTTCTCTTTCTTTTTGATGTACGGGGAGATCAGAGAGGGTGCCTCGCCTTGCTTGGGGCCAAGTTATGACACTTGATAGCTGCTGGGCTCGAAGGTATTGTTGACTGAGAGCCACGTGGCTCAGAGATCTCTTGGCTGGAGATCTGAACTCCGGTCTTGAGTGGGCATCCTGGAGCTGGGCTCGGGGACGTCGGTGACTGAGAGCTGCATGGCTTGAAGTTCTCTTGGCCAGATATGAGCTCCGGTCTTGAGTGGGCATCCTGGAGCTGGGCTCGGGGACGTTGGTGACTGAGAGCTGCGTGGCTCGAAGTTCTCTTGGCCAGAGATCTGAGCCCCGGTCTTGAGTGTGAAAAGTGTAGCTTCGATGATGTATTTCCTTCTTGTTCTCTCTTTCTTTCCTCTCCCTCTCTTCTTTCTCTTTTTTTTTTTTTTTTTTTTAGAGGGGGGGGGATCAAAGAAGAGGATGGTTGCAGTGCCCCCCTTTTGGTTCTCTTTCTTTCCTTCCCCTCTCGTCTTCTTTTCGAGTGGGGAGATCAGAGAAGGGGGGTTGCCGGGCTCCCCCCTTTGTTCTCTTTCTTTCCTTCCCCTCTCGTCTTCTTTTCGAGTGGGGAGATCAGAGAGGGGGTTACCGGTCTTATTTCCTTGGAGCTAGGCTCGAGGCCTTCCTGGACGTGGAGCTAAGCTCGGGCCCAGGGATTGCCTGAGGTCTTGGATCAGGTCTTTAGTGCCTTGGAGCTAGGCTCGAGGCGTTGATGGGAGCTACATGCCCCGTGATCTCTTGGCATCTCGAAGCTTGGCTCGGAGACGTTTGAGATAGAGAGCAGCTTGGCTCGAGGTTCTCTTGGCCAGAGATCTGAGCTCCGGTCCTGAGTTGGCATCCTGGAGCTGGGCTCGGGGACGTTGTCAACTGAGAGCTGCTTGGCTCGAGGTTCTCTTAGTCGGAGATCTGAGCTCCTGTCCTGAGTTGGCATCCTGGAGCTGGGCTCGGGACATTATCAGCTAGGAGCTGCTTGGCTCGAGGTTCTCTGGCCGGAGATCTAAGCTCCGGTTCTGAGTTGGTGTCCTGGAGCTGGGCTCGGGGACGTTGTCAGCTGGGAGCTGCTTGGCTCGAGGTTCTCTTGGCCGGAGATCTGAGCTCCGTCTTAAGCTGATGTCCTGGAGCTGGGCTCGGGGGCGTGGATGGTTGGGAGCGGCATGGTTCCATGATCTCTCGGCCGGAGGTCTGAGCTCCGGTCTTGGATCAGCATCCTGGAGCTAGGCTCGGGGATGTCGTTGGTTGAGAGCGGCGTGGCTCCATGATCTCTTGGCCAGAGGTCTGAGCTCCAGTCTCGGATCAGCATCCTGGAGCTAGGCTCGGGATGTCGTTGGTTGAGAGCGGCGTGGCTCGATGATTCCTTGGTCAGAGGTCTGGGCTCCGGTCTTGGATCAGCGTCCTAGAGCTAGGCTCGGGACGTGGGCAGAATTCTCCTGCAAGACAGATAGACACTTGCGCAAGAAAAAACCATTGCTATTATCATTGCTGGGAAACCTTACATTATTGATAGTATTTCCACAAGTTGCAGGCATTCCATGTTCTGGGAAACCTGACGCCGTCGAGATCTTCGAGGTAATAGCCCCTTGTGAGAGGGCTTTAGCTACTTTGTAGGGGCCCTCTCAGTTTGGGAGAGTTTGCCGCACTCCCTAGGCTGGGACGCCTCCGCTCGCCGTAGCACCAGGTCTCCGAGCTTGAAAGCTTTTGTCCGGATGCGGGCATTGTAGTATCGGGCCACTCTTTATCGGTAGGCCGCCATCCGTCGACAAGCTTTGTCCCTTGCCTCTTCAAGAAGGTCCAAGTTGAGCAGGAGATGCATCGAATTTCGTGCTTCATCGTACTGCTGCACCCGCAATGTGGGCACGCCGAGCTCGACTGGGATGACCGCTTCAGCACCGAAGACGAGGCTGAATGGCGTTTCATTGGTTGCCATCCTGGGCGTTGTGTGGTAGGCCCAGGATGCTCGGGAGTTCTTCTACCCACATGCCTTTAGCTTGGTCCAGCCTGTCCGGAGTCCTTGAAGGATGGTCCGGTTGGTCACCTCAGCTTTCCCATTCGTTTGGGGATGAGCCACCGAGGTGAACCGGTGTTGGATGCTGTGTGCTGCACAAAATCCTTCGAACTCACGGTTGTCAAACCGTCACCCGTTGTCGGTGATGATGCAACGGGGGAGCCCGAAGTGGCAGATAATTGACATCCAGAAGAACTGGCGGACATTAGCTTCCGCGATTCGAGCTAGCGGCTCTACCTCGACCAACTTGGTGAAATAGTCGATCGCCACTAGCAGGAACTTTTGCTGCCCTGATGCTGGGGGAACGGTCCCAAGATGTCCATTCCCTACTGGGCAAAGGGCCAAGGGGCCGAGAGCTGGGAGATCGGCACCGCGGCTGACGCTGTATGTGGCGTGGCACTGGCATTTGTCGCACCTTTTAACGAAGTTGACGGCGTCCTCCCTTATGGTCTCCCAAAGTACCCCTGGCGGAGAGCTTTGTAAGCTAGTGTCCTCCCTCCCATGTGATTCCCGCAGAGGCCTTCATGTATCTCTTGGAGCATGAAGGTCGCCTCGACGGGCCTAAGGCATCTCAGGAGTGGGTAGGAGTAAGACCGGCGGTAGAGTTGGCCCTCCATCAGGACGAAGCGAGAGGCTTTCTTCCTGATGAGGGTGGCTTCTGCACGGCTTTCTGGCAGGGTGCCGTCGATGATGTACCGAATATACTTGTCCATCCAGCTCGGCTCGAGGGTGACTTGATGTACCTCTGTCGGGTTCTCGTAGCTGGGACTTTCAAGGTGCTCGATGTAGGCACGTCTCAGCGACGAGTTCGGCAGAGTCGCGAGCCTAGACAGCGCATCTGCGCGCACATTCTTCCCTCAAGGGATATGGAAGATGCTGAAGCGTCGAGGCCTACCATGCTTGCTTGCACGGACCTGCTCTAAATACTTCATCATCTGGGCATCCCTCGCTTCATATTCTCTAGAAACTTATCCGACGACCAGTTGGGAGTCGGTGAAGACTTTCAAGTCCTGCACACCCATCTCATGGGAGACTCTCAGGCCCACGAGGAGTGCCTCGTACTCTGCCTGGTTATTGGTTACGACGAACTTGAAGCGGAGGGCGCATTCCGTCACAACCCCATCATAATTGGTTAGGATGAGGCCTGCTCCATCTACATGGAGGATCCAGTGCTCTTCTCCTGGTCCGGGCTCCGTTGCTTTCTACTCTGGCTCCTCGACGAACCCGGTGCACTCAACCACGAAGTCGGCCAGGACTTGGGCCTTTTGTAACGACCTCGGTCGGTACGCCATGACGAATTCGCTGAGCAGCAGGGACCACTTGGCCAACCTCCCGGATGTCTCGGGGCGGGTGAGGATAGTCCTCAGTGGCTAGTCCGTCATGACCACTTTGGGGTGTGCTTGAAAATAGGGCCTGAGGTGCTTAGCAGACATTATTAGTGCAAAAATGAGTTTCTCGGAGCGAGTATACATAATCTCTGCATTGCAGAGGATTTTGCTGGTGTAGTACACCGGCTTCTGAGATTTGTCCTTGTCTGTGTGGACGAGAACTGAGCTGACAGCTCCTGGTGTCACCACCAGGTACAGCAAGAGCTCCTCTCCCTCCTCCAGCCTGGAGAGCAACAGAGGAGAGGCGAGGAAGTTCTTCAGCTCCTCGAAGGCTATCCTGCACTCCTCGGTCCAGGTGAAGTCATGCGTCTTGCGCAGCGCCTTGAAAAATGGCAGGCAACAGTCAGCCGACGTCGAGATGAATCTACTGAGGGTGGCGACATGTCCCGTCAGGCGCTGGACCTGCTTCTTGGAGGTCGGGTGTTCCATGTCGATGATGGTATGTACCTTCTCCGGGTTCGCTTCGATGCCCCTCTGGGTGACCATGAAGGTGAGGAATTTTCCTGCCGTCACCCTGAAGGCGCATTTCATCGGATTCAGCTTCATCTGATGCTAATGCATGTTGTGGAAGGACTCGACGAGATCAGCTATATGGCTCGAGCCCGGCCTGCTCATAACGAGCATGTCATCCACATACACTTGCATGTTGTGGCCAGTTTGGTCCTTGAAGACCTTGCTGACCAGGCGCTGATAGGTAGCCCCTGCATTCTTCAGACCAAAAGGTATCATCCTGTAACAGTATGTCCCTTGGTTGGTGATGAAGGCAGTGTACTCCTCGTCTTCTGGATGCATGCAGATTTGATTGTACCTGAAAAATGCATCCATGAAGGAGAGCAACCGATGGCCCGAGGTGGCATCCACCAGCTGGTCGATCTTCAGGAGAGGGAAGCTGTCCTTCGGGCAAGCTTTATTGAGGTCGGTGTAGTCTACACAGATCCTCCATTTGCCATTATTCTTCTTGACCATTACTACATTTGCCAGCCAGCTCAGGTATTGGACCTCTCGAATGAAATCGGTGGCCAGGAGTTTGTCAACTTCTTCTTTGATGGCTGCCTATCTCTCCGGGACAAAACTTCTCTTCTTCTATCGAACTGACTTGTGCTTTGGGTCGACACTCATTTGTGAGTAATGATGTCAGGGGGATACCTGGCATGTCTGCCACCGTCCAGACGAACACATCCGCATTCGCCTGCAGGAATCCCAGCAGTTGAGCCCTCTCCTCCTCGGGTAGCTGGGCTCCGATCTGCATCGTCTTTGTGGGGTCATCTCCGAGCGATAAGAAAGTAGATGCTCGACCGGATCTCCTCTGGGGTCTTGGGCCCTTTGGTCGAGGTCGTCCGTGCTGGGGTCGTCTTGAGGGACCTTGGCCCCAGGGAGAGTTTGGAAACAATGCTGCACCGGTTGGGGCGTTCCTCTCATCTCCCCGACACCGTAGGGAGTTGGAAACTGTACAATAGCCTCTTGGTGGAGACAACGGCATCGAGTAGATTGAGCCCGGGTCGACCCAATATCACGTTGTAGGCGGAAGGAAGCCTTACAACCGTGAAGGTCATCATGACGATGCTCTGCCGAGGTGGGTTTCTGGCAGTGACCGGGAGAGTGATTTCTCCTTCTACTCTCACAGAATCACCCGTGAAACCAACAAGGGTGTGTGCACGGGCCTAAGTTGATCGGGGGAGAGATTCATTCTGGAGAAGGCATCATAACAAAGCATATCTGTGAAGCTTCCACTATCAACCATGATGCGCTTTACAGGGTGCTTCGCGATCGTCATTTCGATGACCACGACATCATTATTTATATTTTTCCACCCGTCTTCCCCTTCCCTTATAAAGAAAGTACATTCTCAGATTCCCCTACCCCCCAGGCCCTCTTGGATGCGCGTGTCCTCTCTAGGAGATCATGCCCACCGGTTTCTCGGTGGGGTGGTTGTCGATGGCCGGAGCTGGCAGGAGAGCGACGAGCGCCTGGGACTCCACTTGAGGTCTGCCCCCCACGAACCTCTTGAGGTAGCCTCTCTTGATGAGTTCCTCAATCTCCCACTTGAGGTTACGGCATTCCTCGGTGTTGTGGCCGTGATCATGGTGGAAGCGGTAGTACTTCATCTTGTCACGGCCGGTGGTGGTCCTCAACAAAGGCGGATGCCTCAAGTAGTCCTCGCCCTCAATCTCCATGAGGATTTTTGTCCTCGGGGTGAGGAGAGGGTGTAGCTCTCCTCAGGGACAGAGGTCCCTCTCAGCCTTGGCCGGTCCCTCCGGGAGCTCAGAGCCTGGGGTGCTGGCTTCCGGGTCCCGGACACTTCAACAGGGGCTGACTTCTCCTCCGTCGAGCTCCCGCCTCGTACGGTCCGCCTCCTCGACGTGGATGTACTTTTGGACCCAGAGAAGGAGCTCGGAGTAGGTCTTGGGGGTTTCTTATCTAACGAGTAGGTCAGGCGGGAGGTCCTGAGCCCTCGCTTCAAGGCCAGCATGGTGACTGGCTCTTCAAGATTGTAGATCTCCAACGTGGCGACCTTGAAGCGGGCCATGTAGTCCTGCAGGGGCTCGCGGTCCTGCTACCAGATGGAGAAGAGGTGTCTGCCTCTCGTGGCAACTTCCTGCAAGCGTCGAAGTGGGCCACGAACTTCTGCCCTAGCTGGGCGAAGGAGCTGATGCTCTCAGGCTCCAAACGAGTGAACCACACCCGGACTGCCTTCCAGAGAGTAGCAGGAAATCGATGCAGAGAAGAGCGTCGGTGGCCTCCTGAACCCTCATGAGGGTCCGGTAGCTTTCCAAGTGGTCCAGGGATCGGTGGTCCCATCGTAAAGATCCACCTGTGGTATCCGAAATCGGTGCGGGATCGGCTCCACTTGGACTTCTTGGGAGAATGGGGGACGGGCGTCGTAGCCCGCTGGCTCACTAGCGGAGCCCTGCATGCTGGCAAATCGGTGGGCAAACTCTGCCAGCTTGCGTTCATGTTCCTCCAGGCATCTTTCCGCCGCGCGCCTGATGGCTTCATCAGTGGACCCCTCCGCCGAAGGAGATGGAGAATGTGACATGGATGTATTGCACCCGTGGCAGAGGGTCTTGCTTTTCTTGCCTCTGTGGGGTCTGGGCACCTCCCACCCGAGGTTTGGTGAGCAGCTCTCTCTGTCGGCAGAGCCGACTCGTTGTCTTTTCGCCGGAGCTTGATGGCTGCCCCGGTTGTTAGTGGTGGCCCGCGGCTGCGATGGCCTTCCTTGGAAAGAGCGCAGGCTGTCGTGGGAGGTTGCGGCATGGGCCGCCGGGATCCCTGGCTGCTGGTGGGCAGTCACGGACCGGTGCTGGTGTTGAAGCTGGCACACTGCCGTTGCAAGGACTTGCATCTGCTGGGCAAGTGCAGTCAAGGGCTTCTAGGGGAGGTTGCTGGACCGGAGCGGGTGGCTCCGCTTCTTGGCAGTGCGGTTTCCCCCGAGAGGGGGAGTCCCCCCACGACTGGTGGAAGCTTTCCTTGCCCTTGTCGTCACTATCCTCCTGCCTAGCTTGTCTGTGAAGAGATGGAGGGTTTGTCACCCCTTCCTGGCACGCCAATCTATTACCGCCAAGACCGTCGCAGCCCATAGCTGCTACCGATGCCAGAGTGCGCTCCCTTCACGATCTATCGGTCCTCTACTCTTGGACTTGCAAAACAGGGTTAGTGATCCGGGCCGGATGGTTTCTGGTGGGGCCACTCCGATGGTTAAGTCAGTGACGATCCAGGAGAACAGATCCTCCTGGCCGGCCCCTCTTGATGGACTCCGCACTAAGAGGAGTGAAAGATGTGTGGAGGCGAAAACGTAGCAGGGGAAGACTAATAGCAGGGACAGAGGGGTTCTCTATTACTTCGCTTCTCCTTGTTTCCCTCATTTTCCCTCAGCTGTGATTTTGGTGGTGGCACTTCGTCCTCTTGGTCGAGCTTGCACTTGTGTGGTGGTGGATTGTTGTTGTTACCTCTCCCCCTTTTGGGGGTGTCGACGGTTTTTATAGTTGAAAATTAGTCGTTTGGAGCTTGCCTCGGGATCCTCGCTGGGTTGGCAGGCACGTGCGGCAGGATTCTGTGCAGTAGACGAGACGCCTTTCCTGACAGGTGATAGGGGAAGCTTCCGTTCGTTCTGACATTCTCTCCGGTCACCCCATTCCGGGAAGCTTGCCAGAGCCTCGATCCGGGGGTCGCCGCCCTAGGGGTTCGTGCTTTCTGACAGGTAGTCATGGCGGCATGGGGGGTACCGCTCCGTAGTCTTCAAGGGCTTGCCGATGTCCTGGGATGGCAGGGCTGGCTCCGGTCTGGACGCTCCGAGCTTGTGTGGTCACCTTGGTGGGGGAGGGGAGAGCGTAGGCCTAGTCCAGAGGGCGCGTGCTCGAAGAGGCTCCACATCGGCGGGTGAGTGCTGAGCTCGACCTCGACCGTAGGGCACTAGCCTCCGAGGGTCTCGCTCTGGAGGGCGGGGGACGGACCCGGTCCAGAGGGCGCGAGCTCGGAGAGGGCTCCACATCGATGGGTGAGCGCTGAGCTCGATCTGACCGCAGGGCACAAGCCTCCGAGGGTCTCGCTCTGGAGGGCGGGGGACGGACCCGGTCCAGAGGGCGCGCACTCGGAGAGGCTCCACATCGATGGGTGAGCGCTGAGCTCGACCTCGACCGCAGGGCACTAGCCTCCAAGGGTCTCGCTCTGGAGGACGAACGACGGATCCGAGTTTAGAGGGCGCGCGCTCGGAGAGGCTCCACATCGGCGGATGAGCGCTGAGCTCGACCTCGACCGCAGGGCACTAGCCTCCGAGGGTCTCACTCTGGAGGGCGGAGGACGGACCCGGTCCAGAGAGCGCGCGCTCAAAGAGGCTCCACATCGGCGAGTGAGCACTGAGCTCGACCTCGACCGCAGGGCACTAGCCTCTGAGGGTCTCACTCTGGAAGGCAGAGGACGGACCCAGTCCAGAGGGCACGTGCTCGGAGAGGCTCCACATCGACGGGTGAGCGCTGAGCTCGACCTCGACCGCAGGGCACTAGCCTCCGAGGGTCTCGCTCTAGAGGGCGGTGGACGGCTCCGGCTAGACGTCCAGAGCTCGTGGGCAC
This sequence comes from Areca catechu, assembly GCA_021397845.1. Taxonomy (NCBI): domain Eukaryota; kingdom Viridiplantae; phylum Streptophyta; class Magnoliopsida; order Arecales; family Arecaceae; genus Areca; species Areca catechu. The sequence goes on along the minus strand of CM038049.1, from coordinate 155,033,549 downwards.
GACCTGGCGGAGGACGGAGCTCGGCCCGTCGCCTTGAAGGGGCTCAGCTCGGCAAAGCGGTCCGGGCTGGGGTGTTGCCTTGGCGTCCGTCATGGCGGCCTCCTTTAATGTGGCGCCTGCCAGCTACCCACGTCAGCGGTCTTGCCACATCAAAGGTCATCGACAAGTCATCGACCAATATATTATAGAGGTCCTTAGAAGCCCAAATCCACTCCAACACAACTAGCTTAACTAGCTTAGAGAGGTACAGCAACAACATTGATCCATTATATAGATAGAAAAATATATAGCACAATTGGAAGGTATAAAATAATTGAAAAGTATCAAGGAAAATAACTAAGAATACCAAGTAAACTCTAAAATCTAATAATAAGTCCCTCCAAGTTTCATACCTAAATAAATATGTTATGATTGACTATTAATTATACTTGATTGGGTTGAGATTTGGTTGTAAACAGAAGGTAATAAGGGATAAATTGGGCAAGGTTTATTATAAAACAAGATTGAGGGTGAACTTTTATTTTTCATATATAGTGGAGAATCCATCTATATAACATATTACAAAACATAACGATTTGCTAGAAGTAAAGGTTGGCAAATGAACTTTTTGAGTTTTTTTTTTTAAGGGCAGGCTATTATAGTAATATAGTTGTAACATAATTTGCTAAAGTCTCATCAATTTTATTCAAAACTAAATAAAGATTCACTCATTGTTTAAAAGATGAACGATTTAGATATTTTTGCCTCCTTTCTTTTCAAATTATACAAATATTTAAAGTATTGAATCCCCTGTATATAGTGAGGGAAAGCTCTTAAAACTCTTCCACTTGCTTATCAAAAATTGTCCATCTTACCTTTAACATGTATTTGTTGTCAAAAATAGTAGATTTGGAAGAAAACATAATATTTAGCATAATATCTATTTGGAAAACTCCAAACAAGGTTCTAAGTAGGTAACCTTACAAAATACCACCTTTTGCCTTATATAGTTTTAAGGTTCAAATTTGTTGCCCAATAGACAATCCAAGAGAGGGTAAGATGGCGGGTGAGTTAGATTTTTTAAAAACTTTTGCACACTTAAATAATTCTTAAATGAAACTAATCTAAATTTAATTGTATAAAAAAGAGTGTAATAAATATATGCAATAAAATAAGTAATAAATCAATACACAAGATAAGAATAAATATAAGCAACACAAATATAATAATTTATGATGATTCAATATCAAACCCTGTACCTACGTTCATTTTTTAAATCTTCATACATTAGAATTTTACTATAATCCTCTTGATTATAGTATGATTATTTTAACTAAGCTCACAATCAATAAATTGGCTATTTTAGTAGGTTTTCGACCAACCGAGTTGATTTATAGAGAAAATCAATCAAAACCTTACCAACTAAGTCACCCCTGGACTAAGGCCCTATTTGGGATTGTTATTGGTTGCAGAGCTTTTGAAACTTTGGAAAATAGAGATTTCAATAATTTTTACAAAAATGCTATTTGCTATTTGGTAATCACATTTATAAAGTATTTTACAACTTTAACATATATTTGATGACTAAAATAAAAAAGATTTTTGATATGATAAAATGATTATAAAAGATATTGCACAATATTATACAATAAAAAGTAATACAATATAATATTATATATTTAGTATTATTATATTATATAATATTATAATCATATAATAAAATAAAAAATAAATATAGCAATACAATGTAATATATTATAATAGATTATAATCTAATCTAATGAAGATTATAATATAATAGATTATTATATTATATTATATTATATATATGTTCGTAATATAAATATTATTTATATATATATTTTTATCATGCATATCATGATAATATAATAATAATAATAATATTTATTATTATTTTATTATTATTATTATTATTATATATTATTATTATATAATTGATTATAATCTAATCTAATAATGATTATAATATAACATATTATATTATTATTATAATTTTCTTTAGTAATCGTAGAAGTCATAATCTATCCAATCTAACCGATCTTCTTGCTTGTTTCTGTTTTAAAATATTTTGAAATACATTTTAACTTACTAAATTGATGTCCCTCTACCTTTTCCTAATGTTGATTTCAAGCATTCAATTTATGTTTATTATTTTTATATTTAAATTATATTTGATATAATTTAATCATTTATAATTCTATTTTTGATTTATTTATTTATTATAATTATTATTATTTTTAATCTCGATTGTATGTTCAAAAATGGTAGCATACTTGGGAACATGGTACCATCAAATTTGTGGCTCCAATGGATAGCCATTATATTTAGATCTAACGATTGCCCTGCTTCTTCAAATAAATATTATTAATTTAATAATAATATCATATCCTGAACCCAGTATGCAATAGTTATGCGACATGGATACACACTCCTTAAGATAATTCCTTAAATAATATGAAAGATCTTAAACTTGTTATAATTTTTTTCTTGTGAACATTAATGATCTCAACTCATAACAAGATATCTCATAGTAACACAATAATAAAACTTATTCAATTTACAAACTAAAATATCCAACTAGCATTGACGTTGCTCTATCTATTCACCATTTCACCCACTAACCTAAACTACAACAAATATGAGTATCCTACAACTCTAAGAAGAAAAAGAAAATAGGAGGTAAGCTTTACAATCTATAAGAATCTTTGTACATATATACCAATAATATAATTTTAAAAAGCAATAAATAGTATTTGAGTGTGAAAAATATAATGCATAAATGCCCATATCAAATGCTCCAAATAACTCAAAAATGCATATAAATATGTGTCAAATATCCATCTTATTAAAAGAGATATATCATAACAAGCCAACAAGTAAAATCCTTTATTTAAAACTGGTTTCATGTATCTTATCATCCTTTTCTCTAATCAGAATTTCAAATTTTGTTAAATTTTTTTCTTTCTAGCTATGGACTAACCAAGATCATCCCAGGTCCATGAATGGCAAATCAAAATTTCATGTGTAAGTCCATAGGGGCTAAAATATAAGCTCTTGGAGACAATCCTATGTATAAGCCTGTAGAGACTATCCTATGCCTAATCTCATATATTGAGACTATTCCAAAAATAAGCTCCTGGGGGCTATTTTATATATAAGTCCATGAAAAGCATCCCATGTATAAGCTCATGTTACCGGTTACGCAATTCAGATTTATGTTAATAGAATGGAATCTTCCAATAACTTTCTAAAATTACAATAGTTAAACAACGAGAGCAGTAACCAAATCCATTTTACAGACAAACAAACTTTAGATAATACAATCTCAATAACCAACAATATACAAGTAAAATATGCTGAATTATCCATTAATTGTTTTCTACGATCTTCATTTAGCTAGAAGAAACAAGCATGAACCTATAAATTAGAATTATGATTAGAATTATGTAACCACACACTACACATTTCTCATCAAGTTCAATGCAAAAGAGGAAGGGAAAAAAATACATGCCATACAAAGTTACAAGAAATATAATATTTCTTAATAACATAAGCAATTTTCAGACAAGGAATAAACCACTACACTCCTACATATTTCTTTATCCGCATACCCTATGGTCCATCTCTTGTTTCAAGAGGTAAATTCTATTAGAACGGCTAAGGCATTTGACATTTCCATCAAAAAAAGATAAAAGCATTTGAACAAGATGAATTTGTAGAAAACAACTAAAAGCTAGAGTAGGTGCACTTCTACCATACATCCATTTCCCTCCTTACCTTTGTCACACAGTAATATGTTCTTCTTGATTCCCATATCCGATGGCCAATATTGCACTCTCTATCACTGCAAAAAAAGAGAACTGCATCTCTAAGATGGTAGCCCGATTGGTAAAGGCTTTGCCTCACATCCAATCGATCGTGGGTTCAAAGCATGATTCTTGCAGGTGACTCGATTAAATCCAGGAACTGTTCTTGGAGCCCATGATAGGTTAGATTGGATGAGAGATCAGGGTTTTCATTTTTTGTGTTCCCATTCTACCTGCCAGCATTTTAGTGATGTCAGGTTGACGTACTCACCTATAAATGAAAAAAGGCTGCAAAAATTTAAGCACCTTGCATCGAGCATTATCTGGCAGGATGGGAGCCAACGGGGATAGCTATTCCAGGTTAACACCCCAATCCCTTTTTCTTATCAAAAAAGAGGGGGGGACTGCAAAGCAAGAGAAAAAAGAGAGGAAACGAAAAATGTAGCAAACACAATGAACAACTCTGATTCTTTGCATCCAAAGAGTCTCATGAAAGAGCTCGCACCTTTCGAATCCAGTGAACTACTATTATCCCTGTTGTCGGACATTCCTTTAATCAACTTTTTGAGTTTTCTTTTTAGGGGGGTTATTATAGTAACATAGTTGTTTCATATTTCATTATGATTGATTATTTATTATACTTATTTGCCTTAAAATTTGGGTGCAAAAGAAATGTAAAATAGGACAAATTGGGCAAGTTTTTTTTTTAAATACAAAAAAACTAAGGAACTTTTATTTTTCAAATATAGCAGGAAAACATTTATATAATATATTTACGAAACTAGATATTGAGCCCATGTGAAGCATGGAGTATAACAATTTTGATATTTGGTATGATTTAGAATTTATTTAATAAATTTTATTATCTATTAAATTTATTATATCTATTATTTTAAATTTATTCAAGATTTTGATGTTTAAAAATTTCTTTCAAAACTAAATCAGAGAAGTCTGGTGCAAGTTTTAGAGGAAAAATTCCCTCCAAAACTAAGCTAGACATCTATGCTTTTATAGATATAATAGATTATATAAAATGAATAATTTTGAGCAAAAAAAAGGACAACGAAAATTTGATACTTGGCATCCATCGAATCCAGATAGTACTACTTTAGTTATATACTAGATTTGTACTCATATAATGCATGGGTTATATGATCACCAATTTTTTAAAATTTTATTAGTATTTTTATTAATTTATAAAAAAAGAAATAAAAGAACATGGAAGGAAAAAAATTGATAGATCTCGAGAAAACAAAATCATTTTTTTTATTTTAAATTTAAATTTGAAAATCTATTAGAAAATAAAGGAAATAAATAAAAAATATTGAAAGGAAAAATCATGATAGATTTCGAGAAAATAAATTTGTTCGGAATTTAAATTTAAAGATCAAAATAACGAAAAAATCGAGCAGGAAAAAGTTTACGAAAAAGTGACACATGATAGATATAATACATAATAAATATAATGGTTCGATAGAAGGAAAGGTAGCAAATGGGCTTTTTCTCCCTTTTTAGGGATGGATCGTTATAGTATTATAATTATTACATAATCTACCTAAAGCTTCTTTAATTTTTATTCAAAAGTAATTAAAAATTCATTTCTTGTTTAAAATATAAAATGTTTCAAATTATTTTTGTCTTCTTTCTTTAAAATTATGCAAATATTTAGGCCAATTAAAATACCGAGTCTTATGTGTATAGCGAGGAAAACCTTTTAGAAATTTCTACTTACTTATCACAAATCGTTCAACTTATCTTTGATATGCATATGTACTCCAAAATAGAAGATTTGAAAAAGAACATAATATTTAGCACAATATCTGTTTGAAAGATCCCCAAATAGGCCTTAACTCGATAACCTTACCAAATTCCTCATTTTTCCTTTATAGTATTAAGGCTCTGATTAAATATAGAAAATAGTTACCTTTAAAAGCATATGCATCCAACAAGCTAAGGATGAAAGAATTGAAATTTTAAATTTCAACCTTTTTTTAGAATAATTATTTTCTTTCAAAAAGATAATATTTTTTGAAAAATAGTAGGGATATTGTAGGTGAATTATGAGAATTGCAAAAATTGATATGTCATTTCTTTGTTTAAAAAAGTGAAAAGGAAAAAAAGGAAGATAACTAATAGGATAAGACAAAATATAGCAATAGCCTCTATATCCTACTATTATGTTTCGCCTCCTAGATTGCACTATCTATGAATGCAAAGCAAAACTATTGTACCAATACGATTTTAAATAGAAGGAAAAGAATTTTACCACTTCATTCTTTACTCAATTTATATGTCTCTTTATGATTTGTGTATTTTCTGCAAGCATGATGGTCCAAAATAAAAGTTGCTTCTGATACATGCATTAATATGTGGCAAGTGCGATGTATGCGATGAAATACTACCCTTTATTAAAGCATCCTCAGCTGGCTTCTTCTTGTATGCTAAAAGAATAACATCTTAGCTATGACCAATAAACAATCGAGTTTTTCTTTAAACTCTTTTAGGTGGTGTAAAATTTGTCAAGGAGGTTATAATAACAAGAGTTGATAGAAGAGTAGATGAATGCAGTTCACAAGGGATGGTGGTGTGTTCAACCAGACCACATCCGTCGATAATGCATCGAATGCAGCATAGATTTTATCAACAGTTTTACAATGTGAAATTCAAATTCATGCAAAGTTGGCAAGCGATGATCATATATGTTTCTTTTGCATGCCCGCTTTGTAGGGGCCTTCCTAATTCAAATCGACTCGAGGAACTAATTAAGACATTAATTTAACTATTTGACAGGCTCGTGTTAGCATGCTCCTAATAATTACTTCCATATTTTCGAACACTTGGCTTATATTTCTTTCGGCTATATAATTAATTAGAAAGAGGGTGGTATAGAACAAAAAATACCAAAGGCCATGCCCATTTCCTGCACGATATATGCTACTAGATATAAAACATGGATTATGAGAAATGGTAAAATACAAATCACCTAGCTCTGCGAAGAAATGATAGAAAGCGATGCAGTTGATAGAAATGAAAAAAAAAAAAAAAAAATTTAATAACATAGCACAAACCAAGTTCCCCTAAAATACGAGGAAATTAATACAAGAAATTGAATAGAACCATCATCTCCGGTGGAAGGCAGCTTAGCAAATGTAAGCAAAATTAAAGACCTAGCAAAACCTACACACATCGAGCAACAATTAGTTAGATGCGATATATAACTCGACAATAAGTATATATCTCCAATGCAGAGATTATCCAGCTTTTGAGACAAATAAGTATTCATCCATGTAATTCGCATTCATCATCTCCTTCCAACCAATACCAGTCCAAATATGATTAATATATTTATTAGTCTCGATACAATATTGATACAAAAATTTTAAAAAAAAATCGATCACATATGATTGATATTGAAGTATTTATCGATGTAATAACCGAATACATAATAAAATAGAGATTTCAACTTCTTCCCTCGATTCTTTTGTCGAAAAAAAAAAAAAAAAAAAAAAAGAGATTTCTTCGGTTTCCATTGCAAATTTTAACAACTCATACGGGACTTGGCACTCGTGGATGAAGCAACAAATTTTCAGCAACTTCATTTCCCTTCCCCACCTCTGCAACGTTCTGTTTCGCTACATCCTCTTTCATAAGGTTCTGTTTGTTCGGAATGACAATTATGCTCGTGACCAGGTCCACAAGGAATGTTATCACGCTTTAAAGCACCATAACCAAGGCTTTCTGCATTATTTTCTTTCACCAAGCAAATGGATACCAGTAATGCCATCAAGAACCATGCACGGATTGCAGCCATCTGAGAGAAATATCATTTGCACACCTTAGCCCGATAAGGGTTTGCATGCTTCTTTTTTATGGAAAAGAATGCATTCATTAAAATAAAAAAGAGTCGTGCGATGCAGTCCTCTTTGATTGGTGAATTTTGTGAGAATGATTTGAGTTGATGGAATTGATTCAAAATAAATAGGTGGAACAACTTTAATTGATCATCATCGTCGCACATACGTACGGGCTCCTTTTATCTAAGACCCTTTTTTTTTTTTTTTTTTTTATTTCTCCAAGGCTCGCCCAAAAAAGTTTTATTTTCCAAGGAAAATCTTCGATTAGAAACTAGAAATTCAGGCACGAAAAATTGAGCCATCGATCATGTTCATAGGCAACTCCAACAATAGCGTAACGGTCATGCAAAGTTATGATAACATGTAATATTTATGACATCATCTACGATCATTAGTGGTAAAAAGTTTTTGATTTACAATTAGAATTAATGAATAAGATATGGATCATAATTATAGGTGTATTTAGTATAAAAAGAAAGAGGAAGATATTTTTTACATAATTTTCTATAGTATTTCTTGCCGGCTGATCATGAAATGCATGCAAGACCCACTTGTAATATTCAACACCAAGAGGTACATAGCTTGTACTTCAATCGTATTTTCAGAATACTAGCCTGGTTATTTCCGGTAATACAAATATGAGATATTTGTAAGATTGATTGATTGGAGGGGTTTCGCAAGAAGAATATATTTTACTTTGCTTCTACAAAATATTTTGTTAGAGGTGTATAAATGATGGTCCATTCTTGCTATTAAATGTATTATTAGTCGATCTTCTATCAAACTAAAAAATTCGATTTTTTCGCTCGAACCTTTTGTTAGTTGGACACATGACTTATAGATACGGACATGGTTGTATGACGAATAATGAGCTAGGCATATGCTACTTTAGTTTATGAAAATTAGTATAATTGTTGTTTTATTAGAATGGAGAATTTTCATATAGGAGTGTCAAAAGTAATCTAATAAGGTCATTGGTCAAGTGCCCTAAGCATTCAACAAAACAAAAAGATGGCAAAATTTAGAATAAGTAGATGACGGTACTAAAAAATTTACTCCATAGATGTCTTGCAAACACGTGCCATTGAATTGGCATCATAGCATGCACGACACGGGGTGTAGGTGAAAGGTGGGATTTATTTGAATAATGAGTGTTTCTGTATTGCCCACTATATATTAATGCATATATATATATATATACAAATAGCATTTTAGTTGTCATATAAAGCAGGATATGCAAAGATAAGCATGTTTTATTTGAAAAAAAATGATTTTGTAAAAAAAAAAAAAAAAAGTGAAATGAATTTTTTGCTAATTATTCTTTGATTGGATGAAACATAAAATAAGAATATTGATTTTCAATAGAATTGGATCGATGGTTGATGCCATCCCTGTGGTGCATGTTCTAAAATGAAGTTTGGTATTTGCAAATATAAATGGTAGAGTTTCTGTTGTAATGCAATACAAAAGAAATAAGGAAAAGAAATGAAAAAAAAAAAACAAGGTAGAGAATGAATGAATGAAAAAGGAATCAAAAGTGTGGGTATATATATATATATATATATATATATATATATATATATATAGATTGTATGTACTAGATGAAACATAAAATAATGAAACTATAGCTTTTCAATGAATGGATCGATGGTTGTGCCGTCCCTATGGTGCACGTTCTGAAATGAAGTTTGATATTTGCAAATAAATGGTAGAGTTTCTGTCGTAAGTATCAAAAAAAAAAAAGAAGGATAGAGAATAATGAATGAATGAAAAAGAAATCAAAACTATATATATCATTCTTTTTCATTCATTCATTCTTCTGATAAACTTGTTTATTAATTTATTCCGCGATACCTTTTTCTTTTGCAGTACCTCGAGGACGAACTATAAGCAACCAACTGGTTTTGTGCCATTTCACAACTGCATTATATATAATGTGGTCAATGAGAAAAAGAGTGGCTTGAATAAATGGATCCCATGAACCACGGAGGGCGGATAGAGCCTATGAACGTGAGGGAATGTCGGGAGAAGGGATGATGGAGCCTATGGTTGAGATGAAAATTCGGTAATGGATGGTTGAGATGAAAATTCGGTATGGAGGAGGATAGGTCATGTGCATGAGAGAAAATTACGAGGAGAGATAGTTAAGAGGAAGAAAAGTTGGGTCGAAGAGACCGCGAGGAATAAGGAGGTCAAGATCTTGTTGTTGCCTTACCTTTTAGACTCGTCGTCTTTGCCACGACATAATCTTACAATCATTTATTTATCGTTACAATAATCCATGACACACATATTTGTATATTTGATTTACACCTTATAGCCGGTCATTATTTAGATCAATTAGATGATCCACTAAATATTTGCTAGCCTTGATCAAGAAGACTTGCATGATAAGCCATGGAATTGAATAATGTTGATGTTTTAACAAGGTCCATGCACCAACCAACTAGACCCAAGGAACAAGGGCACGTAGAAGAGTCAAGATTCCATGGTTCGACTACAAAGAATTTTTTAGGCAGGTACTAGATAATGGTCCGTTGGCTTCTAACTCAGGATGCTTCCCGCACACCACTGATGCACCATAACACCTACAATTCTATTAGATGATTGATGAACTGCAATGCAATGCAATGCAATCACTGGCACAAGCGCGCTTGAATATATATATATATTATATATATATATATACATTCATGTTTAGGCCCATCAAATTAGAACATGTTTGGCTTGTTTGATTAATAAATAGCTCTTTGAATGCCACTGGAATTCAACAATATATCAACATGCACAGGCACGCGCGCGCACAAGATTTCAACTGCTAACGACCAACAGACTGAATAACATTCCCAGTTACAGAATCAGAAATAATATACTGAGATGCGAATATAAAAACTTATCACTTCCACCATTGAGAAGAAGAGACCGGTGCTAAACAGTTTGACAGATGGAAACGCATTTACAGAATGTGCAGAAAAGAATAAATGAATGAAAATAAATGCATCCAGAACATTTCATGAATGAAAATAAATGTATCCAGAACATTTTATGTATTCCTTCAAATGTATCTACATCATACGAACCAGCAGCTAACAACTGAATGAAATGCAATTAATCTGAGTTTGAGTCGTAAAAGTCACTCGGACATGGTGTCATGACCTCCGACTCCAATAATTGAACCACTCTGTGCATTGTGGGCCGCTCCTCTGGAGCTGAGGAAACACACTGAATGGCAACAGAGAGCAAAGCATCCAGGCTTTCAATCTGCACGCCCTCGCAGTGTGGATCAATTATTTCTCTTTGACGGTCCTCGAGGACCAATAAATTCAACTGCAGCAGAAATAGAGACAAATAAAGACGCCTCATGAAAAAAAAAAAAAAAAAAAAAAGTTGACAGTATGAGAAAATCAAATCAGATATTTCAGAAATTATCCCCCCCTCTGAATTCCATGCAGAGAGAATTAGCAATCCGAGAATTACCCATCCTACGATATTCAAGCCTTTCTCGATGAATGATGAATCAGTGGGTCGTTTCCGCTCAAAACTTCCAGCACCAAGACTCCAAAGCTGTATACATCTGTTTTTTCTGTTGCCCTACCACTTTGCATGTACTCTGTCGATTTGACCACGATCAGACAATGCATAAGATAAAAGATAACTGCATTTTTTAAATGGCTTACTACTTTGACCAAAGCTGATTAGCGGAAACACAACTTTCCATCTCTATACAAATATAGTTGTGATTTATGCCGACAAACCCTGGGACATACATATTAGGACTGTGCCTAAGAACCCTGGTACATACAAATTAGGTTTATCAAATGCATAATGTCCCTGACATTATAGAAACCAAAAATCCCAAAATAGCTTGTGATTTCAAAGGGAACCCATGTACTCTACCCGATATGGATATGGATATAACTGTGGGGAACAACATGATTTTAAAATCCACAATTTGAATTATGAAAAGCATTATAAATAAAAGAAGTAGCATTTCAAAAGAACTTGAACAGCATACCTACAAACCAAATTCCTTGGACTGCTTACCAGGAAACATGAGGGGACCGAGAATCAGTGGTGCAAGAAATGTATGTATTTATAACTACAACTGCAAGTATGAAAAGATCTTATGCTAAGAGAAGAGGGTGGAGAAGCATAAGTGATGACATGTGCTGCAACACTCGGGAACTAATGACATTTGAAAGGTCAAGCACCAGAAAACAATTTATCAGCACTCGCACTGCAATACTTAGAATAAGAGAAATACGAAATGCTATATCCAGACAATGAAAGACAAATTTCATGAGTTAGTTAGAAGACCTAATATTGGAAATGAAGGAAATTAAAATCAACTATCAAGAAATACCCCATCTGATATAACATATGAATGCAATTACGACTAACATACATACAAAATACATCAACATAAGACTAAGCAACCACTTAATAATTACAGGAAAAAAGGAGCATATATATACAAAAATGGGTACCAAACATGAAACAAGGTTTGAAAACTTGGCTTTAATTTCAGTTGTGCCAGAGCCAGCCAAGTTTCAATTAGAGCTATTTCAGTGGGTTCCCACTTGAGCCGTGGAGATTTGGCCAAAAAGGGGTAAAATGCCAGAATTAAAAATAAAAGGGATTATATATAACATAATTTAGAGGATATTGTATTGTTTGAGATATCTGGATTTATTGTCATGGTGTTTACTATATGGTGGCCTGAAACTATGTATTATAAAATGTTTTAAAAAACAATAAATATTAGACAATTATTTTAGTTCAAGTCTTTGTTAACAATTACTGATCCAGACGGAGAGAGCTCCATGTTCAAATCTTGGGAAGTAAATACTAATCTTATGGGTATGCATAACATTCATGTTACTTCTCATCAATTTGGCTGAAACTTAACCACAGGTAGACCAAGAAATTTACTTTGATAGTTTGATGTGAAATTTTAAGAGGCCATATTTTGCTGAATCAGGAGGGCATGTGTCAAGCACACGTTTCTGCAGTGCTGGTCCCGAAGGTTTCATGGTAAGGAGACAAGGAATCAATATAAATAAAATATGCTTCAAGTAAAATTTTGATGGATCCTTGCAAACCAAATCAAACTTCCAGTACAAGGAACCTAATGTTGCATGGCATATGCAGTGAACAAGAGAAAGCCATACAAATATAAATGAAAAAATGGGTGTCCATTGCACGAGGCTCTCACAATTGCAAGATCTGGGGTAGAAGAAATGCACACAGCCTTCTAGTTAAGTGTTCCGTACTCGTGACACCAAGTCACAATGAAGCAACCTTACCACTTTGCCAAGGCCTGCTCTTTAATAACAAGACATCTTAACATCATTTTGAGAATATAGTATCCATAAAAGTACAACAATATCATTTAGTTCAAAGATATAAAATTATTTATTACATAATTTTGGTAACATTACCCATGATTTATTACATAATTTTGATAACATTACCCATGACTTCTAATTATAATGGTTAATGTATAAACTAGTGTGTAACCCACACTACACAGAGGGTTTTCGTTTATATAAATATCATTTTTATAAAGATTGCCTAAGTTATTCAAAATTATATTAACAATTTATATTAAATTATTTTTATAATTTAAGAATTTTGTTGTAATTGCAATGGATCCGAGGATTGCTCCTTAAAAAAAAATAATATAAGAGATTTTTTTGTTAAAATGTACTTTTTTAAAACCCCATCCAAAACCTTCTCCTTTCTTCTCAATCCCATCCCTTCCGAACCCCATCCCGTCTGCTCTCCACTCACCCGTCTGCTCCTCCCTTCCTAACTCTCCACTTGGATCTCACCGTCTGGCCTTGTTCGCATTACCTCTTCGTGTCTCCCCACTCACCTGTCCATACTCACTCGTCCGCTCCCCTCTGTCTCCCCACTCACCCATCCACGCTCACTTGTTAAGGTGGCACAACATTTCTATATGCCTAAGAAAAAAAATAAAACAAGAGGAGAGCAGGGCATGGAAAGGGGCAGGATTTGTTGATCTGATGGTTGATTAGATCTTAGAGTAAGTTTGGATATTTAAAAGTTTGGGAGAATTTGGTCCGGTCTGCCAGGTACAATTGTGTCACTAAGCTATTCCATGTTGAGAGAAGAAAGAAAAAACAAGAAGTGCCATAGAGGCTGTGGATGATGGTTGTACACAGTGGCGGGGAATGGTGGGGAGGGTGGATTAGACGGGCATTTATTTGTGGATGACGGAGGGTATGAAGAAATTGTCTATAAGAAAGCATCTATAGGAGCTCCTGGGCCAGTTGCTCCGATTGAGGCTCCAAGGCTACTGTATCGTAGCAACTGTGGTCAGACCTTCTGACTGCCCCTCCCCCAAATGATGTCATAAAATATGAGTGGAAGGCTATTACTTTTAAAACAACAACCCTCCTATACAGCTGATGAGAAGGTTTCTCATATGATGCTGAAAACTACACAATATTGATGGAGAACATAAAAATTTTAAAAAAAACTGATCTTGCTTTGGCCATGAACTCCCTCACTCAAATAATCATTATCCAAACAATCCTTTCTTGCTAGTACCTAAAAATAAAACCGAAACATGCAATGAGCAAAAAAAAAAGAAAAGAAAAAATCGACCCTAACTAAAAACCTCATGTTGGAGCCTCAACCAGAGCTCTGGCCCAGGAGCTCCCAAAGATGCTTACCTTCTTATAGATAAATTCCTCCATACCCTCTATCATCACAAATAAATGCCGTCTAATCCACCCTCCCCACCATTTCCTCCCACCATGCACAACCATCATCCACAACCTCTACGGTACCTTTTTCTTTCCTTCTCTCACCATGGAATACCTCAGTAACACATCACTGTACCTACAAGACTATGACCATTTCTTTTAAATACCTCCCAAACCTACTCTAAAGACCTAATCAACCATCAAATCAACAGAGCCTACTCTCCATGCCCTACTCTCCTTCCACGTTAAAGGACTTCCACATGGCATGTTGGGAAAGCAAGCGATGCACTTCATACCCATTGTCATCCATTAATAAATGCCCCGTCTAATCCACCCTCCCCACCATTCTCCCCCGCCATGCACAGTCATCATCCATAGCCTCTACAGTACTTTTTTCTTCTCAGCATAGAACACATTAATGACATGTCACTGTACCTGCTAAACCAGACCATTCTTTCTTTTAAATACCTTCCAAACCTACTCTAAAGACCTAATCAACCACCAGATTAATAGATCCTACCCCTCTTCATGTCCTGCACTCCTCCCACGTTCTTTTTTTCTCAAGCATATGAAAATGTTGCGCCGCCTCAACAAGCAACATGCCAGCAGGCTTCCACGTGGCGCGCCAAGACAGCGAGGGATAGGCAAGCAACATATCACCGAAATTCCACGTGGCATGTTGGGAAAGCGAAGGGATGCGCTTTAATGTATAGGACAAATATGCATATTCAATGCACATACAATAAAAAAGATAACAAAGATTTATCACCAAAGCAACCTTACTATTACTGTAACAATTCAAGACCTCATCCAAAAGGCTAGCTGAAAGGTATTATTTGAATTTCTTAGCCCTATATAAGTACCTATGATCTTTCTAACAAATAATTGATGTAAGACTAAATACACATCCGCACGGATCCTCACAGTCCCCTCGTTTAAGCCATGGCATCCTCAGTTAAGAATCTAAACACATACAATGTCCTCCAGTCCGCATAGGATATGAGCTAGATCGATTCTGATACCATTTGTAACAACCCAGTACCTCACCCGAAAAGGTTAATAGAAATGTATTATTTGAGCTCATTGGCCCTGTATAAGTATCCAAAATCTTGCCAATGAATAAAATGTAATAGTAAATACATGCCCGCATGGATCCTCATAGCTGCACTAAGACTCATCCTCGATACAAATTAAAATAAGCTAGTATATTTTGTTAAGCAGGAGAATACAGTACCATTAAATAAATGTGGAACATCATGATTTTTAAGAATGGTGTGCGTTGAGCAAGGTTTCAAATCTCGTGGAATGGGACTATCCCAATTTTTTCATGGAACGGGATACACCGCCGTCCTACCCTGTCCTAATCTTAGGACGGGATATCCCAAGACATCCTAATCAGGACACTAGGATGCGAGTGGGACATCCTATCCAGATACATGGGATGGTATCCTATCCCAATATTCCATGAGATATCCTACCGGAACCTTAATCCTTGGCTTCTTTGGTCATTCACATGGCTTATCAGTCAAGACCAGCTAGGTTTTCCGCCAATATTCCTATGTAGTATGTACAGTATTGGTTGATGCAAGAAAAGCACAAAAGGAAGTGAGGGTCACAACCCAACATTAATTATTGTAGCTTTTGAACTTCAAGGCCCCTCTTGAAGGCTTTCTTGGTTTTTATGGATCCCATTGATAGGTGAGCTCAATCTGAAAGTGTATGAAGGCTTGAATGATCAAAGATATACAACATTTTGTCAATTCCCTTTGTTTTCTTCTTCCAACTAGCAATGTAATAAACCCAAACATCAAATAGGTGTGTTTTAGTTGTGTTGGAGGAAAAGAAAACGAGGCAAGAGAATGCTGCATGAAAAACTACTTAACTAGTACAAAAAATCATCATTGTTATAATACCTCGAGAAAAAATGTTTAATTGCATGCATGTAATCATATTAGCTAACAAACAAACTAAAAGTAGTGGTTGAGCATTTAAATTCTAAAGCTTCCACGAGATTAAAGCAAGTATTTCTCCACTTAGGTCCTAGAGTTTCAAAGAGAATAGATGCAAGTTACATCTATATTTTCTGAAATCAATTCAATTTATTGGATACACATTTTGTGACTTTGTCCCATACCTGGGGCGAGATAACCAAATGTTCCAGCAACTATTGTGGTGATATGAGATTCTTCATCCTCCAATAGTTTTGCAAGTCCAAAATCAGAGACGTGGGCCTCCAAATTTCCATCCAGTAATATGTTGCTTGACTTGATGTCACGATGTATGATTCTAGGCGAACAGTCATGATGCAAGTATGCAAGGCCTTTTGCAGCTCCCATGATAATATTAAGACGCGCATCCCAGTCCAATTGCTCAGATCTTTCTGCCCAGTCAGCAAAGTAGGTACCAGACCATTAATATATCTAGTAAAACACAAACATCCAAGAATATGGTACCACAATGACAGAACTTCTAACCATGCTTGCTAGTTGCTACATATGATCAACTGACAAAATAATGCATGACAAACACAGTCTAACCAACAGAGGACACGGGAGAGTCTAGCAAGGTTTACCAGTTAAATCAGTAAATAAAAAAGATATTCGACAGAACAAGTTTCAGTGACTGTCAAAGAAATTAAAATGCTGAAAATTTTGAAATTGCATGCCTATGCCACCATACATTAGAGAAACATTTATAAGGATTTCTTTTTAGAAAAAAGCACAAATTTACTGACAAGACAATGAAAGGATACGATTTTTCTAAAACATCAAGCATAAAAGAACCACATAGGGCATAAAAATTCTCCATCAGTTCATACAGGGGTCATATGACTTCTTTGTGTACAAGGTTCTCTACCAGCTACAATGTAGCAAAACACCTAGGACCTCTCACATATCACTTTTATTATTCAAAACATCAATATTGAATTGCCTTAAAACGTCTCAGTTAATCAACTCTGTATCGGCTGATACAGGTTTGCACAACCCATGTAAAGCTCCCCTAAAACAAATATGGATAAATTATAAATTCATTCCTCTTTCTTCCCTATTTTGACCCAATAGTTTCAAGGAAATTGCTTGGAAAAGTCTAGCTTGAAAGGGGTTTGCTCATAAAATTCCAGCATATGAAAACCACCAAGGCATAGCCACCAACTCCACATTAAATCTAAATATATTTACAAGACATTCATAGAAAAATCAAACAACATGTGGTTGCAACATTAGACCCATGAAGAACCGAGGCTCAGAAAGACCATGTTATAGAACTTGCCTTTCTATGCTCTTTGTCAAGGTTATTTCCACGTCCAAAGAACCTTTGAGTGTTACTCTTCTAGTTGCATGAGATTAAGGGTGTACACAAGCCAAGCTCGAAAAAAGCTAGGCATCGCTTGACCTTGCAACCAGGTCAAGCTGAGAAAAGGCCAGCTCATTTATATTTGAGCAGAAAAAGAGTTGTTCATAAACAGATCATTTAAGGGATCTGGCTAGAACCTAAAGGTTTACCAAGGCATTCACATATATTCCAAGTTAACTTACAAAATATATCACAATTTTGTAGTTAGAAATGTATTCTTTTACATAAATTTTATTAGTCTTTAACAAAAAAATACAAATTTATATTTTTATTTATAACAAATAATTAAAATAATATAGATTATGAAATAAGTATTCATTTTATTCATTTTTAGCTTACTAGTTGGATGGGATGTGCACTCATCTACGTATTGCAATTTACAATAAATGAACCATCATCATAACTAAAAAATCAGATCTTGTAAACTGAGTTTTGCATTCATATTTCATAATGCTATAAAACAGACTTATTTTGTAGAAACATTAAGATAATACACATTCAATCAATATCTTGCATATTTATCTTACGATTATACACTTTTGCAATTGAATGCTCCACAGAAGTAAAGATGGATTAAAATGAGTGAGAAGACACACAACCATGCACTTAGAGACAAATGTTCAAGGTTTTAAACCATAAGATATACACATGTTAAGGTTTTGTTTTTAATTGATTAATATTAGTTCCCAAGAAATCATAACATTAAAAAAAGGGCATCCTAGTGCACAAGGTCCTGACAGATTTTTTTGAATTTTTGAAAAGAAGTCACTTTCTTCATTAAAAATTGGCCATTATATAGACAGATTACAAGCTGGTGTTCAGCCCCTACCAAATATACAAGCTGATCTTCAATGATTACAAGCTGATCTTCAAACCCTACCATATATACAAGCTGATCTTCAGCGATTACAAGCTGATCTTCAGCGATTACAAGCTGATCTTCAGCTAATATTTCCTTTGACATCCCCCCTTAAATTGATGCTGGTAAATCGACAATCATCAATTTGCCAACGAGAAAATGATAGTGCTGACGTGGCAGGGATTTTGTGAAAATATCAGCGATCTGCAAAGTAGTGGAGATATGTGGAAGCGTGATGACCTGATGATCATAGGCTTCCCTGATCGAGTGACAGTCAACCTCGTTATGCTTGGTGCGTTCGTGATAGACAGGGTTGGCGGCAATTTGTATGGCACTAGTATTGTCAGCATGGAGTGGAGTAGGATGAACGGGAGAGAAACTGAGCTCTGTGAGGAGACCACGTAGCCAAATGATCTCGGAGCATGCAGCAGACATGGCTCGGTACTCGGCCTTAGTAGATGATTTGGAGACATGGTCTTGCTTCTTGCATTTCCAAGAGACAAGGGCATCACCAAGAAATACACACCAACCGGTAGTAGATTTCCTGGTATCTGGGCAATCGGCCCAGTCAGCGTCACAATAGGCTTGTAGCTGAAGTGAAAAACCAGAAGGGAAGAATAAGTCATGACTAGATGTCCCAAGAATGTAGCGAATTATGCAGCGGACTGCAGATAGATGGAGATGCCTCGGTGCTTGCATATATTTGCTAACGATATGGACAACATAAGAGATGTCTGATCAGGTAATGGTTAGATAGATAAGACTACCAACCAACTTCCGATATGTCGTAGGATCCTCAAGAAGCTCCCCTTCGTCAAGTCAATATTTCGCATTAAGTTCCATGGGATTGTCAACCGAAGTGGCGTTGGTAAGACCAGCTAGCTGAACCAGATCCTGACTATACTTGTGCTGATTTAAGAAGAGACCATGAGCCTGATGATGCACCTCTAAACCCAAGTAGGTGAGCTGGCCAAGGTCTTTCATGTGGAATGTAGAATGCAACAAAGTCTGAACCGCAGAGATTGCCTCCAAATCAGAGCCAGTGATAACGATATCGTCCACATAAACAAGGAGGATAACGATACCTGTGGATGTCCTTTGTAGAAAAAGGGAAGAGTCATACTGACTTTGGGTGAAAGAAAAAGCAAGCAAAGTGGATCGAAACTTTTCGAACCATACTATTGGTTCCTGCTTCAAACCATACAAAGAACGTTTCAGCTTGCAAACATCATTAGGTGATGAAGTGGGCATACCAGAGGGAAGTTTCAAGTAAATGTCTTCCTTAAGATCGCCGTGGAGAGAAATGCGTTTGACATCCATTTGACGTAAGGGCCATGCTTGGGATACAGCAAGAGCGAGTATAGTTCGAACAGTGGTCATTTTGACGACTGGTGCGAAGATCTTATCATAGTCTAAGCCATATTCTTGTTTGTTGCCAAGTGCCACTAACCGAGCCTTGTAACGGTCTATGGACCCATTGGAACAAAGCTTGATAGAAAACACGAACTTGCTTCCGAGGGTTTCACGTAGGAGGGACACGAAACATCCCAGGTTTGGTTTTCTTCAAGTGCGAGAAGTTCGGCTTCAATTGCTTTTCGCCAACACTCATGCTCCATTGCCTGTTTATAAGACGAAGGAAGAGAAATAGAAGACAAGATGACTGTGAAGGATGAAGGAGAAGAAAAACCAAACCTATCTGGGATCTATGAACCCGAGTACTGTGTCTGAGATAAGGAGATGCAAGTGCTGAAACAGGAGCAGCAGTCGAGGAAGAAGCTTGAGGTAGCTCAAGAGGTGTTGAAGATTGGTGGGAAGTGGCTGTGGTGCATCGTTGATATACTAGGAGAGGGTTAGAAGGGATTGGATCTGCAGGAGAGTTAGTAAACATAGGCAAAACAGAAAATAAAGGAGAAACGAGATCCTGATGGGTGGAAAAAAATATTGATTTTCGAAAAAAATCACATTTCGAGAAACTCAAATGCGACACGGATTCGGATCATAGCAAAGAAAACCTTTCTGTTGTACTGAGTATCCTTGAAAAGCACATTTAACTGATTGAGCTGAGTTTCGTGCATTCATGGACAGGAAGATGAACATAACAGACACAACCGAAAGAACGAAGGTTAGAATAAGTTGGAGGGTGACCAAATAACCTGGTGAAAAGTGAGTCATGGTTTAATGTGGGAGAAGGCAATCGGTTGATGAGATGGACAGTAGTGGAAAGAGCTTCACACCAAAATCGAGAGGGCGTGGAGGATTCTAACAGAAGAGTGTGAACCACATCAAGAAGGTGACGGTTTTTCCTTCCAGCCACCCCATTTTGTTGAGGTGTCGAAGAGCAAGACCGTTGAGAAATGATGCCATGATTCTGTAAAAAGTCCTGAAACAAATGAGACATATACTCACCCCCATTGTCAGAATGAAAGATTTTGATATGGCCGAAAATTGTATCAGAATATATGCATGAAAAATTTTAAAAACAGAAATACTTCGTCTTTGGAATGAAGGAAATAAATCCATATGGAACGACTATAGTCGTCAATAAAAGTGACAGTATTTGTAATTGGCATGCGAAGTGACCGGCGCCATATCCCACACCACCATGTATCAGATCGAAAGGTTTGACAACATGCGATGTGTGTAGGAAAAGGGTAGAGTTTTACTTTTGCCAAGTCTGCAAGAATTGTAATCAAACTGAACAGCACTAAGATATGGTGTTTCATTATTCCCAAGAAAACCATATTTCAATAAAGCATGAAGTACATTTGAGTTTGGATGTCCGAGATATTTATGCCACACTCGGTAATCAACATGAGCAGCATTATAAGCAACAAAAGGCAAAGAAAAGGTAGACAAGGAAAAATTGAAGAGAAAAAAGATGTCCCACTTTAGGCCCCCTCGCGATCATCCGTCCTGACTGTTGATCTTGCACAACACAACCAGATTTAGAGAATTCTACTTTACAATCATTATCAACCAACTGACCGACAGACACTAGATTGGTGGTAAGACCGGGAGATACGACGACATCAGTAAGAGAAGAGGAAACATCACCAGTGGCCGTAATTGATAAATGATTGCCATCAGCAGTATGAATTTTGAGGTTTCCAAAATATTTGTTTACATTGATAAGAGAATCAGCATTGTTTGTCATATGATGGGAAGCCCCGGAATCAAAGTACAAAGGAGATGATGTAGAGAAGGGTTTGCCTGAGAGTCCTAAAGCTGAAATGCAGAAATGAAATCATTTGTTGAATCATTTCAGGGGCACAGGTTGGACAGAAACAGGAGCAGGAGTACTTTGTGTTGTATTCACAAAACTACCAGCACTAGAAAAGCCAACTGAGATAGTATATGTTGTCTCCGATTTCTTGGGGGGTTGAGTTGGACATTCCTTGATAATATGGCCATCCTTTTTGCAGTAGTTGCAAATTTCGGGGACAGTTTGTAGCATAATGGCCAAATCCCTTGCAACAGAAGCACTGGACCGTGCTCATATCCCTGCTTCGTGGCCTACCTTGTGCAGCATAGGCCATAGGAACAGATATAGATTGTCGTTGTTCCATGGTGGTTTGAGTGAGAAGGCGTTGTTCCTCGCGAAGAAGATCATTGGGACATGTATCCAAGGAGGGGACTGATTCTCGGTTCATAAGATTGGATCTGGTGCCTTCAAATTCAGATCTTATTTTCATTAGAAATTGATCCCTCTGAGTAGTTTCATGGACAGATTGAACAGAACTAAGGCCTTCGGATGGTAAGTCAGCAAACTATATCAGTGTATTCAGCCCAAAGATTAGTGAATCTAGAGTAAAAATTGAGATAGAAAGACTATCATGTTGAAAAGTGGCCAATTCATGTTCAAGCTGGAACCAATGAGCAGTATTTGTTGACTGTAGACTTTCAAGTCCACATTTGAGCCGCAGTCTGAGAAGATTGAAGATTCAAGATGATACTGGGTTCGACGGATCCTAAAATCCATGCCATAACTTGTGCATCTTTGACTTCCCACTTGGCATGTTGGTCTTTCTCTTTGTTTTTGTCAGGAGCTGGGTTACTGCCATCAATATGTCCCCACAGCTCCTTACCTTTGATGAAAATCCTGAAATGAAACGCCCAAGCAGAGTAGTTTTTGCCATTGAAACAAATCAAAGAAGCATCAAACCTATCAGAAGACATGAGGTCAAGAGAACATGAACAAGAATAACCGACTAAGAAACTTGGGAGCACGAGACAAATGACAATTTAGAGCTATGGCTCTGATACCATGACAGATTTTTTTGAAATTTTTGAAAAGAACTCACTTTCTTTATTGACAATTGCCCATTATATAGACAGATTACAAGCTGATCTTCAGCCCCTACCAATATACAAGCTGATCTTCAGCCCCTACCATATATACAAGCTAATCTTCAGCGATTACAAGCTGATCTTCAGCTGATATTTCCTTTGACAAGTCCTGCCAAGCATTATCATCATATGCAAAGGCACCATTTCCCTATTTCAAATTTGTGCCGCCCACCTCATAATGAAGCAGCCTTACTATTATGCCAAGGCCCACCATCTAATAATAAGACATACTCACATTATTTTGGAAATATAATACAATTCTATATTACATTCTCCAAAAAAATACAACATTATTTGTTCCAAAGACGTAAAATCATTTGTTATATAATTTTGATAAACAACATCCACGATTTTCAATTATAATGGTTAATGTATAAGTATGCATAAAAGATTACAAAATTTTCACAGAAGCATCTTAATGCACAACAAACTGCCTGAATTACTGCAACTTCAGACCAATTGGAAATCAGCAATTAGCCAGGACACTTACATTAATATAAAAAAATTATGAATTACATATTTAGTACAATTAAACTATAATTAATTATTTAAAATTAACTATTAATATAATTTCAGTTGATCCTAAAATTATTAACATTAAATAAAAAATTAAATATCAAAATTCCATAATTATATATGTTTGTAATAGTAACAACTTTTCACAAAAACATATACTTTTCCTTTTCTCTGTAGCTCTCTTCATGATACTTTTGCCACTTTTTGTGATCATTTCATTAGATGAATGCAATAAGTGGATGCTAGCCACAATTTTTTCTCAAACAAAAAACACTTCAACATATTCATGACAAATTGAAAAAAAAAAAAAAAAATCACAACTTATCATAATAAAAGAGTATTCAAAAAGAAAAGGCATGTTTTTAAATTCAAGTCTCTTGCTTGGTTATTGAATTTAACTTTTTCATTAATGAATAATGATTTAAGAAAATAAACTAATTATTTTTTCTTACTAATCATTTATAACTACATATAGTTAATCATTTAATTCTAAAATATTATCAAACAGGTTTGGATAAAATAACAGTTGATGTTTCTGTTATATGGAGAAATATGGTAATTTTGGGTCCTTTGTTTGGGCATTATCAGTATTATGAAAAACTGGTTTGGTCTCCCATGACACACCCATTTATCATGGCCTAAAGAGAGGGGGTTGCTGAAGATAGCAATCCTAGCTGGACCCAAAACCGAAAGTCTAGCTAGAACAAAGAATCAAGAAGGCAATATCCCCTTCCATTTGTATAATAGGCTATAGAATCAAGCTGAGGTGGAACTAACCAAGAATATCTCCAATTCAACTTATCTACAAATCAAGCAACCTGTCTTCAAGCTAAATTTTGTGCCAAACAAAAGCTAACCATGAAAAGCACAAATTTGACCACAAGAATAATTAGAAAAGTTAGAGACGGCATTCAAGTTTATAAATCTCGCAAACAACAACCATCAAATTGTTTCCTAATTCCCAATATTTGAGTTGGGTTCATGAATCCTCGTTACCAAGCATTCCTATTGGAGACTTAGTAGCAAAAAGCTTCTACCAAGGGAAAACTATCCACTTTAAAATCATCTCTAAAATCTTGAAATCACACTTGCTTCGTAACCACTTCTTTCAAGTTCTTTTAAAATACCTTGCACCTGCTCCTGATTTTAGCAACCAAGTTTACAGCTGCCTCTGATGTTCTTTCCAAGATTCAATTAGGGAATAACCTAGAACACACGAATACCACATTCGGATCCATTTCACAGAGTAACATGTCTTTGCCAAATAGTTGCCATCTAATATCTATCAAGACTAACAAAAGAAAATTTGAGATGCCTATTTTCCTTTTTTGTAAAACATAACCTACTACTAAGGACTTGCCCATTCATTAACATTTTAATTTAGGCTTGACTACATACCACCAGCTTTGCATCCCTACTTGATTAAATCCTACAAGTTTGATGAACTCACAATACATGTGAGCATGCCATCAGCTCACATGCATGCAGGACTTTTCATTCCCTATAATTTGCCACAAGACTTCACATGCTTACACGTCTGAATATCATCCAAATATGTTGACTTATCATGGCTCAGTTTGAAACAAGCACAAACCCACTGGCAGATCCAAGGGAGCCATGGACCTCCAAGGATCTGAGAAACCCCCTGAAGCTTTTAGCATGTCCCTCCAATGCTGCTTGCTACTCCATTCGCATGTCCACCACATCCTATGATATATCTTTGATTAATGTTTCACAAATTTAAAGCCTAAAGTTTTAGATAGAAATACATTTTTCCTAACTAAATGAGATGATCTTTGATTGGGTGGTTTATAAATGGTCACCCTTCTTGTTGATGCCATCCATAGTTACCAATTTGGGAAATCCAATCACCATGCTTTCTCTACTTCTTTCCTAGACCATTCATTTATACATGATCCATGCTGATAGACTCTATCATTTTATTTTTAGTAGAGCTTGTGACATTTTTATGTCCTCAGACCTTTTAACTTTGTGTTTTAGTAGATAAAGTTTAACCATTAGTGTTGCTCATATGTCACAATACAGTCACAGTTGTTGGTCCACGTTCCTCTCTCAAGTTCATGACTATTTCTTCCTCTTGAACTCCCACTTTCCGAAGTTAAAAAGCCACCAATAATTTGATGAATAAAGTAAAATAGTGTGGTAACTCAGTCTTCTCTTTCTCTCAAAAAATAAAATTGCGAGAAAAATAATTCCCATTATAAGAACTGTAATTTGTTGTCCATTGAGTAATTTCTATGGTTGCTTTAGAAAATTAAGACACTTCAACATGTACAAACAAGTGCACACAATAATAAGAAACTTTAGTCTGTTACAATATAATTCTCATACTCCCCCACCCCACCCCAGAAAAAAGAAAGAAAACAATTCCTAGCTCTCTGTCCCTAGCGACACCAAAACCTTCATTGGAGTCCATCAGCATGATTCCTCATATATAGTATGCGCCAAGGTCCGCTGAACCCGTACGGTCAGCGGGCGGTACGGTCCATACTGTACCGTACCGGCATGTACCGGCATGCAAATTAAAAAAAAAAAAAACAATCTTTCTCCCCCCTCTCACTGAACTGACCCGAACCAACCCGAACCAGGCCGAACCGGGCCGAACCGACCCGAACCGGATGGTTCATACCGGTATGGTACCGTACCATACCGTACAGGTATGGAAAAAAATTTTAATTTTTTTTCAACGGTCCGATGTCCGGACCGTTTTTTGGTGGCAAACCGTACCAGCTCTTGGCTGGTACGGTACGGTACGCCCCATACGGATGGTACGGGACGGTACCGCGAACCATTATGCACTGAAGCATACCACAAAGAAGTTGCTTGATATCACAAACAGATAAAAAGAAAATGCAAGAACTAAACCCTCTAGCTTTTGACCCACAACGTCCATCAAGTGAGTGGCAAACTGAAGAGGATTTTGACTCGATTAGCAGTTCCCCCTGCTTTTAAGAAGCATAGATACCATGGATATAAATTATATTCTTGTGACATCTCTGCCCTACCCCTAGAAAAAAAAGAAAGAAGCACCTCTCCTCTCTAGCTCTCATATTCTCACATTACTATTCCATCTTCCTTCCGGTTTTGGTGTCATGATGTTATCAATCTAAGAATGGTAGATGTCATGGTGTTTGAAAACTTTGAACAACGTTCAGGTCAATAATTTAACTAAATAAACTGACATCTTAACTAGCATTTGTGTCAGTAGTTTATCCCTACATGTGCAAGGTCTAGGCTGCACACATGGGGAGTGTTAACCCTAGTCAAGATAGCATTCTCTCCTTAATTAACTTAATTACCACCAGGATGCCCCCGATCTCATGCTTGGATCAACACAGCCTTAAACTATTCATTTTCCAATATAGGCAAATGTTTCTTTGAGGTTGAAGAAGGAATTTTGCATTTGTTCACATTGATCCTAAAATAGATTGATGTGAGCAAGGATTTCTTGCCATCTAAGCATAGTTTGCAATACCACTTTCAATATCCATATCAGTACCAAGTTGGTACGGTTTCAATAGGATATGTTTCTGGTACCAACGTTCAATATGCCTGCTGCACCAGTATTAGTTTTGCTGTTTGTATGATATGAACAGGTATGGTACAGTGTGAGCAAGTCTCCATCAGTTCCCTACCACCTTGTGAGAGCACAACCTATACAATTAGACTTCCCTAACAAATACATTCTTGACCTCTTTCTTGGATCAATACTCGCTAACCCTCCCGCTTGATGCCATTGGAACATGGAAGCACCTCAGTGCAAAAGGGTAAATGCTGTTAAGGAGGCAATATTGTAGGTTGTGCTCTCCCAAAGTAACAAGGATGTCCTTGTGAAGATATGATATTGGAGCTTAGAAGGCAACAATACTTACGCAGATTAACCTATTTTAGAATCAACATTAACAAATAGATATAAGATGCCTTCGACTTTAAGAAGAATCAATCTTCATCAGATGAAAAGTATCAAATAGTTCAAAAGAAGTATTGATTCGAAAACGAGGAAAAAGGATACGTTGAGCATACTGTTAAGTTAATTGAGGTGAGGATGATTTTATAACTGGTAAATAAGGTTTCCTTCAAAATTATTATAGTAGTGATATTAATAGGACCAGTTCAGGATGGTAAGAGAACAATGGCTCTATAAAGAAAGAGAAAATAACAAATGGAAACATAGTTTGGAAAGGGTGGCGGATCTCTTCTTAGCCTCTCTTATACAACCATATATCATCTATGCCTTTTCCCAAGCCATTTACCACCAGGAATTTTACCATAAGGGTATCACTGCCACAAACTCCCCAATGACGTTGTTTGCTTTTCATTACTTTGCAAGTTCAACTGACTGATTTAGTAGCCGCTAAGGCTAAGCTACTATGGCAGGCAAAAAACAATAACACAACCAGCCAAGGCCCAGATACACATAACAAAAACACTCTCAGGGTCCCTAATAAATGTTTTTCTATAAGCTTCAAGGGGTGACCATTAGTTGGGTCCAATGATGTTCAGGCCAAACCAGATTAGGTTGAGTCGCATAAAATTTTGGTCAACACAAATTGAGTCAGGTCAAAACAAAACTCAACCTAGACCCCAACGGGCCCAACCCATCTATAATTGGATTAAAAAAAATAAACCTACAAACAAAATTCGCCATCTCAATACCAAACCCTACACCGGTAACATTCTATGATAGTATCAGTACACAGTACGGTATAAAATAGTAAGACATACCAAGCATCGGTATAGTACAAGATAGCATACCGGTTCGGTACTGGTATAGTACAACACTTGGTACAGTACGCAACAACCAGTATAGCTAACCCTACCCATAAGCAACCCATTTATTTTAAATGGACATGTGCCTGACCTACCAATCCAAGCAGAACTTCAACTGCACTTGTCAAATGCATACTTAGAAAAATGAATCGGAATAGGGTCAAGAAGAGAGCTAAAGCAGAGTGTCCGGATAAGTCATTTCAATTACTAGCAGGACACTTAAGGAGACACCCCATCTAAGGTGGGTGTCCAGATGGTCTTCCAAACTAACAACCTCAACAGTGCTCTTGGGTAAGTATAATTTCTGGTAAATAACTGACAACTTTGTACAGAAATGCAAATAACCATGGTTCTCATAACAATAAAATTATGCATGTCAAAAGCATTTACCACTTTCTGTGCCACTTTTATCCAAATATTTTATTGTTACCTTGTATTTTACTTGAATATGATACTCTTCTTAGAGAACTCGTAGCACCTACATTCTGATGGGAACAGACTTGAATCCTGATGAACTCAAGTCCAACAAAAAAGAAGCTGAAAAATGTGTACACTCAAGTAATATAGCCATGGAATTCAACATAAGATCACCAAGGTAGATCACATTGAAGTTCAATAAGTGCCTCAACTTGTCTTATCTCTAAACTACTTGTCAAAGCAGGAATCCAGTATTTTGAACCCTTAGTATAGTTAACCTTCTATTATTTTGTATAGTTTTACTCTATGAACTCATGACTGACAGTATATGGACCAAAATCTAAAGTAATGCTCTTCATAATTTAATAGCTCTAGCAGTTTCAAATCTGAATGTTGAGATCATATCAGACAATTTTGTACCATGTTACAACAACTTAACCTGATTGTTGTCTTTTATTATGGTTTCGCACTTCATAAACTTGCAATATATAGACCAAAATTTGAAGTTTTGTGGTTCATTATTTAACAACTTTAAGATTATAGTAAGATGTCTTTCAGCATCTATTAATAACTTTGCATGCTAAAACTGTATGATGAATAGCATAAATTTTCCATTAATTGCCAACATAGTGATGACTGGGAGATTTAAGTCCATCAGATGCATATAACAAATGATACAATCAAAAAGATATATCAAGGTTAAATAGAATTTTGGATTATGAGAAAAAATAAACACCCACTAGAATGATGCACTGATCATTTATAATGCCAAACAGTGATAAACTTGACAAAGCTAAAATGCAAACTCAACATGCAAAGCATTTGAATTTGCAAAGCCACCAACAACAAATCATGTGAAGCTCACCACATGCAGTGCCATACATTTACCAGTCTAGAAAATGTAGCAACAAACTAGAAACTTGGAAAAGCATACTCAATCATGGGAAGCAGTGATTACAAATATTAAATAGTAGAGTTCTCACCATGCAAAACTTCATCCAAGCTTCCACCAGGTAAGCTAATCATAGATTAACAAATTAGATGAAGGAGAATTGCAATATCACGGAGATTGACCAAATAACGATGTTTAATGCTCCCAAAAATCTCAAGTTCTCGATCAAAAGAAACGGCCTACCCCTTCATTTGTCTTCATTATTCGCTTCAAAGCAAACATGTTTCCATCATCCATTGCAAGCCCGTACACAGTTCCAAAGCCTCCAGTACCAATAATGTTTTCATCATTTAAGGTCTCTAATTTTCGTAGGATATCTTTAGATGAATAGGGCAAGTCCCCATGAAACATTACAATGGATGCACCTGGGAAAGTATTTAGTATTAGAAAAATCTACCCATTTCCTCTACTCCAGAATGAGACAACACATATATCATAATGTTTATAGCACCAAGGGAAAAAATCTAAAAGATACCTCCACTGACATCCATTACAGGACCCCTGTTGTCACCTTACCAAATTCTTATAAAGAAAGCATCCCCAGTAGCACATCAGTGCCACGAACAATAAAGCACATAATGTTGCAACTGCACTAATAAGAAACCTAGTAGAATTCTTCCTGTACCCTTTGTTTCCTGCATCAACATATTTCTATTACATTCAAGGTCCAGAAGTACAATAAGATTATATTTGCAAGGGGCAAAGCCACCTGGTTACTTCAAAATTCAGGGGAATTTCTATAGTCTAGGGCCTCCAAGTCAAAAGGCCTCCCAGAACTAATAATTGTCAGACAGATGTTCGATTGAAATGAAAGTTAAATGAACATAGTAGAAAACAGGGTACATGATTACTACTTAGCAGAAAATAAAATAGCTGGGACAACCTGAAGTTTGAAGCCCCCCAAAGCATGAAGGATAACAATAAAATTCCACTCCAACAAAAACATAGTAGAACTAAGCCTTCATAAACTAGATTATTAGTTTCAGTTGCTACTTTACACAATTAGATTTTTGTTTTGTCTATTTGTGTAGCTTCCTCTGTTTTTCCGGTACTATTGAAAACTAAGCAATACAGAGTTAACAAACAATCACTAGCTAAGCTGTGTGAGCCCAACAACCATAGAGAAGGATAATTATAGAAAGGGTGCTGCTATGGGCTTAATGAAATAGACTTATTCATCACCAAAACAACACTGTGGCCAGTCTCAAAAATGGATGAGAAAGATGGAGGGTTGTTGTCAGGTTGAAAGCCAGTCATTGAAAAATGGGAATACTTGTAAAACAGGTCCAAATTTTGACATGTGAATATTAGGGTGTCCCATGTTCAATATGATTGCCTCAACCTGACCAAACTATGGTCAGAAGTGGATAAGGGTTGGTTAGACCATTCTCCTAAGCAACCCATAACAACATGGCCGGGTTGTAGTGAAAAATAAGCAAGGGTTGATTAGGTCATTGACCCATTATAACGTGATATGGTTGGATTGATAAATGAGTAAGCATTGCTTAGGTCATTGCCAGTAAGCAACCCAATACAATGTATAGCCCAATTGTAGCAACAAATGACCAAGAGCTATTAAGGATTAATCTTTTAGTAGAAATTTAGTACAATGGCAGGTAGTCAGAGTAATGAGGATACGAGAAAATGCATCATGTTAAGAAGGCAACTGTTCAGAATTTAAAGAATTAGATTTGCTACTCAGCATGCTAGAAATTTGGCCAAAAAGAATAGATAATTATGGATACATTAACATATAGAAAAATCAACATTACTTATTTATAAGAAACAAGATGGAAGGGTAGTAAATCAAAGGATATCAAAGATGGTATAAACCATTAACGATAATAATAGTAATAGAGTAGAAAATCCAAAAAAGGGCAAACATTTTGCAGATCTCGGCCTAGATCAAAGCTATAAAGAGGTAAGGGCCCTCTCCCTATCCTCTTCCTCATTTTATTTTTTTGATGCTGAAAAGTGGAAGTAAGAAAAGATCATGCTAAATTTTGGATTTTGATATGATTTCCTGATGTTGTAGATCTACAAGTGATCTACACCCAAATTTTTTTAGTTTTCATTAACATCCATTGGAGAGTCAAGAAGTCTGTTCACTCAAATTCCGAGACTAGATCATCCCATGATAGCAATGATGATGACAGCTTAAGTGATGCATCTGGTGTCTAGGAAGGTAGTGGTTGACATAGCATGATGGTTTATGACTCACAACCCTAGAGTAGTCTTCATTCATCGGTAAATCCCAGTTCACTCATGCCATACAAGATAGACCATGATACATGACCTGATAAAGCCCACGAGGATACCATCGCATACAACAGATGAGCCCTAGAGGTCACTCAGGATATGATAGTAAGGTTCACCTAATCATCCCGAACCGGACAGTTTAGGGTGTGCCAACTCATTCTAATGGCTTATCATTGCAGTTTAGGCATTCAATTCGAAACATCACTGAAAACGGAGGATGGAAGAAGGAAATAGACGAAGAGAGAGGGGGGCAGGGAAGCAGAGGAAAAGGATGCCAGTGGCCCACCAAGGCTATCAAAGGGCCACCGAGGCCTCTAGAGCTCCACATGAGTCCAAATAGATGAAATAGATAGATAGAGAGGAAGAGAAACAGGAGACGGCCAATGGTAGCTGCCAAATGGCCCCGGAAGGCTAGAATTCACCGCATCTTCCACTAGTTCGAAACAGGGGTGATCACCCCTGTTTCAAAACAAGCAATTTTTTTTGCCTATCAATACATTAACTGATCTACTTCAATTTCGTTTCATGATTTAAAAAAAGGGACATCAAACTAAGGTTAAGATTACAAATTAGACAACCATAATTATCAAAAATGACAACTAGAAACAAAAGATTGAGAAAACAAAAAAAAATGCAAACACAAAACAAATAAAGCAAATAACTATTTGATATGCCAGTCCATACCATGTGTCAATCTAATATCAAACATCGTACGAAACCATTTCGGTATCATACTATACTGGTGGCCTACCAATACTCCAAACAGGTTGCAATACCAGTTTAGGCGAACATTGCTCTTAGCTTTGGGTCACCTAACCTATTCATACAAAGAAATTACCATCCAATTCTTGGGACAATCTTGCATCCTGGCATTGTACTAGGGCAACTTTATTCCCTTTTTCAATTTTTTAATTTGTTGTATTAAATAAAATTTAATGAGCCTCCCCCTTTCCCTTGTCCGTGCATCTCTATTCTCTTCTCTATTTTGAAGCACACCCATAAACAAAACTAGGAGAAAAAGGTCATGCACCGCCATTGCTACTCTTCTTTTTTCAAAGAAAAAAGAAAGCATCATTCAAGTCGTATTTGATAATGGCGAAACCAGCTTTGGTAACTATTTTAGCCAACTTCAAGAAGGACAAGCAAGATGCTTCAGCTTAAGAAGGAATCGGTGTCCCATAGCCATCCCACATACCGTTCTATGCAATGATGCAGTACTAGCTAGATGTGTTAACATCACCAGTAGACAGAAATTAAAAGTATAATATTAAGGAAAAAAAGATGACAAGAGCATATAGACACAACAATAACTGGGGACCAACCAACCACACTAGTACTAATCTTTACCAGCTTAACTAACTAATGCTTATTCTCAGCACAGCATGATACTAATTCAAGAATTTCACCAATTGTGTTTAATTATTATCTTACCAACTAGGCACCAATAATTTAAAAATTAACAAACAAAACTCACTGCTTTGAATGAAAAGGACCTTCAATTTCATTTCATGTTCGAAGAACACAAACAGATGATGATAAATACTCTTAGAACACCAAATACCTAAAGAAGGCTGAGAATCTACGGATGGCGACCAAACATCATCTTTGCACACCACATCAATTTGCTTCCCGCATAACTTCTGATTTCCGATAAAGCTATACACATGCACATTAAAGTGGCAAACATAAGCATGGGTTAGATAACACTGACTTCATATTCTCTAATTTAATTCATTATTTAGCATGGCCATCTACTTTCTAAACAATAACTGAAATAGTTAAGTTGAGAAATGAAAGACAGCTCCCTTTCAACGATAAAAATTGAAAGTAAATTTGTGAATCGATATTGCCGTGCAAAGCATGAAGTATCAGCAGCAAATGACCATCCAGGAAGCTCGGACAAAGGAGAGCATGAGGAAGATTCACAGAGATGATATTTTAGAGTGAAGGTGTCAAAAGAAAACATGGCATTAAAATAGATCATGCATCACATTCGAGTACACTAGGAGAACAAAGTATAGTCAAGTAAATGAGGATATTGCTACCCACAGAGAATTATCTACACAGCTAGCATCAGTTCTGAAAATTTCTAGAATATTTAAAAGCATGTCCCATTGGACTAAAAAAACAGGATGACTTTTCTTGAAAGTAGAAGTCTTATCTTGTAAAATCTTGTGCTTGTTTGTGCAATAATAAATTCATAAAATACCCGAAATGTGAAATCACAGAACCAAGGTTTGCAAACCGATACCAGCAGACATACTAGCCTGCAACCAGTTCGACGTGGTAGGGATCCTTACCATGCCATTCCGGGACATGCCAAAACAAGGAGAGCTGGAGAAGCAGGGAGGGAGAGAGAGAGAGAGAGGGGGGGGGGGGGAGAAGGAGGGAGAGAGGACTCAAACAGCCTTCCTCATCATGTGGGGGGGGAGAGAGGGAGGGGGCAAAGAGAGGAGGGAGGGAGGGAGAGAGAGAGAGAGGCTGGGAGAGAGGGCTAAACAGCCCTCCTTGTCATCGTATTGGGGGGTAAGAGGAAGCAAGAGGGAGACTTACCTAATCGGCCGAGGATGATGACAGAGGGGATTAGGGTTTCAAAGGGGGAGGGACAAATGAGCAAATGACACAAAGATGAAGCGAACGAGCATGGCCAAACTGCAGCAAATGGAGTGAATAGAGCAGGACTGAGCCTTTTATGCCAAATTGGACCCTCAAACTGTGCTGGTAACTGACCAAACATGGTTTAGAAAACCAAGCATAGAACTAAAAATTTCTAGTCGAGTAAAATAGCCAAAATTCATATTTCTCTCCCAATATCATTTCATTTCTTTCAACTATTAAGCTCTCTTTTTGACAATTGAACACCTATAGAATCTCAATTCTCAAATTTCAAAAGTTTTAAATATGAAGATTGGAGAAGGATATCATCATGATTTAAAATGAAAAGACTCCAAATATAGTATATGAGGTGGATCCTCTGTTCCTTGTTCTAAAAGGAAGTCACCTAATATTTGAGGAACATCTACGCATTGCTTGTTATAGCACATTGCTCAGCCCAATCTTCAACTTAAAATTTATTTAGTTTTCTTATTTGTACAAATATGATGTGTTTGCTAGTTCTAAAACTTAAGCTGAAATATTTCAATTCAGTCCAAAGTGATGTAACCAGCACCCATCTTGCGAAGTCATGTGAATTTTGACTTACAACTCAACTAAGCCACGATCCCATACTAGTTGGCTGTTATTTGACTTATGGGGATATATTTATGGCATATACGGGCAACAAGTGGTGATTTCATGTCAAACCCAAAGAAAGGGCACCAATCAAGCCTTACAAGTTAGAACTAAATGCATAAAAAGAAGCCATAAGTTGCAACATGGAAATTGTTAATTCAAACAACAGTAAAATGTAATTAACTCCGGCAAAGTAGTCCACCACATGAAAATGCACTTCAAAGACATGTTGTGATATCAACTAAAATACAAATTCTAAGCATAAGCAAACAATACTTACGAAGTTTCTGTAAACTTGATAAGCACACCATCAGATGGAATCGGTCCAATCAAAAAGTTCATTGATACATTGCTTCAGAAAGATTGCAAAGGAAATAGTTTTTAGCTATAGATGGGAAGTGATAATTCATTTGATGGATATAACGTATAGTTGAGCAAAAGTAAGAAACTCACAATGATTTAAGCTTGGTCAGCTTATCAAGTGATGTAGGAATAAATCCGCTCAGAGTATTGCTGGAGATATCCCTAGAAATGTAAGAAATAATTAGCATACAATGAGAATTGCTAAATCAAAATCAAAACAGTGATATACTGGACTATTTTGCACAGAATTTGTAAATACATCGAAAAAAGAAAAAGACATCAAAATGTTTCTTACACCAAAATAACTTAGCTTCCAAAATTTTGCCATTTGTTATTGCCCAAAACATATATATTTGATGGTGACAGCGTATTATAAATGAATCATCAAATATAGACACAGGAAGAAGTACCAAATATGTGCATGAATGTAATTAAATGGAAAACCATAAGAAAAGGCATGCCAAAGTTGTATTATCTTATTATCTTATTCACGTAAAACAATAGCCTGAATAGATATTTACAAACAAATTTAATAGACATTAATGTTAGTAAAATTAGAGCATGATACAGCTCAAAAATCTAGCATAGCAGATTCTAAGTTTTATCACACAAATAGAAATTAAGCCAGTAAGGAAATGCCAAGCTCAGCATGCATACATCCCCTTAGAGAAAAATCATGAATCTCAAAAACTAAAATGAAAACATAACACTCACAATGTCTCAACTTCCAAAAGGTTACCAAACTGCGAAGGGATAGATCCTCCTTAA
Organism: Areca catechu; assembly: GCA_021397845.1. Classification (NCBI taxonomy): domain Eukaryota; kingdom Viridiplantae; phylum Streptophyta; class Magnoliopsida; order Arecales; family Arecaceae; genus Areca; species Areca catechu. The sequence goes on along the minus strand of CM038049.1, from coordinate 154,997,298 downwards.
GTAATAAAAACCATAATTAAAACATAACACTTACAGAGTCTCAAGTTCCAAAAGGTTACCAAACTCCAAAGGGATAGATCCACTTAAGTAATTCCCTTGCAAATATCTGTCATGAAGTTGATAAAATTAGCTACATTGCAAATACAAACATAATTTGTTTTGCATGCAGGGGCAGCTATTGCTAACTGCATCAATATTAACACACATACATGTCATAAAATGGTAACATATTAAATAGTATTATTCAAATAATTCCATGTCAAAGCCTCATCATCATGGTGCATAGCAAAACACCCCCACCCCCCACCCCACCTCAAAAATTATTTTTTAAAAAAAAATTGAATTGGCATCAGCCAGTATCACTCCACAGTCCACACATATCAAGAAGTACCTACAGCAGATAAGACATCACAGAAGATTATAACACAGCTGACAACTATCACATCTTAAGTTAATTAATATGTGATGGAGTTAGATTTCAAGCTAACCATTAGATCACTAATAAAAGTTAACAATTTCAAATTAGTATTAAGCTATTCATATTGGAGACTTGTAAAACTGGAGACCCGTACTATGTCATGATATGCACCACTAAAAATGTCTAGAACTAAAAATTTATATGTTTTGGTGGTTCCTACCCAATATCTCAAGTCTCAGGATCAGGCTCCATACAAGTACCTCTACAAAAGAGAGCAGTATACTCCATGCTAACACATGGTAAAGTGTTGGGAGTCAACACAGCCATTTTACCATGTCTCGGGACCATACCACGCCGTCGTAATGCTCAATATATAAAATGCTTCTCCTACCAGTGCATCCAGTAGACAAAAAAATGAATGGCGGCAATTGTTCTGATTTGCAAAAAACATGATCGAGCATATAAGTTGAAGTACAGAAATGTAGCAATCATGGGTAGAATGATATGTACTGCAGCACACCTTTATATCTAATCATGGATCAAGGCCCAAATGATGCCCCATGGTGATACAGGGTGGTAAGGTGCATAGTATAGTACAATATGGTGGGTCTGTCAAACCTTGGCCAAAACTAATCAGTTTTGGTCCAATTTAGGGGGTTTCAGCCAATTTTAAATGAGATTAGTTGAAACAGCCATAAATGTCATTTATAAGCGCTATCTTGGTTACTATTACATTGGGGCCATCTCCCCAAGTACATAGGTTAGGTCCACAATCTTGGAACCAGGTATCATACCTATATGTTATCGGTTCAGTATAGTATGGTTGATATGGTACAATACACAACTATTATTAAGGCAGCTCCCAACCCGTTTTCTCACTTTTTATCATGATACTGCCCAAAACTGGGCAATATGTATCAGTACAGTACGGCATCCTAGTTTCATATTGTACCAGGTAGTCCAAGGCAGTTCCGCTTAGTCCAAACTGATAAGGACCAGTTCAATTCATATAACAAACCTCGGTAATGCGCTAGTACCTTACCAGCACAATATGGTATGATCAGTACAAGTCAAAACAGCAGGCCACTAGTTATAGTGTTAACTTATGGTCATTTTTCGTTATTTTGGATTTAAAAGTGCAGGTAATTATTCATGGATAACAAATATAACCCCAAGAGTTTTATTGATTTTTCTCTTTTTCAATAACTAGAAGGGTAGAAACCAAGGACTCAAGTCCCGGTAGGGCATTCCATGAGACATCAAGACAAGATAACATCCCAAGCATCACAACAAGACCGACCCACAATTGTCCCAACATGTCGATTAACACAACTTAGGACATCGGCCTGATGGCAGCACGTCCCATTTCATAAAAAATTGAGACAGTCCCATCCCATGAGATTTAAAAGTTTAAAACCTTGGTAGAAACTCAGCCGACACTATAGTGCAAGTAGGATAAACACGTCTCTTTTGTTTGGACAAGAAACCTTACCAACTCATTCAATTGGCAACCTCAAAGACTTTCATGATATTAAAAATGATATTTTTCCAGTTTTTGGAAAACTTAAAGCATTTAGGAGTTTAATATTAGGAAATTCAAGAGGAAGATAGCTTTTTCTAATTGTAAAATGTTTTTGGTTTTTTAAGATATTTTTACAGGAGAAAGAAGGGTGAAGGAAAAAATTGCTAGATTAAGCCCTGAAATAATGGCATCACAAGATAAAAGCTTAAACTTGATAAATATTAGTTAATATCTTAAATGAATTTAGATGAGATAGTTTATCTACATATTGCACAAATCATATTTTACTTGGCAGTCGATATGATTTTTAAGCATTTAGTTCATATTCATTTAATATCTTAAATGAATTTAGATGAGATAGTTTTATCTACATATTGCACAAATCATATTCTTACTTGGCAGTCAATATGATTTTTAAGCATTTAGTTCATATTCATTTATAGTTCTACGTATAATTGCAACCCTTTTACTTTTACAGAAATTGATTTGATGAGTTTTTACAATTAAATTTATATCAAACATTCAATGCAACAGAATTCAATAATTCTTATTTACTAGTTCTTTCAGGAATTTTTATTGTTATCCATACCCATCAGGTTCATGCAAAAAATAAAATTAGAATGCAAATATTAAGAACAACAGAACTACTCTGAGTCTCTAACACTACATCGATGCATGTCCTTGCTTGTTTTATTTTCTCCTGATTGCTTCGCATGCTTTTGTAATTTTTCTGGTTCAAACTCTGAAACTTGAGCCAGTACCACCAAACCTAAAACTTGACAGACCTATAAACCAAAATTGAAACTGAGTTATTTTTTATACCCTAAATCTACGTTCTAATATAAACTTAGTCATGCAGCATCTTTCCCTGTAACTATCAAAGTGCTAGGATTGTGATTCATAAGATCCACTGTTTATTTTCTGATTCTACTTGTATCCTTGTTTGTTTTACTTTATCCTGATTGCTTCATATCCTTTTGTGATTTTCTGGCCCAAACTCTGAATTTGAGCCAAAACCACGAACAATGAAACTTGACAGGCCTTATCTAAACCAGAGTCAAAATCGAGTTCCTGAACTTTATTATACCACAAACCTAAGTCCAAATATAAAGTTATAGACAATTTAGTCATGCAACATCTTTAAAAGTAACTATCAATGTAAGGTGTACGTTAGTGGTTCATGGTATCTGCTAGTTGTTTACTGATTCCACTTGTAACTGTACTCAACTTCTTCAGGTTCCAGATGTCTTAAGTCAACAGAGTAGAGAAATTCATAGATGGTGAATGTGCTTGGAACAACAGTTTTTCAATGTCTTTTTTCTCCTATGCTTTTCTTCTTCCTGACTGCCAATAACTCCAACAATAGTAACAATTTTACAACATAACAAATATATTTCTAAATTCTAACAACTACAAGATACTTTGCTGATTGCTATTAGAAATCTCCTCCTGGCTGGTCCAGTGTGATATTCCCATCCTCCTACTTTGGTGTGATGATGGGTGTACCTCAGAAAACATAATCTAACGGAGTGGTCTGGATATCCCAACAACTGCTTTTAGTTTTTCCAGCATAGGCACAAACAGCAAGTGCTGCACATTGCTGGACAATATAGATGAATCATGGTAAATGACAAAAATTGCAATAGACTTAGGCCTTCAACAATGTCACTTGAAATATTGACCCAGCTTTAAGCAATTGATAGATATAAATAAGGACTTGCAACTATTGTAGCAATTGATAGATACAAAAAAGGACTTACAAATATTGTAACTCCTTGCAGTTTCCAATCTCTGGAGGGACAGTTCCATATAAGCTGTTGCCATTTAGAGCTCTAGAACACACAATCATCAAATGTTTACCATCCTAAGTGGACTACTATTAGTACTATACAAAATCAAGTCCATTTGAGAGCAGTGATGATTCAAAAATAACAATAATCAGGAGAAGGCTTACAATTGTTTTAAGTGATTTAGCTTGCCAATTTCTGCTGATATTGACCCAATCAACTTGTTATATGCAAGACTCCTGAAATATACAGCACTATGATATCACAATTTCACAAGAAAATATTTAAGGGGCTAAGTTTAAAAACAAAATACTTGTAATTATGTGTGTTATTACCTACAGATGAACTCACAAGATCATAAAAATCATAAATATTTGATAAGTGCACAGCTGATAGGAATGCAGTATTAAATGCAGTATTACCCATTTAAGCAAGAAGATTCCATTATAAAGTTTAAATGCAGTATTAAATGTGGACTGAAACATGAAAAATAAGAGTCGCACAAATCAACCTCTGAAAAGATGTATTTCCTTTGCTGATTTAAATACTTAAGGAACAGCATCACAATCACTGATGTAAATACAAAGAAGTCGGACATATCCTAGAAAACCACATGCTAGAATCACAAAAAAACAGCTATACTCTCCCATCAATCAAGTGGCCAAAATATGATCACCTTACAAATCAGACCATTACATTCCCAATTGATTTTTTTGCTCATTCAGTCAGAGACAGTGACTCTACAATCTCACCCCTTGTGTTATGATCTGATCTGATGATCAGGGTAGCATGATCTATCCTAGTTAGAAAAAAAAACTCAGTTCTTGTGCTCATAGCCAGCTCCAACAGATCTCCTTCAAACAACTTCCATGATCAATGCAACTTTCTTGAATAAAAAGATATTCCCTCCCATGTTCAAATATATTTGAATTACTTATCCAATGGTTAGCCAAACCAGACTAAAACGCCCAGTTCAGCCCATACTGAGCCATACCGACACTAAATTGGACTGGCTCGGCTTGCTTTTTCGACTCAAGGCCCGAATCAGCCTGAACTACCCAAAACCAGGTGATTTGGCACAATACTAGGCCAAACCGACCGTTCGCCCAGTTCGATGATTTGAAGGATGGAAAAGGGAAGGAGAAGTCTCCCGAGACTTCTCTTCTCTTCCTAAAAAATCAACAGAGAACAAACTTCACCATGGTGAAAAAAACTATGAAACAAGAAAAAATCACCGATTAGAAGTATGTTTACTTCTCTCCTACCTCTCTTTCTCTACCCTTCTCTTTTTTTTTTGAAGATTTAAAATGTGTAAAATATGAAAAAACAAGGGAGACATGTCAATTTTTTATTTTGGAATGCTTTTATTATATATTGTAAATCTATGGATGATCGACACAATAACACTAAAATCATTAATTTTAATTAAATATATAATTTTTAAAAAAAAATATATTTTAAAATTAAAAATTATTTTAAAATTTTAAAAATTAATTATAAAATTAGATTATTGTTTAGGGGCTTGCAAACTACTCTCAACATAAATTTAGTGTTTCTTTATCAAAGTTTGATGCATCATGCGCATAATGATCTAAACCTAAATTTCAATGAAATTAAAAAATAAGTAACATTTTATGTATATCCACTACCTTAAAAAATATATATAGTATTTGTGATAGGATTTTACATAGATCTAAAATCAAATTAATTTTAAAATTTTATAATATTTTAAAAATTAAAATATAAAATTAATTAAAAAAATATTTTAAAAAAATGAAATGAGATTTTGCTTTTTTTATATAATTATTGAATTAATGTGCTTATTCAATCTTCAGAAATGGATCTATCAAAAAAAGATCCAAAACATGATATTGGTTGGAGCCACAAGTAGATACTCTCAAGTCAACATCATTAGAAATATAATCGATGCACCACAAGGTTCAAGGATGGGTAACTAGGTTGAAGCAATACTTAGCTAGCGATTATCCTGACATAGCTATGTGCCAAAAATATCAACAAGAGGTTTGTTAATTGATGAAGCACTTTATGGATTTCCAAGCAACAAAGAAAAAGACTTTGAAGAAGACGAAGATAGACCGTCAAGCCATAGAGCCACCTTTCTACCGCTCTAGCGAGTCAAAGAAAGCATTTGCTTCAAATGATGAGGCACAAATCCAAGATGTCATTTAAGTGAGCTTGGATGATCGGTTGCGGTGCAGCTGGAAGATGTAGTCAAGCATATAGCTCGATTTGGGCTATCAGCTTATAAGTCGAGGTCGAGCTCTGTGAGTACTGCAGCAAAGTCAAAGTTTAGGATCTCAATCATGGAGCCCATCAATAGAAGCACGAGCCATATTACATATACGTTGAAAGCTTTTGGCTGCAGAAAGAAGTCCTATAGAGATATTCTACTATAAGTCAATATCCATGACTTAGATCCACATGCCATCTTTAGCAAGGATTCCAACAAAAGGTTGATGGTATGCTAAAGAAGGACAAGAAGGATATGTGGCAAGCTATTGGACCTTGGTTTCACGTCAATGACATCCCAAACATGTAACAAGCAACACATATTATCACTCTGCCATTGCATCCAAACAGCCTCCCGGTCCAAGTGTAGATCCTCTAGGATCAAAAGATATCTACGGTGAGCTTCTTGACAATAATGAGCTACAGAAATAGATTGTACCATATCAGAACAAGTGGCCTATAAATAGATCGATGGTGATGTGTGATGATTAGACCGGCCCTACCAGATGAAGTATAATCAACTTCTTGACATATTATGATGGAAAACATTTGTTCAAAAATCCATTGATAATTCAAATCGGGTGCACAATGCCATGTGCATCCTCAAATTGATAGAGAAGATCAATCAGGTAGGAGGGCAAAATGTTGTGCAGGTTATTACAAACAATGGGCCATAATATCAAAGCCATAGGAGAGATCCTAATGGAACGACGACCATATTTTCTGGGGACTCATCATAAAGTATTACCAGGTTCATCTATAACCACACATGAATCCTATCATTGATGAGATATGCAAGAGGAAAAATATTAAGATTAGGTGTTACATGGTTTGTTACGAATTAAATAGCACTTGATAGCCTTGTTCACAAGAAAGTATGCTCAATCAAATGTTTGTCAGTCCCAAGTGACGAGAGAGTATATATGCCAGGGCACGCACTGAGATAAGCAATGTGGGGAATCTAATAACGAGACAATCATTCTAGCAACTGGCCAAGTTGATAGTACAGGCAATCAAGCCTTTATATAAGATGCTTTGGGTTATAGATGGTGAAAGACACCCTCAAATGTGCTTCTTGTATCACATGATGGAGAGAGTAAAGGATTGGTTAAGATGGCAAATCCCAAACATGCCCATAAGTACATCCATATTATGAGCAATAGTGGGACTATCGGATGAATAGGAACTTGCATATAAGAGGTAAGCAACAAATCAAGGATGCTCTGAAAATTTAATTACTTTTGTATTTGTACAAATAAACTTAACCAATTCTAAGATTTATGGACAGTTTACTATCTGAACTCAAGATTCAAGTACTCCTTACCTGAGATAGTCATAGATGAGAAGCTTCTGACCTCCCTACGAAATGTGATATAAAGGATGGAGCCTGATCCAAAAGTCGCAACTACGTGCCTAGAAGAAATTAGGTTGATTGGTTTTGTTAACTTAGGTGAATCTTCAACCAATAATACATTATAACAAATATTTTTTTGATTGATGAAAATGTTTAGGAAGGGTATCGAAATATTTGGATCCAACATAGCAACTGCAAGAAAAAAAAGATAAATCCGGGTATATTAGATATCAACGACAACTCTTGTTTGACATTACGTAGCTACTAATAAATCATATAATTTTTTAAAAAAAAAACTTGTTGAATCTCAACATTTTTGCAGCTGAATGGTGAGGTCATTTTAGTATTGCGACAAGAAATCTAAAGGGACTAGTCATCAGGATCCTCTTGCATACGACTTTATCGAGTAGATGTGAGCGTAATTGATTGATCTTTGCCCTTATCCATAGCAAGCAAATGAATCGTCCAACACACAAACACCTCAATGACCTTGTATATGTTACTACAGTTTGAGATTAATGCTCAAATGCATTTAGGAGGAAGTTAAACTGAAGTACTCGAATCTAACTACAATGACTTTGTTGATGGTGATGAAGATCCAATGATCAATGGCTTGTGAGTCAACAATAGGAGCCAAAACTTGATGAGTCAGGATCATCTCCATAACCAACCAATTTCGTGGCTAGCGGTTAGGGTGATTGCTGAGCAATAGACAAGCAACAACATTCTGTGTAAGGTTCCAACAAATCAGCCATAATATCCATCCTCGTAGTATAGGTAGCCAGAGCAAGGCACGACAAGAGGGGAGGCAACTATGCAACGCAGAGGCAAAAAAAAAGAAAGGCAATTGCAATCCCGGTGGAGAGGGTGCAGTCAATTCACTCGGATTTAGAGACATGATAGAGTACTGATAGTTCTTCTGATGGTCATGGATCTGGTGATTAGAAGTGAAGGACAAGAGACCACTATTTATGAGACAGCCACAAGGTAATCTTTGATTCACTGATGAGTCCTGGTTTACGCATACCATATAGGATAGAGATCACGATATACGAGCTAGTAAAGCCTGCGATGATATAATTACATACAAACGACGGGTTCTGCGAGATCATTCAGGATACAATAGAACTGCTGTTGCCGCCAAGATCGCCGTGGCCTGTAGCTGCTGCCGGCGTCGAAGTGCGCTCTCCTCGTTGCCTTGTGGTCCTCTAGTCCCGGACCTGCAAAATAGGGATAGTGACCCGGGCCGGGGTTTCCGGCGGGGGCACTCCGACGGTCAAGTCAGTGACGATCCAGGAAAACATATCCTCCTGGTCGGGCCCCTCTTGATGGACTCCGCACTAGGAGTAAAGAATGTGTGTGGACGGAAACGTTGTAGGGGGAGAATGATAGCAGGAACAGAGGGGTTCCCTATTCCTCCGCCTCTTTTTGTTTTCCTCGTTTCCGTCGACTGTGGTGGTGATGACGCTTCGCCCTCTTGGTCGAGCTTGTGCTTGGTTGATGGCCATGCCCCTCTTCCTGGTGGGGGTTGCACCTCTCTCTTTTTTTTTTTGCTTGGCTTGTGTCTTTTTTTTCCTTATGTTGTGTGTTGTGTGTTTTGTTGTTGTTGGTTTATTATAACTGGCCCCGGGCGGCGCTTGTCTGGATCCCCGCCGGGCTGTCAGACGCATGCGGCGGTGTCCCGAGGAGTTTCTGATTCATGATAAGGAGGAGTTGTCAGGCGCTCCGACACTCCTCTTTGTCGCCTCATTCTGGAAAACCTGGCAGTGCCTTGAATGGTGGGCCGCCGCCACGGGATTCGAATCTCCCGGGTGGCTTCCTCTTTGGGTGATCCGAATGGTTGGTGAGGAGTGTGGCGCCTCGATCAGCATGCTTCTTTCCTTTCTGGTGTAACTGACGATTACAGGTGGTCAGTACGGCCTGGAAGGCGCTCCAGTGTAGTCCTCGGACGGCTCGCCGACATTCTGGGCTGGTGAGGACCTCGTCCGAGCTGGGGCTGAGCTGGAACAGCAGGACTCGCTCCGACCCAGACGCTCCGAGCTTGCGGGGCGTCTTGCTGGAGGAGGGCAGAGTGCGGGCCTGGTCCGGAGGGCGCGCGCTCGGAGAGGCTCCACGTTGGCGGGTGAGCGCTAAGCTCGACCTCGACAACAGGGCTCTAACCTCCGAGGGTCTCACTCCGGAGGGCAAAAGACAGACCCGGTCCAGAGGGCACGCGCTTGGAGAGGCTCCACATTGGCGGGTGAGTGCTGTGCTCGACCTCGACCACAGGGCACTAACCTCCGAGGGTCTCGCTCTGGAGGGCAGAAGGCGGACCCGGTCCAGAAAGCGCGCGCTCGGAGAGGCTCCACATTGGCGGGGTGAGCGCTGAGCTCGACCTCGACCACAGGGCACTAACCTCCGAGGGTCTCGCTCTGGAGGGCAGGAGGCAGACCCGGTCCAGAGGGCGCGCGCTCGGAGAAGCTCCATATTGACGGGGTGAGCGCTGAGCTCGACCTCGACCTCGACACAGGGCACTAACCTCCAAGGGTCTCGCTCTGGAGGGCAGAAGGCGAACCCGGTCCAGAGGGCGCGCGCTCGGAGAGGCTCACATTGGCGGGTGAACGCTGAGCTCGACCTCAACCACAGGACACTAACCTCCGAGGGTCTCGCTCTGGAGGGCAAGAGGCGGACCCGGTCCAGAGGGCACACGCTCGGAGAGGCTCCACATTGACGGGTGACGCTAAGCTCGACCTCGACCACAGGGTACTAACCTCCGAGGGTCTCGCTCTGGGGGGCAGGATGCGGCTCCAACCTAGGCATCCCGAACTCGTGGGCCCGACCTGGCGGAGGACAGAGCTCGGCTCGCTATCTTGAGGGAGCTCAGCTTAGCTCAATAGTGGAGTTCGGGCTGGAGAGTTGACGCGGCGTCCGACGCGGCGTCTTTTCTTGACATGGCGCCTGCCGGTTCCTCCACGTCAAAGATCCCGCCACATCATTTGCCCCCACTCCCGAGGCTTGTTAGTGCGCGGCGCTCGGTCGAAGGAAGTAATTGTGGTGCTGACGTGGAAGGGCAGAAATCTGGCACGATGATGGCCATGATTGCTGGCGCTTCGGGGAATGGCCCTGCGGACCAATTCGGGGGTGCCATGTGGCCACGTCCGAAGAGCAGTTAATGTTGGTGCAAAATTTAGAGCGACCGGGACGCCGTTTTCGCCGATGGGCGGCACGTGGCATGGATCCATTGGCGGAAGGGTCGAACCGATACGAATCCATCGAGTCATTTCGAAATGAAAAGAGGGCCTTACCCGAAACATCTATTCTTTTGAATTCTCCGTGCCTGCTGCTGCTGCGCCCAAGCTTCCTTCTTCCTCCCAGTTGCCCCGAGTTTTCTAAGGAACCAGGTCAGTTTCTTCTTCCTTCCCCTGCTAGAATAGGGTTTTTCCTTCGGGTCTGGGGTCTTCTTTAGGTTGAGTCTCCTCTCCCGTCCCCCACTTCGAGTCCTTCATTCCCCTTGTTCTTGAGGATGTCCCGTTTTGGTCGGGCTTCCGCCCCTCCACTGATCAGGACGAGGCCGGTCATTCCGAGCGGAGGCCGGCGTCTTCTTCTTCTTCTGACAGGGAAAAAGATGCAACTCGCTTTGAGCTCAGTAGGAGGCGTCCTCCCGGTCCGGTACTCATCAGGGAACCGGAATCCGGTTCTTCTCTTCCTCCTTCTTCTGTCCCCGCTTCTGAGTCCGTTCGGTCCACGGGTCCTGGTGGGGTCGCCTCGACGATCACCGTCGAGGAACTAAGAACCGTTCGGGATGTCTATGGCATTCCGCCTTCTGTCCGGCTCATGATCCCTCGTCCAGAGGAACGGGTCACTTCCAGTGGCCCAGGCCGTGTTGCTTTTTATGATGGGACCTCTCTGAGGCTCTCCGATTTCCTTTCCACCCTTTCTTTCTGTCCGTCCTGGACAACTACCGTTTGGTCCTACTAGTTAGTGCCAAACACCATTAGGGTTATTTTTTCTTTCATTGTGCTCTGCCACCTCCACGGGTTCGTTGCCCGATTTTCCTTGTTCAGGGCCTTCTTCGTCCTGAAGCGCCACCCAACTAAGGATGGGTGGTGATCCTTGTCCTCCTGCCCGAAGGGCATCAAGTTTGAGCTCCCCTCTTCCATCAGGGGATGAAAGAGTCAAGTTTTACTTTGTTGAGGTTAAGGGGTCGACTAGGTCTGGAGCGATCCGGACAAGTCCCCCAACCGAAATTCTGTGGTCGATGCGGCTGACCAGGGTGATTACGAGCAGCTCCGCACCGCCCAGATTCCTTCCCTCGAGGTCCTGTTATCTGAGCAGAACCTCACCGACTCCGGGATCGACCAAACGAATGGGTTGGATGAGTTCGACTTGAACATTCCTCTTTCTTTTTATTTGCATTCTTGCACTATATGGACCTAACTGTTTTGTGACTTGCATGCAGGAATAATTTTCTCCGAGAACGATCTGCTGGTCGACACCCGGAAGAGGCCGCCGACCGGGCTGGCGGGGAGCCTTCGTCGAGGTGAGCCCGAGGCGAGAGCACTCCTGTGGCTGCCCCCACTGTGGTGATTGGTTTGAGCTCGACTACTCCTCTGGTCCGAGCTCAGAGGCGACTCGCGCAGCTCCTGCGCGGTGGAGAGGGGCAGCTTCTGTGGCGCCCAGACCAGTCCAGGAGGCCCCTGCTGCGGAGCCCGAAGTAGTGGTCCGGGCGAAGGCCGCAGCTGCTACTGCAAACACCCACCATCCTCCAAGTCTGCCTGTTGTCAATACCAAGGATGAAAAGGTCCGGGCCGCGACCAGGGTCACGACCGAGGTGCCGCCTGCACCGGCACCAGCTTCTGAGCCTACCCCCCAGGCCCTGCAGTGACCAGGACGAGGCCGCCCACTCCGGCAGAAGGTCGAAGGGAGGAGGGACGACGCCATCTCCCCTTCAAGATGGGGCCAGAAAGCTCGTTCCATCGGAGCCCCGAGCTGGCCGAGCGCATGATGGACTTCTCGATCCAGACATGCGACCGGCAGGACATGACCGGGATGCGGCTAGCTAGCGTCATCAGCGCCATCTTCCCCAGCTCTATTCGGTGAGTGTTCCTTCCTCTCTTTTTCTTTTCTATTTTCTCTTTTTCTTCATTTTTTTTTTTGGTCTAACCTCTTTTCTCGGTGCAGATCGGTGCCGAGGCCCTCTACATCAATGGCCGCTACCATATCTGGGAGCGTCTCGAGCGGCAACAGGTTGTCGAGATCGAGTCCCTGAAAGTCGGCCTGAAGGAAGATCGGGGCAAACGGGGCCCTCGAACTGAAGGTCAAGGACCTTGAGGCACAACTCGCCGACATCGAGGGGCGAGCGAAGAGACTTTGGAGGCCGTGACCTGGAGCGGGGCCGTGCAAAGAAGGCCATCGACGATCTCTCCATCGTCGAGGAAAAGCTAAATTGATACAGTGCCGAAGCTGATCGGCACAAGGTCTCCCGAGCTGCCCAGGCGGAGCTGGCAGCTGGGAGGGAGAAACTTACCACAGCTGAGAAGGCGGCAGAGGAGGCGACAGGTCGGCGGAGGCTGCTAAGCTGGAGGCCGCCGAGTCGAGGAAGGTGGCTGCTGAGGCCAAGAAGGGGCTGAGGACGCCGTCGCAAATTCAAGGCCTCGAAGGAGTTCGTCACCGAAATCCAGCAGATGGCGTCGGACTCCTTCTACAAGAGCTTCATGTTCTTGCACGGCCGGGTTGAGGCGCTTGTCCCGAGAAGAACCGTGACCGCCTCCGATATCCTTCAGCCTCAGATGCGGAGCCTGACGAGGAGGCCGCTGCGGAAGCCGTGGCCTCAGAGCCTTCGACGTCAGCCGAGGCCGATCCATCCGAGGTTAGGGCTGCTCAGCCGGAAGCTCCTGAAGGCAGGAATTCTCAGCCTCCTGGCTCAGCAGGGAAACGGCCGGCGTAGAGTAGACCTCCCTTTCTTGCCTCATTTTGCATTTTTGTTTCTTGTACTTAGTTAAGGTCACCGACATGTCGGGGGCCCGCAAGACACTTGTAATTTGTGTTAAATCAATGAACTTGAGTTTCTTTAACATCTGTTTTCTTTGCCTGGTTCATCCCTTCTTTTTCTCTTTCTCTCTCCCTTTCTTCTTTTTCTTTTGTATATGAGTGGGAGGTCAGAGAGAAGGGCCTCAGCTTGCCTGGGGTTGAGTTAGGACTTCAACGTCGGCAAGCTGGACGCAGGTTCATGACAATTGAGTGCTGCTGGGCTCGAAGGTGTTGTTGACTGAGAGCTGGGCTCGAGGACGTTTTGACTGGGAGCTGCTTGGCTCGAAGTTCTCTTGGCCGGAGATCTGAGCTCCGGTCTTGAGTAGACCTCCTGGAGCTGGGCTTGGGGACGTTGTTGACTGAGAGCTGCTAGGCTCGAAGGTCTCTTGGCCGGAGATCTGAGCTCCGGTCTTGAGCAAGGGTCCTGGAGCTGGGCCGGGGACGTTGTTGACTGAGAGCTGCTTGGCTCGAAGGTCTCTTGGCCGGAGATCTAAGCTCCGGTCTTGAGCAGGCGTCCTGGAGCTCGGGGACGTTGTTGACTGAAAGCTGCTTGGCTCGAAGGTCTCTTGGCCGGAGATCTGAGCTTCGGTCTTGAGTAGGCGTCCTGGAGCTGGGCTCGGGGACGTTGTTGACTGAGAGCTGCTTGGCTCGAAGGTCTCTTGGCCTGAGATCTGAGCTCCGGTCTTAAGCAGGCGTCCTGGAGCTGGGCTCGGGGACGTTGTTGACTGAGAGCTGCTTGGCTCGAAGGTCTCTTAGCCGGAGATTTGAGCTCCGGTCTTGAGCAGGCATCCCGGAGATGGGCTCGGGGACGTTGTTGACTGAAAGCTGCTTGGCTCGAAGGTCTCTTGGCCGGAGATCTGAGCTCCGATCTTGAGCAAGCATCCCAGAGCTGGGCTCGGGGACGTTGTTGACTGAGAGCTGCTTGGCTCGAAGGTCTCTTGGCCGGAGATCTGAGCTCCGGTCTTGAGCAGGCGTCCCGGAGCTGGGCTCGAGGACGTTGTTGGCTGAGAGTAGCTTGGCTCGAAGGTCTCTTGGCCGGAGATCTGAGCTCCGGTCTTGAGCAGGCGTCCTGGAGCTGGGCTCGGAGACGTTGTTGACTGAGAGCTGCTTGGCTCGAAGGTCTCTTGGCCGGAGATCTGAGCTCCGGTCTTGAGCAGGCGTCCTGGATGCTTGTTCCCCTCTCGTTCTCTTTCTTTCCTTCCCCCCTCCTTTTTTTCCTTTTTCTTTTCCTCTTTTTTTTTTTTTTTTTTTGAGCGGGGGGAGATCAGAGAAGAGGATTTATGGGAGCTACTGGCCCCATGATCCCTTGGTTCTCGGAGCTGGGGCTCGAAGACGTTTGGGATTGAGAACGGCTTGGCTCGAAGTTTTCTTGGCCGGAGATCTGAACTCGGTCTTGAGTAAGCATCCTGGAGCTAGGCTCGGGGACGCTTCAGGTGGAGAGCTGCATGGCTCGAAGATCCTTTGACGTCCTGGAGCTAGGCTCGGGATGCTTGAGATTGAGAGCCGCGTGGCTCGAAGTTCCTTTGATGTCCTGGAGCTAGGCTCGAGGACACTTGAGATTGAGAGCCACGTGGCTTGAAGGTCCTTTGACGTCCTGGAGCTAGGCCGGGAACGCTTCAGGTGGAGAGCTGCATGGCTCGAAGATTCCTTGACGTCCTGGAGCTAGGCTCGGGGACGTTTGAGATTGAGAGCCGCGTGGCTCGAAGTTCCTTTGACGTCCTGGAGCTACGCTCGGGGACGCTTCAGGTGGAGAGCTGCATGGCTCGAAGATCCTTTGACGTCCTGGAGCTAGGCTCAAGGACGCTTGAGATTGAGAGCGCGTGGCTCGAAGTTCCTTTGATGTCCTGGAGTTAGGCTGAGGGACGCTTCAGGTGGGGAGCTGCATGGCTCGAAGATCCTTTGACGTCCTGGAGCAAGGCTCGGGGATGCTTGAGATTGAGAGCCGCGTGGCTCGAAGTTCCTTTGACGTCCTGGAGCTAGGCTCGGGGACGCTTCAGGTGGAGAGCTGCACGACTCGAGATCCTTTGACGTCCTGGAGCTAGGCTCGGGGGCATCGTTGATTTCCCTGCAAGATGCATGGATACTCGTGCAAGGAAAAAATCGTTATCACTATTATCGATAAGAAACCTTACCTTGTTGTTGGCGTCTTCGCGGGCCGCGAACCCTCCTTTTTCGGGGGAGCCTAACGCCGTCGGATCTTCGAGATAACCGGCCCCTCGTGATGGAGCTTCGGCCACCTTGTAGGGGCCTGTCCACGGTGGTTCGCGATCGTCATCCTGACGACCGCGGCATCTTTATCTACCTTTCCCCTTCCAGCATAATGAGGAGTATATTTTCAGGGTCCCGTGCCCCCCAGGTCTTCTTGGACGCGCGCGCAGCTCCCCCAGTGACCACGCCCACCGGCTTCACGGTGGGTGGCTGTTGATGGTTGGAGCCGGCGGGAAAGCGGCAAACGCCTGGGACCCCGCTTGAGGTCTGCCCCTGCAAACCTTTGGAGGTAGCCTTTCTTGATGAGCTTCTCGACCTCCTACTTGAGATTGCGACATTCCCGGTATCACGGCTGTGATCGCAGTGCAAGCGACACTACTTTGTCTCATCACGGCCGGCGAAGGGCTTCAAGGGTGGCGGGCGTCGTAGCCCGGTGGCTCGCTGGTTGAGCCTTGTATACCGACGAACCGGCGGGAAAGCTCCGCCAGCTTGCGCTAATGCTTCCCCAGGCGCGCTTTTGCTGCGTGCCTGATGGCTTCGTCAGCGGATCCTTTCGCCAAAGGGGATGGAGAAGGTGACGTGGGTGCCCTTGAGAAGGGGGAACCCTTGCATGGCTGATAAAGGCCTTCGAGCTCGTGTCGTCATCATTCTTCCATGGGGTGTCACTGTAAAGAGGTGGAGGACTTTATCACGCCTGTCCCCACCTTCCTGGCGCGCCAATCTGTTGCCGCCAAGATCACCGTAGCCTGTAGCTGCTGCCGGCATCAGAGTGCGCTCTCCTCGTTGCCAAGTGGTTCTCTAGTCCCGGACCTACAAAACAGGGATTAGTGACCCGGGCCGGGATTTCCGATGGGGCACTCCGACGATCAAGTCAGTGACGATCCAGGAGAACAGATCCTCCTTGTCGGGTCCCTCTTGATGGACTCCGCACTATGAGTAAAGAATGTGTGTGTGGACGGAAACGTTGCAGGGGGAGAATGATAGCAGGGACAAAGAGGTTCCCTGTTCCTCCGCCTCTCCTTGTTCCCTCGTTTCCGTCGACTGTGGTGGTGGTGATGCTTCGCCCTCTTGGTCGAGCTCGCGCTTGTGTTGATGGTGCCATGCCCCTCTTCCTAGTGGGGGTTGCACCTCTCTCTTTTTTTTTTGCTCTGGCTTGTATTATTTTTTTTTCTGTGTGTTGTGGTTGTTGTTGTGTTATCTCTGAGTTTGTTGCAACTAGGTTACCGTTGGGCGCTTGTCTCGGGATCCCCGCCGGCTGTCAGGCGCATGCGACGGTGTCCGAGGAGTCTTTCCTGATTCATGATAAGAGTTGTTAGGCGCTCCGACACTCCTCTTGGTCGCCTCATTCCGGAAACCTGGCAGTGCCTTGAATGGTGGGCTGCCGCCCACGGAATTCGAATCGCCCGACTGGCTTCCTCTCTTGGGTGATCCGGATGGTTGGTGAGGAGTATAGCGCCTCGATCAGCGTGCTTCTTTCCTTTCTGGTGTAACTGACAGTTGTAGGTGCTCAGTACAGCCTGGAAGGCGCTCCGGTGTAGTCCTCGGACGGCTCGCCGGCGTTCTGGGCTGGTGAGGACCTCGTCCGAGCTGGGGCTGAGCTGGAACGGCAAGGTTCGCTCAGACCTAGACGCTCCGAGCTTGCGGGGCGTCTTGGTGGAGGAGGGCAAAGTGCTGGCCCGGTCCGGAGGGCGCGTGCACGGAGAGGCTCCACGTTGGTAGGTGAGTGCTGAGCTCGACCTCGACCACGGGGCTCTAACCTCCGAGGTTCTCACTCCGGAGGGCAGAAGGCGGACCCGGTCCAAAGGGCGCACGCTCGGAGAGGCTCCACGTTGGCGAGTGAGTGCTGTGCTCGACCTCGACCATAGGGCACTAACCTCCGAGGGTCTCGCCTGGAGGGCAGAAGGCGGACCCGGTCCAGAGGGCGCGCGCTAGGAGAGGCTCCACATGACGGGTGAGCGCTAAGCTCGACCTCGACCACAGGGCACTAACCTCCAAGGGTCTCGCTTTGGAGGGCAGGAGGTGAACCCGGTCCAGAGGGCGCCGCCCGGAGAGGCTCCACATTGACAGGGAGCGCTGAGCTTGACCTCGACCACAGGGCACTAACCTCCGAGGGTCTCGCTTTGGAGGGCAGAAGGTGGCCCGGTCCAGAGGGCGCGCGCTCAGAGAGGCTCCACATTGGGTGTGAGCGCTGAGCTCGACCTCGACCACGGGGCACTAACCTCCGAGGGTCTCGCTCTGGAGGGAAGGAGGCGGACCCGGTCCAGAGGGCATGCGCTCGGAGAGGCTCCACATTGACGGGTGAGTGCTGAGCTCGATATCGACCACAGGGCATTAACCTCCAAGGGTCTCCGCTCTGGGGGGCAATATGTCGGCTCCGACCTGTTCATTCCGAGCTCGCGGAGCCGACCTGTCGAAGGAACAGAGCTCCAGCCGCTATCTTGAGGAGCTCAGCACGCTCGGGGTGGAGTTTTCGGGCTGGTGAGTTTACGCGCGTCCACGTCGCAGTCTTTTCTTTTTTCTTGACATGGCGCGCTGCAGGTTCCTCCTCCCGTCAGAGATCCCGCCACATCAACTGCAAATGAGCTTGCACGTGAAGTAGGATCCATAAACATATCGAGTTCATCCTCGTATTATGGATCCTCTTATCCATAATCACAGGTAGCTTATGATCCATACGATATGGGTATGGTATGTCCGAAGCATCATCTTCAAATGACTACTCTCTAAGCAACCTAACTTTTACGGATCGGATTTTAATGTCAACATATTCGGATGGACCCCTTCAGGGCTCCACAACCATACCACAACCCGAGAACACCTCTTAGAGCTAGAACATCAACAATAGATCTAAAACAAATTACAATCCAGCATGCCTACCTTATGGGATAAGACAGTAGACTACAGTGCTACTTGGTTAAAGGGATGGGCTGATATTCCTCCTAATTATGTAAAATGATCCTAATATTTGCAAACAATACCGACACTTGACAGGACTCTACATCTCGATATGTATTGATTATTTATTTTATATATTTTTTAATCGATTTGAGTATTTTAAGATTTAATAATATCTAGTTCGTGTAAGTTTGTTCCCCCTAACATAACATCATGTCATATTCAGATCCATATCACATGCAATTAAAGATATGTCAAAGTTATACGAACATCAAATAATATCAAAAAAACATAATTGGACTTAAAATCATTCCAAACCTTGAAAAATTGATTGGATATCTTAAAAAAAATAATAAATTCAAAAAAAGAGAAAAAAAATGAGCTGTGCCGTTTGATTGGCATGCCCAGCCATGCCATGTCAATATGGTACCACGAATCAGTCACCATCTATATAGGTACAAGTACCGGTTCAACTACCTTGACTTTGTCTTTTTAGGAGCCGGTTCAAATGATGCCGTCCTTTAAAACTTCACATAATCTCCTGCCGCCTAGATGAACCCAAACCGTGGTTTCACAACATTCAGCAACATATTTTTTGTGGTGCTCTACAGTTGCCAGCTTTAGAAACAATCGAGTATCACTCATTCACCAAATGGTTATAATGTATCTATGTATGTATGTATGAGCATGTATATACATACAAGTCCCTCCCAACTATATGGTTGCCGCCATTTGGCCAGGCAAAGGCAAAGAAATTAGTTTCCTTCTAGAATGCCTTTCTTTTGCATTCTTTCCATGGTCAATGAAGGAATGGAGCAAGAAACTTCTTAACAACCACAACATGGGCAATGAAGGCATGAACAACAATATAAACATTCAAAAGACATAAGAGAGGTTTCCTTGTTAAATTGATGACCGAAAGATAATTTGTCAACCAGTCCCAGTGAAGTATTATTAACACCCAGATAGTGAAGTTTTTCTGGTGAACTAGATAGTACATTTTAAGAGATGAGAGCTTGCATCAGTTTTGTAAAATGAGTAAAATATTTACCAGTCTCACTATAGCATTCAGATTGGATCATACTTGCATATCTGATGCTAAGAATATCCAGAATTAACTAGGTGCATGAATTCAAAATCATCTATAGGAACATGAATCATCAGAATGACCATGTATTCCTGTCAAATACCCTAGAAATGACAGACGAGGCAGACTCTCCACAACATCATTGTCATGCCCTGCTTCAATTACTCATTAATGTCACAACGAGGAGCTGCCC
Organism: Areca catechu; assembly: GCA_021397845.1. NCBI lineage: Eukaryota > Viridiplantae > Streptophyta > Magnoliopsida > Arecales > Arecaceae > Areca > Areca catechu. The sequence continues at coordinate 154,977,575 of CM038049.1, read as the reverse complement.
AATCACGTCCCACCTATTCCAAATGTGTGTAGATGTCCTAGTCCACTCGGTTTCAGAAAGGACTATTAACATTGGCTGTGTTCAGTACAATCAGATTCCAAGCTCTCACCAGTAATCAAGCTACAACATTAGTTGCGCTCTATTAACACAAGAGAACCAGACCTACTAAATTTTCAGATAATCCACACATCAAAAAATGAGAGGCATGACATTTTTTGTTAGCTCATTTTTCTTTCCTAGCCATAACATTGGTCTAACCAGGCATATATCATCCCAATGAACAATTACAATTTTGTTAAACCTTAAAATGATGCATGCATGCGACTATTTTGTGCAACTAGATTACACCCGTTTGTTAATAATTAAGAAGACCAAGGCAAAAGAATTTTTCAATATGCCTGACCACCAGCTGCCTCACAACCTTCTCCATAGTTTTTTTTTCATTTAGACATAGATCAAATCAGAAACTTGAATAATTAGGTTACCCATGTCTAAAGAAAGCAAATCTTCTGGTTCATTGACTGTCAGCATGCCTAGAAGTTTATAGCCATTTCATGTGGCCATATTGATGACAAATAACAGGTCAAAAAAAAAAACACAAAGTTTGAAGGATAAAGGCTACAAATAGACTTTGATAAAATTTAAGCAATGAAGAAGGGATAAGTCAAAACTAAGATTCTCAATCAAATGAAGATCAAACAAAGTGGGCATAATAGGTCAATTAAGAGATTAAGTTGGGGCACTAAAATTACATCAGTTAAGAAAAGCAAATAAATTCATGTAATCATGCATCTAGCAGTTGTAGTCACAGAAAATGTTATATATAAAATGTGTACAAAATGTTTTGTCAATGGGAAATGAAAAAAAATCCAAGTCATTACTTATTATAACAGCATATTTATATTTGAATATAAATTGCATTATTAGTTGACACCAACATTTGAAACTTGGTTTCCTCTCAGTTTCAGTTGGGCCAATGGAGTTTTGTTTGGAGAATTATAGTTTTGCTCTAAGCATCAGAGTTTTTGCACCATATAGATTCTTTGTATCTATAATTTTGACAATTTGAGGCTGAATTTAATATTGCATAGAAGTAAAATTTACAAGCATGCTACTACTCTATATTGTGAATATAATACACACACACACCACACAACACATATATAGATATATATCATATTTACTTTCTGAGCTTTGATTGGTCCAAAAATTCGTTATACTGGCAATTGTAAAGCGTTTTAGTGCCTAATACAATTTTTTATTTTCTCAGTAGAACTTACACAAAAATAAATTTAGGCACTCTTACTTATTATTTCATGATTGAGAAGTTATGTAAGTAGATAGTTGTACTTAAAGGTTTCCTAGTTTACTTTAAAAAAGGATGTCTTTCTTATCAAATGAGTTGTAGTTGTTCATGGTACTTATCCATTATTACAATAAGAGTTTTTGAAGACACATCAACCCAACAAGAGTCACGTATATTATCAAGAATCCAGGATCCATTCTATTTCAAGACAAGAAAAGAAACACCATTGAAAATAGATGGCATATTGCCTAGTACTTGGGTAATTAATAAAAGGACCTCAATATGACATGAATACCAAAAGAAGAGTTAAAAAAAAGATCCATATTTGGCTGCCGTCAATTTCTGCCAAAAACCACTGAAACTGGTCAGTTTCTGCCAAAACCAACCAAAACTGCTGAAATTGACTGATGCCCAAAGTGGGGGTCAGTTTTAGTTTGATCTCAGCAGAAACAAATAGGTTTCAGCCAAAACTTCAAACCTTACTAAACACCATATCTCTACATATAAATATGAATGCTTGGTGCTTGTTTCTGTACTCCCTTGACTACCCCTTATAAGAAAATTAACTTTGCTTCTTTATATTAACAGCTAGGCAAATCAATCCGTGATGATTTTCTACTTTATCTTTTTGGAGAATGGAGAGAAATTATGCCTATTTTCCATTTCCAAGCAACTCCACACTTATTTTCTTCCTTTTCCCAGCCAAAGCAACATCTTTGTTTAATTTGACAGGCACTACTCGAGATCTCAGGACTTACACACATCATGCAAAATGCACATGCAGGTCCCTGGTCTCTATACAATGAGAACTCATCTGTAGCATCTCCACCCCTAATTCATTTCTGTGTCTCTCTCAGTCCAACACATGCATTGCGCATTAGTATTCCTTATTTTTGTAAGCAGCCTTAGTTAGCCTCCACTAGAGGAAATTTTCAAGACCTCATCATCAATTTAAGTTTAATAGATATCATATTTTTCAATATGGTACCAAGCTTAAGAAATCCGCACCTTTCATTCCTTAGAGCTTCAATGACCATTAAAAGCACAAGAGCTGGCCACAGACAAAAGACTTAACTCTTTTCAGTCATTCAAAGCTCATACTCCAAGTAATCTATATGGGAAAGCAATCGAAGGCTGCCATATATTCCACTAATGTTCTGAAAATGAGGCCTTATCTTTATAAACCTATGAGAGTCAAAAGTACTGGGCCACATATATCAAGTGATAAGTCTCCAAATGGGGGGGAAAGGGATGCATGGATATCCACCTCTATTTAAATATAAGGTAAAATGGAGACCCACTGTTCATTTCTGATCTTAGCAGACAGCTGGCATACTTGGAGTGCTATATTCACTTGAGAAGTCAGTCCCCTTTATGAGTCCTATTACATTTGAAGTCAAGCGCTTTCTTCAATACATATATATTAAGATGGTACGCCCCAGTTTATCATTTCTGACTAGTCTCAGATGTCAGAACACAATCATCAAATTCTTCTTGTACAATATTTAAAGAGAAAAGAAATGAAACCCAAATGTGAGTTCTTATTATATCAAGAAATCTAAGGTGGATTCATTCAAACACTCCCAGGCACTCTTGCTTCTAAAATTTTTGTAGGTTTTTTTCTGGAAGTTCTGTATCCATACTCCCAGCAATACACCATATCTTAGAGCTACTTACAGATAAATTACTCTCTTTGTATGACTATCACATGTCACGCCTTTCCAGTTACAAGGATCGGGATCTTCCGGTCTCCAATGGAGAAAGACACCATCTGACCCACCAATTGCTGTCTTAAAACTTAGAAGTGCCTCACCTGCGAGAAACAATTCTTCAATTAAAAAGTAGAACAATACAAAATAATAATACAAATATTATGAAATTACAGAAACATCTCATACCATCTGAAGTTATGGCACTGTTTATGGGCACCACGCTGAAGATAAACAGCATGGAAAGAAAAAGTTGCCTCCGAATTTCAACAGAAATAAGCCCATTGACATGCTTGTTGAGCATAACAAAATTACAGCAAATCACTGACAGACTCCTGATGTTTTGCATGAAGCACAACGTTATCTATAAGAGATGAAACTGCCATCTGAATCTTGCAAATGATCAAAAATAATGGAGAGAGAGAAAGAGAGAGAGCAACAACCAGCTTAGTAACAGCATAGAGTTCAGCACAAATTCCTATCAAACACCTGCTAACAGTCCCACAGCTGTGTCATCTTTAAGATCTCATTTTATATCCAGAAGTGTCTTCTGCAATTTTTCTAATAACCACCTTAAAATATACTGTCCATGTATTATAAATAATAAATCCTATCGAATATGTAATTCAGCTTGGACTAGTTGTTTGCTCGAACTGAGATGCATGTAATTAGAATGCAACTAGCTGGAAGTGCAGCAATTAGAGTTGCATGTGGCTAAAATTGTTTGTTTAGATGGATGCAGCTGCAGGTATTACAACTGATCTCTCTTTTTTCTTTTTTCTTCTTCCCTTTTTCTGGTGGTTCAGCGGCTAGTCTTGCAGCTGAGACTGTAGGGTTAGGAATATTTTTTGATTAACGGTGGCAACCCAATATATAGGGTGGTAAGTTTACCTCCTACCCTTAAATTCTGTTATGTGGACCCGCCTTGCAAAGCCATAGATGGTCTATAGATTCATGATGCTGAATGAGAAACAAATGCTATTTTGCTATTTTTTATGAATCACTTGGCCTCCATAAAAAACTAACTCATTGGTAGTAATAAGTTATTGGAGGATCTATTTGTGAATTTTAAATTTTTTAGTCTAAGTATGTACTTGATTAAAGTTCTTCGTGCTTGAACTTCCTGATGAAGGTGAAAAAAAAAAAAAGAATGTTTGTACCGGCACTTGATCTATCTTAGGTCACATTCAAACAGTGAAGCCAACATCAAGCACAAGGATCGAGGAACCAAGCACGAAAGCATACATTGGTGCAATGATGAGTCATGACATACATAAGACTCTAATTACGACTTCTAGATGGGCCAAGCAACCAAGTTAGAATATCTGATGAAGTTGGGATCTAGCGGATTCCTAGTCTGGGACTGAAAGAAAAAGAAAGGTGTACATGTTCCTTCTTTTTCCCCTAATTAAGATAGTTACATTATTCCTACATAAGAGGTCTAACTGCAAACAGGGCAATATTTCCCAAGACTATTAGCATGGCACTTAGACATGCCTGAGAACATCAGACAGAAAATAGGTAATTACCGATTGCTAATTTAAGAAAAAAAAAAAAACTAAGATCCGACACCTATTACATGATCCATTGGATTGGTTCAGGAGTCCACAATGAAGATAAATTATAGGTAAACTTTCCTTGCCATGCAGCCTACAAGTTTCCAAGCCAAGCATACACATGATAAATGAAACATGTTTAAAAAACTCAAAAGAATGTCAGAAAAAGTTAGATGTTAAAAAGGCTTGAATGGGCAAGGAGGTATTATTATGGCAATGTTCTAACCAACTACTAAAAAAGGCATTAAGTATTTTAACAACTATATTTCTCACACCAATTAACATGTAACAATGAGAAGTGAAAAACCACTATCTCAATGAGAAGAGGAACCTTCTACCGGAAAACAATTTACGTTCTCAGGAAAGCTTCACAATCATGACATCCTAAATTTACTTCATAAATGCCTCGTTAGCACATATTGTTCAGGTTATCTTGAGAAACCTACTTAAAGAAGAAGCGTCCAATACAAACGGGGAAGACTTCGATCAGAAAGTCAATGATCGTCAACCTGCTGGACCAATTTGACTAAATTAGAAAGAAAGAATGGTAAGATCCTTGATGCCTCCCACTGGAAATCTTATCCACTGAAAATGCTTGGTTTTCTATTCATAATATTAGTCTGTTTCCCCAACCCACGGACAACGCTTCCACTGCTCAAAGCCTTAAAGAGTTGTAATCATCTTTTCTTCCCTATCTCAAAACGTTAATCAAGAACTACCACTATATAATCCACAGCTTCTGAAGAAATTTACCTAGTTTACACAATTAATTAAATCCAAATAAAACAACTTGAATGCGGCAAGTATCCTGGCTTTTGGAGGCACAGCGGGAGGAAAAACCATACGATGGAACCAAAATTGTTAGATTTTTCGAACGGTCTCACAATCTTGGAGTAATCCGAGACGAAGATTGCAGGAGGAGAGGGGCAACGAACGCAAAGAGTCTCACCTTTAATGACAATGTGAGAGAGAAATCAACGCCACTGGCTCAAATTCTTCAAGATAAAACCCAAAGACCAGGTTATTTCACTTTCAACGGTTCCACGATCTTGCAGTGATCCGAAGAACCGATAGCAGATAAGCAACGGAGACAAAGCGAAGGAGACGAAATCGAAAACAAAGCCAAGAGAGAAGAGAGGCAATCGAGCGCCTAGATTTCCGAGATCGGGGGTGACGGGAGACGAGCGAACGGGGAGACCGGGGAGCTTATAGGGGAGCGCCGTCTCCCGTACCGATGAGAGAGATGGGGGATGCGGTCGCAGTGAGGCGCGACGCCTCGCACGTGTGGCCGACACTGGATTCTCGCGCGTTTACTCTGGCGTTAAAAAATTACGGCTTCTTCAATATAATTTTATAAAAATAAAACCCAATGAAGGAAATATTTTTTATTATTTTTTTTTTATTTTAAGCAACTTTTATATTTTTTGTAAAATATTTTTTTATTATTTAAAAAAATAAATATTATTTTTATTTTTATTTTTTAAATTTTTGCATACATAACTATCTAAATATTAGAATTTACATGAAACCCTTTTAAAATTCATATTTGCTTGTATATTTTTCTAAATTTTATTTTTGCATGTATATCCTTTACTTAAATATGTTAACACGGTTGATTAAAAATATTTTAAAAAAATTAAAATTAATAAATTTATCAAATGACATTATTATACCCAAAAGGATGGTGGTTAATGGGTGTAAACCAATCTATTTTTTCATCTCTTCTATCATGTAAGATGTATTTTTACAAAATAATATTTAAGGAGGGCATAGACATAATTAATGATTTAAGAAGAGTATTCACATAAATCAAATTTTAAGGGTATCCATGTAAAAAATTCTTTTTTTTTTAGCATATTTTCATTTTTCCTATCAATGGCATCAACTTTTTAGGCCTCATTGATTAGCTATCCGTTTAAAATCAATATATCACTTATTGCCAACCACATTTTTAGTCGCTCAGCCCAATCTACCCTTCCTCTCCTTTTGCCGCTTCTTTTAATCTCGGTCATCTCTTCTCGCAACCTTCTTTCTTTTTTTTTCTTTTTTTTTTTCTTTTTTATGAAATAATGGTAGGGGATAAACTCCAGTATAACTTTCAATTCTGTCTTCCAGTCTATTAGATGATTGTTTAATTCAGACCACATTTTTTTGCATATATTTTTTATCAACAGGTGAATACGTCAATCTAACTCCACTATGATGCCGGAGTAACAGCCGCTCCGCCTCCCAGTCATGTACATCCAGAAATTTTAAAATTTAATCGAATCATCCGAGTGATCATGCTTCAATTCCTAATCAAAAAATAATTTATAAGAAGAATCGTACTCTGTTCAACCACGCTGCCACCGTAATTTTCTCTCAACCTTGAGCTCTTCCTCATTCTAACCATATTGTCGACCCCACTCGTCCTGCTCTCTCACCCATTTCTTTGCATGGTGCCAAGCTCTCCCTAGTACCGGTCATGTTGATGGCCCCATCCCCTTTCTCTCTCCCTCTACCATCTCTCCGCATGAAGTCAAGCCCTCCATCATCCCCATCCACATCACCGGCCCTGTTTTCCCCTTCCCTCTCTAACCATGTTTTCCGGCTTGTTATTTTTAAAAAAAGAAACATGAACCAATATATTTTTATGACCAAAAAAATAAAAATTTAGAAATAAATTTTTCTTCCCAATTTTTTTACTATATGATGCGGCGAGATCGCTGACATAGATATCTGACGGTGCCACATTGAAGGAGGTCATCACGAAAAATGCCACGTCGACTCTGCAGCTCGATCCCACTACCGAGCTGGGCTAAGCTCCCTCAGGATAGCAAGTCAAGCTCATGAGCTCGATGCCAAGGTCGGAGCCGTCCTCCGCCCTCCAGAACGAGACCCTCGGAGGTTAGCATGCATCGAGATCGAGCCAAGAGCTCGCCCGTCGATGTGGAGCCTCTCCGAGCACGCGCCCTCTGGACCGGGTCCGTCCTCCGCCCTCCAGAGCGGACCCTCGAGGTTAGTACCCTGCGGTCGAGGTCGAGCCAAGAGCTCGCCCGCCGATGGGAGCCTCTCCAAGCGCGCACCCTATGAATTGGGTCCGTCTCCACCCTCCAGAGCGAGACCCTCGGAGGTTAGTGCCCTGCGGTCGAAGTCGAGCCAAGCTCGCTCGCCGATGTGGAGCCTCTTCGAGCGCGCGCCCTCTGGACCGGGCCCGCACTCTTCCCTTCTCCGCCAAGGTGACCGCACGAGCTCGGAGCGCCCAGACCTAAGCAGACCCTGCCATTCCAAGACATCGGCGAGCCGCCCGAGGACCACAGAACTGCGCCCCCCAGCCGCCATAACTACCTGTCCGGCCGTACTTCAAGGGATGGGCCAGCCAGAGAGCACGCACCCTTAGGACGGTGACTCCTGGATCGAGGCTCTGCCAGGCTTCCAAAATGGAGCGATCGGAAAGGATGTCAGAAAGAATGGAAGCTTTTCCTATCACCTATCAGGAAATGTGTCCCATCCACGGCACGGGATCCTACTGCACGCCCTATCAACCCAGCAAGGATCCCGAGGCAGGCTCCAACGGCCAATTTCCAACTACAAAGAACGATCGGCACCCCCAAAGAGGGGAGGTAACATACCAGTAACACTGGAATAACAATCCACCGCAAACACAAAGCGCGAGCTCGACCAAGAGGGCGAAGCGCCACCACCAACCCACGTTGAGGGAAAACTACCGGGAAACAAGAAGCGGAGGGACAGGGAACCCCTATGTCCCCGCTATCACTCTCCCCCCCCGTTGCGTTTCTCCTTCACCGACACATTTTCCACTCCTCCTAGTGCGGAGTCCATCAAGAGGGGCCCGACCAAAAGATCTATTCTCCTGGATCGTCACTGACTTGATCGTCGGAGTGCCCCCGCATGAAACCCTGGCCCGAGTTACCCCTGTTTTGCAGGTCAGGAGCAGAGGACCGGCAGGCAGTGACAGGAGCGCACTCCGATGCCGGCAGCAGCTACGGCCACGACGATTTTGGCGATAATACTATACATTATATTTTTATTATTACAAAAATAAAACATTTTGAATTTTATTGAATCTTTGCATTTTAACATGTCATTAGATCGGGTCATGACACAACATAAATATTAATCCAATCGAACCCAACTCAAGGACCTGGTCGATTCGAGGACTGGACGCTATTATATCTAAACACTATAAATTTGTTTGATTGGGACGTATCATATTATAAGATAATCAGGCTATTCCTAGAAATCATTTATCTCAAAAAATGATGGTGGAGAAAAAAATTTTATCATGTTTGATAGGAGAAAAATTACTTTGAAAAATGGGACCAAAAAAAAAAAAATATTGTATGAAAAAGTTATCTTAGAAGTATGTTCCCTATGTGAAATAATTTATTTATTTCATTTTATCCCACACTAAATATAGCCCTAGATAGTAGACATACTTAATACGAAGGAACTAGGCTTTGGTTCGAACCAGCCCGATTAAAGCCTGTTAATCTGCCAAACTGAAGATGATATGACAAAATAAAGTTCTCTTAATCACTGATAGATATTCCAAAAAAAAAATCTAAAATCTTAAAATCTTAAAACCATGGGTCTGGCAGGTCAAATTCACCGGACTGGGCCGGTTAAAGGAAAGCCCAAGGCTGATCCAAAAATTAAATAGATTTTATTTTAGATCCAAGCTCAGCCTGATCAACTTCGAGCCTGGCCCAACTTTGAGATGATTTGAAGCCCATCAGCCGGCCCGAACCCAGTTCTAGCTCTACTCATCCGTCTCTATTTCTCTCTCTCTCTCTCAGCTGGCATTGCATTCCTCTCTCTCTCTTTCTTTCTTGAATGCCAGCAAAATACACTCAATTTGATTATTATTACAAGTATGACTTTCAATGAACATATTAACAAACCAATTGGCAACAAAATGGAAGCAAGAAAAAGAAAACAGAAGCGAAACACAAACAAACGGTGAAAACCTATAATCTTCTTCATCTAAAAAGATAATGTACCAAAATTAAAGTACGACAAACCTTAGATTTGTAACCTCAATGCAAGCGTTCGGTGTTAGTGCTATCATTGTTATTGCTTTTATAAAAAAAAACATCTTTTGGTAGTGGCATAGACATGAATTGCATTCTATTTAAGGAGTCCTCTCTTACAATCAACTTCATCTGTCCAATATCTTCTGTCTTCCATATATTAGAGATAATATTTTTTTGCTAATATCTGATTTGCTCTCTGATTCAAATATTAAAGTTTTGAATCTCATTCACAACCACACACTGTTCTGTAGATTGAGTTACAATTTCATTTTTACTGCTAAGGTTCCCATTATAACATCTTCCACTTTCCCTGTGCCCAGATTGCCTTTGTATTCCTTTCATCAATTCAATATTTTACGTCCTTCATTAAACTCCCTATTTTACACCATTTCTAATATTTACTGGTGTTTCTGTTTGGTCATTGCAGGAGGCTTGACATCGGCATAAAGCAAACTGAAGCTTAAAGCATCTTGGTGTAATATTTTAAGGTTGGTTAATTTTTTTTTTTTTTTTAAATTCTCTTTAGTGTTAAAAATAGAAATAAAAATTTCGAGGTAAACATAATTTTATGTTGATGCTTAGAAAGTATTGTATGCAGTTTTAAGAATTATAATTGATTCATAAGCATGCAGAACCTTTGAGATTCCAGTTATTATAGTTTATGTATTTTTACAAAATATGGTTTTTATGTTATTTCTTGTTAATCTCTGGCATTAATCGCCATCAACACTTGAAAATGGGCAGATTTTGGTGACACCTTAGAAACAAGAGCCATCTTGCATGAGTTGAAACCTAGCATGCCACGTAGGATTAGGTAGTTTGGTTAATTAAATTTGTATTGTTGATTGTTGTAGTGGTGTGTTAAGTGCATGGAATGTAAACATTGGACTGAATCAACTACTTTATCATTAAAAGCCATAATAATGATGATTATCCGAAGATATAAATATTTTTTTTTATAAATCGGATATTTTATAAAATATCCGGAATAAGGTACAATCCAAACTATCAGCTAACAAATATCCCTAAAATGTACAGGCATATCATCGAGAGAGGAACGGATAAACTTGTATCTTTAAAATCTTATTCTTTCATCAATTGGGTTAACTTTTGTTCCTCCGCTGCAAATAAAAATTTTGTGCCGATGCTTTAGATTATTGTTGGTTGTCACTTGAATAAGTTGGTTATTGATGATATGTCCATTAATTGGATGATTCAATTCCTGCGGTTTTTCAAAATCTTGGTTGCATCTTTCGTGCATGATAATTAAAGTTTCGATACATTGTTTCTCTTTTACTAAAGTTTTTGAACTTAAATTAAAAATTAAAAGCTTAAGGTTGTTGATTCCACGAAACTGCAAAAGTTTTAAAACTAATTTGTAGCTTTTATCTGTTTTATACATTTTTGCATAACTTGACCTCCAGGATTTGACTATTAGTACAACTATCTTGATTGACTATTATGAATCTTTATTCTTTTCCATTCAAAAGGAATATAAAAAATTGACAAAACATATCATCTATAGTTTTTGAAAAGCATGCCCAACAAGATTTTAAATTCCTGGGACGGGTTATCCCGGTTGTTTGCATCGGCATCCCGTCCCGTCCCGATACTCGGGATAGGGGATGTCCCAAGATATCCCGAATGGGACACCGGGATGTTAGTGGGATGTCATGTCCCGATACATGGAATAATACTCTGTCCCAATATTTCGTGGGATGTCCTGCCGGGATATCTCGCCGGGACCTCAATCCTTGGTACCCAAATTAGAATGCGATGAACCAATGATCGATGAAATCTATGCAATTATTTGGTATCTGTGCTCTTGCTTTAACTACACTTGAAATAAAGGTGTCTCTTGGTAGCATCATAGGCATGAATCGTGCACTATCGAAGGAGTCCTCGGTACCCACATTTTTTAATTTGCTTTACCCTTCCTACATGGCTCAATTTGCTCTGTCCCTTATCCATTATCTTATATCCATTCCGGATGATTTGTGTTTGCTTATGTCTGATTGCTTTTCTGATAGACATTTTTGAAACTTCCAATTCTTGACCCATGGTGCCACCCAATCACCTTTAAATTTAATTTCGCTATCTTGACACTTTAACAAGTATCGAACTGTTTCTATTTTGCTATGAAATTCATGTTTTATGTTGTGAATCAATTCTATGTTCATCTTCAAGTCTTTTGTTGCAGTTTTTTTTTTTTTTTTTTTTTTTGCTTGATACAACAACACAATATATCTACCTCTTCTTCTGTTTCTCTTCTATTCATTTACTAACCATGTTGCAAGAACAAAAACAAAATTGAAATTTGTTTTCATTTAGATGAGCTGACTTCAAAGAAAACATTAACCTAGGCAGTCTAGGCAAGGGTTCTTCGACCATGGCATGCTCTAAATTTAAAAAGAAATAATGAAGTCATAAGTTTAGACATAATTATGCTGGAAGATGAGATAATTTCTTCTACTTATTATTGCCCGATTACATATTCATGTGCAAGGTAAATAATTATGTTACATTCTTTTTTCAATCAAAATCAAATGATACATGCTACAATAGGAAAAGAACTGATGATAGAATTTGAGTCACGATAAACGGAGATATATACTATATTAAAAAATATCAAAATTGTCTCAGGAACGAAAATAAGACCTCTCCATTTTTGACAACAAAATATAGTTCATGGTCAGTACTCTTTTGAAGGAATCACTGACACTGAGGCCATAAGTTGGGACAATTAATGGGATTTATTTCACTCTAGGAAATAGAAAGAAAAGTCAATGACACAAGGATCCTTGCCGGTAACTTTATTAATCTACATTTTATACATTATAAGAAAAGTCACCTGCATCCATGCTTTTTGGGCATGTAAGGTACATACATGGATGAAAGATTAATGCTGAAAAAAAAAAAATATATATCCATATCTATTAAACATGAAAATGCTATGAATAATTTTAAATTTATGTTTCGATCATTAAATATGAGTAAATTAAATCTACTGATGAGTAAACTTTGGTAACTCAAATATGTTAAAAATATACTTAATATGGTGGAAAATAACCGACACCGAGAAAGGAGCACCAAAAAAGAAGCATCGCCCCTATCTCTCTTGATTAAGTAAATAAAATAAAATTACTGCTCCACCAATAAAACCCCAACCGGTGTTATCGAATCCAGCCTAGCTTGGCTAGTCAGACCAAAACTTGGTGACCCGGCCATAGAACCGGTCCGAGTTTGAAATTAGCTCGGCCATGTTTGATAACTATCAAAAAAACTAGTGAAATGGCCATTTCAATCGTAGCCCACTTGATCCGGCCCAAATCTGAATGAAACCCGGTCATAAAAGAAGAGAAAAAATTTAATCTCTTGAGTCAAAATGACCCGATTCACTATTCACCATTTCCTTCCTTCGACCCTTCTAGTTTTCCTTCTTCGTCCTGGAGACCAAGTGGCAATAGAAGCAGGAGCAACCGCTAATGACAACGGTGGAAGTTATGGAAAGAGATTTTGACGATGGTAGGGGCAGCGGTTGAGTGAGATCTTAGCGATAGCGATGGCGAGGACCGAGGACCTCGACTCTTCCTCTTCTTCCGATTCATCCTTCAGGTAGGTCAAGTAAGATTTTTTTATGTTCTCCTTCGGTTCATTTTTCAATAGTTCAATACGCCTCCTAGCTAGACTCTCCAATCATATTTGATGTAGGGATACTTCTACTTTACTGAATCAGTGAGGAGTCGGGCGGTCTTCTCTGTATTGCACTTATTGGTAAGTACTACATAGTTTACTCTATAGTTTATATGTTTTTGGGGATAGGATGTTTATTAATCCATTGTTAAGAAGCGGAAGAGGACTCTAGTGAGGGCAAGAGGATTTCTATTATACATATTGGGATTGTCATTAGGCCATCAGCTTCCTTTGTCCCCGCATATAATCCAACTTCCTTTTTTGTCGGCATGTATTAGTCTTATTATTTATATACTTTTAAATTTTTTAGGTATAGTCCCTATTTGCTTTGTCTTGATGCCCTTTAATATTACTTTTAAATAGTGTAATCCTTGTTGCCTTATCTTTATGATCATTTAATATTGCTTTAATTCAAATAATATGTTATCTGTGCGGTTGAATATGTTTGAAGTTATGCTATCTCCATTATTTCTCTTAGTGGTGCTATCATTTTGTTGAGAATTAGGGCCTCTAGTAACTATCAATTAAACATGTTATTAACTAACTTCTACGTGCCTTTTTTTTTTTTTAATTTCATGTTAATATTCCCTATGAGTTAATTTCTTAATTTATCATAGAGAATAACTCCAAGATAATATATTGTATGTATATTTTCTTTGTTGCTTAGTGGGTTATATTATTTATTAATTTTTGCATTCATTCAATCTTAACTATCAATGTCTTGAACTTGTAAATTTTATTTTTATTTGCTTTTTAAGGTGATAAAGGAGGTCAGCAAAAAAAGCTTGCTTGGTCTATAAAGGAGGATAAAAAGAGCTTGTAGATCATCGCACATCCTTTATCATTGTATGCCCACCTTTGTATCAAGTTAACTCTATTTTATTTTTTAAAAAACTATTTAGTTTTTAGGCCTTCCTCTTTAAATGTTGTAAATGCTTGCCTGGTCTTTTTTCTTGTAGTCTTATGGTTGTTGGATTTTTTTCTAAATAACTTGAATAATTTTCACCTTGTTTCAACTCATCGAGGAAGATAATAGCTTTCTATACTCTAGCTTAGAAAAATCATGAAAAAACATGAGTATAAGTTCCTAATTGTTGTTATTAATCATTGTATGTTAGTCTCTCAAAAATTTCACTTTAATATCCTTTACTTATTTTTTTTTGTATTTATTTTAGATACATATATATTTATCGACATAGATTGGAGTTGGTTGAATCTACCAAAGTATCGAAAATTAATTATAAGACTAGAATTTGTATAGATATAATATTTAGATTCTCATTTTATCCGGTATTTATCTTTGTAGGATGACAGTAGAGTACCTAAAGGGAGTTGATTGATTTATCAAGTATGCATATTGGAGATGTTACAGCGATACATTTAAGTTTCCCTTGTCTATAATGTATTTGTAGTCTGATCTATAATAAAGATATAATTAGAATACATTTATGTTTTAATAGAGTTATCAGGGATAAGGGACTTTGGGAATTGTGTTTTGGTATTTCAGCTCATAATATCCCTTATAACATAAATAGGATAAGTGGAGATTGCACTAAGGATATTAGCAGATATAAAATGATACTATATGCACTTAAAGCTGTTGCTGATGATGATAAGGAATTTGAATATGGTGATACTGGTATAAAAAATAGAGATAAATATTTAATGGATTAAAAAAGTTTCTTGGAGTTATTTAAATCAGTACTTGCAAGGTGAATAAGTTATTTTATTAGATATCTCATAGAAAGAAAGAGCCAAAGGAACATTCATTTTTGATGATAAATGCAAGATGTTGATGGATAATAATTTGGAAGATTTGTTTTGTGAGATTTCTATTTCTTATACAACTGAGTCTAATGCTCCATTACTTGTAAACGACAAAAGTTGAGCTTTAATGAAACATATAGGCACTCACATTATTTAGTAGAAGATTTATATGTGTCTGTATATATATATATTGTTAATAGTTTAAACTCTAAAATGATATATATATTCTTTATTCTATAAATTCAAGAGATATTTTTGATAGATGGTATCAAGGAAAGATAGAAATTGTCTTATTGTTAGCTTTATAGGTTGATGAATATCCATATTTTATAAAGTTAACTTTGTGGTATCATCTATTCATGTTTACCTTATTCTTTTTTTGGTATAATAAAAGAAAGCTTAAAACTTATGTATAAAGTGCACAAGATCAGCTGAAACTTGTTTATACCATATTTTGAGTTTTAGTAATTACGTTCTTTTATATTCAGAATCTGATAGTATATGGCATTGTTCTTTAGATTTTGATGAAATTAAAAAGGTTGTTGGAATAATTTTTTTGAGACTATCATTATGTATGTTCAGTTTTCTTTAATACAATGATGAGGATTATTTTATTTGTAGTTGTTCCATCTCTTTGAAGCTACTAGTTTTTATATATTATTTAGTATTATATTATGCTTAAATAAGTTACCAATGTACACATTTCTATTTTTTAGTTATTATTATAGATTGATCCACATTTTGAAATTAATAGGTGGTAATGTCTAACACTTTAATGATATATCCATGTTTTATTATTAAAAATTGAGGTCCATTTATACCCATTCTTTAGTAACTCATGAATTTTGATTCTGTGTGGTATTTAGTGACTTATATTTAATAAAAACTGTTATAGACAGGTCTATATCCTGTATTCGCTTTTGCCTACGTTAGATGTTGCATAGATAAAGCAGGGCTATGCAAATAGAAAGAAAAAATACATGTAAAGCTACAGCCAGCCAAATACATCCATTTTTAACCCAAACATGTTGTATCAACATAGCTGTAGGCATATTTCCATATTTTTTAGGCCTTTTCTATATATCTTTTTACGTAAATGTACTTAGTTTTTTCTTGTAGTGATACTAGACATCGAATCAATACCCTGAACTTCAACACTCTTTATTTCATGAATTTAGATATTACTAGAATGATTATTGCTATAAGTCCAGTAAAAATCACTCAAACAACAATCAACCATGACATATAAGTGCGTTGTTAGGTTATTTTTAGATAAGTATGTTCCTAAACAAGATTTCATATGACTTTATTTGCATTTATATTCATATATAATTGAATTAATTCTCCAAAATAGTAATGAAGAGATAGATACTACGCCATGGAAAAATGTTGCTAAAACATTTTAAAAGAATGTGGTAACTGATTTTAGTCCACGAAATCATTATCATACATCCTGCATTACTCAAACAATATATTGATAAATCAAATATTTTTATTGTAATTGTGAGGAGCAATATAAATGACAATATAAAATGCTCAAACTCTAGAAATTTACAATAAAAATAATCTTATCTTCAACTTATGCTTAAGAACTTATCTCATTTGCAAGTATCTGTATGAAGCTTTTTTAGAGATTACTTTCAGATATGATACAAAATATTAGCACACGTTTGTTGTTCCTATTCATTATTATATTTTTTTAAAAATGAACTTGTTGCCGCTCTCCTCCTGAAACGAGCTCGGCGAACGCGCTGGAGGGCTCCTCGACCGGGCAACCTGCAATAAGTCCCTAAGCGCCGTAGGGGGCTCCAGCGGGGGACACTCGATGCTTAAGTTAAAGGAGGATTGGAGCAACAGAACAAGAAGAACTCGGAAGAGGAATCAGAATGGGGGAAGAAGAACGTTATCCCTCACGAAGGTCCCCCGGGTGCTTTTATAGGCACGGAGCGCTGCCAAATTCTGTTGGGGGGCGGGCTGAGAAAGCCAGAAATGCCTCCAGGAGAATAGGCGTGGTGGCGAGATTGTGGGTGGCGGCGTGACAGTGTGTCAGAGTAGTGGCCATGCGATGAAATTTTTTATAACAGAATGTCAGAACTGTCGGAGAGGAAGGGTTCCTGGAAGCTTCGGTGATTCCTTCAACGACGGATCGGCTGGCTTCCACGAAGCGACTAGGGGCGTTCAAGGAGTCAAAGGGGGCCGACCGTAGCGATCAAAGGGCGTCGCACGGGCGGCAAGGTACCTGTCAGCTCCAAAGCCCCGGACCGGCTCTTTAGGAAAGCCGACCAGGGAGTCGGACTCCGCACGGGGACCAGCCGCCGGACGCCGGGGCCGGTCCGACCAGGGGCTAGCTGAAGGGGTGCATCAGTTGTCCCCTGCTCCTAGGTGTTGAGGGGCCCGTGGCAAAAAAGGACAGGAGCATGATCGTGCGCACCTACGGCGGACTTTGGACCGAGGCGTCGGGTCACTTCAAATCCGCCTCAAACAGTGCCCTGAACAGCTATCAGCCGCTCGTGGGGCGCAGGCGGGGTAGTAATGCAGGTCCGACGCCATGATGAAGCCAGGCTGTCCCACGTCAATTTGGGGCCAAACGCCATGCAACAGCATATGGCCGGCCGGCGTCGCCTTCTGGGCCAGTCTCACACCGCTGTCCAGTGCGCACGCGGATCACGATCCGCGTGAGAGGGTGTTTCAGCTGCTCCGATTCCCGCGATGCTGGTGGTTGCGGCTTTCGATGGGACGATAGGGATGCGCTCGAGGTAGGTAATAATTCCTTCTCCTGCCTCCTCCTCCCCCGAAGGCCTATAAAGGGAGAGGAGGCAGGGCGAGAGGCTCTTTCTGCTTCGTCTGCGCTTCGAGCTAGGGTCTTCCCCTCCGCAAATCTCGTCGTCTAGGAGTTCATCCCAGGTTAGTCCCACATTTCTTCTCTTTTCCTTCTAACCTCGATGGCATCTAGCAGTAGGGATTCGTCCCATAGACCTAGGGACCCAGGCCGAGCACGGTATCCTCGACCATGACCCGGGAACGGGTCGAAAACCTTAGAGCAGTGTACGACATCCCGTCCACCCCTGCACCTCACATTACCCGTCGAGAGGGGAGAGCAAACAACCCACTAGGTCCAGGACCCTCCCAATGTACGAGTCCCATCTTAAGACCGGCCTTAGGTTCCCACTGCTCCCTTGTTGTAGCCATCTTCAACCATTATAGGGTGACCCCCAGCGCAGCTGACCCCGAACAGTATTCGGGTGATATACTGCTTCATAGTACTCTGTCATAGGGTCGGGTCCCGACCCCAGTCTGTCCCTCTTCGGTAACTTCTTTTACCTGAAGAGGGACTTTAGGAGCCAGGAGTGGATCCTATTCGTCCCTCATCAAGGCCGAAGGCTATTGAAGTGCCTCCTATCGGCCGTCCACGGGTGGAAGCCAGGTTCTTCTTCGTCAGCAGTCTCGAACGTTGGGGGTTCGAGCCATTGTGGAGAGAACCGCGGGTGAGGGTCGACGAGGGCAGGTCGGTATCGACAGCTGACCTGGGCGCATTCACCGTGCTTAGTAGAGCCGGCCTGGTGGAGGCATATGAGCTGTTGGAGGAAGAGACCCTTCATCAGGCAGGGATCAGCCCCCAAAGATTTCTAGGCAAGGGCCAACCCCTCTTCTTACCGTTCTTTTAATCTTTCCTCCTTCTTTCTCTGACTCTGATGTTTGGTGACAGGAGGAAGGATGCAATGAATTGACAAATCCAAGGTCATCCGACGGGCGGTGCGGAAGCGCGCTGCTCCATAATCGGCCTCTACGCCAGCTGCCAAGCGTAAAAGAAAAGGTGGGAAGAGGAGCAACCCGCCCCCGTCGTTGATGTCGATTGGACGGGACGACATCCCCCTTATCGAGCGTAGGGCGAGGAACGCGGCGGGGGTGTCGGCCCCACAGGAGAGCCAGCCCCCCGGTTGGAGCAGAAGCGTCCGGAGATGCCCGTCACTGCCGCAACGCCTGCCGATCCGGAGGAGGCAGCACCTCCACCAACAAGGGCAAGGGGCCGGCCGTTGAAGGGACAGCCGACAGTGAGCTCGAGCTGTCAGAAGAGGAGGTACGCCATGAGGAGTTCCAGCACTGGCATGCGCTGGACCATCCCAGGCGGGCACGAACCTGCTGAGGGAGGTGATGACCAATGCCGACTGCGAGGCATCGATCAAGAGGAACTTAGTCGACGTGACCGTGGAGAGCTACCATGACCTTATGAGGGTAAGGATTTTACCTTACCTTTTTTACTCCATTACCTTTCCGTCTTCAAGTAAAACACTGACTGGGTCATGCTTTCGCAGCTTCTCCACGTCATCTCCCCCATGGACGATGCCATTAGCCAGGTGGTGCAGGCCGCCAAGACCTCTGTGAAGAGGGCCCAGGAGCTGGAGGCGTCCAGGAAGTTGTGCGGGCATCCTTGAAGTCGGCCAAAGAGAGTCTGGCGGCAGCCCAGGGGGAGACAGAGTCAGCGAAGGCGGCTCTGAGAAGGCTGAAAGCAGGCTGGCCAGCTGCGAGGCCAAGCTAAGAAGCAGAAGGCGAAGGCCAACTCTCTCGCCACGCTGGCTGGGCGAGGAGGAAAAGCAGTCGGCAGAGGCCGACGAGCAGGCTCGGGCCGGACGGGCAACGACAGCACTGCTAGAGGCTCAGCTCGAGGAGTCCAAGAAGCTGGCCGCAGAGCAGGTACGGGGGGCCATGGTGGCATACAAGGCCTCCAGCGCCTTTACCGAGGACGTGGAGGAGGCGACGGCCGATTTCTATCGGGAGGCTACGATGATGCCCTGAAGAAGGTGGGTCGGCTATTCCCGGAGCTGGACCTGGCGGGCACCGAGTTGCGGGACCCGTCCGAAGGGGAGGAGGCCAAAGCGGAGCCCCCAAGAGAAGGTGAAGCAGAAGCGGCCAGGGTCGAAGCTCCGACACCGGCTGACACGGAGGTGATGGCCCTCCCGGAGGACTCTCCCGCGCAGTAGATCCGTTGACCTGCCAGTTGTAGCTGACAGGGCCGAGGTTTTGGCCCCGAGGCATCTCTCGTGGGTCGAACCTAAGGGATTTGTAAAGGTCCCCACCTCTTTTGTAAGTACTGGTTTTGGAAATGAATGAGTAGACCTGTTTCTGAAACTCCTTCATTGTGTGCAAAATGCTTTTCTTTTCGAAAATCTTTCTAAGTACCCCGGGTCTGCCTTACGGCATTGCAGGGTCACTAACCACTTTGAAGCAGCCGGCGGGCAGGGCAAGTGCCCTTTTTCTGAAATTTTCCCAAGTACCCCGGTCGGCCTATTCGGGCTAGGAGCCGGTAGGGTAGCTGAGAACAGTGACTTGATTCGGCCGAACACCTAGGCGCTTGCTCCTGGTCTCTGTCTGCGAGTCGGCTCGCAATGCGTTCCATCTTCTTTGAGGTCCCGCTGGATTTATCTCGAGATGGTTGCCCTAGAGGCCCTGCTGACCGGGTCGGAATTTGGAGTGGGCTGCCCTAGAGCCCCTGCCGACCGGGTCGGACTTTCAGAGTGGGCTGCCCTAGAGCCCCTGCCGACCAGGGTCAGACTTTCAGAGTGGGCTGCCCTAGAGCCCCTGCCGACCGAGGTCAGACTTTCGGAGTGGACTACCCTAGAGCCTCTGCCGATCGGGGTCGGACTTTCGGAGTGGGCTGCCCTAGAGCCTCTGCCGACCGGGGTTGGACTTTCGGAGTAGGCTCCCTAGAGCCTCTGCCGACCGGGATCGGACTTTCGGAGTGGGCTGCCCTAGAGCCTCTGCCAACCGAGGTCGAACTTTCGGAGTTGGCTACCCTAGAGCCTCTGCCGACCGGGGTCGGACTTTCGGAGTGGGCTGCTCTAGAGCCTCTGCCACCGGGGTCGGACTTTCGGAGTGGGCTGGCAGAAGTTGAAGGAGTTGAAGAAACTTGTAGACTTTATTGATAATATTTGCAAAGATTGTCTACATTCCACGGCGTACCATCTGTTGCCTGTCCAAGTGTGCTAGGCGATAAGTTCCAGCCCGAACTATCTCGATAACCCGATAGGGCCTTCCCAATTGGGGGAGAGCTTCCCCTATTCGGTCAGCCTTGAGACCTCTGTCTTTCGCAGGACCAAATCTCCAACTTGGAAGGTGCGCGCTTTAACCCACGAGTTGTAATACCTGGCCATCCTTTGACGTAGGTCGCCATCTTCATACTTGCCCAGAGTCGGTTTTCGTCCAGCAGATCTAGGTCAGCCCTTCGTTACTCCGAGTTGACCGACTCGGCAAATTGGTCAGTCCGCAAAGATAGTAGAAAGACCTCCACGGGGATGACAGCCTCACTTCCATAGGTCAGGTTGAACGGGGTTTCCCCTGTTGCCGACTGTGCGGTCGTCCGATACGCCCAAAGCACTGAATGGAGCTCCTCCGCCTAGAGCCCCTTGGCTTCATTCAGCCGGTCTTCAACCCATGCAGGATCATCCTATTGGTGACCTCGACCTCCCCATTGAACTGAGGATGGGCTACCGACGTGAGCCGATGGGCGATGTGGTATTGTTGACAAAAGTCCCGGAACTGGGAGTTGTCGAACTGTCTTCCGTTATCAATGATGATCATCTTCGAATCCCAAACCGGAAGATAATGCAGTTCCAGACGAAGTTCTCCACTTTGGCCTCGGTTATCTGCGCTAATGCCTCTGCTTCCACCCACTTAGTGAAGTAATCAATGGCTACAAGGAGGAATTTTCGCTGACCGGAGGCTGGGAGAAAAGGTCCCAAGATATCCATCCCCGATTGAGCAAATGGACAAGGCGCTATGAGCGGGGTCAGCTGACTGGCTAGCCTCCTTTGGATGCCGGAGAACCTCTGGCAAGCATCGCACCTTCGTACGAAGTCCAAGGCGTTCTTCTGGATTGTAGGCCAGTAATATCCTTGGCGAATGATTTTGTAAGCCAGAGACCTTCCTCCAAGATGATCGCCACATATGCCCTCGTGCACCTCCCGAAGCGCGTAGTCCGCATCGGTCGATCCCAAGCATTTCAGCAAGGGTTGGGAAAATGAGCGCTTGTAGAGAGCCCCATCAAGGATGACGTACTTGGAGGCTGTGGAGCGGATGTGCCTGGCTTCCGTCAGATCATCCGGAAGGACCCCTTGCACCAAGAAAGTGCGGATTGGGTCCATCCACGAGGCCTCTTGCTCAACCTGATGGATCTCCGTCGGCTCCTCAGTAATACTTGGACACTGGAGATGTTCCATGAAGGTCCGATCGGAGGTGCCGATCGTAGCGGTAGCCAGCCGCGACAAAGCATCTGCCCGGAGTTTTGCTGCCGGGTATATGGAGAATCTCAAAGAATTTAAGCTGTGACACCAGGTCTCGTACCTTGTCTAAGTACTTGGCCAAAGACGGATCCCTTGCTTCAAACTCGACCTTCATCTGATTAACCACCAGCTGGGAGTCGGAGAAGGTGCGGATCCTACCGATGCCTAGTTCATTCGCTATCTTTAACCCCACAAGCAGAGCTTCATACTCCGCCTGGTTGTTCGACACCTGGAATGCAAAATGTAGGACATACTCCAAATATTGCCCATCGGGTCAGCTAGGATTAAGCCTGCACCGCACCCCGAGAGGTTGGAAGCTCCATCTACGTGCAGGGTCCAAGCGGGCTCGTCTTTCCCCCAGATCGGCCTCTCCCGCCGACTCAGCCACGGACGTCTCGACCATCGCCGGGGGCGGGTCCGCCCCCCAGGTGCATCCGCAATGAAATCAGCTATCACCTGGGCTTTCAAGGCTGACCGTGGCTGGAAGGAGATGTCAAACTCGCCTAACCTGATGGCCCATTTGGCGAGTCGTCCAGAGATATCAGGGCTTCGAGAATCGCCGGAGGGATGGTCCGTTAGCACAATGATGGGATGCGCCTAGAAGTAAGGTCGGAGGTGCTTCGCCACTATAACCAATGAGTACACCAGCTTTTGCACCTTAGGATATCTGACCTTAGCATCATGGAGAACCTTGCTGATATAGTAAACAGGTCTCTGTTGGCCACCTTCCCCCACCCGCACAAGGACGGCGCTGACGACCTCACTAGAAGCCGACAGGTATAGGTACAATACTTCCCCCTCCGTTGGCTTGGCCAGGAGCGAGGGTTCCTTAAGTAGTCCTTCAAGGCTTCAAAGGCCATTCGATATTCATCAGTCCATTGGAAACGGTTCGAGCGGTGCAAGGTTTTGAAGAATGGGAGAGATCTCTCGGCTGATCGGAGATGAAGCGGCTAAGAGAGGTGATACGACCCGTAAGCTCTTGTACCTGCTTCTTATTGGTCGGATGAGTCATGTCAATGATGACCTTAATCTTCTTAGGGTTGACTTTGATGCCTCTTTGAGTAACGAGGAAACCGAGAAACTTTCCAGAGGTCACCACGAAGATGCACTTGGCAGGGTTCAGCTTCATCCTGTGGCGCCTCAACGCATCAAAGGACTCATGAAGGTCTCTGATGTGGTCGGCTTTATAGAGGCTTTTGACTATCATATCATCGACGTACGCCTCCATGTTTCTCCAAGCTGATCCTTAAAGACTTGGTTGATCAGCCTTTGGAAGGTGGCGCCTGCGTTCTTCAGGCTGAAGGGCATCATTTTGTAGCAATACAACCCCCTGTCCGTGACAAAGGCCGTCCTCTCTTCATCTTTGGGATGCATCCTGATCTGGTTATACCCAGAGAAAGCATCCATGAAGCTCAAGAGTTAGTGGCCGGCTGTCGCATCCACCAGCTGGTCAAGTTTTGGCAGGGGGAAGCTGTCTTTGGGGCACGCCATATTGAGGTCTGTGTAATCTACGCAGATCCTCTACTTCCCGCTAGCCTTCTTCACCATGACGACATTGGCCAGCCACTCTGGGTAATGGGATTCCCTGATGAAGCCAGCATCGAGGAGCTTCTTACTTCCTCCTCGATAGCCCTCTGCCTTTCGACGGTGAAGCTCCTCTTCTTTTGCCAGACGGGCTTGTAAGTGGGATCCACCTTAAGCTGATGGGTGATGATGTCATCGGGATGCCTGGCATATCGGACGCCGACCAGGCGAAGACGTCTGCATTCTTCCTCAAGAAGTCAACTAGCTCTTGCTTGGCTCTCTCGTCTAGGGTGCTCCCTATTTGGAGGACTCTTGTTGGATCATCCTTCCTGAGGGGCACAAATACATCTTCTCGATGGGCTGACCGTGGCTGTCGGCCTCGTCCCTGGGATCCAGCTGCTCGAGCCTAGGGCGCTCGTCCAACTGCCTGTCGTGGATAGCAAGGCATTGCCGGGCCATTCTATGGTCTCCCCTCAGCTCTCCAACTCCATCGCGGGTCGGAAACTTGGCCAGCAGGTGGTAAGTAGACACAATAATTCGAAACTTATTGAGGGCCGGCCGTCCAATATTGCATTATATGCCGAGGTCGTACGACGACCACAAAGTTGACGGAGAAGGTCCGCTAGTAAGGTTCCGTTCCGAGGGTCACGGATAAGCAATCTCTCCTTCGACCCTGACGGGATTCCCTCCGAAGCCGGTGAGTGATGCCACGGACTCCCACAATCTAGACCTGGACAAGTTCATCCGGATGAATGCATCATACAATAAAATCTCTGCACAACTTCCATTATCGATAAGGACATACTTTACATCATAGTTGGCGATGACAGCCGATACAATCACAGGGTCATCACCTGGGAGAGGAGGCTCCAAAAGGTCCTCTTAGAAAAGCTAATTACATTGGATCCCCTAGGCCTCTTTACAATGTCCTGGTCCTCCTTCCGACCCCAGTCAGACCATCGATGCAGCATGCCGATGCCTCCATCCGTCAGGCGCTGGTTGGGGAGCTCAGCCTCCCCCGGGGGTTTCTAACAGTTGAAGTCCCGGCCCGATCCCGGCGGGTTGGACGTATTTGTTCAGATACCTCTTGCGGATGAAATCCTCGATGGCATCCTTCAGCTGGAGGCACTCCTCCGTCTCGTGCCCATGGTCCCTGTGGAACCGACAGTATTTGTTCTGTTTCTGGAGGCAGAGGGTCCTCTCATCGGTCGAGGCCTTTGAAAGAAGGCCTTGTTTTCAATCTCCATCAGAATCTTCTCCCACGGCAGGGAGAGGGGCGCGAAGTTATTGAACCGCTTGAGGTATTCCCTCAGCTTGGGCTCTGGCGCCGGATGGATCGACCGTCGTTGTTAGGGGTTGGACCACAGGGGCCTTATCGCCCCGCTTCTTTGGGGGCCGACCTCCCCTCAGCCAGGCGTCGGATCGCTGCTTGCTCTTTCGCCAAGGCATACTTGTGCGCCTTGGCCAGCAGATCGATATAGCTTGTAGGGAGCTTCTTGTCAAGGGAAACGTGAACCTGGACGAGCGAAGCACCCTCTTGAAGGCTGACATGGCCACCGCTTCATTTAAGTCAGGGATCTCCATAGCGGTCGAGTTGAAGCGGGCCATGTAGTCCTGGAAGGTCTCTCCCTCCATTTGCTAGATGAGGAAGAGGCAGTCAGTGTTCTTCGGAGCTCGGCTGCAGGTCCTGAAATGAGAGAGAAAAAGGTTTCGAGCTGGAAAAAGAATGAATCGTACCTAGATGGATGGCGGAGAACCACATCCGTGCGGCCTTCTTCAGGATTGCTGGGAAGGTGATGCAGTGGAGGGTCGGATGCGCCCTGCACCATCATGTGGGCTTTGTAAGCGCCCAAGTGATCCAGGGGATCGGTGGTACTGTCGTAGAGATCCACCTGTGAGATCTTAAAATGGCGGGGGATAGTCTCCCCCAGAATCTTCACGGAGAAAGGCGGGCGGGTGTCGTGCGCCGGCCTTCCCTCGATGTTCTGCCGCTCGGCTATCTCGACAATGCGCTCCTCCATGTGCATGATCTTGCTGCCGTAGTCGTGCGGGTCTGCAGCAGGGTACCGGCCGCCAGGATGAGCAGAGTTAGCGAAAGAGGGGGAGGCTGACCTCACCCTCTTTCCTTCAGCACGAGCCCTCATGGACCCCTGGGGTTCTAGGACTACCGGGGACGATGGCGGAGGTGCGTCCGGTGCTGGCTAACGCCGGCAACCGGCTGGTGATTAACGCAGGAAGTCGCCGGCGGTTACTGCTGACGGTCCGCCATCTCCTGGAAGCGCTGGACCGCCGATGTAAGCATCTCAATGCGGTTTACCAGCATTTAAATTGTTGCAGCCCCCCAGGTGATGGTGGGCTCGACGGCGGCGGCGACATTGCTCTCCGCGGGGGTGCGCTGGGCCCTTGGTGGGAGCGTCCTCCCCTCGCGGAGACGCTTTGGGTTCTTCCTCTTGTCATAGCTGGATCCTTCCCGTTTATCTTCCCTTTTCGAGTAAGGAGCGTAGCGGAGGTTCGTGCCCCTTCCTCTAGCGCCAATCTGTTGCCACTCTTCCTCCTGAACCAAGCTCGGCGGACGCGCTAGAGAGCTCCTCGACCGGGCAACCTGCAAGAAGTCCCTAAGCGCCGGAGGGGCTCCGACGGGGACACTCCGATGCTTAAGTTAGAGGAGGATTAGAGCAATAGAATGAGAAGAACTCGGAAAGAGGAATCAGAATTGGGAAGAAGAACGTTACCCCTCACGAAGGTCCCCCAGGTGCCTTTTATAGGCGCGGAGTGCTGCCAAATTCTGTTGGGGGCAGGCTGAGAAAGCCCAGAAATGCCCACAGGAGAATAGGCGTGGCGGCGAGATCGTGGGTGGCGGCGTGACAGGTGTGTTAGAGTAGTGGCCATGCGGTGGAGTTTGTTATAACAGAATGTCAGAACTGTCGGAGAGGAAGGGTTTCTGGAAGCTTCGGTGATTCCTTCAGTGGCGGATCGGCTGGCTTCCACGAAGTCGACCGGGGCGTTCAATGGGATCAAAGGGGGCCACCATAGCGATCAAAGGGTGCCGCACGGGCGGCGAGGTACTTGTCAGCTCCCAAAGCTCCCGGGCTGGCTCTTTGGAAAGCCGACTTGGGAGTCGGACTCCACGTGGGGACCAGCCGACCGAATGCCAAGGCCGATCCGACCGGGGCTAGCCTAAGGGGCGTATCAAAATCAATTATAGATATATTCCAACCAAATTAAGTGCATAAACTTTAGATAATACGATAAGCAAGCTGCCATCAAAAATCAGACATACCATTAGTCAAATTTTTAAAATAGATTTAGAAGCTGATTCGATACAAAAATCTACACACTTGTGCTATTATAAAAATTAAAAAATATAAACAATGCTCTAGGTTGGTGTTATATGTCATGTGAAAAGTGTAAAAAAAGGTCAATAAGGTTGACGGCTACTTTTGTTATACTACATACAACAAATCTTTAAATTTCCAATTACAAAGTGAGATTCTACATTCTTATAATGTACCATTCATTCAAGATATTTCTAGATCCTAGTGCTTATAGAGTCTCTATAGTCCATAGATACAAAATACATTGATGTCAAAGATGATAATGGATTTGCCATTTTTGTGATATTTGATAAAAAATAAAAAAATTAGTTCAAATATCAACTATGAAGCTTCTCAATTATATAAAATAATGATGCTAAAGAGATTTTTCTATCACTAATAAACTATATAGCATGACATATTTTTTAGATTAAGATCATAATCTATAATGTAATTTGAGATTTTGACAATTTCATAGTGAATAAGACATTCGTTTGATAAATAAAACTTAAAGATAATTTACAAAAATAAACAACCCTAGGTTAAATATATATTAGATAATTTAATTATTATGTTATTTAACAAGTTCATTCTTTAACCATATGCTACCATTGCAGGCTACTAGCCTTGTCAAAGCAAGTGACACTTTTGTATCAATTATATTGCTACTTACATATTCCAACATATCTATTAAATCACTATGTTATAATTTCATATTCACATTCTGTTACTATTATATAAATCAGCCTTTAATTGTAATTTATTATATTATAGAAAAAAGAGGTGAAACATTGGCATCAATTATATTATTGATCCCAATATCTAGATATGTGCTAAAACACTTCACTGTTACCTTCTTACATTAATCATACATGTCTCCCATTTTATACTGATTGCATTGTCACTCATATAGGAACCAAAGAAGAAAAAAGAAATAGCTGTAACACCAATGACCTTTTGAAGATCAAATGAAAATTAATAAGAAAAATCTTACACAACAGTTTGAAAAAAAAATGATATAATGATAAAAATTACAATTATTTATATATTTATAAACAAATAATTATTAATATGTCCTATAATATAGCCACAGCAAAATAGAAAAGATAACTAATGAATTATTTATAAATACCAACCATCAACCGCATTCAAACAATGGAGAAAAAACACAATCATGTATTTTGATGAAAATTGAATAATCTGAAATGAAGCATTATATGCTTAGATTTTAGATTATACTCTATAATTATCATAGCTACTACATTTTGAGCACCCTAAATTGTTGATTCTAAAATAATTTTACTATTCTAGTTCATTTTGATTTGAACTGTTACTTTGAATGTTTTTTTATTTTTCTTATTTGCTCCAATTAAATTATGAATTAATGATTATATTTATAGTTCGCTTTATGTTGAAATATATATGTATATATAATTATTATTATAAATGATCTATAGGTTATTGATAGTGAATTTGGAGTTGATATTTGTTGGATTATTAGAGCATGCCAAGTAAGATTTGGTGGGTGATAAAGTGAATTATTCTTGTCTATTATAAGTACTCTATCATTGTAGTAGTATGTTTCTACCTTCATTTTTTTTATTATATTTAATGATCAATTCACTTCTTACTTTTTTCCAAATATCCCAAACTTAATTATATTTTCTTCTATCTATAATATAAAAAAACTCTCTTATCCAACCATCCATTCTCCTTTCTTACTCTCAAAGTAGCCTCCTGTACTCTCTCTCTCTCTTTTTTTTTTGGTAAAATAAAAAGGGGGAGAGTTAGTTCCCGGTGTGGCCACTTAGAATTTATTATATATATCCCTAACTTTTCACTACTACCAACCAACAAGGACTCCAGGATTATTTTATTAATTTTTCTCTTTTTTTATTTTATCCCCGAACTTTTTAGACAAAAAATATCCAAACCGGGGCTCGAACCCCTACAAGCCGTGCCAGTGGCACACACTCTCTCTCTACTGCTGTGCCACGTGCCAGTGGCACACCACACTCTCTCTCTCTCAAAACAAAAGTCATTTCTCCTCGAGTTATTCAAATTCATAATCGGATCGATCTACATACTCTATTTTCAACTTAATTTTTTCTGTATCTATGTTTTAAAACAAATAGGCCCGGGCATCACCCCGGCATTGTGATAGTCTCAAGTAATCCGATTCAAACCTAACCCCAACATGAATCTCTATATTAAACAAACTATATTTAGCAAACTTAAAATTACTCCATGTTTTATAAGGTTCTCAAATGCGGGCAAACCCCCTTAAATTTCTCAAGCTAAGCTTGGGATCCGATTTTGCTTAAATATTTACTACAATCAACTAATCGGAACCCACACCACCCTTTAAATTGGATTGGAACGGAGTTAAGTGGCCTGGCTCACCGTCAACTTTTATTGGGCATCGATTCAGCCTTATCTTGGCTGGATGGATCCTCAACCTCAACCCACCTATCTAATTTGATCGTTCAACTCCCTGCACGGATACCATTCTCTAATCAGAGTATTGTTTGATTCTATGTAAATATTTGAAAGAATTTAATATATTTGATTCACGGCTGGAACCAGAATTGGAATAGAAATCGGAATAAAAACATCCCTCAAGATATTTAATTCATGACTAAAAGTTAGAATCAGAATCAAAATCAATTTTGAATACCATGAAAAAGTAGAAAATTGGATTCTAACATATTAGAGCATTCATGTTTTCTCTTTGAATTGACATAAAAATAGGATTCCTTCCAATCAATCAAAGAATATGGCCACTCATTTCATTCTTTTTTTCAAGTCCAACGCCAACAAAATATACCGTTAGTTATTATTTATGCATAGCTACGGCATCAAATTACCTGCCGAGCAGAACGTACCCATGATAGCACTTCTGTTCAACAGTCATGACAGGAATGCATAGCTACAACCAAATTAGACGGCCATTAAAAGTTTGAGAGTTCCTTTCCTCCTTCTTTATTATATAGAAGAAGAGGGGAGGAGAGTGGAGTATGAGGTCGTTTGAAAAGATGTCGGCAATCAACCTATAGCCGTCAGGATGACGACTTGGGGAGTAGTAGTCCATGCTCGAATCTTAAAAGAGTGCGGAGGCCATCTTGGGTGACAAACAAAGTACCTTCACATCCAACAACCTATCAACACATCAATGTAGCTTAATCTATTTCAAGCTAGTTTAGGTTGACCAGATCCCGTAATCCACTTGGCCAACACTTTCCCACAATCATATACAAATCGAGACCAGAAAGTTGGCTGCCATAAAAATTTGACTGTCAAATTTCAAACCATTCAATCTCCCAAGCATCACGTAATTCATGCAATGATCATGAACACACGGTCATATCACAAATACAACTCATATCTTGCCAGGAAGTAGCAAAAGAGAGAGGCCTCTCGTATACACAATAGAAAAACGGATAGGAAATGGAAGCAGGAAGATATGCAGGCTTGAAGATGAGGTATTTTGGTTCTGAAAATTAAGTATAAAGGATGGGAGAGAACTGGGAATAAGAACAATTATGAAACACCTATACAAGAATTTCATCACGCAGCAGCAAAGATCATGGCAGCATGGATGGTTCTATCACCTTGCTCGCTGGTGCTTTGTCCCGCTGCTCTATATAAGCAGAGGGGAACCAACCAGCCTTTCCTTGCTTCATTCACCTTCGGACCATCCATTAGGTGCTACCTGTAGATGGACAGAAGTCGGAGATAAAATTTCTGATGCCTACTGCCTACTTTATGGAATGAATGACCTGGTCTATACTTTCCCACATGTTTTGTTTATAAAGTAGTTTTGCAAGGAACAACAATATAAAACAAAAAACAAAACTGAAAAAAAATCTGAAAAAAAAGGGGAAAGTAAATATCCAGGAATCACTTGCCTTGTATTTGGCACAAATAAATGTTCAACCATTTTTCAAGAAATTATCCAATAAGGAAGCATGGTAACATATTGATGTCATTGTGTGTGATAGTTTATGCACAAGTGCATTTGTCCCGATGTCACATATGAATGAATGCATGATAATGTTCAGAACCTCAAACTAGGTTGGAGAAATGTCATGAATGAGCATTTGCAAAAAGGCAAAAAAGGCCACTCAGATAGTTATTGGGAGAAGTAAAACAAGTGATTTAATGGAAGTAGGAGCGCTCTCTAGGCTCTTGTCAGTTGCTAGTGTTGCCTTTAATCGCCTTCTATTTTCCTTTCTCAGGTTCTCTTCTCCCTTAACCCCCTCTTTCATCCGCAGCCATCCTTAAATGTATCATTTCATTAGCTTAGTGAAATGGTGGTCAAATAGTAACCATTTTCTTATCAAAAAGATTTAAAAAAGCATGCACATAAAGTTTGCCATTACTGCACATGAGAAAAATGGCTCTTTACTGGCTGATGGAACTGGAAAATGGTGTAAGGAGTATCTTATCTTATATGTTGTGAGTCACATATGAATTTGTTTTCCTATATTAAAAGCATCATTTTTTTCTGTCTTGATCTGGGACCTCTTTCAATAGTAGGAGTATCTTGATGATTCTTTATTGCATGAGTTAATCTGCATACATGATAAGGTAGGTTTCCTTTCAAAAAAACCAGCATATCGGCTTTCCTGACAGGCAAATTTTAAGCTTCAGCATATCAATTTTTTTGCCTTATTACTGGACTTCTGCATGCAAAATTCATTGTTTTGTTATGATACTTGAAGCTCATTGATTTTTTTTTTAAAGGAAAGAAAGAAAGACTATCCAACATTCCAACCTCTGAAGATCATAGTTTGATCCATAAAACCAACTGTACATGAAATATGAATGGTTTTGAACTTGTTGAGATGTTATAAAGGAGAGAACATTCTCACAAGAAGTGAAAATAGGGATAAAGGATGATATTCATCCAGGCAATGCAAGCATTGATGCCAACTAATGAACTTGACTAAAATAGGCATTTCCAATGACGGATTAGTGAAATGGAAGGTTCTTAAGAAAAAGGGGTATAACTAAAATCTCAAAGCAATAAATTCTTTGAAACATTGTCTTGCCATGCACATTTGAAGGCGGGGCATCTCTTAACCTAGTTAACAACACTTAACCCATCCATACAGGGTCAGCTTTATGAATCGTGGTATCATCCATCAAAGTTTCAAAACATTTAGGGTTGGAACAGTTTCCACATGAGAAAGTAGGAATGTATATCTGGAACACAGTCTTTTTTATGATGGTATGTTCAACAAAAACCAAAATTATATCAGTTCTAGTACTTTTCTTAGAGCAAACTACGTTGTTGGAACTTCGCTACCAATGTCTAATTTTTTTCAGAACAATCTTTTACAACTATTTTGTAACATCTGATACAACGGAAACAAATTTACACGATGTAAAGAAAAGAAAATAAGAGCATATTGACAAGTAAATAAATCTAAACAGTGACCTGGGGAAATGTGCAATGTACATATTGCACTAATATAATTTCATTTGTTGAAGATGTACCTGGCGGACCACGACATATCACCAACAAGAGATTTAGCTCCCCATCCGCTTGAGCATCAAATGGGTGAATAACCTGCATGAAGAACAATCTTAAGAATAGAAGCTAAGATAAATAACTAAAACAAATATATTAACAAAATCAATAAATATATTTTCATGAATCATGACATTATGATCCAAATAGAGTGAAATGTAAGGACTATAAAGAGATTGAAAAGCAAGACATTCACCAGCATCTTGTCTTTGATCTTGCAGATCTCAGCACAACCAACACATTCTACATATGTTGTGTTGCTGATTCCAAAATCATTACCTTTTTAAACATTATATTAGTAAGATGCAAATTTTGCACTATTTATCCTTAGCTCAATAAGATATTTTACCTATGAAATTATGAGCATAATTTTCTATAACTTCACAAATTTATAGTCCTTCAGCAAGTACTCGACCATGACCAACAATGTCTGCTAGAATAAATTTAGCCAGCTTCTTCTCATTAGCACTACATATAGAACATGTCCCTAGAGCATAGCTTTTTACAAATTCTGACCGATATTCATGGAGTATTTGGATACCCAGGGATGACATGCAGGGACAGCCAAGCTGCAGCATCAAATATGTTTAACTCAGGAGCAGGTCCTAAAGAACTAGTCACCTTAGTTAGACCATCTTTTCCCTCTCAAGGTGGGGTATCCCAAATTTATAAGGGGGGCATAGTTGCTCTCTAGCCATGATCTTCCTTCTCGTTCCTCATCCCCCTTTCCAATACCTTCATTGAATACAATATTATCTGGCATGTTATCATAGTAACAACAGCAAGTCTTCAGGCATCCCTTTATATAATATATTATCAGCAAGAGATAATTGGGGGATTGACAATATTACGTTCCACATAATCAGCTTTGCATTTCACTATGTGATGTAACTCTCATTGAAGTCTTATCTCATAAAGATAAACTCAATATTCATTATCATAAGTTAAACTGTCTAGCGACCATTAGTTGCACAAAAATCTCCTAGGCATTATTTAAGAGATACTCCTGTAAAATGCCTTCAATATCTCATGAACTACATATGTGTAGAATTATAACAATTGTGTTGCATTTGCACCTAATATTAGGCTAATATGATAGCTTTATAATCACTGAAAAAACATGCATTTATGACCGACAAGCCCAATCTTCCAGAACAAAACCTTGGTTTTGATTAATCTATCAGATTTCAAGCCTCACTAAAACTGTACAAACTCCAGTGATAAATATAATGCTTTTCATCTAGTGATAAGAGCCATTTCCTAAATTTTGCAACAGAGATATTCATTATACTTCAATCATTTGTCATAATAATATGAATCTGAATTTCAAATGGTACAATGGCCCTTGTTTTCAATTCGACCTTCATAAAAGAAAATTCTTGAGGCAAGCTCTATACCATACAATTATTAGTGCACTTCCAGTGTTATGCACTTGCAATTGTTAGTGCACTTCCAGTGTGATGCACATTTGAGCAATTAAAGCAATTATAATGTAGTAATTAAAATATTATGTTAAAATGGTTCGGTTCATTATTAAACCATGTATTTGATTCAGCAAATACATTATTATAAATTTAAAGTTCTGGCAGAAAATCACACTTTCACATTGCACCATATGCTAACATACTTATCCAAGGATAATCAGATCCAAGAAATGGCTAATCATATTTTTCCCAGGTCAGTAATGTCAGTGTTTATACAGACAAAGGACTATCTGATGTACAGAAAGAAAGGGGTGCAGCTTGAAGAGTAGAGAGAGAGAGGTGGTTTACAGGAAGGTGATCTGGGGGTGGGAGCATGGAGATTTTGAAGTACGGAAGGTCACCCACCGGAAAACTTCTAGAATCCTTTTATCAGCATCTTTTATTTTTATTGTTAAAAAATGCTATCTCTCACCTTGACTTAGGAGGATAGAAAGATAAATTATTATAAAAAGGCTTATTAAACATTGGCAAGCTTAAAGCATCCTTGAGGTTTTATGTTGCATATCTCTCACACCAAGATTACTGTAAAATGTTGCCAAATTTATCAACTATCAAATCTAGAAACAAGATAAACAGTTAAGATTGATTCATTCTAATTTAAAACATCATCAGATAACAATGCTTTCCTGACCAAAATGAATAGAAGTAGAATTTAAATTTGTTATTGATAAAAATGCTGGTATGTTTATTAAGGTCCCAAATGATCATTACTCTTTCTGCAGCTATGCTGAAACTCAATTCGGCAAAATACAACCATGATAAATGCTATAGTGCAATATCAATATTTTAAGCCAATGCTTTATCTGCCTCAGCTTAACTGAGTAAGAAGAAACAAGCCATGGTAAGTAGGTCTCAAAAAGAATCTATGACTTCTGGAAGGCCATACTTCTGCAACAAAATATGTAGTAGTCGGGCTATTTCCTAGGATATCAGCAGATCGATTTAACTTGGGATCTTCATTTGTAGTTTGAGAATGCAAGTTAATCTCAATTTCTGTTAAAGGCAAGAGATCAGCACACTGACTTGTCTTCGGATCTTCATTTACATTTTGAGAAGGCTGATGAGTCTTGATTGTTGTTGAATGTAACATGGACTCATTATGCTGCTTTGCTTGAGCCATCTATGATAACATGAATACATTAACAGAGTTTCCATGATAGGTGCATCCATGATATTATAAGTTATAACTACATTACTAAAAACAAGGTACTCTTTCCATGATCTACTAACATGCAACTTCAGCCAGTTAACTGATAGTATAAATGTATAGAATGATTTACATATTCATTTATTTCCTCCTGGCGGGGACTAGAGTAGTAAGTACCTCATCATGGAGTTTGTCTAGAATACTGGCAACACTCTGATGATAAGCTCTCTCAGCATCCACCTGAAAGCGAACAGCAATTATTTATCGGTCGACCTTTTAAGTAAAAAACTTCGAGCACATATTAGTGTCTGGTAATATACCACTGCAAAAACTATTTACATTTTGACTGGATCAGAAAACATCAATTTTAGAAGATGCTCCAACTTAAACTATCCATTTCACCATTTTGTGATTCTCCTAGATATTCATCTACTTGGTTAAACTTAGCAGTTGGCAGAACAATATCAAAAAAGTGTTCAAGTGCCTGCATGTACTGTGCTGGCCAATAACAGCAGTCAGCATGGATTGGCATGATACCTGTTAATTCTTTTTAAACTCTTACATAAACAAGAATAGGGTATCATGCCTTTTTTTCCGGCATGGACTGAACTGGTCATGCTGACTAGCGGCTGCCGCACCCGCCAACAGCATCACATAACACATTGGTGTCAAATACTCCAAAGACATTAACTACACTGTCTCTCTGGGTTAGACTTAAGGACTTTGCTAGGCCAGATTTTATAGCAATTGTAATAAGGATGCTCCATTTTAAGCAGACATCAGGCACACAGATAGTGAATCTCATAATTCGAAGTTTATGAGATACGCGACACCGCATGAATAAAGAAGCTGTGATATCATAAAGCTAAACTAATGTCCATCCCTTTAAATTATCTGATCACCAATGTGTTTCAGTATTCCATATGATATGTATGGATTACTTGGCACATGGCAACATAATCTGACCAAAAATTTATATCACATCTCATTGTGTACGATAAAAAAATTTATGCTCAAACTTCATCAAGCATCCTCTGTAGAAAGCCCAATTTTCATCTGTATACATGCCAAATATCAAAACTTCCTAAAATGTTTCTTCATGCAAAGAATTGATTGAGAAGATTTTAACTGATCATGTAAGTGCTTAAAACATTAAAACTAAAAGATGAAATGCAAATACTGATGTTGGGTAACAGTTGCAAAATTTCTCCATGGATTTGAATAGATACTGCTGTCTTAATTTAGGGACCTCTGAAATTGCGAAGAAAGATTTAGGAAGGACCAAAAATTAGCAATTGGGCTTATCATCTTAAATTAGAAAAAAAAAATTGCAATAGTACAGATTGTAGGGAAGTTGATGCTTAAAAAAAAAAAAAAAAAACAAGACAAGAAATAAGAAAAGTTTGAACATTATAATAGGTCATAAGCATGAGGTAATTGCCTAATTTAGGAAATTGTGAATAAGAAAACAGGAAGTACCATTGCAAGTAGTCGCTGGAAAGTTATCTGTTCTGTTGAGCCTCAACCCCATCATAGTAGCAGTTGCTTCTCTCCCTAGTGCTGATAAAGCAAGGCTTTTAGTTCTGATAATTTTGCTTCTGCATGTTGAAGTTTTTTGGGCACTTTCTGCTCTAGCACCAACTTCCTTGGACTTCAAGTGGCCTCTTACCACTTCAGCTGTCTAATTAATGCTTTTCCTCATAATTTATTTATAACTTACACTCTCCTACCTCCAATTAACCAAATATAAGATGGTATCACCTGTGCTTCCACATCTTGTCTGATCCGTTCATAATGATAAGTCAAGTGTCGAGCATCCTCCAAAGGAGCTCCCATTATCATTGCTGTAATGGCTCACAGACCTGTATAATGATAAGAAAAGGCTTAAAAGAAAGAAACAAAACAACGGAAGGTGACATAAGGGTGATTTACATAAAAAGATGACAAAACTAAAATCCACATATTTTATCACCAACAATATTTTTGGAATCCTATGAATTGCATAAAAGGATGTCCTAGTACATAAGCATCCCGCCACTATGGGGTCTGGGAGGTTTTGATGTAGGCAGCTTACTTCTACATTCAGAAAGCTTCCTTGTTTCTAACCCATGACCACTAGGTCACAATAAAGCACCCTCATCATTGTGCCAAGTCCTGCCTCAATCTTATGAAATTACATATATAAAAAAAAAAAAACATAAAGCAGGCCTCCCTAATCAGGTGTGAGATAATTCAGCCCCATTTGCCTAAACTTTTTGGAGAACCATAAAGTACTTTTTAGCCCTTCAAAAGCACTTTGGATAGTTATAGTAGTATTTGATAAAAAAATATGAAAGTTATTTTGGCATTACCACCAAAGCTGAAAGTGTTATATTTGAAAGGTCTATCTAAGAGAAGCTTCATTTTGGAACTTTTTTCCAAAAGCACTTTCTAGCTCACATCACGAAGCTATTTAAGTTTTTAACTTTATGAATTTTATTTTTTTTGGCCAAAATATCCATCAAATATCCCATAATTACATTTATATCCTTATAAAATATAATGCATGAAATAACTCTCGGGAACCCAATGCACAAAATGAACTCCAATCGCCCTTTGCTCCTTCCTTTTCACATGATCAACATATTGTTTTTGCACAAAAGAAACCCTAGTTGGCTTAAGCTCCTTCCATTTCGTGCAATCAAGGTATTGTTTCTTATTTCTCTCCAATTATTTAAGATTCTAGATAATTTTTAAATTTTCTAGCTTCATTCTTAATTTTTTTCCCAAATAAAGAGTTACTATGGGATAGAGCTCCTCCTCTCCACCCCTCTGCTATTGCCTCTCTCCATCTTTTTTCCTCTCTCTGTCTCTCTATCTCTTCTCATGCTGCTTAACTCCATTGCATGTTCGGAAAAATCAATGACCACTGCACAAATTTCAGGAGTATCTAGAGTCAACATATCTTAGTTTATAGATAATTTTGGGAGTCTAGAGTACTGTTTTAATTGCTTTTTCCCCTTTTGCATACGAGAAAATGATAGCTGAAGCTAAATAAATTATTATTAATATTATATTAAAAATTGTGGAAAGAGGATGCGGAACGTTATGATCCAACATCATTTTTATATCATGAGACAGGCTTTTTTTTTGTCTTTGTATATGCAGTGTAATTGTCAATAGGTTTTACGTGTGTGTGTGTATATATATATATATGTATGTATGTTAGGGCCCTATTCTAGGTTTTGGACTTTTCTATTGCCAGGCCATATTTTTTTTTTGATAAGAGAGAAACTTATATTAGAAAGGAAATAAGTATGGATGCACACAAAGCCAACTTGGGCTGCAGCAAAAATAGAGTAGACACAGTAAAGACACAAAACATAAACATAGAAAAAAGTTATATAACATGAACAGTTGACTAAAATATTAATAGTCTTGATAGAACACCCTTTTAACAAAAATACTCTACAATAGAATAACAGCCATCATTAATGAAAATAGAAGGCATTCTGAAAAGGTAAGAGAGAGAGGACCAAGTAATAAGCTAGAATAATATGTTTCTGAAGAAGTAATATATTAGGTACCCTGTGAACTAATAAGACCGAGATGTTAATAATGGTGCAATGATTCCAAAGGCACAAGAAGCAGTGAAGCAGTTGATTACATAAAATAACAATGGTCCCTGAAATCTGATACCTGAAACATAGCTGACCGAAAGAAACGTTCCAGTGGCCCAAGTAAAAGAAACATCCTTGAAACATATCAACAGCTAGGAAACATTGTTATCTCTTGTTTTAATAATGATGGTTGTGGTGCTATAGATCCATTGTGTTGGAGGAGAAGTAAAACAGAATGACCAAAACAAATAAATTAGACATATAAATTGTATTTGTATATATTGTATAAATATATGTATATCACTTAAACCTATTCATGATGTGTAAGTAATTTTTGTTTATTAGAAGAAATAGATATATATGTACTGTACATGCATGTGTAATTTGAATTGGATATATTTATATTGCTTTACAAATTATCTAATGATTATGCTTCAAATCATGATTTATGATTGACAAAATGTTTATGTCTTTGTTGCTGCATTGTAAAAAGAAGGAAATCCTAAGAAGTTTTAAATACGATTGCTAGTCCATCAACCCAAGATGACAAGAAAGAGGCAGTTTGGAATGATAGTTGATAGAGGAGTTTATCGATATATGTATTGGTAAAGTTGAAGGTGGTAATTGCCTTGGAACGTATTTTAATAGGCTAGAGTGGGCCAATAATTAAAAAAATTAATGAGAAGACTGGAAATCAATATGACTACAAATAATTTAAAAAAAATGGATAACATGAAAGCAAACAAGAGCATTCGGATGAGATTGGTAGCAAAAGAAACAGGACTTGAATGGGATCCTGTTAGAAACACAATAGATGCATTGAATGCATGGTGGAAAAAAAATTATAGGTAAAAATAATAGTATATTGATGTTTGTAGGATTTTTTATACTATGATTTAAAAAGTACATGAAACTATACTATATACCTTAACTTGCAGAAATTCCTGATGCAGCTAAGTTTCGAGAACATGGTTTATAACATGCCATGAAGTTGGATAGGTTATTTTAGAGATAGTGCCACAGGAGAGGGGGCTTAGGCACCAACTTAACCAATATAAGGGAATGTTGAGAGTGTATTTGCCTATTTGGAGCAAATGATAGGTTAGATCGAGAAAAATTGATATGTTTTGAGAGCTTATGTGACTTGGATGGAGACCCTAGCTAATATGATTGTACATGGAATTGATGACCATCCCGCTGATATAGATAATGTTAATCTTACCCTACATCTTATCCCATCAAAGAGAAAAGAAAGAAGAGAGCTAGTCCTCGAAATCAAGATAAGAAATGCAAGAAGGTAAGGGTGCTGCATAATTATCTCAAGAGTTAGCCATCCTATTGATACCGTGGAAGGAGAGGGTATAATGCCATCCAGGATAACTGATAAGCCTAGATGTAGCATTTATGAGGTGATGGAAAATAGTGCATGTGATGCCTGAGACGGGAGCACAACCTGAATTGCTTCTACTTGCTACCAAAGTGCTCCTTAAAGAGAACATAGGAAGATGTTATTGGTCCTCTAGGATACCTACTTTTAGATTGAATGGCTCAAGCAAATATCAAATCTACGAAACTAGTTCTTGATACATTAGTATGGTGATATGTTTTTTGTAGTTTTAATTATGAATATTTATGTTAGAATTATGATAAATTATATGTATTCATGCTATGTCTTGGACAATGTGTTGTGAAATTATGACTATGGATATTATAGGTGATATGTGTTGGTATTTTGTATTGTTTTGATGTTATTTGCATTTTATGTCTTTGGGTTATATATATATATATATTGTTTGGAATGTTTATTTTTGCATAATATTCTCTATAGATATGGATAGCACTAACAAGAGTTCCGAGGAGAATTATTCTAGTGAAGATGATATAGCTGATGATGTTGAATTTTATGCATTTGTGACTGCAACTGCTGGTATGGCTAATAAAATATTACTCAAAGTATGTTGATAAAGAGCCTTCTAGGATCTTTTATCAAATTGGATATAGGTTTGTATTAGAGATATTACAAGGTAAACTAGATATGTCAACAACAATTTAGAATCGAGAAATATATATTTATTGATATGTGCAAGAAATGAAAGCCAGATATGGTTTGAAAGCTTCTAAAAGCATTTTGTTGAGGAATTGGTAGCCGTGTTTTTGATGACTCTAGGATATAGGTTTGGAAATATGATGGTTCAAGGAAGATTTTAACATTCAGAAGAAACAATTAGTAGATTTTTATCCATGTCTAAATGCTATCTAAAAATGACTAGGGATATTATTAACCCATTGATAGACAAATCAAGAATGCTTCAAATAAAATCCGTGAAAATAGTTGCAGTTGGCCTTATTTTAAGGATTGCATTAAAGCAATTGATGGTACCTATATGCTAGTAAAGTTTTTCCATCTAAGCAAATACCATATATTGGTCGAAAAGGGATTCCTACGCAAAATATTATGGCTTGTGGTGACTTTGACATACGTTTTACTTTTATTGGACTGGATAGGAGGGTACTGCTCATGATACTCATATTTTCTTAGAGGCTATACATAGAAAAGAGCTCAACTTTCCACACCCCTAGAGATATGCATTTTAATTAAATATTAAAATGGTAGGCACATATTTTAACTTTCACACATGTGTTAAATTCTAAATTATATATATTATGCAGGCAAATATTACTTGGTGAATTCATGATATCCTCACATGTCAGGATATATGGGCCCTTACAAAGGGAAAGATATCATCTGCCAGATTTTCGATGTGAAGTCAACCAAGAGGTATGCATAAAATCTTTAATCATACACATTCTTCACTGAGATGTACTATTAAGAAGTTATTTAGATGTTGGAAAAGTAGATGGAAAATATTGAGTATAATGCCTAACTTCCCTTATTATAAACGGGTTCAAATTGTGGGGGCTTAACTGGCAATTCATAATTTTATTAGGAATTATGCAATTAAAGACTTTAAGTTTTAGCCTTATAATGATAATGAGAATCTACTCCCTCCGGATTGTTTAGAGATTAGTAAATCACAAGAAATACTGAGTATGGAGCAAAGCTGAACAACAAGTAACTATGAGATGCATGTTCTATGTGATCATATTACTATACCTCTTACAACTCTTTGAACTTTTTTATAACATTGTGCATGTAAAATAATTTTATATCTCGTAAAATTCATATTTTGGGTTTGAGTAAACTTGCATCTTGCATTTTTGTTGATATTAGGATCAAAAATATAAAACAATTTGGTGACATTACATTAAATGCATATGTGAGAATTTATTATGGATATAGTGGCATCAAATATATACTTGATTTATTGATGTTGACCGATGATATTCCATTGTGTATAAGAAAAGCAAGAACAAGAAAAGCATTGGATAGAAAAGAATCCTAAAATCTCTTCTTTTTTCAAGCATAATTGCATGCATCTATATAAGCCTATAAATATAATATCACATTACAATATATCATACTATTATGATATTGATAATATACTTTTTACATTATTTACAATAATATTATATCACATTATAATAATAATTTATATTTAACACAATATTACACTACATTATTATATATTTAATATGTAAAATACCATATATTGTTATGTTACATTATATTATAGAGTTACATTACATTGCTATATTATATAATTATGCTATAGTATACAATTTATATTAACCATATTAATAATATTATTATATTAGTATATTATAGTAATATTATAATATGCAATATAATATGTAATAATGCAGATTACATTTTATTATACTCTATTGTATAATATTGTGCAATGTTCTTTTGGTCATTTTGTCATACCAAAAGTATTTTTTTTGGTTTGGTCATCAAACACATGTTAAAGTTTTACATTACTTTAAAATATAATTACTAATAATAATAGCTTTTATAAAACTCTACTTTCAAAAGCTCCACTTCAATAGCAATCCCAAATAGGGCCTTAATCTTCTACAAGGATATCAAGACCATGGTTTACACATTTAATTCAAGAAAAAGTTATATGCCTTTGATATTGCTAACATTGTATAACTGAAGTAGTTGCTAATAACAATTTAGATGGAAAAGAAGCTAGATTGAAAGTGTGAAATCTCTATTGCACATAGTGGAATATCTATATACAGTCTCCTAATGTTGTTAAAACAATGTAATAAAAGAAATATACTGCAAAGGAAGATGAGATATATAATTACCTGGTTAAGGTTGAAACCCGAATCGGATATGGATCGAATATCAGTATATCCATATCCATATTTGTTTGTTTGACAAATACAGATACAAATGTGGATATTAACTGGATACAAAAATTCATATCCATCTTTGTTTTAAATTGATACGGATACAAATAGGATACTGAAATATGGATATAAGTTGGATAAATGAACTATATGATTATAGAATCAAAGATATTACTAAGCGAAGGGTAAATCAAGTTAATATCATGTTAATATGTTTACATATATTTTTTTAAAAGTTAATAAGTACTATATAAAATTAAATAGGATTACAAGTATAATCGGATATTTTGATACGGATCGGATAGTTATCTATCCATATCCATATTTATTTTTTTATGAATATGGATACGAATATAGACATTGGTCATATACTTAAATTTCTATCCATATCCAGATAATTTTGGATATCAAATCAGATCCTGTTAGATATTATCCACACTATTTTCGCCTCTACCTGATCTCCAAGAATTTTGATAAGATTCTCCCTCTCTTTTTCCATCAAATTGTGAGCAGTACCAAAGTCAGGAGAAGCCTTTGCAAGAACAAAACTGCAACTTTGATACTCATTTCCATATTTGCAACAATCTTCGGCTAGTTTTTTTACTGCAAAATAAACATCAAGTTCAGAAGTAAAATATGAGAAAGACAAGAACGGTTAACTAGAGATGGAAAACAAAGGCTCTGTTTGCATCATTGCTCTGTTTGGCATCATTGCCAGTTTTCAATTTTTTATTTTTGATTCTGAAAGCATGGAAAGGAGGCAAAGCACTCATTTGATTACCCTTTTTTACTTTTTGATCTTCAAAAAAAGTGAAAGCTCCCAAGAGTAGCTTTCACTTTTTCAAATAATCTATAACCATCAATGCTGCCACCACCATCCAATGGCGCCCACCAGTTGCCACTGGCCACTGGATGCCACCACCACCACAAACCAAGTGACTGCCAAACAAGTTCTGGAATTTGGTTTTCAAAAAAAAAGAGAGAAAAAAGAATCTGCTTTTGGTTTTCATGACAGCTCAAAACAGAAAGTGATGCCAGATGGAACTAAACTTACCTATTTCCATCTGCTTTAAACCAATGGTGATAAAAGCTTCAATATCCCGCTGAAGATGCTATAGATATGAATAATTTTGGAAGAAATGTCAGCAGT
This sequence comes from Areca catechu, assembly GCA_021397845.1. Classification (NCBI taxonomy): domain Eukaryota; kingdom Viridiplantae; phylum Streptophyta; class Magnoliopsida; order Arecales; family Arecaceae; genus Areca; species Areca catechu. The sequence goes on along the minus strand of CM038049.1, from coordinate 154,933,214 downwards.
GTCTGATCAGTATCAACTACAATGGCATCTTTCTGACATCATTTGCAAGAACAAAAAGAAAAACGAAAAAGAGGAGAAGCATGATAATGGGAAGTCCTGGCCATGTTTTGTGCAATACCTTTGCTGCTCTTGTAGAACCACGGAGCACCTGAAGCTTTTGGTGGCATTGAAGTTCAGCTTCATTGACCAGACCAGAATCATGGCCGAAACGCCGACTAAATTGCAGAAGAACTGCCTGCCGATATTAGAGACTTTTGAGAGTGCGAAACAACAAAAACTAACAATGATATATGACTCAAAACATGACAAGAACACATATTTCCCCTTTTAGCAACACAGTGTTGCCTGATAATAAAACAACATTAAACCTTTAATGCAATTATCTGGGATATATTAATTCTCTTCATATAACAGCAATGAGAACTTGTAACGAAAATTCTTCTGCACTGGCAATTTAAAATTCTAAATGATGTCCGTGCACACAAATAGCAAACACAAGCACATGCATGTGCACTCATGCATGCATACGGACATATCCATACATGCTGCATCCACATTTGCACGTGCACAAATGTCAATCCAGACATACATAAATGCACTTAATAATGCTAATTGTTAGATATCCACAAAATAGTGCTTGACAGGTATCTTATATCATAACCAAGGCATGAGATTATGAATGACTGTTGTTTGTATTTTTATTGCCAAAACAATGTTTTTTCAGAGGAGGAGGGGGAAAAAAAAACGACAACAACAACTTTCTAGTCATCACTCAATACAAAATCCAGTAATATTGCTTTTCATGCTAAGAAACTGATTTTTGGGGGACATTTGTTAATCAGAATTTCTGATACCAGGCTCGGAATTATAGAAAAGTAACATCGAGCCGACGTCACGTTCAGACCTAAACATGTTATTCCAAGCCTGGCCCATTGATTGAGAAGCCACCACTTGACATGTAGGTCAAGTCATGTCGAAAGTTAATATCTTTTCACACATCTCTCGCTTGACGGCCATTCCAACCTTAAATTGGAAGCAGAATGAATTTGGGAAAGCTTTCTTTCCTGTTGTACTCAAGAAATTCAAGAACGCGCACCAAACTCGTGTCTAGATTCTTTTATTCAGTCCGTTACATTGGTTCACCGACAAACTGATCTAGAATCAAGGCATCCAATCCATCTAGACGGTTGACAAGCCTCCAAAGATCCAATCAAAAGTTAGAACTAAACCACATAATCCTAACAGGCAACCAGGACGACTCATAATAGAAACTTGAAGCAAAGATCAGAGCCGAAGTACCTGTTGCTGCTTGGCCACTTGCTCTCTGAACCTGCTGGCCTGCTTCCTGATGGCCTCCATCAAACACCGCGCCTCCTCTTCAAGAAATTTTTTTTTTTTTTTTTGATAGGTTCGAGAACTCTTTCAGATCACGATCGTAAACAAGTAAACCACAGAATCCAGAGTACACTCAGAAGAAACACTCCATCTCTCTCTCCCTCTCTCTCATGCACCTCGAAGAGACATTTGAGGAGAAGAAGAGAAGGCCGACAAAGCGAGAAGGGGGCGGGCCGTGGAGCGAGAAACTGTCGAGTACCGCAAGGAGGTAGAGCGGTAACAGCCTGAGCGGATCCTGCGTACAAAATACCGTGCTGTCTCCTACGTTGCCGCCCTGTGATTGCTGGAGTTATGGGGACCGCGTGGGCCCCGGGGAAGGACTAATGGGCTTCATGCCACGGGGTGGACTGACGATGTCGAGGTTGCGCCGCTGGTGCGTCGGGAGTACGCGGTGACGCACGTGCGGAGATAATTGCGGATAAAGTGGGGCTGAGGTGGATGGCGACGTGGAATGTGGCAGAGATAGGAGAGAGAACGGTTTAGAGAGAGAGAGAGAGAGGGAGGAAGGAGAGAGCTTAAATAATAATTTGAAAAATTTTAAGATGATAGATTAATAATGATATTTTAAATATGATAAATAATAATTTACTTAATTTGAAAATTTTAAAGATAATAAAAAATAATGATGTTTTATCTATCCATTTGGATCCATCATTTTGTATTTTTTAAAATTTTAAAAAATAAAAAAATTGGATGAAACAAGTGAGAAATAAATTTTTGTATTAACAAAATTATTTTTATAAAAATAAAACATTTTTTCATGTTTTATTTATTTTATTTATATATTTTTTATTTTATTTATATTATGATGCTATGATATTCAATTTATTATTAATTATTTTAATTTTAAACATAATTTTCATGAGTATAATTGAATAATTAAAATTATCTTTTTTAATTATATATACTATATTAATTAACTATTTATATATAATGACAATAAATTATATATTAAAAATATCAATTAATTAATTATTAAATAATTAATTATAAAAAAAATAATATTAATTAACTTTTTTTGTATTAACTAATTTATAAAAATTACTAATTAGTTAAATAAATATTTATTATTTTTTTATAAAATTATAAATTATAAATATATAAGTTTAATATTTTTTAATATAAATAAGTGATATGGCTACATCGCTGACGTGGAGCGGTGTCAGGTCCGCTGGACACGGTCGGTACCACGTGGATTTTTTTCTTCAAAAGATCCCCCGTTAGGGAAGAAGTGCACCTGCTCCTTCGCCAAGTGGCACCCCAAGATGGGTCCCCTCGGTCGAAGTCGAGCCTCTCTCTGCCACTCCGCCAGATGTCCACCTCGGCCGAAGCTGGCGGCCCCTCGCTCCCTCGCCAAGTAGCACCCCAAGACGGTCCACCTCTGCTGAGGTCGAGCCGGGCCCCCTTGCTCCTTAGCTAGGTGGATCCCAAAGACGGGTCCACCTCGGTCGAAGTCGAGCCGCTCTCTGCCACTCGCCAGGTGTCCACCCAGGAGGGGTCCACCTCGGTCGAAAGCTGGCGGCCCCTCGCTCCCTCGCCAGGTGGCATCCCAAGATGGGTCCACCTCTACCAAGGTCGAGCCGGGCTCTCCCGCTCCTTCGCCAGGTGGACCCCAAGACGGGTCCACCTCGGCCGAAGTCGAGCCTCTCTCTGCCACTCCGCCATGTGTCCACCCAGGAGGGTCCACCTTGGCCGAAGCTGGCGGTCCCCGCTCCCTCGCCAAGTGGCATCCAAGACGGGTCCACCTCTGCCGAGGTCGAGCCGGGCTCCTGCTCCTTCGCAGGTGGCACCCCAAGACGGGTCCACCTCGGCGAAGTCGAGCCTTCTTGCCACTCCGCCAGGTGTCCCCCAGGAGGGGTCCACCTCGGCCGAAGCTGGCGGCCCCTCGCTCCCTCGCTAGGTGGCACCAAAGAGGGTCAATCCCTGTTGAGGTCGAGCCGGGCCATCCTGCTCCTTCGCCAGGTGGCACCCAAGACGGGTCCACCTCGGTCGAAGTCGAGCCTCTCTTGCCACTCCACCGGGTGTCTACCCAGGAGGGGTCCACCTCGGTCGAAGCTGGCGGCCCTCGCTCCCTCGCCAAGTGGCACTCCAAGACGGGTCCCCCTTTGCCGAGGTCGAGCCGGGCCCTCCTGCTCCTTCGCTAGGTGGCACCCCAAGACGGGTCCACCTCGGCCGAAGTCGAGCCTCTCTTTGCCACTCTGCCAGGTGTCCACCCAGGAGGGGTCCACCTCGGTCGAAGCTGGCGGCCCCTCGCTCCCAGCTAGGTGGCACCCAGACGAGTCCACCTCTGCCGAGGTCGAGCCGGGCCCTTCTGCTCCTTCGCCAGGTGGCACCCCAAGACGGGTCCACCTCGACCGAAGTCGATCCTCTCTCTGCCACTCCGCCAGTGTCCACCAAGAGGGGTCCACCTCGGTCGAAGCTGGCGGCCCCTCGCTCCCTCGCCAGGTGGCACCCCAAGACGGGTCCACCTCTGCCGAGGTCAAGCGGGCCCTCCTGCTCCTTCGCCAGGTGGCACCCCAAGATGGGTCCACCTCCGCCGAAGTCGAGCTCTCTTGCTACTCCGCCAGGTGTCCACTTAGGAGGGGTCCACCTCGGCGAAGCTAGCGGCCCGCGCCCTCAGTCCCCAAGAGGTCCAACCTGCCGAGTCAGCGGGTGTCCCGACAGGACCGGTCCACCGAGCTCGCCAGCGACGGGTCGGGGCCCTCCCTGCTCCGCACGCACCGGTGCCACCCGACCACGGTGGCCACCGAGCGAGGATCCGCCGCCCGCTGCCACTGCACCATCCACAGGTGTCCACCCAGGAGGGGTCCACCTCGGCCGAAGCTGGCGGCCTCTCGCTCCCTCGCCAGGTGGCACCCCAGACGGGTCCACCTCTGCCGAGGTCGAGCGGGCCCTCACCCCGCTTTTTCGCCAGGTGGCCCACCAGAGAAGGGTCCACCTCGGTCGAAGTCGAGCCTCTCTCTGCCACTCCGCCAGGTGTCCACCCAGGAGGGGTCCACCTCGGCCGAAGCTGGCAGCCCCTCGCTCCCTCGCCACATGGCATCCCAAGACGGGTCCACCTCTGCCGAGGTCGAGCCAGGCCCTCCCGCTCCTTCGCCAGGTGGGATCCCAAGACGGGTCCACCTCGGCCGAAGTCGAGCCTCTCTCTGCCACTCCGCCAGGTGTCCACCCAGGAGGGGTCCATCTCGGCCGAAGCTGGCAGCCCTCGCTCCCTCGCCAGGTGGCACCCCAAGACGGGTCCACCTCTGTCGAGGTCGAGCCGGGCCCTCCTGCTCCTTCGCCAGGTGGCACTCAAAGATAGGTCCACCTCGGCCGAAGAAGTTGAGCCTCTTTCTGCCACTCCGCCAGGTGTTCTACCTAGGAGGGGTCCACCTCGGCCGAAGCTGGCAGTCCCTGCTCCACCGCCAGGTGGCGCCCCCTGACGGGTCCACCTCGACCGAGGTCAGCCTACTCTGCAAAGCCTTGGGAAGTAGAGACACGGGTCGCGAGGTCGCCACTAGAGCCAGCATGCGCCGTGCTCCGTACAAGGCGCTGGTACGGCCTGTAGTAATACGCGAAAACTCGTTTACACCAGTTAATCAGGGCCCCGCAACCAAGGAATGAAATCCTAGCAGGCAGGAGCCTGAAACGGCTGGAAGCCGCCGTCAATGCCTCGAAAGGAGAGCTTCCGCGCTCGGCCCAAGGCCTCACCAGTCTTCCCCCTTTCGTGACACACTACGGATGAGGCGGCCGGCCACTAACTTCCAGACTCGAAGAAAAAGAGGAAGGAGAAGGTCCAGAGGTCTTGGAGAGCCCCTGGAGGGGACGCGAGCTGAAGGTAGTTCGGTGATATAAAAGGGACGGTAAAAATGGACGGAAAGGTAGGTGGAAAAGATGGAAGAACACCAAAAAAAACGATCGGGAGGATCTCGAGAAGTCCTCAGGCGAGAGCTCGGTGGCCCTAGCACGGGAGGCCGGGCCTCAACTCCTCTCTTCCCACACTTCTTTCATTTTACATCTCCTCTAAGCACGGGGATCCTTCGGGAGCCCGTCTTAGAGGTCCTGTTCCATCTTGCCGCTCTCTGACTTGATCGTCGGAGTGCCCCCGCCGGAACCCCCGGCCCGGATCTCTGATCTTGTTTTGCAGGTCCGGAAGTTTGGAGATCTCGAGGTGAGAGTCCGAGAACCGGTGCTAGCTCACGAGCTAAAAACCATCACGGTGAGATCGACAACAATAAGTATTATAAATTGATAATAATAATTTTTTATTAAAGGATAATTTAGATAAAAATGTCATTCAAATACGATCAATCAATTTTTTTCATTTCTTTTATGTCAAATTAAAAAATATTTAAATTATCTTTTTCATGTTTTATCAATACATAAAAGATAGGTCTATTTATCTTCTCCTTATCTATTTTTTTTTAAATTTACCCTCCTTTCAATCCATCTTCGTACTAAATAGTAAAAAAACAAGCATTAAGGAGTTTAGAAAGGGAGAAGAGTTTTTCTTTGATAAACAAAAGGATAAGAGTTTAGAAATAAATAAATAAGGATAAAAGAATATTAAAAATGGTTGTGGATGACGATGCCGGGGAATTTATGAAAGGAAAAATGGTGGGTTAGCCAGCCTCCGTCTAGATCCAAAAAGCCTTCTCACTTCTTGTTAAAAGTTTTTGCCTATCTGTTTATGGGATGCTCTCCTAAAGGCTATGGAGCTATCATAAATTTTTTTCATGTAGTATTTTTTCAAAAAAATAAAAATAATTTGCTCATTAAATAGAGCGGTGGATCAATTAGATAATGGATCGGATGTACTAGTTTTTTTACTTCCATTGCATGCTTGGTGATACATTTATTTATAAGTAAAAATATAAAAAAACATTATACAAATTTTGCCAATGTCCATGCCATATGCAAATCATGAGACATTCTTCGATACGGTAAATATCTTGCGTATATGTAATCATGAGCAAAATTTAAGATTGATTTATGTGTAGATTAACATCTAATACACCCAAAAATGGGGTGCTTAGCATGGTGCCAAAAATCTAGCTGCAATTCTATAAAGCAATAATTTTTCAAATAGTGCAAGGCATGCAAAAATTTAGGTTTTAATTAAAAAAATCAATAATATAACTTGACTTGAATAGTTAGGTCTGGGAAAAAAAAAAAAAAAAAACACTTCCGGACCATTTTTCCTAAAATAATAATGTCTTCATGCAAAAAATTTTATATGATTAAACTAGCAAAGTATTTTTTCTAAAGTGGATGAACGATGCTACCTTATTAAACTAATAATTCAAAGTAATGTATAAAAATATAAGATATATATGGGGATGCAAGCTGATTATTTTATCTCAATTGTCAAAATAGAAAACGACTTGATCAGTTATCGTTACCTGTCGAAATGTAGAGAAAGCACAGAGACTCGTCGGGCATAATCATTAAATGAGAAGAAGCAAAATGGTTAGAAAAAAAGAAACTATAATTAGACGAAAGTAATAGCTATGAGAAAATTGAAATATTCTGAAAGTTTTAGGATATGATTACAATGAATTAAAGTTTGGGATATAAATGAAAACTCTTAAAAACTCAAGGTTTTAAAGTAATTAAACCTTATAAATTATATTAAATAAAAGAATTATACCAAATTCATTGAATTTCCAAGTCATTTCAATTCACTTTTTTATTTTTCCAATGCTATTCATCTTATAAACCTTGAGGTAATGGAATTATCTTTTCACCAAAAAAAAAAAAAAAGTAATTAAATTATCCTCTGAAATATGTAGGATTAGAATAAATTTTGGTGTGTAAATTAATAATAATCTTTTTTTTTTCCTGCACCTTTTTTTTTTTGGTTAAAGCAATGTATTCATTCAAGAACGAAGGTGAATACATCCATAAGATCAAAGCACAAAATATCCCGAAGCTGTGGAGGAACAGAATGCCAATCGGTCCACGAGACGGACCAGAATGATGGCCACATACGAGGCGACCTGGTCAGCCGCTGAGTTCGCCTCTCTGTACACATGTCTGACCAAAGAACAAACACAATCCTGCAACAAAAGATGTATATATCTGATAATAGGATGGGAAACAGGTGTCGAGGTCCTCCGATCAATCCAGGAAATAACCGTAGTAGAGTCTCTCTCAATAAAAAGGCGGCCTCTCGGAAGGATAACACGGGCATATTTGATCCCCGCCCAAGCCACCAGAAGCTCAGACTAAGGGATCGAGGTGTCCCAAACGGGATACCTCCGCCGCTAGAAAACCACAAGAGGAATCCCGAATGATAAAAGCAGCAGCTCCACTGCCCTGGCGGAGGCTACCATGAAACCGACAGTACAGAAGGACGAGAGGAGAAGGGGTTCCCAAGCGACAAACACCCGACGGGTCGCTAAAGGAGTAGAAGGGGAACCCTAGGTCTCCAATCTCGAGTCTGTCAATCCCCAATACTCGGTAGCATCGGCTCTGGCTCTCTCCACCAAGAACCTGGGAGAACAAGAAATCGAAGAGAAAATCCGATTGTTCCTGGATAACCAAATATGGTAAGCGAGATACGCGATAAAGGAGAGCTGAAATGATGCAGAATGATGAAGGGAGGAGAGGAATAAGCCCTCGACCTCCTGGCTCCGAGCACCCAAGTCAAGAAAACTCGCCAGTCCCCAAATAGTTGACGCTCTCCTGCAAGTAAAAATAGCATGACTCTGGGTCTCACTCTCCGCGGCACAGAATGGGCAGTTGAAGGAATGGAGAGACCCCTAGACGACAGCATATAGCGGGTCGGAAGTCAACCCCAGGCGTACTTCCATATAAACAGAGCCACTCGGATGAACCGGCAAGGACCAGATCCAAGCGAATGAGTGGGATGACGGGGGCTGAGGCACCACAATCCTCGTCAAATCAAGAATTGGAGCCCTCTGAGAGGTAGAGTGCCGCCAAACCCTAAAGTCAGGGCCAGAATAAAATTGGAATAGCTATAAATAGAACCCGGAGGCCAAGGATGTCGCCGAAAATAGAGTGCACAGCTAGGTGGTCCCAAGCAGTCCGATCAGGAGACATAATATCAGGGATAGAAATAGAAATCAGCATATGCATCGAAATAAAAGTGGGTCACCAACTGAGCGAAATCTCCGAGATCCAAGAATCTGCCATAAATTTGATAAAAGCACGATCCCCTATAACCCAAGATAAATGCGGAATAACATAGGGGGCCCTCCTAATCATCTCCCTCCAAATAACAGAATAATTCCTAGGAGGTGTCGTGATGGCATTGAAATCAGTAGAAATATCACCATACTGGCTCTCACGAGGAAGGACTATAGACCATCCGGATTAAGAGGGAACCTGACGACATGTTGCAAGTGAGGGGTGAGCAAGAAGAGAGGGGATACCCAATCCCCCCAACCCTAGACTGGCATACCTTGTCCCATCACAATAAATGAATCCTGCGACAAGCGGGCAAGGAATCCCAGAGGAAAGACTGCATCATCAGCTCAATGTCGAGGATGACTCGCTACGGGGGACGATGTTAGATAACATATACACTGGAAGAGAAGCAAGCATTGCTCGAATAAGGGTAATTTGCCCATGGAAGAGAGAGCTCTACCATGCCAGTCATCAATCCTTGACGGACACCCCTCAAGAAGCGGAGCACAGTCAGCCCTAGAAAGTCTGGCTCCCAAAATAGAGATACCCAAATAATACAAAGCTCCCTGCTGGTCGGTGATCCCCAATATGTCACAAACTCTATGATGAGTTATGATAGATGTTTTAGGGCTAAATAAACTCTTGATTTATGCAAATTGATGCTTTGGCCGGAAAACATAGCAATACCCCTCCAAGACTCTCCGGATACCACGAGCATTGATAATAGAAGCCGACAGAGGAGTAAACAGTCGTCAGCAAATAATAAATAAGAAATCGACTGGGCTCCAGGAGTAGGAATATACGGTTGAACAACCGCATTCCTCACAGCTGCAGATAAGGATCTAGAAAGATAGTCAGCAGAAATAATAAACAGAGATGGAGAGAGAGGGTAACCTTGGCGAAGATTTAGAGAGGAATAAAAGAATTTCGAAGGAGTGCCATTAACCAGAATATAAAAGGAGGACTAGAAATACAGGACATCAGCTTGGAGATCCAGTCCGGATGAAAACCAAAATCCAGCAGGGCCCGATGTAAGAAGGTCCAGCTGACCCTATCGTAAGCCCTCTCCATATCTAATTAATGGCCATTAAACTCTGGCACTTAGGAGCCCGATGAAGGTCATGATGAATTCCTAGGCAATGAGAATATTATCAGAAATACTCCGGGTATGAACAAAAGTCCCTTGCTCCGGGCTAATCAGCTTTGGTAGAACTGCCCTCATCATATTTGTCAAAGTTTAGCACAAACTTTATAGAGGGTAATACATAAACTAATCAGACGAAAATGAGTTTGCTCGGAAGCATCCTGGCGCTTGGGAATAAGAATAATAAAAGTCTGCTTCTATTCTTGAGGCATCTTCCCAGATTGGAAAATGGACTGGATAGCATTGACCAAATCCGAGCGGAGAATATCCCAACAGGATCAAAAGAAGAAAGGGGGGAAACCATCTGGACTCGGAGCTTTGTCTTCCCCTACTGACCAAAGAGCAGATTTAATTTCTTCCTTAGAAACCCGAGTATAGGAGCATGAATTTTGGAAAGAAGTACCATGATCAGGAGGAGGCAAAGAAACAATGATAGAGGAGTAGGAGTAGGAATGGTCCACCTGGAGGAGAAAAAGTTGAACAATTCCCTTCTTATAGCAGCATCATACTGGAGCCACCCATCCGATCAGAAAAGAGCCCAGAATAGTATTGGAATGCCTTCGAATGATTGTAGCCTGGTAAAATAATTTTAGTATTTTATCACCCTCCTGCAACCATCGAACTCTGGATTTTTGCCTCCAGAGGACCTCCTGTCTCGACAACAGGTGACGAAGAGGAGAGGCAATTGCGGAGAGAGTCCATATCCGCATCCGAAGAAAGCAACCGCGTCCTCCTTAGCCTGCCAATAATCAATAGAGGCTTCGACAGACTTCAACTGATCATGAAGGTTGCCCACCTTCCCCTATTCCAATGAAGCAGTCGGCGTTTAAGGATAAGCAGCCTTCGAGTAATCCTACAAGAAGCATCATCCCTAATCGGCATCTTCCAACAGTCCCGGACGATATCCCTCATTTAGGATTGATATCCTTCAGGTTAGGATAGGATAGCCAGAATTTTTCAAATATGAACAGAGGCCGACCCTGATCTTCTGATCAATTGAAAAGAGGATGGGACAATGATCTGAAATGATCCGCCTACGATGATGCACCGTATGATCGGGGAAAAGAGATAACCAAGATGGCATGACAAAGAATCTATCAAGTCTTTCCCAAACTCTGGCTGTCCCAGCTCGATTATTGCACCAAGTGAATCTAGATCGAGGAGTTCAAGTCAATCAAGCTATCATTCTGTATAAAATTAGAAAATTTCTTAGAATCAATGTCCCGAGTAAAGGTCTGCACCCCGCACCTTAAACGCAATGAATTCAACTTGTTTTTTTTTTTTTTTTTTTTCGTGGCAAACAATGAATTCAACTTATTTACCCATAAAAAGTGATAATCACGCGTGGACTCTAATCTGAACCAAAAGTAGCCGACCCCGTTTGGACCCCCGCGGCCGAGGCTCCGCAATCGCACCCTTCCTCCTATTTTCCAGTGCGACCGAGCCAACCTGCGACGTCTGCTTTGGGAATTCCAATGGAGAACGATATCATGGAGGAACTCCTCTGCGTTGAGGCCGAGCTCGAAGACGTCCAAGGTGAATATCAGGGTTTCAGTCGATTTCTTTTCTTTACTCGAAATGCTGCTGCTCTTACTGCCCGCGAATCTCTTTCCTTTTCCTTTTTGCCTGCGATCTTCTTTCCTTTTTCTTGAATCGATGGGGGTGAAGGACTTTGATGTTTAGGGTTCCAAAAGAATGCTGCAAGACTCGTCATTTGATTTCTGGATGGGCCTGTTCTTTTAATTGCTCGATTTAATGGAGATGTTTCTTTTCGCTTAATTGCTGAATGTTTACGCATAGTTGAATATATTTATCCTGAAAATTTCAATTTGGGACTGCGAAGCAGATTCTTGATTGATTTTTAAGGTAATTAGCTTTCATCTGTAAAGGTCTTTTGTAAGATATTAGTTTTTTTTTTTAATCTAATAATACTTTAACTATTATTACGAACCGGAGAAACACAAAAATTAATAATGATGATCTGCCTGGTCAAATACAATCTTTAAATTGATCGCTGCTATGGAGTTTTTGGAGGTCATTATATATGTTAACCATGGGAGTTCAAGTAAATTCAGTTGTCCTTGTTGTTGGTCAATTACAGTGACCGATGTATACTGGAATTGGTGCTGTTATTTGATATTTTCACTGTTAAAGTAAGAGAATAAATTTTCTGAAGCCAAATCTCTACACCAGCTTGAAATAGTGGTTTTTTATTCAGTAAACAGTGTTTTAAGTATATAAGACAGTTATCTCCTGTAATTGTCTGTGAGGTCACTACTTATATTCTCAAATAAACCCAGCAAAGAAATGAAGTGGCAAATAATGTCTATTTATCCACTATAACAGTAAGTACTGGTTTTGGAGAGGGTTTCGTAGTTTGGAATATCTGCATGAACATGACCTTGCTGCCACTAGACTGTTAAAACTAAGATAAAAGTAAAAAACTATTGCAGAAGCAACTGTATCCTTAAGTTGGTTGATTGGTAAATCTCTTAAATCTCTTGAAAATTGAAATGTTTCTTTCTCCTATCTTTCCTTCCTTTCTTTTTCCTTTTTAACTGGAGTATCCATGCACATACGTTTGTTCTCTTAAAAGTGAGATGTGAGAAAATTTTGAACAAATGCATCAAGCACCATTAATTAGAAAGGAGTTTTGATAATTTGACAACAAATTCTATGCAAAATAACAGATCCTCTAAGATCTATTAGACAGGTTTTCAGAAAAAACACGATGCTTCTATTGTGTGATCTGCATGATCACTTGCCAACACACACACACACACACACACACACATATCTGTTCATGACAGTATATAATAAATACTGATGCAGCTTCCCTCATATTGAATTTTCACTTGTCAGACCAAATTAAGATATTACTTGACCACCAGGAAAGGTTGTACAGGAAACAATCTGAGCTCAAGGCCTTGTTGGAAGAATGCAAAAATCTGAAATGAAGCAAATATCAATACTTCCGGTGCTGCAGAAGATTGGTCTTGGAATTTTGAATGGGATTCTCGGGCTGATGATATTAAATTCAATGTTTTTGGTATTTCCTCTTATCGAGCAAATCAACGTGAAGTAAGTATACTGCAACTACTTGTGAAATTTCTCACTTTTTCTATTAGTAAAGCAGGGGAAACTCTTCAAAGTTGATTATTGGCTGTAAGTCATCAATATCACATGTGATGTGAAAGGCATTGCCAGCCCGAATATTGTTCATAGAAATGGTCTTATTGTTTTTTTTTCGTAATAGTAACAGGAATTGTTTATAGGCAGTCTCATTTTGTCAGATGCACCATCCTTCCTCCTCTCTCTCCTCTCTCTCTCACCCACACACACACACACACACAGCATTTATTGTCTACCTTTCTGCTTTGAGGTACTCAACTTCACTTGATCTGGAATATCGCATTTTGCAGAGTACCAAACTTTGTAATGGTTGGGATTTTTATCAGATGTTAAGGTGTTTCTAAAGTAGTAATTTATTTGGCAATGTTTAGGGTGCCATTTTGCCATAAGTGTTTTTTTTTGCATTCAAGTAGTCTCACAGCCTTATAACAATGTATGCATTAGCCTAATTTGTTCATGAGCTTATTTAACATATACTTTACAACCATCAGATTATAAATGCCGTCATGAGTGGAAGAGACATTTTGGTTATAATGGCTGCAGGCGGTGGTAGAGCCTCTGTTATCAACTTCCAGCAGTACTTTGTAATGGTGTTGCCTTGGTTGTCAGTCCTTTGCTTTCCTAATTCAGGATCAGGTGCTTATATTTGATCATACATATCACCCATTACATGTTTTACTTGTTAAAACTTCTTAGTTTTGAAATGCTATTGTATCAGGTTATGGGACTGACAGCATTGGGATTCCAGCTTACATGTTAACTTCAACCACTAGTAAAGAAGATGAAAATTTATCTACAAAGGCCTTGAAAAAGGCGAAGGAGAAATGAAGATATTATATGTTACACCTGAAAAGATTTCAAAGAGCAAAAGATTTATGTCTAAGCTTGAAAAGTGCCATAATGGTGGGCGCCTTTCTCTTGTGGCAATTGATGTGAGTAATGAATTTTTGGTTATGCTGTTCAAACCTTTCAGAAAGCTGTAATGGTTGATGGGTGTACTTCGTTGAATATCAGGATTTCAAAGATTGTCTATTTGAAGTCAAGTGTAGAACTAGATATGCAAGAAGAGAAAATCACCTCTTTCCTTTAACCATTTACTGAATACTCAGTAGTTTCTCAATTAAGAGCCATTGTTCCAATGCTACCTTGTGGGTTAGAAATGTTATTAGTCTCTGAAAATCTACTACTAATTGATGGAATATGTGGTTTATACATCTTGCATATGAAGGTTAAGATAATAAGATCTAACATCTCTAGTTTTATGTCTGACCTAAAATTAGTCTTAGTAAACTACTGACATTTGAAACTAATGGTTATCCTCTTTTTGGATGAACTGATGTGTATGTATTAACATGCAACCGTGGTATATATGGATCATTATCAACAAATTGAATAATATGCATGATTATGGCATGACTCTAACTAATTAGTTCATCGAACATTTACTATTAATTATTATTCATCATATTTTACTATTAAATAGTCAATAATTTTCAATGTCATCCAGAAAGAGGAGAAAATGATTAGAAATGTAAATGAAAGTTTTGAAGGATAATGGTTATAAAAGTGACCAGAACACATGTATTGTTTAATTTAAGTAAAGATAGAAATGAAATTGAGGCTCCTATCATAAATGAATACCAAAAGGTAACCCCATTTGCTCAATTTTATCATTTGTACCTGTCTTGTAAAAGTCTTCAACTTTGTGTGAAAAACTCCTCCTGCTATGGTCCACATTAAGTTTGAAGTATGGTAGTTGAAAAGTTCATATTGGCTAGTGTATTATCTATACATTTTACTTAATTCCTGTTTATGCATTCCAGAAATGTGTTGTTCTTTCACATTCTTGTATGAATGAATGCTTATTTTTTTGGTCATCTTTAGTTCTTTACATAATTTTCATACATGAAATGTTTTGTTTTGTTCTACTCAAATGGATAGGTGTGAGGCCCGCCCATGTTTTGGGCGTTGTAGGCTGAAGTCGGCAGGCCTTGCCGACTTCACCCGAAGCCCAGAAAAAAAAAAAAAAAATGGAGAAGAACCGGAACAGGGGAGGCTTTCTCACCTTTATTCGGCCGGGAGGTCGCCGGAGAAGTCGGAGAGGAGTCGTGGAGGAGAGGGGCGGTGTCGGCTATGAGTTTGGAATGGGTTAGAACTCCGATTGGCGTGGTCTTCGCTTCCAAACGTGAGGAAACCCGTTGGGGATTTCCTTTAAATCCTCCCTCATCGCTGCCAGATCGAGCCACATCAACCTCTTTCCCACGCCGTCTTCCTCATCTCCAGCGAGCAGCGAAGAGCTCTTCAAATGCCGGTGAGTTCTTTTTTAGGAAGGATAAAATCCGATTTTGTTCAGTTTCGGGTTATTTGGGCCGTGGATCATCGGTGGCTGCACCGCCAGTCCGTCGAGTCCTTTCCGACGATCGTCTCTCGTGGCCGGCGCCGGCAACCGGGGAGAGGGTGGTTCGGTTGAATCAAGGAGGAGAGCAGGGAGTTTGGGAGAAGAAAGAAAGAAAAAAACAAAACGGGGGTGGGCCTCTGTTCCGTGAAAAAAAAGAAAAGAAGGAAAATAAAAAAAGGGGAAAAAATATATATATGAAGAGAGAGAGAAACCTACCTGAGAGTCTGTCGTCGGGGTGGTTCCCGGTGGCTGGAGTTGCCGTCGATGGTTCACTCGCGAGGTCCCCCGCCATCGTGGGCAAGAAAGAGAGAGAGAGGAGAGAGAAAGAGGAGAGAGAAGAGAAATGGAGGAAAGGTAAATTCTGGACCAGAATTAGAATTGATTGGGGAGAGTGCCCCATGATAATATAGTTTTCTTTTTAGTTTTATTAAATAGAAATTAATTATATGTTTAAATTATTGGTCAAGATCATCGTTGTCCTTGGAAGATCAGATCTAGGCTTGAATTGTACTTGTTGGTGATTCTTTTCGGTAAGTTATCTTGACCTCTGATATTATATGCTAATATATATATATATTATGAATTAGTAAATATATTATATATCTGCATTTTATTGCATTGGATTGCATGCATCGTGTTGATGTGGGTGCATCGTGTTGGTGTGGGTGCATCGTGTTGGTGTGAGTGCTCTCTAGTTCGACTATGATCACACGAAAACCTAGTCTCCTTTTGGACCTCCAGCGGGGCTATCGCTGGTACATGATCGTTGAGCGGTATTGACACAGGAGCTAGTTGCCTTATTTAGCCATGCATGGCAGGCACATGCAGAGATGCATGTTTCTCGTGTGATACTCAGAGCTACTTTTTCCTTTGGGCCTCTAGCAGGGCTATTGCTGGCACATGACTGTTGAGCGGTATGTGACACAAGGTCTAGTCTCTTTCGGAGCGAGCCACGGGCCGATCGTGGCCAAAGTCAGAGGGACTAAGAGAGTAGAGTAATGGTTGGCCATCCATAGTCGTGTCTGTGTCGGTTGCATTTAAGTGTACATATTTGCATCATGTTGTTGGTTATATTATTATATTGCTGGACATCTTGTTGTATAATGTGTTATGCTTGTTGTTATTAGTGGCATATTGGTATATGTATATGGGAGGAATGATAACTTACTGAGCTTGTGTAGCTCACCCCTATTTTTCTATGTTTTTGTTACGGATACCGAAGATCAATTGGCTTTGGGACCAGTCAGTGAGGAGCTAGGGTTTAGGTATTGATCTCTGAGTTTATATTAAATTTTAGTTGAATTTTATGAAAAAATTCTTAGAATCAATAAATAATTAGTGAAATTTGTTCCTTACCACTATTTGGATGTTGAATTGAAGATTAGGCCTTGCATGATCTTTAGGATAAAACCTAGGGTTTATGCGGTCGGTCGCGTAGTCGATCTAGGTATTGGATCAGGACGTGACATAGTGGTATCAGAGCAAAGGTTTAAGATCAAGATGACTTAGTTAGTCAGAGTGGGATAAAGTAGGATTTTGACTTATTTAAGTTTCTTTGATAGGTGTATATTATAGTTTCAAGGGTTTTGTTAAGTGTAGAAGGCTTGCACAAATAAAATGATTAAATTCTCTTAACTTAATTTTTGGAAGGATATCATCGAGACTAGATAATGGATATATGGAAGTGTATTTTGAGTTTTGTATTTGATTTACTTTGGGAATCTTGTTTTGATATAATTAATAAGATGATTATTAAGGCATGATTGATTGATATCGAAGTTTGGGTTATGATTACTTGAGACCAACATAAGTAGTTAGGATATGATTGAGTGATATTAAAATTTAGATTATGATCACTATGGATTATGATATTTGAATTTTGACCAATTGGAATGAATTCAAAGTTGGATTTCTAATTTCTAGGTACTGTGTATAGATCTGGAATATGATTTTTGTAGATATTGATCTTGGATGAGACAGAATGGTTTTAATATTGATCATGATAAGTAAGCATATTATGGATATTGGAGGGCTAGATAAGATGTATATTTATTTTTGATAAATGGATTAGACCGAGCTTTAGAAGTGTTGACCTGGAAGTATAGTGTGCTGAATATGTGTATTCAGTTCTTAATTGATTAATGTCGGGATCCTAAATTTGATATGGACGGTACAATTTTATGCAAAGGTTTTGAATGTAGAAAATGGATTGAAGTTTATATTTGATGTGATTTACTCGAGACTTGGTAAGGACAAGAAAATTTAATAGCTTTGATCTCGTTTTATTTGGTGTAGATACTAATGAAATGGATATCCTTGTTAGAAATTCACTTAATGGAGTTAGAGGATTTAAAATTTATATTAGAGTACGCAGCGAAAGTGTGGTGGACTAAAGATATTAGGATTAAAGTGTATGATGACGTGTGAATAGGAGCTCTTATTGGAATATTGAATTTGGGTTAAATGGTATATATGAATTTTGGATCATGTATATTTGAGTTTCGGATGACCTAAATTTGTTTTTAAATTTCGAGGACGAAATTTTTGTTAGGAGGGGAGAATGTGAGGCCTGCCCATGTTTTGGGCGTTGTGGGCTGAAGTCGGCAGCCCTTGCCGACTTCACCCGAAACCCAGAAAAAAAAAAAAAAACGAAGAAGAACCGGAACAGGGGAGGCTTTCTCACCTTATCCGGCCGGGAAGGTCGCCGGAGAAGTCGGGAGAGGAGTCGTGGAGGAGAGGGGCGGTGTCGGCGATGAGTTTGGAATGGGTTAGAACTCCGATTGGCGTGGTCTTCGCTTCCCAAACGGTGAGGAAACCCGTTGGGGATTTCCTTTAAATCCTCTCTCATCGCTGCCAGATCGAGCCACATCAACCTCTTTCCACGCCGTCTTCCTCATCTCCGGCGAGCAGCGAAGAGCTCTTCAATGCCGGTGAGTTCTTTTTTAGGAAGGATAAAATCCGGTTTTGTTCGTTTGTTTCGGGTTATTTGGGCCGTGGATCATCGGTGGCTGCACCGCCAGTTCGTCGAGTCCTTTCCGACGATTGTCTCTCGTGGCCGGCGCCGGCAACCAGGGGAGAGGGTGGTTCAGTTGAATCAAGGAGGAGAGCAGGGGAGTTTGGGAGAAGAAAGAAAAAAAAAACAAAACGGGGGGGGGCCTCTGTTCCGTGAAAAAAAAGAAAAGAAGAAAAAAAAAAAAGGGGGAAAATATATATATTTGAAGAGAGAGAAAGAGAGAGAGAAACCTACCTAAGAGTCTGTTGCCGGGGTGGTTCCCGGTGGCTGGAGCTGCCGTCGATGGCTCACTCGTGAGGTCCCCCGCCATCGTGGGCGAGGAAAGAGAGAGAGAGGAGAGAGAAAAAAGAGAGAGAGGAGAGAGAAAGAGGAGAGAGAAGAGAAATGGAGGAAAGTAAATTCTGGACCAGAATTGGAATTGGATTGGGGAGAGTGCCCTATGATAACATAGTTTTCTTTTTAGTTTTATTAAATAGAAATTAATTATATGTTTAAATTATGATCAGGATCATCGTTGTCCTTGAAGATTAGATCTAGGTTTGAATTGTACTTGTTGGTGGATCCTTTTCGGTAAGTTATCTTGACCTTTGATGTTATATGCTAATATATATATATTATGAATTAGTAAATATATATATATCTATATTTGATTGCATTGGATTGCGTGCATCGTGTTGATGTGGGTGCATCGTGTGATGTGGGTGCATCGTGTTGGTGTGGGTGCATCGTGTTGGTGTGAGTGCTCTCTAGTTCGACTATGATCACACGAAGTTCGACTATGATCACACGAAGATCTAGTCTCCTTTGGGCCTCCAGCGGGGCTATCGCTGGCACATGATCGTTGAGCGGTATGTGCACAGGAGCTAGTTGCCTTATTTTAGCCATGCATGGCAGGCACATGCAGAGGATGCATGTTTCTCGTGTGATACTCAGAGCTACTTTTTCTTTTGGACCTCCAGCAGGGCTATTGCTGGCACATGACTGTTGAGCGGTATGTGACACAGGATCTAGTCTCTTTCGGGGCGAGCCACGGGCCGATCGTGGCCAAAGTCAAAGGGACTAAGAGAGTAGAGTAATGGTTGGCCATCCATAGTCGTGTCTGTGTCGGTTGCATTTAAGTGTACATATTTGCATCATGTTGTTGGTTATATTTTTATATTGCTGGACATCTTGTTGTATAATGTGTTATGCTTGTTGTTATTAGTGGCATATTGGTATATGTATATTGGAGGCAATGATAACTTACTGAGCTTGTATAGCTCACCTCTATTTTTCTATGTTTTTGTTACAGATACCGAAGATCAATTGGCTTTGGGACCATTCAGTGAGGAGTAGGGTTTAAATATTGATCTCTGAGTTTATATTAAATTTTAGTTGAATTTTATGAAAAAATTCTTAGAATCAATAAATAATTAGTGAAATTTGTTCCTTACCACTATTTGGATGTTGAATTGAAGATTAGGCCTTGCATGATCTCTAGGATAAAACCTAGGGCTTATGCGACCGTTCGCGTAGCCGATCTAGGTATTGGATCGGGACGTGACAATAGGCAACCCAGTTCCCAACTAATATAGACCAGGCTGGATGATTATGGTATGGATCTGCTCAAAGGGATGCATAAAGTTATACTTACCGTGCCTACGATAATTGAGATCACTTACGAGGGCAAAAAATGAGTTACAAGCACGGGAAAGGCAACAGTTTAGCAACCGAGAAGATGGCTCAAAGGTGCAATGCTGGTGACTGTGCATGTTAAGTAGGTGAGCTAGAATGGCTTGAAGGGCAGCCAACTTGGCAACATATTGCAAATCAATGTGCATGGTGATGAATGTTAAGATCAAGCAAACTAACCCACAAAATGACTAATAGCAAAGTGAGTTAATTTTTATGAATTCACTAGCAAGAAATAGATTATCAGATGAGAGGATAAGGTTTAGAGCATTACTATGATATTGCAGACAAATGATGTTAGGAAAACCATAAGCGGGCAGTGCCCAAGAGAGAAGAACTGCAACATTGCTGTGGCATTGGGCAGTCATGTAGCTGAGGTTCCAGAAATCATCTTGAGGATGGCCTAGAGAAAGTCAAGGCACCTGCAAAATAAGGCACCTGCAAAATTGATGTGGCATTGGTAGAAGAGGTTTATGTCTCTGAAGCGACAATAGAGTCTCTTGTATCTAAGGGGACTGCAGGGAGGAAAAAACAAGATATCAAGTCTGTTGGTGATGCAGCTTTGAATACCTATTGCATGTTTATTTAGGTTTGAGTAGCAAGAGTCTTCCACCTATGGTGGCACACTCCCTTCCGAATCCCCCCAGAAACTTGTCCCAGCACCTGCTTCCTTGGTGGCTATTTATTTATTTATTTATTTTTTTAAAATTAAGAGATCCACTTTCTTGTACCCACACCAGACCTGCTTTCAGTCGCTAATTTTAGGGTGAAGATTAAAGTAGTGCATATTTGGCCCATCAGGCCTGAAATGAGCTACTGATGTAGACACTTTGAATGTGCGCTTGAGGCTTTAGAGAACAAATGACAATGCTTGATGGTAAAGTATTCACTGAGCTAGAGAGGCAGGGTTGATGAAAGCAAGTTGACCTGGTATAGAAATCAAGCTAGCACCAAGAGACTGAAAAATTAGAATGAGATGGATAATTGGAATGGCATACATGAGGAAGAGTGCATGGATTTCTGTTAAATGCTCTAGAAT
Source organism: Areca catechu (assembly GCA_021397845.1). Lineage (NCBI taxonomy): Eukaryota > Viridiplantae > Streptophyta > Magnoliopsida > Arecales > Arecaceae > Areca > Areca catechu. The sequence continues at coordinate 154,912,291 of CM038049.1, read as the reverse complement.
AAAAAAAGCCATGAATACAGATATGGAAAATTATTTAACAATGCCTGCTTTGGTAAAGTATAGGCCGCTGCATAAGAATGAATGATACAGAAGGATTCGTAAAGACTAAAGACAATCCAAATTAACTAGGATAAAGCTTACTATTATGACAAGGAGTTGCTTCAGTGCTCCTTTATAATATTTTTATTATAATGGATATTTAAGGTATTATGGCACCACCACTCTCCTTTTTTATATTTTATTATTTAAAATATTTTTTTATTATTTTCTCACCCTTTTTCTTTGTAATTTTTTTCTTGCCATTCATCTCCCCGTCGCCATCAGTCACTCGCCTCCCTGCCATTGCACGCCGCTTGCCGCATGCCACCACTGCTTGCCCCCCTTCCTCCTTCGCCTTGCGGGAGAGGCGGTCGCGGTGATTGGAGGTGAAGAAGAACAAGTAGAGGGTGGGGCGGGGCTTGATCACCAGCCTTAGATCAAAAAGAGATGGTTGAGGCTGCGGGGAAGAGATGGCTTTAGCGGTCAGAGGTGAAGGAGAAGCGGAGGGTGGGGTGGGGCTTGATCATTGACCAGAGATTGAGGTGGCAGGGGGAGAGGCGAGCAAGAGTCTCGTGATTGAGATCGATAGAGGAGGGTGAGGTTGTGGTGGAGTAGGCATGTGTCGTTAGTGGTGCCTGGCAGTGGAGTGATGGTGCAGCGGGGTTTTTCTTGGGAGGGGAGGGAGCGGTCTCATGGTGCACCATTGGGAAGAAAAAGGAAAAACAAGCAACTTCCAAAAAATCTCTAAACTTCTAATTATTTACAGCACTAAGCTATCTTTTTTGTTTCCAAATTGTCCCTATTTGAATTATTTACCACACCAGCCATGCACATGCCCAGTTAAAACTGGTTGTGGTTGATAAATCAGTGCTGTCCGTCTTGAATCAAACAGCCATAACAAGCTGAAAATAAATGACTAAAAAGGGCTTTGGAGTGTCCATATTTTTCATATCTTCGGGATGTTAATGGATTTCAGATTTTTATATAAATTTTGAGATGTAAAATAGAATACTATCTTTTGGTTTTTTTAATATAAGCAAATGATGTCACATAACGAGTTTTTAAGGCTACTAATGATTTCACATAATGAGTTTTTGTTGGGTATACTCATGATGTCACATAATGAGTTTTTTAAGCTATATGATTTCCAAAGAAATCATATATGTGACAAACAAGTTTTGTCATTTAGTTCTTTTTTTTGGAAGGCACATGTATTGTCAGCTAGCCATGAACCTAAGTACATACATACATATACATACTAATAGTATTTTAGGGCATACTGTACTGGTACACCATATCATCCTGTATCGACACTCTTATCGTACTATACTTATACCATATATCGATACTATAATAGGATGGTACCTGCTGCCGCTTAGATCGCCGTGGCCTGTAGCTCTTACGTGGCCTGGGTGAGTGGACTACTGCCAGCGTCCCCGGGCTTGTCGGTCGGAGACGATCAAGGGAAACATACCCTCCGCCACGGGGCTCAGTGAGCTGCCGTGCTTGGAGGGGGTGTCATAGGGATGAAAGGGGCTTGAAGCTGTGCTGTGGTCCTCTGTGGGCCTCTTCGGTGGGGAACAATCTTCTCTTTGTCGTCCCTCGCGAGTGAAAACCTGCAAGACAGGGGAGACCTGGGCCGGGGATTCCGACAAAGACACTCCGACGATCAAGTCAGGGGACGATCGAAGGGCATAGAAGACTTCTGAGGCGGAGAGCTTGGGAGACTCCGCTTCCAGAGGGTGATAAAATGTAATATAATATAAGGATCAAGAGAGTGTGTTGTCTCTTACCTTCCCTTACCTCTTCGTACCGGTCTTTATGTAGACGAATAGCTCCCATCGTTCGGGGGAGGCGTGCTGGTCTTGATGTAGACTTGTCAGGCTAGGATAGCTTGTGAGGCTATGATGGGTTGGTGAACCTTCTTCTTCTATGTGGTTCAGGAAGTTGGTGTAGGGGTACAGTGCCTTGGGCAGGGCACTATTCCTTAGTTAGTGTAAACAGTGGCTTGGGAAGCTTGAATGCAAACCTTCTTTGCAGGCGGCATGTCAGGAAAGAGTGCCGGATCCACGTGGATGAGACATAACTGTGCGGCACTCTCAATGGCCGAGCTGGGATGAGGCGTCGAAGTGCCGAGTTGGCTGGGATGCTACTTCAGGTTGCCATGCGGGCACGCGGACCGAGAGAGGACCCGTAGAGGTTTCCACATACACCGATCGAGGTGGGGTCCGAGGCTCCATGCTCGTGGGGTGCGAACCCATGCGTTGCGGACCCACGCATTGTTCCCGGTCAGAGCCGACTGTGGGAGAGCGGAGCCGGACCGGGGCGTGGAGCAGGTGCGGACCTAGCTGGGGATGCCGCAGGCGTGCGCGGGTGTGCCGTGGTCGTGCCGAGCTGGGCCGAAGCCAGAGCTGGACTTGGGCACGGTGTCCCAGGCAGGCGTGCTACGGTGTGAAGCTGGGTTGCTCTCCTGCAGGTGGAGTTGGAGCGGGCAGGGGTGCACCGCGCGGAGCTGACCTGGGGGGCGCGCGGAGTGCCGGACGAACGGGGTCCGCTGGGCTGAGCCGGAGCGAGCGAAGCCGTGTGGGCATGAGTCGTGGGTGCTGGAGTGTCGGAGTAGAGGCGCAGGCCTCCCGCGAGCGAACTGGGCATCGGGGTGGGTGGAGTCCTCCCTCGCCGGACTGGGCGCCATCCCGGTCACTTCGCTGAGCTGAGACGGAGGAGCAGGACCAAGGCGGGCCGATCGAAGCTGGGCTCGCCGAGGTGGCATCTTGCCAGGAGCGGAGCGGGGACCGTGTCGGGCTGAGTCGCGGGTGCGCCAGGTGGGCGTGCTTAGCCGGGAGCCGCTGTGCCGAGGTCGGCTGGATGCGGAGGCGGGCGCGGAAGGAGCCGAGGGGGGCGCGGGCCTGCTGGCGCGCGGGGTTGCGCCGGACCGGACGGAGGCGAGGCGGAGGCCTCCTGTGGGCGAGCTGGGCGCCGTTGCCGAGGTGGGCGCGCGGGCTTGCTGGCGCGGGGTCGTGTCGGACCAGACGGAGGCGAGGTAGAGGCCTCCTGCAGGCGAGTTGGGCGCGTGGGCCTGCTGGCACGGGGTTGCGCCGGACCGGATGGAGGCGAGGCGGAGGCCTCCTGCAGGCGAGCTGGGCGCCGTTGCCGAGGTGGCGTGCGGGCCTGCTGGTGCGGGGTCGCGCCAAACCGGACGGAGGCGAGGTGGAGGCCTCCTGCGGGCGAGCTGGGCGCCATTGCCAAGGTGGGCACGGGGTGTGCCGCGGCGTGAGCCTGGCCGGGCCCCAGTCTTGCCTGAAATGGGCTCGCTGAAGTACTGTCCTGGCCAGGCCGACGCGGGCTGGCCGAGGTGCGTGCTGACTTAGCCTGATCGAAGTGGGCTGGCCAAGGTACCGACCTGGCCACCACAAGGACTGATCTCTTCAAGTGGACCCACCGTTGTGTCAGGGCCGAATGAGCTGGTTACTACTGTAACAGTACCGATACGGGGTTCGGTACTGAGATGGTGAACCTTGCATGTTAGTGTGTGGATATGTATATAAGTTTGTATGGTAGGTTGTCCATCTGATTTTAAGGAACATATGTATGCATTTTGCTAATAAACTAGATATTATATCAATTTTCTTCTTCTGTAACTTTTCATATATTAGCATTTCTATGCAAATATAATCATTTTTCACCCTTAGCACCTTATAAGCATTCTATCATGAGATGGTTATCTTTTATAATGAAAATCTTGAATATTGATGCTTACACGATGATAATGTAACTGTGCAAAAGTTAGCTCATACCAGAATTTCTACTTGGAAAAAGGCATATTATGAACTGCATTGCTTGTAGACAACCAACAGTTCAGTTAATGTGCAGGAGGCACACTGCTGTAGTCAATGGGGTCATGATTTTCGTCCAGATTATAAGAATCTTGGTATCTTGAAGGTTCAGTTTCCTAGCGTTCCCATGATTGCTTTAACTGTAAGTTTCTTTTTATAATAAACTGATTCTTGTGATAAACGATTTGATTGGAAACATATGGATGGCTGCTATTGACTCCTAATCTGTGACTTCCATTTTGTAGGCCACTGCTACATATAAGGTCCAGACAGATCTGATGGAGATGCTGCATATTCCTAAATGTGTTAAGTTTGTCAGTACTGTTAATAGGCCCAATCTTTTCTACAAAGTATGTCTTATTCACTGATCCATTAACTAATGGCTTGGCTAGCTGAAATGTTTTATTGCTTGGATTTGCTTGTGTGTGGAAATATCTTATTATTGAGTTGCTTGTGTATTAGGTACTTGAGAAGTCATCAGTTGCAAAGGTAGTCATTGACGAAATTGCAGATTTTATACGGCGGTCATATCCTAATAATGAGTCGGGGATAGTTTATTGTTTCTCTAGGAAGGAGTGCCAGCAGGTCTGTGGAATGTTTCTTATGTATCTAACTCTTTGTATCTTGTTCCCTTGATATACATGCGTAAACAAATTTTTCTTGGAAAAATTTGAATTAGTAGAGAAAGCTAATTATATTCTCTTACTTGTTTCTCTGCCTCTCATGCACAAGAAATGAATGTATTATTTGCAGTTGAGAATGGGTACATGCTCCCTTCTGCCTATGAGATGTAACCTAATCAATCTGCACATCTGACAATACTTTAGGATTTTAGATTTTCATGAAGTACATGAAAGCTGTGACTTGATTTGTGAAACTTTACCATAAATTTCGACTAGTTCCATTCCTATCTTCTTGTGGTCAAATTGAGCTACTAATTTTTCTGATTTGAGGCCATCTGGTCTCTTACTGAAACTTCAATCCTTCTTCACAACCAGCCCCATACATACTAGATCTTTAATCATTCTCTGCAACTCCTTTGATATAGATCCAAATGTTAAATTACATATGGCTGTATCTAGTTTTGCTTCTTATTACACCATCAAATTGGTTTCTGCATCATTGTATTTCTCATAAACTTAATCTGTTTTACTTGAATTTAACACCTTATATGTGGAGTAAAAACATTATGCAAACCTCACCCTTTCAAGCTTCATAAACAAAGTCTATCATCTTGAGCTATGATAACCAGTTTCGATGTGTCTACAAGCCTTTTGAAGACAATAACTTCATGCAATGCACAAAACTTAGTTGAATAAAACAGAAAGCCTTATGCAACCTCTACCATTTCAAGGTTCATAAGCCATGTCTATCATCCTATAGCTACCATAATCAGTTTCCACGTGTCTATAGGCCTTTCGAAGATAATAGCTCCATGCAACCAACAAACAGAATAAGTTGAATAAAAGAGAGAACCATATTGATGAGAAACTTTCATATCACCAAGGTTATCAACATTCTCATGCAACTCCTACAGGAAATTAATCCCACCAGGCAAATTCATGATAACTAAAGTGAACTCTTGTTAATACTTAAATCCTTTGTATGACTATTTTTAGCTTTTATGTTGTTCTATGCTCACTGATTTGTGTTAAATTTACTTGTATATTGTGAAATACAAATTCGGTATGCTTTTGTGGAGTGCAATATATATGTATTCTTTCTCTATGAAATAATAGTTCGGTGATCCAAAGCTTTTTCGATAATGTAGTTTTCTTTGTCATAGGTAGAATAACAGGTTTGACATTCAACTTTTAAACCTTGCCATTCCTAAACAATATTTCAACACATAATGCAACCACAGTTCACCTGACATGCTTAACCATTTCATTTTCTTGGCTTCTCTAATTTAGGTTTACATCCCACTTTTCAAATACTTGATCCTGAGAGCTATGAGAAACTAGAAGAGAAATGAGCCTTGTATAAAAACACTATTGGACCTTTGAACGTTGTTAAGCCATGTATTTCTTTAACTTTATGGCAATTGAGACTCATTGCAAGCCTGGATGGAAATACATAGCCCAAGAAAATGAAGCTTCGGTTCACAAGGTCATGCTTCTTCAAATTGGCATATAGCTTTTCTTGGCCTTAGAGCTAAAACACATTCAATAATCTAGGATGCATCATGCTATCTGATTCATACTGTACTCTCAGATGCTATCAAAGCTTACACTATGATAAATTTACTGAAAAGCATCGAGAAACTAGGTCTGTCAACCTCGAAGTGCTTGTAAGATTCAACAACTTTAATGAGATTACCCACTTCTTTTGGACCATCCTGCATTTAAATGTTGCACTGTAGGCTGAATTGTAATTTTACATCACTCTTTGTTCTATCTTTGAAAACCTATTAGTATTCAAAGAAAAAAAACAAATGTTTAACCAGTCCTTATTCAAATCCAAAAATAAGTGCTCTTTGTCTAGCACCAATCCCCAGGATTAGCATAGCTAGAATCACACCGAAATCATTATTCTTTTGTAGTAGCTCACTGTGATCCATAGTACCCATCCTATAGTTTGTTGTCAAATAAATAACCCTATATTAGCTCTTGGTGATGTTGATTATGTTGTGTAGTTGTAGAACTCGGCAATATCTCCTCATATACCAATGTTTGACATTTGGTTGTGTTGCCTTTCATTAATTCACATTCATGTCTCAAAGAAACTTTCACTATAGATATGACATTTGTTTATTTTCTGATGAGTACGTGATGTAGATTCGATCTTCAGGATTAAACCCACTACCGGTGAGAATCTAAAACAAATTTCAGATCTGAAAATGGAATATTTAATCTGCAACATTTTCATATTTATATGTATAAATCTGCATTGGAAACTGACTGATCTATGGGTCTATTTGGATGCCAGGGAGTTCTACTAAAGAGATATCAATAAATATAATCTGCTATGAAACAAGTTTTATGAGAAACAGGAGGAAACGTGTTTTTCATATTATTCATTTTTCAGGTTTTATGGCATCAATTTGACAAAACAGGTTCTATGGAAAACAACCAAGCAATTGTTTTGGAAAAATTTCATATATACCTTTTTTAATAAAACTTGTCAGCCAAACAGCTCATGTGTATCTGAAGTTGATGATGATTTCTGCAATGGGGGAAATTTCTTTCCTTCAGCACCAAAACTGATTTTTAGACTTTACTCTGTTTCCTGTCATCCTTTTTTAGTTAAAGACATAATAAGACTTTTTGAGAGGACAGTCTCTTATTAACTTGTTTGCAGACTTTAATGGATGTGTAACTGTGTGATATATCTGACTCACCAAAAAAAGACATAATAAGACTAATTAAATAGGGCATGCTAGTTAACTAGGATGAGTCTTGACCTTTCGCCTAGCAAAGGAATAAGAAGCAACATAATTTTTCAACTTTCCAAAAGTATGAAAATTCATGACTATATGAACCATTAAGGAAAGCCAATAAAATGAATCCAGAGCACAATCCCAATGACTTGAACCTTTCCTAGCACAATCAAGACCTAAAATAGAAATTCTGGACACCATGTCCCACCGAAATTAAGATTATAGGATTAAAACACTTACTTAAAGAATAGACTGAAGTGTATAAAACAAGAGTTATAAAATACCAAACCTCCTTCCAACTTGTCTGAAGATGTAAAATTCAACAAAAGAACTAATGAACTAAAAATAAAATCAAAAAATTAAAATAATTTACTCTAATCCTAATTTAAACCTAAACTAACCTAGAATGACTTCTTTGTATGTGTGTAGTTTTTCAAAAATGTTTAATTTTTTTTTAAGCTCACTGTAATCCTTAGAAGGATGCCTGCTTCATTAATGGGGTTGGCTTTATGTTCCATATCCTTTTTAACAACTTCTAACCAAATACTCCCAGTTGGTTGGAAGGTTTGGTCTTTTAGTCCCATTAAGAGCGGGCTAGTGTGCATGAAAATTCTGAAAACTGTCAGAGTACTCCTCTTTCCAGTGCTATCCATTTTTCTCTTTTAAAAATCCTTATCTAACTTAATGTGAACGTGGAATTTTTGGTGCATACAGGTTGCAAAGGAGTTGCGAGAACGTGGAATTTCAGCAGACTATTACCATGCAGATATGGATGTGGCTGCTCGTGAGAAAGTACATCTGTGGTAAATTCATTGTCCTTGATGAATTAATCATTGTAAAATAAAGCTGCTTGTATATTCTCTATTTAATCTTCTCAGTTTTGGTCCATTTAGGGGGTGGGGTCATGTAATTCTCTTCGTAGCAGTCAACTTGGTATATTGTAGATACTGGAAGAGAGTGATGCATGAGGAGTCTGAAGCATCTGGTTTAGGATATCATCTTAATATTGATCAGTCTGTTTCTCTCAAGTGATGTCAGGGTGGACATTTGAAGAGATTGTGTATAAAACACTAGATGGTTGAACCTCTGTGGAAAGAGGCTCCAATACACCTTCAAGGTTTTCTTCAAGATTTTGCACCGATAATAATCACAACTCAAACAACTGATGATGAGATCAATTGGGAGGAATGACTGACCGGCTATGATTTGTTCTTTTGCATTAATGCAGCAAGGATTTTTTTTTCATTTGTCGAGTTGTCTGTGTTATTCCTTGATATAGGGAACGATAGATGGAACAAGAACAGGTGAAACAAAAATGATTATTTTATCTTGAAATACGCTAGAGTATTGCATGTGCAATTAATCTGGCCTGAAAAAAAACACATGGATGGTAGAATGTAGCGGGAAGCACATATACATATTGGTGAGCTTTAAAACGAGTTCGCGGATGAAAAGGATCTTTTGAGTTCGCGCGATGAAAGGATCTAGATGGTCATATCGGAAAGGATTCTAGATAGAGGCATTATATGGCCGGAAAGGATTCTAAACATAGATGTGATGCAGTTGATAAATCGGAAACATCATCCTGGGAAATGTGGGGGGAACACTGACCATGCAAGCACCTTAGCCAACATGAATGCCGGAGTGTGTTACATGGTGGTTAAGATGAATGTTAGTAAAAGAAAAAGGGTACCAATGATATGGAATCATGATCGTCTGGAAATAAGATGCGATCAAATATGAAGTGAAGGGCGGTAGGCCTGTGGAAGCATTTATTAAGGGAATATTATCATGTAATCAAGATATCTGCTGCAGTCATGAATTAAATCAACAAAAGTAATAAGATGATTATATAATCTGGCTTGCAACTTGTCAATTGGCTAGATGTTGGATGATGACAAATACTGAATGGGATAGTTAGTTCTCATAGATGGCATTATATTGAAAATGCAAAATTTGTGATGCTAATTGCACATCTTACCTATGAAAATGCCTACCACTGGATTACTGATAGATGACCTGATTGTAGTGTAAGTCCTCAATATTCCAAAAATAAGACATAATCTTGTCTCTTCCAGTTTCTATGTTTGTGTCCTGTGCAATTGTGTGCGAGTTGTGATTTAATAACTTCAGAGAAAGTAATATTCTGTCTTTTTTAAAAAAAGATATACTATATCAACCAAGGTTTGGTCAATATCGTACCATATCACATGTACCGTATTGGTACTGAACCAGGATTCTATTCTGCTGTACCGACATCTTGTATCCCATCTTGTACCATGACATACTAAGTACCAATGCTGTAATAGGTGGTAACGATATGGGGTCTGGTACCAAGATGGCAAACCTTGATGTCAACTACATATGCATGCATCACCTTGAGATTTTAAATCGGTTGTCATGTTTTTCTAAGCGGTGCAAATCAAAAACTAAATTAAATACAGTTAGGCAAGAGGCACAAACATCTTTAACCACTGTCGTGTTGTGTTTATTTTTGTTATCACCATCATTTTTAAATATCTTAGGCATATCTTAAAGCTTTTGGGTTTGGAATTGGGTTTTTGGTGAAAGTTCTGCTAATCTGAAATGTAAGAAGAAATTCTGTGCTGTGACTCATATCTGATCTAAACATCTCCAACAGTGTTGGTCCCCTTTGAGATGAGTGTAGCTAATGTATGATGCTGTGATGAATATGGAAATATATTGACATGGAAATTTACAAAGTTAATTGGAAAGAAGCCAGTCAAATGGAAGGTTCACAGGTTTTAAGGTCAGTCAGGGCATTCATTGTGGATTCACTGTGCAGGAAAGAGGAGGGCAGTTTTATTTGACTGTTGTTGAACAAAGATTGTTGAGAGATCTAAATGCTGCCTGTTATCTCAATGAATACCAAATGGGTTAAGTTGATGTTCTGCTTTCGATCAGAGACTGGAGCTTTTCATGCATTTTCATTTTCATTGGAGGAGAAAAGTTGGGCTGGAAGCACGTCACAAGCTTTTGTTCTTCCTTGTTTTCTCTTCATGCAGTGAGATAACTCAGAAGGATGAACTCAGAAAACTGATGAGGAACTAATAAAGTGGCTGGGGAAAACTTCCAGCAACGACAACAAAAGAAAAACGAAATTTAGTAAGCATTAATTAAAAAAACATATGGTAAGCATTCCCTGCTCCATCAGAATGATGTACGTTGAGTCCTTCTTCCGAACTATGGAACCAGCAAAGTGGGATGCAAAAATATCTACTTTGTTCTAGTGCCAGTTTGATTCTTCTGCGGGTTGATTTCTAGCCATTTTAGGAGCTTCGGTAGGTGGAAAGATATAGTCAAATCTCAGACTTAGATTTGTTTTGTGCATAGGCTGTTTTGCTTTCCAAGTTGCTTGCCTAACGCTGTTGCTGCTAGCCAACCACCACCTTATGTGCCAAAGCCAAATGGTTCTTCCTTCCTCGCTCTCTTTTTCACATATGTAGTGGAAGGTGGAGTGCTCCTAGATGCTGTTGGCACCTTCTTGTCCAAAAGCAAGCTGGGCACTGGCTAGACCAGAAACACGCCAACACACAGGAGGCTGAAGGAAGTGGGTTTCCTGAGCTGTTGGTAGTAAGAGAACTCTTAGGACCTGCAAGAAAAGGGGGGCTGGTGAAAAACCAATTATTTGATTTAGCTTCTTGCTCTTCCTTAGCACCATGTATATACATATGTACACATATTATATTACACGCACGCACGCACGTACACATGCACACATATGCTTGTGCAGATCATCTTGAGCATGCTTATAGGTGCTTTTGAGCATGACTTAATACCTAATTTCCCACAGTAAAATTTGCATTTCGAACCACAGCTATATCGTACCAAATATTATAAAAAATAATCTAACTTTAACATCAGACTGAAGCTGAACTACTAAGCAATACCAACTATGATGCATATTTGAATATGCATATCTATTTAACAAAGCAATATGCATTTTTTTTTTTGTGTCTGTTCTAGAAGACTTTGCATTTTATATTTCATATGCATAATTTCACTATTGTTGGTTCTTATGAGAGCTTTCGATTTTTGATTTCTTAAATTGTGTTAATGACTTAGTAGATATTCTGCAAGCAGACATATTTTAGTTTTTAAATTATAATGAATCTATGCAATCTATGTTTAACTTACTAATAAAGCAAGTACTTGGTGAAAACAACCACTTAAGTTTTCTTCTGATTTGGTTATTGTTGACACATGGATCCATAATTTTATAACTGGTCCAAGTCATTCAGAAAGGGAAAAGCAAACCGGATTGTAAAAATGCAGAGGAAAAGGGAAATTATTAGCATTTGATTAAACAAAATGGTTTCTCTATGTTGGTTATAGTTTTTCGGTGAACACCAAATAATGCCTAAGGTTATGATGACATCTATAGGTACTACCATGGGGTCCCCTCACCAAAACTGGCAAGTGTCAAACTGTACAGAATGATACATGTTGATCATCATTATTTTTGGGAACACCATTTGATTGTTGGAGACAAGTATGACATCATTAAGTACTATGACATCATAGAATATACAAGTGAACAGGTAACCATACTTGGAGTGTCATGATCACTTTATTTTACATGAAGTTGCTAAGTCACATATATTACTAGATTTCTCATTCATTATCTGGCATGATATTTAAGCTTTTCAGCAAATTTGTATAACTTTGGACCCCTTTCTCCAATTTTTAATATAAATCAAGTCAAGATGATGGTTGTATCTTGTAGGGTTTCCTGTCATTCCCTGTATACTTTACAGTCAAATGTCTAACAGGTTTAATGATGTTGTCTATTATAAAATTCAATTTTTTAATTTATGATATGTATCAGTTAACAGTGTGAACATGGTGCAATATATTAAGGACCATTATAATCTAGATTTTCCTTCCTTTGATTTTTGTTGTATGAGCCTGGTCACATATATTTGGGATCAGCTCTATGGATTCTGATTGACCAAAAATGCCTATTTAGGGCAAACTCCATTTTGTTTCAAACTTGTCCATCTACTTGTTGCTAAACTACCATCCATGTCACCTTAGGTCTTACCCTCATGTATTTCTTGCACAACATTTCTCCATTCCTTTCCAATTGACATGTTGCATTGCTGTGTTGTAGTCTATTTTTCGCCTACCTGGTTCTATATAATTTGTTTTTTCTTTTGTTGAACAGCTGGAGCAAAAACAAATTACAAGTTATCGTTGGTACGGTATGTATGCCTGATGTCATTTTCCGCTTTTCTTTGGCCTTTTCTAGTAAACAGTTTATGACTTCTTTGATAAAAATTTTGCAGGTGGCTTTTGGAATGGGAATAATAAGCCGGATGGTATGTTGAATGAACAAGTCTTACATGACCATTATGGCTATTTTATTATTTATGTTTAGTTTTCATTTGTTGAATGTCCTGTTAATATCACTTCCTGATGCCTTGTGCTTTCTGTGAAAGTTGGCTGCCTTTCTAGCATAGCTTTTCTTTACAACATTAATCTGCAAGGACTCATTGCAATGTTCACCAATAAATGTGACATTTTTGTTTAACGAGCAGTGGTTTCATATCATTTTCATCATACTACTCTTCTATATGGGCATGATATTATCAGATATTATAAAGGATATAAACACGAACAGCATGGCAATATATATTATATGAAAGCAACTTATCAGTAATATGGATAAACTTTCAGCAATGTCAAAATCAAGGTGGGGCATTTTTTGCAAGGGCACTTGGGTACTAGCAGAATCCTTTGTGTTGGTGCCTTGGTGGAGCTAAAGATCATGGAAATTCCAATGTTGTACCTTTGAATGTGAGCATAGTATTCATGCATGTGCAGATGTCCATGTTGGTTTATGCACACATATGAATGCATGCAAGCATGCATGGATGCATGTAGGACTGCAAGTGGATCAGGTTGGCCTAGCTCTAACTTGACCTAGATCCAATAAGAACTGACTTTGGTTTTAATGTTGGGGTGCAGATTTACCCCATCATTTTGGGGGCTATGTTAGGGCTTGTCTAAATTGAAGATTGAATTTAATTGAATTCAATCATGTTGGACCTAGTTCTGTAAAATGTGCTCGGTCTAGTTGGTGTTTGGGTTTTAGTTTTGGTCTCATTCTTGATCTGTTTCTCAAATGCTGAAAAGGATTGGATCCGGACTGGTCTTGATCTGGGTAGACGTGATCCTTTGGACCCTAAATGTTTGTATGTGCATGCATGTGTTGGTGTGTGCACATGCCTGTCTAAGTGCATGTCTTCCTAGATGAGTAAAGTACAAGTTATCTGTTAAAAATATAGGTCATGTGATTGATAATTGTTTTCCTCCACTATTTTGTATGATTTTCAATGCATGAGTCATGAGTGGCTTTAAGATTCATTTGGTTCGTAGGAAGAGGAGTGTGGTCAATGGGAAAATGAAAAATGCCTCATGTTTGGTTGGAGATTTCAAAGGAGAGAGAGAGATGGGTAGGTAGCTTTCCTGTGGGAATAAGTTTCCCACATTTTATATGGAAGAAAAATCCTTGTGGGACATGGAAAGTAACTTTCCCATGGACCGGGAATTGCTGGGAATAAGTTTCCCACATTTATAGGGAGGAAAAATCCTTGTGGGACATGGAAAGTAACTCCCATGGACGGGAATTGTGGTAATTTTTTTCAAAAATGCCCTTAAGCCATTATAATCTTCTTAATAGCTATTTTTGATAGTTAATCTTAAATTATCAAAGATATACTATTAAGATTACCACAATATAAAGAAGTTATGGTAATTTTAATATAAAAATATATTAATAATTATTAAAAATCTTATCTAACTATTAAAAATTCTTAGAACTTTAAAAACTCAACGCAATAAATATTTTTAATAGCTATTTTAAAAATTTTGACTTAAAAATATTTTAAAAAATAGCTATTAAAAAATACATTATGAATTATGGTAATTTTAATAGTTAGACAAATTAAAAAGTATTAAAAACAGCTCTTAAAAATATATTCTGGTCTTTTTGGTGTTGAACCTTCAAAACCTCCAGACTTGGTGTTCCAAGTATCTGATTTTAAAAATTATCCATATGTGATGTTTTTTCCTTGTAGTTCTTTTATTAAGGGCATAACAGGTATTTTACTCAACTTTCCTAGGAAAGTGGATGCTTAATCAAATATAAGTCACCTACTAAATTATGTTTCCTATGATTCTTTTCCATGGTTTAGCCAAACATGCAAAACCACTTTCCTAGGTATCAGATTCCCAGGAAACTCCAATGAGGTAAAATTCTTTTTGCCAAGGATCGCTGTGTTGGTATTGGAGCTTGTGTTAGTGCCTAATGGCATGGTTTGGTATGGTACTATGCTGTTTTGTGCCAAGTGATACCGATAAAGAAGAGCTTGTAAGGGGGGAGGGAGAATGAGAGAGAGGAAAAGAGAGATAGAGAGGGAGAAAGGGAAGGAGAGAGAGGGAAAAAGTTGATAGAGACCAGCGGAGGGCCGCGGATTTGTGCGGAGGGGCTCTGCCTGGCCTCTGCTAGTTGTCCACTACCCTCCCTCTCTTCCTCTCCTTCTCCCTCTATCCCCCTTCTCTCTATTTTCCTCTCTTCCTTCTCCTCCCCCTCTGTGCCAGTTTCTCATTGTGCTTGCTGGAACCGTTCCGGTCCGCTGCCGGTATGGCTCGGTAGACCCCGAACTGGACAGTTCCGCTGTCCTTGCTTTTCGCGAACCAAACAAGTCCTAAAGGATAGTTTCACAGTGCACTTGTTTGCATTCCAAAACAGGTCATTGCTTCTAGTACATGCCTTAATTCTGTAGTATAATTTCTGTTTCTCTTTCCATCTGTAGTCTAATTTCAGTTTGCTCCATGCTAAAGTTTTCTTGGTTATCTCTAGTCAGGTTTGTCATTCATCACAGCCTCAGTAAATCAATGGAAAATACTATCAGGTAGTTTAAATCTGTCTGCTTGCTTTATTTAAGGAATGGTTTTCCAAAAATTATTAGCATTACAGGAGAGTGGCCGAGCTGGAAGAGATGGACTTCCTGCAGAATGCTTGTTTATTTTAGACCAGGCGATGTTCCACGCCAGGTAGAACCAGTTTGACTTCTTAGATGTTATTCTTTTCCTACCCGTGACAAGTAAATGAACATGGTGCTTTATAACAGAGTTCAATGGTCTTTTATGAGAATTCTGGCTTGCAAAATCTCTATGATATTGTCCGATACTGTCAGGTACACTTTCAGACATGCATGCTTGTCTTTCTTACACAGATTAAATTGTATACCACCACATCACACATGATAAATGATAATATCCCGACTAATATTTCACAAAATGTATGTTATTTTTGAATTATGGTGGCAAAAAGATGAAAGAATAGATGCAATTGCTATTGCATACTGTCCAGCAAAATGATGTTCTTGCATCTAAGGATAAGGGTAAAGTTTGTACTTTCTTTTTTCAGTCTAAACGAAACTGCCGCCGAGGTGCTTTCTTTCAGCATTTTGGGGAACCTCTACATGATTGCAATGGTACTTCTGTGCCTTTTTACATAAATCTGAAGAATAGCAGCCTTATAGTTTACTTGCTTGCAGAGACTTCTCTAACAAACTGTACTAATTTTGGCAATTATATTTCAGGGATGTGTGATAACTGTGCATATGGCCATGAAATTAAGGAAGTAGATGCCACTTGTATGATGAAGTTCTTCTAAACTTTTGATATGTTTTTTTTTTGTGGTCATCTTCAGCTGGTGTTGTTATTTGTTTTGTTTTTATGGCTTTAACTATAAATTTCTTTGGAAGACAAAAGTTCTTCTTTAGCACTCAATTGGCACATCTCTCTCCAACTCAATTGAAGATGCATCTTTATTTATATTTCTTTCCTCTCTTGTTATCATCTATTTGCTATGATTTTGCAGTTAGTTGAGTTTTTGCCATGACGAGACTTCTTTAAAAATTGTACCAAAGTTTGATCCAGGAGTGACATTCATAGATACATATAATTTATGCATGTATATGCTAAGAATATGGCAGCTTGTTAACCTTTTTGTTGTAGCATGATTGATGAGATTACTATAGCAGTTACAGTGAAGCTCAAAGAGCAACATTGGATGAGTTTTTTCAACTGATCCCACTACAAAGGCAGGCCCCTGCATTAGTGGCAAGGCTGTTGCATTCTTTTTTTTTTTGGCTAAGAAGGGCTGTTGCATTCTTCATAGACACACAAATATGTGCATGCGTAACCCCACATACTAATCATTTGTGAACCTTCATTGCCTCTCTTGTTGCTGGACTCTCAACCTGAAGGCAGCCACGGGTTCCATGGCCTCCATCATGGCCAGACTCAACCTGAGACTAGCCTTTGTGAGGCCTTCTTTTTGAAATATGGTATTAAAATCTTGCAGGTCTATCATAAAAAACTGTCATCTGCTGGCCTACTGTAGAAATCCCAGCTATCATACTTAGTGTCACATGTGCTAAATATTTGTACACATTCACATACTATACATACATGGATGCACTCGTACACAAATTTGTGTATGCATGTAAACACGTACTAATAAGGAATACTTTTCAAGAAAATTGAAAAAAATGGAATATAGGTGGAAGGATGATATAGAGTGGCAAAGGGAGGTGCTCAGTTGTGTGTCCACCACTGTCTCAGGTAGGTGTATGACACATCTCAGGCAGATGAAGACAAAGATAAGATTCTGTAGTTTTTACTTTGCATAATGTTTGACACATGATGCATATGGTAAGAATACATGGATAGGGATGATCTCTTTGATTAGAGAATGCCCTCTTTTTTTTCTTGAAGAGAATAATGCAGAGTGGTGTTTCTGTAACAAGCTAAAAAGTTGCAGATAATAGAGGTTTGTTGTATTTTTGGGTCAAAGGATAACAAAGAGAGATTGTAGATTATTGAGGATATGATATTGGCATGGTGACTGTCATTACCCATTGTTTCCC
Organism: Areca catechu; assembly: GCA_021397845.1. Taxonomy (NCBI): domain Eukaryota; kingdom Viridiplantae; phylum Streptophyta; class Magnoliopsida; order Arecales; family Arecaceae; genus Areca; species Areca catechu. The sequence goes on along the minus strand of CM038049.1, from coordinate 154,895,075 downwards.
AAATGACTTTGGATATCAATGGTTCCACTTGCCTAGGACTCCTACATCCCCATAGAGGCATGTCAACTAGGGCTCTTGGAAGGAAAAATAGAGCGTTATTATAATATAGCGCATGCCCAAAATCCAACAGTTTGCTTTTTTCTCACTGCCAGCGCACTAGTTTTCATGTACACAGTTTTTGAATTCTCATGCATGAAAAAATGATTTCGAAATGGAAATTTAAATAAGAACTTGAGAAAATTCTGTGCCATGCCTCAGTCCAGTCACCAAAACCTTCTTATTACATATAGGAATATGCAAGGTTTGCCATAACAATTAGGACCGATCTACTGTATTGTATTGGTAAGGTACTGGGGTTCAGTTCAGTGTATCAGCTGAACTGGTCAATACTATGTGGAACTGAGCTTGGTACTGACCTTTACTACCTGGTTTCAGGCAGTATGATGGCTGGGATTGAGAAAAGGTGTTGAAAGCCTGACCTAGTGCAGGGAGGTTAATGCTCTGTACCTTCCATTTCGATACTGAACTGGTAACATAATGGTATGATTTCTGGTATTGGTTTTCTGAGCCTTGAGAAGATGAACCCAAAAAAGAACATGGTCACACATTAAAAGTGAAAAGATACAAATTATCTCATGTGCCTTCCATGAATCAGTCAATCACAATGACTTTGGTTACACATTTGACTGAACAACCTCTTTTGCTCCGTATCTTATTATCTCTGTTTTAGAAGATATACTGATGATTGTTTATTGACTTTATTCTGTTCAGATCATACAAAAGTCATTGTATCATTGTTACGTGTCATGCAAGACAATGAGCAGAGAGCAACCATGTTGCAGTTAGTCGAAAGGTTCAAAGTGAAGATGAAGGAACTAGGTAAACTTTCTGAATAGAATATTCCTTTGTTTTAGTTATTTATGATATAGCTGAGCTGAATATTCTTATAATAGTGTTTGTTCTAGACAAGGTTCACAATATTGGTTTTGGTACTGATTTGGGTACCATGTTGGTACAGTGTTGGTTCAGCATACCGGCACATAGCATGCCCCTTTTACCAAGTACTGGTTTGGTATTGGTATGGTTCAATATGCCTAATACGAGCAGTATGCATAAGTGTGGCAAACTTTAACTCTATTGCTTCTAATGTATACAGGTCTTTGTTCTAAATACTTCTAATACTAAACTTGTTAAACAAAGATGATGTTTTAATAGTAGTCATTCAAATTAGTTTTGGATTAGAATATTTGGAAAGATATTTTGCATTTTCTTCTGAACTAGTATTATCTGTCTCATTTATTAAGAAATGGGAACCATCATGACTTTAATTGCTCCTTCTTGGTAACCTGTAAATAAGTCAAACCTTTTGTTATATCTATGTTCCATTATCAAATATGTTATGACAAATTAGTGGCCTGTCATTTGTGTTCTATATCATGCATACCTATATTTTTATTGCATATATACAGAATAAATTTTTGAATACTAGTTATGCAAATATCCCCATAAAAGCATATATTTGAAAAGAATAATATGCAATTTCACTCCTAATAGAACATAATACTTTGTCTAGTTCACAGCATGGCTAGGCAATACAAGAAGTTTAGTTTTTTTAAAAAATCTAAATGATATCTGAGCATATTAGCTTTAGTGATCCCTGCGTCTGTCTTTATTTCCCTGTTGGTGCATATATACCAACATCAAGGTATTGCTGTTTCATTGCTTATAACAATTGGAAATTAAAGGAGCAAAGGAAGTGATTGTAACAAGGTGGGTATTTATAATAAAGAACTGCAAAATTAGAAAGTTCAAGATATAAACAGGCAAATATATTGCACATAATCAACATGTTCAAAAATTTAACCTTGAAGGATGGTGCTATTTAAATGTTGAATCTGCATTTTTTCCTTTTTAAAGTTGCCAATCCTTTCATAAAGAAAACCGCATTCCCTTTTTTTCTTTCTAAATTGTCTTAAGTATCCACCATGCAAAGTTAAAAGCTCTATTGAAATTGTAGATTTTTATGTTGTATCTATGAAAACACACAGCTTTACTCTTTCTACAGCTGCAATTATCCTCACTGATCTTTTTCTCATGCCTACTTATCCTCTCCCTTTCTTCCTTTTACAGGGCTTGCATCTCCCACCACCTTATCCCACTAACTACTTTCCAATAATCTTATTTCTCTAACAAAACTGCTGTAATGTGTTTGTAGACTTTATCTAAGATTTGATTCACTCACTCCTAAAGAAATTCTCCATATTTTTGTCTCTGGTCTGCTACCCAATCTTTTTTCTTAGCTTTATCTTTTACTTTATACCTCTATAACTCTGCTATATCTCTCCTGTCCACTTCTTAATAAAATAAAATAAAATCAGGCCTCCTACTTAAACCATGCTAAGAGATGGTTACCATGCGGTGACACTTAAAATGGTATACAGGTCAAACATTTATTTGTAGTGGAATTTTAGTAAATTATGTCTTTGATTAATACTCTAGATCCAAAAGTTCTTTAAATAAAGAAATTAATATGATTTATGAGAAGGGCTATTATGGTATTACCCATTTATCATTCTAGCGGTCTGGAGTCCTGGGAGGAGTGAACTCGGGGGCCAGATGTAACCTTGGAATTTTTCTTTTTTCACATAGTGGCTGCACCAGGACTTGAATTGTGCCATTGCCTTGTCAGCCCAAGCTTTTTAACATTGCACCAAGCAATGCCCACCTGAATTAACATATTTAGGAAAATTGTTATAGCCTAAAAATTTGGAATGCAATGTAAAAAATAAATCATGCCTGTTGCATGTGCCTCTTTTACTTTCATTATGACATGGTAATACTTTATAGAACCTAGTGTCACATATCACATTAAGTCCTAAAACAAACAACTTGTTTCTCACTCTTTCTCTAAGAGGTTCAGTGCTATGTTTTTATATCAAAATAATGTCCTCGAAATCTCTTTACTAAAATTCTGGAGCCTTCTTGAGCCTTAGAAAACAGCCTAAAACATAAGTTTCCACGAAGAAAAGCTTATTGGATTCCTAAAATGGTAACAGTGGTATTTGGAGCATGGTTCCATCAACTGAGAATGCATGTAGACATCTTTTCCTTTTTCTTGTTAGTTTGCTGTCCCTTTGGGTTTCCCCAAGATTGGTGCTATAAGTCATAATGCATTTGTGGAGCTAAGAATTTGTACATAGGATGTACTGATGTAGTTTCTGCAGTTCAATTTTGTTGGAACTTATGTCTAATAACTCATGGGTTCAACTTGTAAAAACATGACATCCATCATTGAAATACATGCATCAGCATTATCTCCTGCACTATATTTGTTTTAGAGAATTCCACATGTAGCCTACCTAGCTCTGCATTTTCATTATGATGATATGCTAGCTCTGCATTTGAGGTCTAAAATTTTGGATATGAAACATATCTCAACTTAGCTTCAAGTGAGAACATTTCATTTTGAGGTATTTCATGGATATGAGTTGAAATTGGTTTATCAGATTTAAAATTACCAAAGCAAAAAAGGTAAAAGGAAAACATGATAAATTAGGGAAAAAACACCAGAAAATAATATGAGCCAGCTTCAATTGTAGATCATTGTACTTTTTTACTATGTTTCAAGCATTTCCTTGGTATATTAGATCTTGAGTTTGCTAAACTTTACTCATGGATTTCCTTTTATATTTGTGCCTTGCAAAATACTGAAATAGTTCCTAGTTACCTGTCATTGATGCTGAAAGTGCTAGTTGAATAGTCTTGAATCATGCAATCATGCTTAGATCTAACCATCGGTCTCTGTGGCCCTCTCGGAAAAGGTGCTTTTGTCGTTAATAAAGTCTCTCCTATAACCATTTTGTTTTGACATCAAATCTTCTTTAGATGAATGTCTGTTGAAGTCATGCTTAGATTATTTGACTATTGAATGTATCAAATACTTAATATGTTTGCCATCATTTTTGATATTAAGTGTTCTTGCACAGTTTCTTATTTTAAACCTGCATGTAATTAGATCATTTTCATTATAGTAGGCTTTTTTAATGATGAGTTTTTGGGACTTATTATTTTATCAGGTGGTTCAAATAACTCAGTTTCTGATCTCAAGAAAGATGAACTAGAGCATTTGATAATTCAGCTGATATTAGACCGTGTTTTGGTAAGATAATGAACTCTTTGCATGTCTATATTGAAATAAAGCAGTGCCTCCAAAACCTTAATTTGATATTGGGATGAAATTTTTACGCCCTGATTGGGCATCATCTTTTTTCTTGTATCATACTCCTGCCTTTGACAAATACCCGTCCCCCCATGCAACAGTAGGGTTTTAGAGTCGAGAATTGAGATCTTTCAAGAACATAGATTTAGTATAACTTTTCAGAAACATCACTGTGAACTTGGCCATGATTTGAGGAATTTGAACTAACCTTTTTGAAATAGTTGTGTCATGTGGGTTGGACTCTTAGATCTTGTCATGGTTTTGAATATGAGATATCAGTCTTATTCTGTTTTTTATCTGCAGCAGGAGACCTGCATTGTCAATTAATAGTTTAGTATGTGATCAATAGGCCCATTTATTCCCAGAATATTGCAACTTTAACAATTAACAAGCTGGCATACGGAAAGTGATGATGGCCTGTCTATTCTGGAGTTTTGCTAAATGCAAATTTTTTGCCTTTCCTATTCGTTTTGTGCCAGCTTTTGCCCCAACTAAGCAATGAGGACAAAAGTATTGTGTATTGTATCCATTCCAGTCAAAGGTTGGTGCAGTATGCATATTCTGCAGCTCATGCTGTAACATGAAGATTTGGCACACGGTGGTGCAGGAAAAGATATGCAAGCCTGTAAATGGATTCTCTACTAGCACAATAAGATAGGGTACTTCACTTTTAGTTTTATGAAACATATTTCAAGTTAGCTGCTTTATAATAGTATGGACATGTTTTGAACCAATAAAGAATAACTCTAACTATGCATGGAAATATAGGATGTCAAATCATTCTAGATGCTTGTGTCTGTTGTATGTTAATATTGCCCCAGTTTTTTTTTTAACACATTAACAACACATATTGTTCTACAGATGCAATTGATACTATGGGAAGCTTAAGTATGCAAAGATTAACATGAGGAAGATAAATTTGGGGAGGTGTCGCAGATTGACTTTAGGAAGATTCAAACGGTTATGTGGAGAAATGAGAAATATTTGATTATTAAGATCAACATTCTTCAGCACATTTATAACATATATCTAGTGTATCTTGCATAAATAATTCATAAATTGCTTTACCTTTTATTTGTTAAGAAAATCTTTCTAGAAGAAAGTTTCAGGTACATATTCAAATTCTTCAGCATTGTGAAGAGTTCTGTTACTAGGATTCTTTCTACACTATTAGATTTGATGGACTTTGAGAGGAGGGGAAAAAGGATAGTTGCTTCCATGAGTCTAAAGCTATATGTTACATTTCAGTTGGATTATGTTCTCTAGACTTTGCTTCTGGGTATATCTTGCAAGCACCATGCTTATCTTTAGTTGCCAATATTTCCTACTGTAATATACCTAACTGTATGAATTACTGGGTCCTTTTTCTTTTCCTGGATTCTTATTTTGTTTAGTTGCTTTATGAACATGTGATTTACCTAAATTCAACCAATATTGATCATTTTGCTTCTCTGTCATGTAGAAAGAAGAATTTCAGCATACAGCCTATGCAACTAATGCATATGTGGCACTAGGGCCACTGTGGAAGCTAGCATCCCAAGGTGAAGTATTTTTTGTTTTTGCTCTATGTTATTTCATGCAATAGTTATCATAAAAAAATCTACCTGAGTCATGCTCTTTCTGATATCTAAATTTTTAAGATTTATGGTACTAGGTATATGCACAGGAGTTCAAGATCCACTGGAATTTAAAACTAAAAATGCTTCCTTTGATTACATTTGAAGATATATACATGTAGTCATACAAACAGTCTAATACGTTTGTGTATGCATGAATACACGTGCAACAACTTGATTAAGAAGGACAAAAATAATGATTCTAGCACCATCATCTTTAATTGAGACATGATGACCCGTGAAGGACCTGGGATGATTCAAAAGAGTTGAAGGACTTGACCAGTGTTCAGAATCTGGTGACGGGCTTGAACTGGTTTGACAACTGAGTCACATATCTCTGGTTCAACTGCAAGCTGTTCATGAGTCAACCAGAGGTGGCGAGTGGCGATATTCCATTTGCATTGCTTTGTCTCTAACCTCTATATTTCATCCTTCTCCCAATCTTACGGGAAGCCTTTTCTTGTGCCTCATAGCATATCTCCATGACATCGGATCCGGTGGCCCGCCATTGTTTGGAAGCAAAATCTCTATCTATATTACCATCACCCTTCCCTCCACTTCCAAATCCTAAGGCTCAAGTCCATCCTTTTACCTTTTCTTTGGCATCGGTTTCTCTTGCTGGCTACACTTAACATGGGCAAGTGGTGTGGCTTCCCCCACCAACCCAAATGTTGATATTACTTCCCCCACCATGGCAACAGTGAGGACAAGATTTTAGAGAGATAGCAAGGGTGAAAGAAACTGAATGGTGTCCGGTTGTTATCCATGGCGGCAGCAGTGGAGACCTGTAGTGGCAATGGATGGGCTGGGGATTTAAGGATGTGATGGACGTTTTAGAGAGAGAAGACAGGTGAGGAGAGGAAACTTGAGCATCAGGGTTTCTTTTGTCCCCATTTCTTTTCTTTCCTCTCATTGACCTGCAAGGGTCGTTGCTGCTCAACCCAGCCAGTTTGGTCATTGAACTATCCAGGCTGAATGGCATGCCAAGGTTTTGTTTAATTCTGGACTTGAAACTGACCCGACCTGCTGGGCTTGGTGACTGGTGGTTGACTGGGCCAACCTGGATGGGTCAACCAGGTCTCAGAACAAACATTTATGGTAGCTTTCAAAAGCTTAACTTCATACAATTTATGCCCACCGCAAAATAAAACTAAATTGTAACTATGTAGATGTTGCCTGCGATTATCAGAGTTTATTTTTAAAACCTTTACAACAGTAACTGTTATTATATAAAATATAGTTTCTTTGCCTTCTACATCTTTATGCAGGCATAACAGGACATTAACTTTAGGAGAGCATACTTGTACTGAAGTTCAAATTATCTGTAATTGTATATGTAGGCAGATGCTGGTGTGTTAGATGGTGGCTAGCAGTCAAATGAGCACATAGATCACCTAGCCAATAAGCACGTACATCACTACCTAAACAGTTTCCCTTGCACATTCTTTAGGCAATAGTATGGTCTAGTCCCAAGGCTCCAAGTGCAATGAAATTAGATCTTACAACTTCGTGGACCATGCTCCTGTGCTCATGCTTGTGGAGATACTTGTCTCTAGTTGTGATGGTGGCATGACTACATAGTGACACCTTTAAGGTCATCGTTTTCTTGTCCTTTCATTTTTTTATTATCCATGTCCTCTGCCCAATTGAAACAAGCAGTTTTGCGGATCTTGTGTTCGGTAACATGTACGGAGGTTGGAGTGGGGAAGGTTGTCTGTGTGCTCAGCATCTGCATGTGCATTCACTTGTGCAAAAATATGCACAGTATTAGATGATGCAGGCAACCCACATTATTTTTGTATGGCGTGCATGGTAGTGTGTGTGCATGCAGAGTGCATGTGTATGTGTGCCATGTGCATAAGATAGGACTATAAACCAGTAGGCAATCATAAAATAAGGAACTGATACTTCATACAGGATGCAAGAATGATAAACGTAATGTTGGATATAAAACATAATGCCTTAGAAACCATCCTACATCAACCGATTCAGCAAAATGATTAAGACTTACATTACCAGGTAAAATCATCTGCATTTGATTAATCCGTTGAGAAAATTGAGGTTAATTAGTATCCACTTAAGAGGAGGGAAGACATTTCTACAATTCTACCCCTTCTTATCAGTTTATTAGATTTTATTACATTACAAGGAGCACCTGCAGCAAAGTTAGTTATTTATTTATTTTTTGATGAAACTGAGAAAACCTCCCAATGGGAACAGGAGCCTTGAGTCTAATTAAAGTCATGCCAGCAGAAGTTGCCATGGCGTCCTTCACGCAGATGAATTGTATTGAAAGAAATGGAAGACTGATTTAGGATCTCTTTCCACAGTCTGCCCCATTCAGATAAGCAAAACCGCATTTTCAACCATCTGATGGATGAAATCAATATTTTTATCGTCATAGCGGGCAGAAAATTTGCCCATCCCTTGAGGAGGATTTCTTTTCAAGTATTTTGTGGAAGGATTCACCTAGGATACTTGAAGGTTTGAAATCAACTGAGCTAATCATGAAGGTTTTCATACCATAATTCTTATAGTCAATTCAATTTCATGAAATGTTGCACCATCTCTTTGCAGTGAAGATAGCTTATCCATGAATAAAGGGGAAGGTAACAGCATGGATGTACAATTTCAGTTTTCTAATTCGTGGATGGCATTTTTTTGATTACAACATAAGCATCCATTGATGCCACCTTAAATGCATTTTTATCACAGGGAAAAAACCAGTTGTGCTCGAGATCTGCATGGGGCAGCGCAGTAATGGCAGCATTCATAAAGTTGCTAGGGATAGCCAGACATCTGGTTTGGAAATGAAGCTGGATGGCTTGCGCAAGGAACTGTCTTCTACCCATGGGGAATATTTCCTCATGCTGTTCTATCTACTCAACAGATCAGCATATTGAGCACCCAAAAACCAACATCCATAACACAGGTAAGACTAGGGTTTTCGGTATGGTCCTGAACCTTTCGGGTCGAGATGTACCGTACTAACCGGTTCTTGACCGGTATGGTTCAGTCCTAAAATACGGTTCGGGACCCGAACCATGAAAACTGACATGAACCGGACCGGTACGGATTGCTTTGATACGGTACAGGTCAGTTCGGACCGGTATGGTTCGGTTCAGTCTGGTTCGGGATCGGTCCGGTTCGGGATTGGTTCGGTCTAGTTCGGTCCGGTTCGGATCCGGTTCATGTCTGGTTTAGCGATCCTTGCTTGAGAGGGGGGAGGAAGATAAATTTTTTCTCAATTCACCCAGACTGGTATCCATACCGGTATAGTACGGTACCATACCATACCGGTCGTTGACCGATATGGTTCCCGATTGGTTCAGTAATTCTTGAATAAGACTATTCAGCTTGTACCGTACCATACCGGCCACTAGCCATATGGGTCCGGTACTAGTTCAGTGATCCTTGAATAAGACTATTCAGCAATTCAGCTTGTAACTTACTGCTTTTAAATGTTGTTTTTCTTATGCTGCAATGTGGAGTAAAAAACTCATGTAGGTGGAGAAGCTGATTGGAAAAGTAAAGGCTGAGAAGTATGGCAATAGAATTGTCGACCTAATTCAGCAGTACATCAAGTCAGGGCAGCCTAATGGTGATACGTCCAGGGTAGCTGAAGCCAGCGGAAACAGAGCAAATAAAAGGCCACGGAAAATAAAACACTCGTTCTAATTGAAAGCAGTGATGATGATGTAGTTGGAGGGGAATAATATTAGTGACAGAAAGGTTTGCTAAATCAAGTTCCCATGCTAATTTATGAGAAGTAAGGTCAACTAATTTTATGGAGTCTTTTCTATATTGTGAGATGGCATTTTGGAAAGAAGGCTTGATTTAAAAGGACAGTAATGGAATTTGATGACCAGTTGCAAGGTGAACATTTTGTGGTTGCAGCGTGTCATTAGTTTGGATGTGCCATGGATTTACTGCATATGTTACAAGGATTCCTGAATCTTTCCATTTCAAAGAAAATTTTGTGAGAAATACAACACTGCACACAACCAGATGATCCATTAGCCTTGGTAATATTTCATCAGATCTGATGCTTGTGAGCATCTGGTTCTTGAAAGTAAAATCTAAGAATGTGAATTAGCAAAACACGAGTGAGAATATATCTCTTTGTATTTTGTGTATTTGTAATTTTATTCTTATGCTCGAATCGTTAAATGCTAACCAAGATTCTGCAATTTTCCTTCATAAATTGCTTGTTCTGTATAATTTGCAGTCAAGGTCACTCGGTTAACTCAAAGGGAAACGCTCTGCTGGAAAAAATCATCAGTGGTCTACTTTTCGGGATCCTGCTCCCTACCCTTCTTCTGGTTCTGTAACCCAACCTATCGGACCATTTGGCCTGCCGATTAACAGTTGGAGCTAGACCTCGTACTCCTCTATGGGTCCATTACTTAAACCCCGTACCCGTCCCAAAATGTGTGCATCTTTTTAAGGTCCAGGTCAGGTCCAGGCATGCAGGTTTTTTTTTTTTTCTTTTGTAAAGAAAATTGATAGGGGGATAAATCCTAGTGTAGCAACACTTGCAGGCTTCTATCCTGTTAGGTAATGTTCGATATAAGATATTTAGATTTTTGCGGTCTTTCTTTGTTTAAAGGTGTGTACGTCAACTTGATATCATTAAGACACCGGTCAGTAGAATGGGAATAGAGGGAGAGATCTTGATCTTTCATTCATATTAATTATCGTGGGTTTCAGGAAAATTTTTGGATTTAATCGAGTTATTTATGGGATCATGCTTCGAATCCGAACCGGCTGGTAATAAGGTAAGGTCTCTACCAATCAGGTTATCGTCTTAGCGATCGGACATGCAGGGTTGATTGACTACCTCAGTAGTGGTACAAGAAATGGTATCCTGTACTTTATGCACCATGCGGTCATGCATCATATCAATTTGGTTGTCTCATTCCTGGGCTTCCTTAATCAAGAAAGTAGTCCGTTCATCATATGCACCATTTTATCTGTGCATCATAGAAGCAGTCCATGTCCCCCTGAGCTTGGAACTGGGTGAGAAGGTCCCATGATTTTTTTCTTCGTATTGGAGGGTTTTCCATGTAAAAATCTTCTTCGTATTGGAGGATTTTCCATGTAAAAATCGATATTCTTTTGTATGTAATTTTCTTGTTTATATTTTGCTTAGTATTTCTTTGACTTTATCGGATAGTTTGCTTTCTCATTTTCTTAGTTTCACACAAGTGAAAAAGTTTTTTGATTCTGTTGCATTATCTGCTCTTTTAACAAGTGGTATTAGAGTTTATTTTGTTTCGACTGCTTTGATATTTTGCTGGTTTGTCTTGTGTGTATTTATGGAGGTGAACACTACTAAGATGATTAGCTTGAATGGTAGCAACAATCAAGTTTGGAGGAAGAAGATATTGGGCTCTTTATTATAAAATTTTTCATCCTCCAATGGTTGATGAAACCAAGCTCGATGATAAGACTGATAATCAACAGAATGCTTTCCATAGACAAGTTTATGGTTATAATCAATGGATTGATGATAATGTTTATAACCATATTAGTGATGAAACTAATGTGGCAAACTATGGAAGATGTTTGAAGATTTATATGCCAAGAAGGCTAGTGGGAATAAGTTATATTTGTATCAAAAATTGAGGAATTTAAAATAAAAAGATGGCACTCCTATGGCTGATTATTTGAATGAAATGTAAGGCATTATGAATCAGTTGAGTTCTATGAAGTTTACTTTTGATAATAAGTTGCAGGCCTTGGCGTTATTGAGTTTTTTGCCAAATAGTTGGGAGACTTTCTGAGTTTTCTTGATCAATTCAGTTCTTGATACAGTTATCTCATTTGTTGCAGAGAAATCTGGAGTGTTGAATAAAGAGTTGAGGAGGAAGGCCATTAACTCCTCATCCTCTCATTCAAAAGCTTTCGTTACCAAAAGTAGAAGAAGCAAGAGCAAGGGTTCTCATAGTTGTGGCAAGTCTCGAAGCAAGAAAGATGTTAAGTATTTTCATTATGGTAATAAGAGGCATATCAAGAAGCACTGTTGAAAATCAAAGAAGAAAAGGAAGGGCAAGGGAACTTATGATAACATTAAGAAAGAAAATGATAAATCTATTGCTATTGCTGGAAACTTATTATTTTTGATGAAAAATTTGTTAATGCTGTCTGACAAGAATCAAGTTGGGTCATTGATAGTGGAGGTTCTTTTCATTGCATCCCAAGAAAGGACTTCTTTTCATCTTACTTATATGGTGACTTTGGTGTGATGAAGATGGGCAATGATGGATCATCCCTGATTATTGATATTGTGATATTCTGTTGGAGACCAACAATGGCAACTGCTTGATACTTAAAAAAGTAAAGCATATTTTCGATGTTAGGCTTAACTTGCTCTCCACTGGGAAGCTAGATGATGAAGGGTATACTTACAAGTTTGCGGATGGTTAGTGGAAACTAACAAAAAAGAACTATGGTTATGGCCCGATGAAAGAAGAGTACTATACTCTATCTGATGTAAGTCAAATTGTGCAAAGGCTTGGTGAATGCAGTGGACAATGATGATGGCTCCAAGAAATGGCATAAAAAACTTAAGCTCATGAGTCAGACAGGTATTGATCACTTGGAGAAGAAGAATTTGCTTCCTGGGATCAAAGGTATACCTTCGAAGTCTTGTGTAGATTGTTTGGCAGGTAAATAGCATTGTGCTTCCTTCTAGGAAACAAAATATTTTGAATTTGGTGCATTTAGATTTATGTGATCCTTTTAACCCACAAACACTTGGTGGTTCTCGTTATTTCGTTACTTTTATAGATGATTACTCTCGAAATATTTGGGTTTATACTTTGAGAACTAAAGATCAAGTTTTAGATGTATTAAGCAATTTCAGGTAAGCTAGAGACTGAAAGAAAAATCATGTATGTTCGGTCTGATAATGAAGGAGAATGCATAGGACCTTTCGATGAATACTATAGAAGTCATGGAATTTGGCACCAAACATCTTCACCTAAGACTCCTCAGCTTGATGGGTTGGTAGAATGGATGAACAGAACTCTTGTTGAAAGAGTTAGATGCATACTATCTCATTCCAAGTTACCAAAGCATTTTGGGATGAGGCCTTGAGCACTATTTTTGATGTTCTTAATCTTACACCTTGTATTCCTTTGCAGCTAGATATGCTATAGAAAGTTTGGAGCGGCAAAGATGTATTGTATGATCACTTGAAGTGTTTGGGTGCAGAACTTTTGTACATGTTTCCAAGGATGAGAGGTCAAAGCTCGATACGAAAACTAAGAAATGTGTCTTTCTTAGATATGGCTTAGATGATTTTAGCTATAGGTTGTATGATCTTACTGTAAAGAAGATTGTTAGAAGCCGAGATATTGTTTTCTTTGAGAATTAGACTATTGAAGATATTGGCAAAGCTATTAAGATGCTCAAGTCACATTATGATGATCATGATGATCTCGATCCTACTCTACCAACTTTTGATACTCAAGCTGAGTATGATGGAGTAGATGATGCCAATAATGCTGATAATACTAGCAACTTAGATTATTCTGTAGATGATGCTAAGGTAATACTAGAGAAGGTTCCTTTGAGGAGAGGTACTAGAGTGCATCAATCTTCAACCAATATCCTTCCTTAGAGTATGTCCTATTGACTAATGGTGGAGAGCTAGAGTGCTACTATGAGGCTATCTCAGGTGAGCTAAAGATGGAGTGGTTGTAGGCTATGCAGGAAAAGATGAAGTCCTTGTTTAAGTTGGTGAGATTGCCAAAGGGGAAGAAAGCCTTGAACAACAAGTGGGGGTTTAAATTAAAGGCAAAAGAGTACACCTCACACTTAAAGTACAACACAAGACTTGTTATCAAAGGTTTCGGTCAAAGGAAAGGAGTTGAATTTGAAGAAATTTTCTCTCTAGTTGTGAAGATGTCATCTATTAGAGTTATGCCGGGTTTGGCAGCTTATTTAGATCTTGAGATTGAGCAGATGAATGTAATGACCGCTTTTCTTCATGGCAACTTGTAGAAATTATTTACATGGAGCAGCCTGAAGGTTTTCAGGTGAATGATAAGGAAAACCTAGTTTGTAAGTTAAATAAGAGCTTGTATGAACTGAAGTAAGCATCCAGATAATGGTACAAGAAGTTTGATTTGTTTATGGGGAGCATGGCTGTACAAAGACTTCTTCGAATCATTGTGTATTTATAAAGTATTTTTCGGATGATGATTTTCTCATTTTTTTGCTATATATTGATAATATGCTAATTACGGGTAAAAAGATTTTTAAGATTGATAGGTTAAAGGAGGCAATGAGTAAGTCTTTTTTGATGAAGGATTTGGGGCTAGCAAAGTAAGTCCTTGGAATGGGAATCATCCATGATAGAAAGGCCAAGAAGATGTGGTTATCATAGAAGAAGTATGTTGAGAAAGTGCTTGAGAGATTCAATATGATTCAAGCTAAAGCTGTTAGCTATCTTTTAACCAATCATTTCAAGTTAAGCTCAAGAAAAAGTTTATACTCTTAGGACAAGAAAGATGAAATGAAGAATGTTCTGCATGCTTCTGCTATGGAAAATTTGATGTATGCCTAAGTTTGTATGAGACTAGATAGCTCATATGGTTGGAGTTGTTAGTAGATTTCTCTCTAATCCTGGCCAAGAGTATTGGAATGTTGTCAAATGGATTCTTCGCTATCTTCGAGGTACTTCTAAGTTATGTCCTTATTTTGGAAATAATATACCAGAGTTGGTTTTATAGATGTAGATTGGTCTGGCGATATCGACTCGTGGAAGTCCATTTAGGTTCTCTGGTAACTTTGTAGGGAGAGCTATCATTGCAACCAAAGTTGCAGAAATGTGTTGCTCTTTCAATTATTGAAGCATAATTTCTTACAATTATTGAAGCTTGCAAAGAGATATGGATGAAGAGATTTTTGTAAGAGTTGGGGCTTAAGCAGGAGAGATATTTGTTGTATTGCGATAATTAGAGTGCTATTTACTCGAGCAAGAACTCTACCTTCCATTACAAATCGAAGTATATCAATGTAAGGTATCATTGGATCTGTGATTTGTTTGACAAGAAGCTGTTAGAGCTTGTGAAGATTCATACCGATGATAATAGTGTTGACATGATGACAAAGATACTTCCAAGAGAGAAGCATTAAGCTTGTTGTCGAGTTGCGAGTATGATCGAGCCCTCTACATAGTTGGAAGGGGGAGTTTGTTAGATAATGGTCCCTCCTACGTGGAGAGGGTTTGGTTTTGCTACCATCTTTAGTAATCCAATATATTTTACGGTTCTTGGAATAATGCATGGTGTATAATATGTTTGGAAAGAGTTGTGACTCTCAGTCTTTTTCATGAGCATTTATTGGCTCAAGTTTCATATGATTTTTTTCATCCAAAGGAAGTCATTGTATGCTAGCTTTGGTGATGATTTGTTTAGAGGTTTTGTGAGGCTATTTTGTATTCCAAGCCAAGAGAAAAGAAAAATATAGCAAGAGTGAAAGAGAGCAAAAATTCTGCTGAATTGGGATTTGCGTAGCTTCTGTTCCGGCATTGATCAATAGTGATTTTTTCTTTGATTGTGCTGAAATTTTGTAGATCCATTCTTAGCTTCCAGTTCTTTGAATTCGATGGTTGGATCATGCATTGGAGCTCTGTAGACTCGTGGACATTTAGTTTACGTGTTTGCTATTTGTTTGGTACTATCTCTCTATTCTCTTGATTTATTCTCTTGGTACTATAAGAATTATTTACTGAGGTACTATCAAGGCTTGTGGCCCTTGATTTGTAGACTTTATAATCCTTATTTGAGTATAGTAAAGTTTGAAACTGGGCGAGAAGTTCCCATGATTTTTTCTTCATATTAGAGGATTTTCCATGTAAAAATCGGTATTTTTTTATATGTGGTTTTCTGGTTTGTATTTTGCTTGGTATTTGTTTGACTTTATCAGCTAGTTTACTTTCTCATTTTCTTGTTCTCATACAAGTTGGAGGGTCTTTTGATTCTGTTGCATTATTTTTTCTTCTAATGTAATAATATGTAATTATGATCATTATTCCTCATTTTTTTGGTCTCATACAAATTGGGGGGTCTTTTGATTCCGTTGCATTATCTTTTCTCCTAACACAATAATGTGTAATTATGATCATCAAAATGTATCAATGGCTTTTAGCTTAATATTCACGGATTGGTTACCAAACCCATCATGTATTTTTGTCCAATTTGGTTGATGGGTAAAAAAATGGGATTGGAATTGGTAGAAAAATTCCAAGTTAATTTCAAGTTGGGTTCAAATCAGAAAGTAAATCTTAGGCAATCAAACCTAAGCTTTTTCATTTTTTTTTACCTAACATGGGTTTTATCTCCATACGAGAAGAACCGACTGGCATCAGGAGTTCCCATATAAAACCTAACCTATGTTTTCTCCTAAGCTAATCCAGAATCGAGCTTGCATATCTTTTCCCGACCAATCTTTTCTTAACCCTAACTTGAGCTGACCCTTTTATCAAACTTGTGTTTGGATTCAAAGTTCTCAAGTCACGTGAGAGTCATGCACAGATATTCCTCTGAATTCTTGGATTTAGTTTTGTCCAATTAATTTAACTTGACTAACTTGCCTAAGTTGCAATCCTTCGATCCGGTTTAATAGCCAATATGATCCAAATTCTTTCTCAAAATATTCTTAGCCAACTTGAACCAAATCTAATTGCATCCAATGCTTCCAACTCGACTCAGTTTTACAATGGAACCTCCAACCAAACCCAATTGAAACTTGGTTAACTCAACGTAACTTGACTTCTACACCATCATGGTTTTGGAGATCAAACATGCCAATGATGTGGAGCACACCTTTAGATTGTTAAGCAAGCACCCTATGATTGCATTCTCTTTAGGTGAGCCTGGAAACTTTTCATGTGCTGATTTTCTCATAGAGAGAAGTTCTCTCTTGCCCATAGTAATGGCCTTCCATACCTTTATTCGAGCCAAAATCTAGAAATTAGGGGTCTTTTGAGGTATATTTCTTCACCTTGGATGGTTTTGGAGGTGGTTTTGTACCAATAAAAGGTGCATTAGCAATGTGACGCTTCTTCTCAAAAAGAATTGGGTTCATGGTTACCTAGAACTTGGTTTGTCTACTCTCTACACTTGGTTTGCTGTAAATTGATCCGATCGGAGAGGAGGAAGTTCTTTCAAATTTATTCAACTCACATTGTGATGGCCCATATGAATGTATATCTAGTCCTACAATGATTATTCATTGAAAATGTTTGGATACTTATACTAGTCTAAGAAATCAAAATAATATTTTTTGGCTAGACTTTTTAGATGTAGTTTTGAATTATTATAAATAATATTAGAGTCAACTTAGCCCATAGTCTATATGGATTATGAAATACTGTAGCATAGTTTTATTAAGACTGATCAGGGTGTCGATGGATGGATGCATCAATTTGGATACTTAGAATGATGAGAATACTAAAATTTAAATAAGAAGAGTATACAAGAACATGTATAGGCATGTATTTAATCCTATATTAATTATTAATTGATAAAAAACTAAATTATAAAGCCACTGTGTACAACAATGAGGTTCGCTTTACCCGGCAACTCTTTTTTTTATTTAAAAGCACCACCATTGATGTTACATGGGCAAGTTTGCACCTCAAAATTTTATATTTTGTTTCTCGATGTTGTGGATTTTACCCTTAAATCGTATCCGGCTTTCATCATAGTGGCTCGAGTAGTTTATATTGGATCTGATGATCTTTCTCGATTAAACACTCCTCCATTAGGTTTCCTTACTCTAGACTTTAATTGTGCTAAGGCATACGACGTAGTAGAAACAAATTTTGTAATTTGTGATGGTCAATATATTTCCTAGTTAAAACCAACAATAATCCCCGATGGCTCCAGGATGTTGACTTTAGTTGTGCTAAGGGCATACGATGTAGTAGATACAAACTTTGTAATTTGTGATGGTCTATATATATTCCTAGTTAAAACCAACAATAATCCCCGATGGCTCCAGGATGTTGAATTTGTGACTGTGATATATATACAAAATTTTGTGACAAGTATAAACAAACTGAATTTTATGTCCAACTTTGATGGATATCACAACTGTTTCACCCATAAATACTATTTTATTCTTCTCATTTCAAGGACACCAACTTTAGATCCTCCAAGTTCTTTTAATCTGGACGTTGGTGCTATAAGGATGCCTGGTTGAATACATAAAATTTTTCATTCATGTCGTCATAAACAAGACAAAAAGCTTTGGGAAAGAACCAATCTATTGTCATTATTGAATAGATGCTAGAAAACAGCATATAAACGACAGACAGAGCGTTGGACACATTTTGCAAATTGTTGTTTTTTACATGCTTTTCTTTTTGGCATGCCAATTTTCTATGGTGCTAAACCAATTCCATTGGAAACAAAGACCCATAAAGCGCATGAAACCGGCACCAAACACCTCAACAAATGCCATCAGGTATGACCTTTGTGGGGACAAACCAGCTGTTGCGATTGATAACATAGTTCCCTCGAAGTTGCATGGAACAATAAATGTTCCAGTTTTGATGCCATCCAGAGCTTTTTGAGCAACATCATCAGCCTTCATTCCACCAGAAGACCCAGCTATAATATTGGTGAGCTCTGGTCTTCTCTTGTGTTCTGTATTCATTAAGCTTGTCATTGCAACGCAACATGAAAAACCATCTATCTATGCATAGCTATAAAAATAAACCAAACATAAAGCCCTACACATTTTGTAAAATATGGCATTAAGCTTTCATGCAAAATGAAAGTTATTAGCATTAAAGACAGTTCACAAAAGTACATGAATTTAGCAAGTTAACCAATACTGACTGATAGTCTACCAACATCAGAGCACGACTATTGCTTAAAAGTGACCTCTGATTGTTGAGCAGAATCTAGAAGAAATAGAGAGAAGCTGAACAGAACCATTAGAAACAATTCTTATCACATCTAATCATAGAAACCCTTATCAAACTTTCATTAATACTATCAACCACCTCCACCAACTAATGCTTTAAACCTCCCTAAAAAGTGCGCTAAGCTTTCACTTCAAGGATTGGTCTTCTTACACAGCTATTTACAAGTAGATATGTATCGGCTCCATCTTTTTCAAGGTGTAAGGTAGTAAGCTATGCATTTGCCATGTTTACAACATAATAATTCTCAAGAAGACCTTAATTTCTAAACATAATAGTCACTAATTCCCATATATCTATAAATGAAGCTAAAATATTAAAAATTAAAGATGAAAACTTCCTAGGCATGTAAAAGAATAGCAATCATGAGTGAAGTGCATTAGACGTTGGCAACAAGTTATGCCATACCGTACCGAATCGGATGGTATGACACTTGGCACGTGAACCGGCTCCCGTATCGGGCATACCAAGAGAGTAATAGGATGGTACTAGTTCAGGGCCCAATATCAAGATGGCTTACCTTGATTGCAAGGTAAGCCATTAATAGAGCTCCTATCATTTTAGAACCTTTTGTTCCTCCTGATAATTCTTTTACTATGAAATCCTAAGCTAGACTTGGATATAGAAAACTAAAGAGGCCCTAACTGTATTCCCCTTGGATACCTCCCTAATGTTGAAGAATAAAAGAAAAAAAAAACTGGAATTTAGGATTTCTAGAGAGTGTGAAATGAACATAACTTGAACAATATTCTAGAATGAAATATGTAAATTATGCCAATGAATTTTTAAAAAATTGAGTCAGATAGCATGCATAGACATCTATAAAACAAATATGGATAACAGAAGATAAATAGTTGGCATTAGTGGTTATAGATGATACAACAAAGAAAAATAGCCTGAAGAATTGCATGTGAATATTATAATGAGGTAATGCAGAAAAGTACCAATTAGGGAATTTTCTTTTGGCAATTATAACAATAACTACATGTCTGAGGAGAATAATAGCTACACTGCTATTAAAAAAGCACTAGCAGAAATTAAAATAGCTCATCTGCATTTTTCAGCACATTAAATCTTTATAAAAATGCTGCAACCTCGAAAGAGAAACATTCTTGGGTTTCAGGATGGAATAGGAATAATACCTAAGATAAAATGGATGTGAGTTATGAGAAGGGATTTCAAACTACACTTTAGGTAGCCCTTAATAGGAATACTTGGCAAAGAGGGATTTATAATTTTACCAAAAAATGAGGGATTTATAAGGTGTCGGGGAGTTGGGACTTGGGATAAGACCTGAAGGTTATAATTATGTTTATTCATAGTTTAACAAGTGAAATCAAAACTCTTATAGCCGATGCAAAGGAATAATTGGAAATGTAGTTCTAGTTCATCTAGCAAAGTAATTTTTGGTATGCCTCTCTCCAGCAGAGAGGAACCACTGAAGATAGCAACAGACTCAGAGGCAAATTACATACCTTCAGTAAAACCTGGGGTCTCTGTATCAGGAGGAAATATCAGAGACACATGGATGTTGTCAGCTATAACTTCATGCTGCAGAGCCTCGCCTAAGCCACGGAGAGCAAATTTGCTTGCAGAGTAAGCTGTGTAACCATAAACTCCCACCTAAAAACAAAAAATTCCAATTAGGTGACAGTGCATTACAAATTTATAACTTTAAGCAGTATGTACTAACATTCCTGATGAGTAGTTTGACAACCTAAGTTAGTTTTAATCCTATGTCTGATTTTGTTGCCCCCACCAGCATAATAGTCACACTAAAAATTCAGATAATTTCAGATTTTGATCAATTTCAAGCAGATAAATATTTTCAGACACTTCATGAATTACCAGAAACAATACAAGTATGGGATAAAAACTCAAACTTTTGAAGAACTCTTCAACCTCAGAACTTGGATTCATGCCAACAAGGGAGAAGTTGATGAAACATTTGGAAGCCTAGTTCATTTATCAAATACATAGTCACACTAGAAAATTGAAGAAAAGAAAACTGACAAACATGATACATGAAAACATCTACAAAATCATTTTAGAGACCAGATATACCATGATGACAATCAATTACCGATGGCATACAAATCACATATAGTCATAATCAAATATTTGAGAGACCCGATACCAATCAATGGTAGCAATCAATGACAGAATGCATACCAAACACATATAGTCACAGTCAAATTTTTGGGAAGAAAAATTCAAACTTCATGAGAGATAAATACCAGTGAAGTATGTAGTTAGAATCGACCACTAAACAAAATTTTCAATATGAGGAAACCCCACAAGAAAATTGAGGGGAAAAAATCCAGTAAAACATCAAGAAATGCATAAAGATAGCAGGCAAGGACATGGTAGATACCGATCAAATATGTTCACAGCCAAAAATATTCAAAAAAAGATGTTCATCTTTCACAAGAAAAATCCATGAAGTGAACATGAAAAAGCATAAAAAAGGGTGAATAAATTCGAACTTTTTGAGAGACTCTATACCTGGCCGGCCTGGGAGGACATGATGGAAATGGAGGCAGGAAGCTTGGTGGCCCTTGCCCTCTGCTTCATGGCTGGAGAGCAGCCTTAATGAGGTGAAAAGTTCCCATGAGGTTGACGTCCACCATGAAGCGCACCTCCTCGATGTCCTGGTGCTCGAGTTCCTGGGGCGTGAACACGCCGTGGTTGCACACCAGCAAATCAATAGGCCCCGCGGCCTCCACTGCCCGGGCGACGGCCTCGGCGTCGCGGACATCGGCGCTGAAGATGGCGACGTCGACCCCGGTGGCGAGGCGGATGGCGTCGCGGGCCTCATTGAGGCGGGCGGCGCTGCGGGCTAGGATGGAGACGCGGGCGCCCTCCGCAGCGGCGCGGAGGGCAAGGGCGAGCCCAATGCCACTGGATCCGCCGGTGATGAAGACGTGCCGCCCCTTGACGGGGATCCGGACGGGGCGGGGCCGGACGAGGAAGGCCAGGGCGACGGCGATGGCGGATAGAGAGAAGAGCGGGACCGACAGGATGAGGAGAATGGCAGCCATACTAAGAATTAGGGATCCGGTCAAGGTGGAGTGGGAGAGAGGAAGGGGGGCATCTATTTATAAGAGGAGCGCCGCTGCGATCCGGTCTCACTCGACGCCCGTTGAAACTGACGGGTCGGACACGCTGCCAGGCGGAGCAGCAACTAGGTGAGGACGATGCATAGTTTGACGCGTGGACTCTAAATCTCGTGTAGATGGAGAGGGAAGTACATGGCAGGCGTTGAGTGGAGGTTCGGTTGATTTTGGTCTTGGTAACGGAAGAGCGAGAACCTGCAGGTGCTGATGCCGGCCTGGAATTCTTGGTCCTAACGGTTTAAATTTAATCGGGTCAGAAATGGAGAACTGGAGTCTGGGCAAAGAACCCAACTCACATAAATAAAAAAAATGAAAAATAATAAAAAATAATAATAATAAAAAGGAACCCAACTCACATAAATGTGATTAAAAAATTTAGTGTTAATCATGACAATTGACTGCCGTTTTTTCGTTTATATATATATATATATATATATATATATATATATTATATATATATATATATATATATATATATATATTGAAGCGTGGACTTGGAAGAAGGGTAGGGAGAGTGGAATATATATCCAGCAGCCGTAGCTATTACTTCATGACCCATTCCACTCCCCCTGTTCTCCCAAGTCCACGTTTCACCACCACCCCCCCCCCCCAAAAAAAAAAAATAAAAAAAAAAATAAAAAAATAATATATATATATATATATATTATGTTTTGGAAGCGTGGACTTTGGAGAACGATCGGGAGAGTGGAATGGGTCATGAAGTAATAGCTACGGCTACTGGAGATATATATATATATATAATTTTTTTTGTTTTTTTTGAACCGTGGACTTGGGAGAAGGATAGGGAAGTGGAATGGGTCATGAAGTAATAGCTACGGCTGCTAACGGGTCGATCTTAATGGGTTTATAGCATGTGCACCCATTTGTGCTTTTTGCTTGGACCGCAGGATCCACTCTCTTCAAGAGGACCATCATGCAGAGCCCGAAAATAAAAGGATTTTGATGGGACTCATGGATTTATTTTAAATACATTTATACTAATTAGAAAAAAAAAAAAAAAAGGACAAGCATGTATGTCCATAAAACCAGCTACATGCAACTTAAAACATACCTTCACCCCCTCGATACGAGCACCCTGAATTCGAAAGAAATTATTGGATGGATTACGTCCATCATAGATCCAGGATGAAATAAATCTACATTATATTTCACTGTTAGATAAAATGAATCCACCTAGGATGACTTTATCCTAGGTCTGGTTGATACCTGATAATTTCTCTAAATTCGGAAGCAAAGCCCAGGCAGGCAGGTGGAGTTGGTATGTAACTAGAAGGTATTATAGCCTAAGATTCTTTTAGGATTAATTATGGATCGATCATGATGTTTCGAGATTGGATTTGAATGATTTTTTGTCAAAATATCAGAGTTTAAATAGAAAAAAGTATGTAAGGATCCATGCAAACATGCATTTAGTTTCATATATGTTGTGCACTAGAACGTTCATGGATTGTTTTTTGTGCAGGTATGGACTTAATCCCATATAGATGGTGCACTAAAATGATCTTGGATCATTATTGGGTCAAGAAACCAAATAAGGTTATTACAAAAGCAAACTACAAAGTAAACCTTGTTGGAAGGAAGTCTTGGGCTAAAAAAAAAGTGTTAGTACGAGGAACTTTTTACTCCAGACATTAAGCAGAGGATGTTGGAGACCTTGTAGGTTCGGTTATTAAAAGAATCTTGTGTTTGAGTAACCGAGCAACAACATGTTTGCATGGCAATGAGATGATACTACTGGGTGATTTTTAGATGTTTGTCAGGTTATTCTAATGAGCCTGGATTGAGATGCGATTCTCTATTGATGATACCAAAAAAATAGCTTACGAAGGATAAGAAAAACTTTCTTTAATTTTGACAGTAATGAACCACAGGATAACATACTTCAAACTTTCGTGAAAGTGAAATGGCGAGTACTGCTTGTCAAAAAACCACTTATATTCTAGTTATTAAGAACCGGGATGCTACGCAAAACAATTAGGAGAAGAAGAAAAAGCAAATTAGAGAGCTGACATTGATAGGCCATCATAGAAAGTGTTTGATGTATGGCGATATAAAAGATAACTCCCGGTCCAATAACTAATTCTATACATCTCATGTTCAGACATCCAGATTAAATTTTTTTATTTAATTAACTCCGTCTCGGTTCGAATCTTAGATGCGAGGATGATGAAACTATAAGCTATCATCTTGATAATAAGAAAATAGAATCTTCTAAGAAATAAAGTAGTTGCCACCTAGAATTTTTGCCGATAATGAAATTCGATTGGTCGGGACTCTTCTACCAAATGCTGCAATATAACAATAAAAAAATAAGTTATTTTACTCTCATTATTTACTTAAGCATGAGAGCTCTTTATTTATTTTTAGTTTTTTTCTCTCTGTTTGCCAACAGGGACCTATTTCTTGCAGAACATCAGATGAACACAGGAAGTCGTTCCACGGGAAGGCTGAATATAATTGCACTCTGACCAATGGAAAACTCATGACGTTGGTCCATAAGAAGCTTTATAAGTTGTGGAGTATTAATTTTCAAATAAGCCAATATATGCCTAACATATGCATAACATGTTTCCCTCGAAACTTGGCTTTAAATTATCTATAAATTATATATTTATTTATTCAGTTCTACTTGGTAGATGTAATCATTTATTATTTATTTATTAAATTATTTGCGTATTATTTAGATGCACTTTTCATTCCAAATAGAATAGGTACCCAATTTAGGAACCCAAATTCCGTAGCGATCCTAGTTCAGTGCAATAAACAATTTTGTTGGATTTGTCAATCCCTAACTTTTGTTCATACATCATAACATATATTTACGTGCATGAATCCCTTCCCCATTAAGTTTTCCATAATGATTTTTTTCTTTTTCCATTTATTTGAGTGCATAGCTGGTGTCTTCTATATGTCTACTTCTAAATCAACCAATTTTTA
This sequence comes from Areca catechu, assembly GCA_021397845.1. Lineage (NCBI taxonomy): Eukaryota > Viridiplantae > Streptophyta > Magnoliopsida > Arecales > Arecaceae > Areca > Areca catechu. The sequence continues at coordinate 154,870,220 of CM038049.1, read as the reverse complement.
ACAAATCTAATAGGAATCTAATAAAGACTAATATTTTTATTTTACAAACAAGAATTTATCCGTATATAAATTCTAGACTCATTTGTTTCACGGGAAGTGGGGGAAGAAATATCAATTTCTGAAAAGTGAAGAAAAAACCTTTTGTTTCATTGAAGTTTTAGAAAGGGAGAATGAAAAAATGTTTTTCCATAAAAAGATACATTTTATGAAAAGTGAAAATTTCTGGAATAGGTAAAATTTTGAATTTCTAAATGTATAAAATTGATGGTACTTTTTTATTTTCAAAAATATCCTTCTAAAATTAACGATTAAGATTTTGCAAACAATGAAGGGATGATTAGGATGAAATAGTAAATAATGATATACCAATATATATATTTTAACAAATTATATTAAATATAATATTTTATAATATTATATTAATATTTTAATAGTGATATATGCCAAGATTATATATTTAAACTGATACAATATTTTATTAATTATATAGTACATATATAATATATTAATTTTATATTAAAATAATATTATATTTATGTATTTATTGATAAAATATTATGCTCTAATATTATATATAAATATATTTAGTATTAATTTATATTTATATTATATTTATATTAATATAATATAATATTATTATTATTAAAGCTTGGAAATAAAAATGTATGATTTTATATTTTATATGGATATAATATATTATATAATCTTCCTATAAAAATAGATGTTTAATCAAACATAAATTATTATGAAATAAACTACTTTTGCCGGAATGGTATTCATAAAATAACTTTTTACAAAATCATTTTTGATTTTTTTTTTTTTCTTTCTATAAACCAAACAAATTCTCTGCATGTCATGCCTTAATGTAAGATAACAATTCAGAATGGATATAACTTGGAATGTAAAAATTGAGCTCGATAGCTCTATCAATGCAAGATTAAGCTTTGTTCTTATTTGATAAAGCTCAAGTTACGGTCAAACTTGAGTTCAAGCATGAATCAAGCTTAACTCAAGTTTGATTGCAACTCGAAATTTCAGTCTTATCATACAAAATATAACTGAAGATTCTCATTGCCATATCAAAACATAATCACAACTTCAACTAAAAGCAGTTGCCTTGTGCTTCGATTTTCACTTATCATGAAAGAACCAAAAGAGGAGGATGTTTTGAGATGAGTTCTACTTAAGCTTGGAATGAAATCAACCACCAGATTGAAAAGTTGGTGCAAGCTACGTTTGTCCAGAATCCCAATGTTCACCATCCCCTTAGGATAGTCCTCGCCTCCCGTGATCAGCTAATACTGTTAACTTAGCATGATGGTGACCAACTACCAGCACCAAAATTGCCAAGAGAGTGGCAAGCACAGCTGAAGCATTAATAAGAAAATTCCTTTAAAACAGAAGTGAGAACTCAATAGAAATGAACAAAGAAAGGACTGGATAATGGCTTAATGTTTCCTTAGTCCAACGGCATGCACAACAGCAATCAACCAAGTCATTTCATCAGACACAAGCTCTGACCTGCCTGTATACAGTTCCTCACGGGAAAATTGGCAAACTTAATTTAATTGTCCTACCACAATGCATCTCCAACGAACATCACACACGATGCACCTTGAGTTGCATATAACTTGCAAGTCCAATCTGTATACAGCCAAACCTTCAGGTATATAACACATGCTCATCGTTGTTCTCCCTCCGCTCACGTACCGTGTCCTGTCATTGTACTGGGTCTATCTTGAGCTCTCTGTGGCACTGGTTCAACCCTTCGCTGCCTCTCTGGTGATCTTTGAACAATCTCCCCATTCACAAACAACTCAGCTGCAAATATTGTAGCCACGAGGGAGAGATGGTAATCAAATATGAACAAGTTGCTTTCCCTCAAATAGATATACTGGATGAAAAATAGACTGAATAATATTTGCAAATAGAGACAGTAGATCTAAAAGCCAACAGGAAACCAGACGCAAAGAACTCTTATAGGCCTCTGAAATGCATATGAACAACAACTGAAACAGATTTACATGTCTTGTTTCAGATGAAACTACGACTCCTTTAAGCAAAAGACATGCGGGACCAAGAGAGAGAATGTTGATGCTAGTTCGTTAGCACTCAGAAAAGAAATAGCCTCACATCACAAGGCTCCTCCACTTTGCCAAGATGTGAACATGGACAGGATTTTTTAAATAAAAGATGTCCTGGATATTTAAAACAACAGTTCCTGGTATGAACGAACTGTTTTTATGTGATTTAATCCGTGGTCAAAGTAAAATGAAACGCTTTTTGTTTTGTTTGTGGTTTTTTTTTTTTTTGGGGGGGGGGGGGAATGACAGTGTAGATGCACTTGAAAGCATAACAAAATTGCTCTCTCTCTCTCTCTCTCTCTCTCTATTATATGTGTGTGTGCGGGCACGCGCATTCTTACTTTTAGGATATGTTTTGTATTGCCTAAACGAAGTGCTTCTACAACTTTGAAAGTAAAAAAAAACCACTTTTTAAAATAAATAAATGCTTGGTAGCATTATTATTAGTTTTTTTTGATAAAACGGATACATCATACAATATGAGTACGACTACATCCCAAAAAGTCAGAAAAAAAAGGATGTTTCAAAAAGACACCGATAAAAGAGTAGTATCAGTTTAAATACCTCCTCCAGAAGCAACCTAGTCCCTGGCACTTTTTGCCCTCGGTAGATATGCCTAATGTCAGAAAAAAACATCTTGAAGAAAATGTTTGGTAGCATTATTAGAAAAGTGTTTCTACATGAAGAAAATGTCAAAAAAGCACATTTAGAAGAAGCTAGATTAGAAAATCTAGCTTCTAGTTTCTCTTTTCTTTTTATGGAGCAGAAACAACACCAAAACACTCTCAAAAGACATGGATGAGAAGCAAATAACGGGTCAAAAAGCCTTCTGGCTAAGGCAGAGCTGGACAGATGGCAAGGCAAGAATAATCAAATTTAAGTTGAGAAACATGAGAAGGGTGAATGAAAAACAGCCTACCATAACAATAGGCTAATGTGATGATGGAGAGGATAAAATTTTTCTAACAAATCCTTAAAATAAAGGTTTTCTCAGAAATACTTTCTGTCTGTGTGGGCTGTGCATGCATTCCTCTTCTATAAAGATATGGATGAGATCAAATGATGCATCAAAAATAGTCTGACAGAGACTCAGCTGGACAAATGGCAAGCAGGAACAGTCAAATCAAATTTAGGTTGAGATGGAAAAGTAATATAAGGAGCAAAAGAAAATAGCCTACCACAACAATAGACTAACGTGATGATTGAGAGGATAAGATTTTTTTAACAAATGCTTAGAAATAAAGTTTTTTCTCAAAAAGGTTCACTTATTCATGTACATATACATATACACATATAAAAGATGGACTGCGCTTAAAGAGTAATCTACTCCTCTCAGTTGAAATCACTAGTCAGACATCTAAATCAAAGCTATTTGATTATGATCTATACAACTAAAATACTTAGAAATAAAAAAATCATGTCTTTTGGTAGTCTCTAACATATGTATCAAATGGTTGCAAATATGCACAGTTAAAACGATAGATACCATATTTTGCTATGATTTAAAGCAAGGTTCACCGAACCAATACTAGAACCCATACCGGTCAATAGGTGGTACAGGTCCACACGCGCTATTCTAGGATGTACCCCTTGTCTTCACCAATTTTGGACTAAAGTCAACAAATGGTTTTCCAACTTCACTCAAGAGGTCGACAACCATTTGCCAATTCTTTTTTTTTTGCCAACTTAAGTGAAGTCGGAAACCATTTGCCTTCTTTAGTCCGAAATGGCCAAAAAAAAAAAAAAAGAAGAAGGTATCTCCAGTTTCAAAATGAAATAGTGGAAAGCCCCACCGACATGATGAGGGCTTTCAAGCCCTCTCTCTCTCTCCCCCTCCCTCTCTTTTCCTGTCTCCTTCCTCTCCCAACATCCACCTGATGGACTGGACCATATCAGTAATTGACCAGTCTAGTTTGTACAACCCGAACTAGTTTGGCACGATTCACCTTCCTTTATCTAAAGTATTAACAGGTATGCAGCACCATCCCGTACCACCCGGTACGGGATGTACCATACCATATCAGCCAAGATCGATACGATTCATATATAAAAAACGGTCCAGCACTCCGGACCGTTAAAAAAAATTTTAAAAATATTCTATACAGTACGGTACGTACTGCTCGGTTCAGCCGGGTTCGGGTCCAATTCGTGCCCGATTCAGGATAAATAAATATTTAATAGGAAGGGAAGGGATTCTTTAAAAATTTTGGGGACACGGTACGGGGTCGGTATGGTATGACCGTACCAGTCGTGATCGTACGGGGCCCGGTACCGGTTTCCGAGTTCCTTAAGTTATTGATTTTCAATCGATGCATGTTTGAACATGTATAAATTATGATCAATAAGGTGCATTCTCAATATAAACACATTATCATGCATTTTAGCATACTAGCACAATTAAAACAGTCCATTTTGTGTCTGTTTGATGCATAGCCTAGAGACTGCAAAATACATGATCAATAGTTTGTAGGCATTTTTACTTTCACACATATCATGACCAACAATCTTCAATTTGAGTGTATGATTTGGTACATGAAAAAAGTTGATACCTTCCCCCCTGTCTCTCTGTATACACCACACAACATGAAGGCTGTTATATCTATATTATAAGCATTGTGAAAGTGTCAGTATATTCAGCCTTATCAACATTCACCAAATAATATACTAATTTTACATTGACATGTTCCATAAACATATGAATTTTTGATGCAAAAACAATATTAAATTTTTTATACACACGGGTTGTGCAAGAAAACATAGTTTGTAGTTTGTACTTATTATGACTCATTGCGTTACATTTAAACAACTTACAAAGGCTGTTACAGTAAGTGATAAAATAACCAAATAACCATTTAGTTGATCGACATGAACAAGCATTCACATAGATTAAATCGATGGTGTCTAATGTCTCATCTCAGATAAAACTGCAACTTCACTCAACTCAAGAAGTGCAGGACTAAGGGAGAGAGTTGATTAGTCCCATTAGCATTCAAAACAAGAAACTGCCAAGCAAGGTTATTCTGCTTTGCCAAGATGGACTGGATAGTTGAGACAACATTTCCATAAACAACCTACCTTTTACCTTTTATGCAATGTAAATTTGTGGAGAGTGGATATGCCCTTAGATGGGTGGTAGTTGGGAGAGAAGACAGAACCTCCTAAGACACCACTCCCCCTGTTAAGACAGGACATTGTTATCCCTCCAAAGATTCTCACGTGGGTGAAGAGGTTTAAGGGCAACTTCTTGGAAAGAAAAAGGAAAGATGCTCAAAAACAAATACCTGAGCCAATTGAGTGCAGGGGCCAATAAAAAAGCCAAACTGATAGAATGTCTTCTAAGAAATGATAAGTCATAGGGGTTTCTCTCGAAATTTCCTTGTTGTCAAAACAACCAAATAACTCTTCTGGCACCTCTATTGTAGTATTTTACCATTATACTGATATTATAAGCATTATAAAACATTATATAATAATAACAAATATAATAAATGTTGATCCATGTGACAAAAAAGCTCACATAGACAAAGAAGATGCATGTGAATAATATCTGGCAGGGATATGAATGTCTCATGTCAGCTAAAATTGCAACTTCGCTCAACACAGGAAGTGCAGGACCAAGGACGAGAAGGTTAATATTAGTCCATTCGCATTGAAAGTAAGGCATTGTCTCACAAGTTTTTCTGCTTTGCCAAGATGGCGATATTTGAAAACAGTTCATGTTTACTAGCAATCTGCTTTGCTTTTGCAACATAATTCATGTGACTCTCTCCAAGAAGAATAGAGACACAGAGGAAGTCAATGGTGTACAGAAAAATACATGTGAACAATGTATAGTCCATGGACAAAGAAGATGCATGTAAATAATACTGACAGGGATATAAATGTCTCATCTCAGCTGAAACTGCAACTTCACTCAGCACCAGTGCAAGACCAAGGGAGAGAAGGTTAATGTTAGTCTATGAACATTTAAAGTAAGACATCACCTAGCAAGGCTCTTTTGCTTCGCCAAGATAGACTAGATATTTGAAACGGTTTGTGCTTACCAGCAATCAGATATTTCTGCAACATAATTCATGTAACTTTCTCCAAAGAAAGAATAGAGACATTAAGGAAAGCAATGACATATAGAAAAATACTGATCAATAAATCAGCTATAAACTACAAGAAAAGAATTAATCTACCAACACAGAAGAACACAGAGATGAGCTTTATGCTAACAAATCAAAATTGCAACACAATGCTCACAAATTCAGTGCAACTGATGATTCATGAAATAACTAAGAATTGCTAATGGAGATGCTAAAAAGATTACCTCCATAGTCCTTGTTTTCGGGATCAACATAAGAATCTGGAAGCACAAACAGAACACCAGGAAGACCTGTAGTCAAAACAAAACATTCATCAGGAAATACATTACACATTGTGATGACAATGCAGTACAAGAAGTCTGAGCAATTTACACCTTCATGACAATCAAATTAACAGAAAAAACAAATCATAATAAATATTTAATAATATTCAAGCCAAACAATATGTACAATGTCACAACTAAATGAAATCATCAGAACTAATGATAATTTGCAGCAATCATCTCCATAAATGATAATAAAGATGATTTCATACAGCAAATTTGCAGAGGTAACTGTAAAACCATAGCATTGTCTAATTACACCTTTGAACTGGGCATTGCTATCTTAAAAATGCTAGTATAGCATTTCTGTGCAAATATGCTTGGTCTACCATCCACTGCTGACTTCTTTAGAACTCATCTGGTCCATGCTTATCTACAACACCTTACAGAAGGAAATGTGACATGATAGTGCAACTCCACCCATTAATTCCTATAGAAGGCAACACAGATGTAAGACCCATCCAAAGAGAAATCCATAAGGGCTCCCAGTAGACAGCATTGCCACATGATTTAAAGCACCAAACTGTGGAACGCATCAGTCTGATAATATCAATTACAGAACTTGTGCCATCTACGACCCAGCTGAGGCTTGCACATTTTGTAGAACAAAAATTGTTAATCTCTGGTTGCTGAATTATAGTTTGATGAAACAATAACACTGACCTTCCAGCTTGTTCGATGTCTCCTCATCAATCTCGCACCCAAAGCCAAAGTACCGCTCACAAGACACATTATAGATTCTCTTCTTAGCTTCCTCCTCACTGGTATGGCGCAAAAAAAGAAGAAGAAAAAAAAGAAATGTAGATGAAACAATAATTTACTATTCACTAATCAACCTTAGAATAATTAAATTAAGAAAAAATGCAAGTCAGAGAACAAAATACAGAAAACCCGATCTAATAAAATAAACAATCCCATCTAATATCAATATATGGTAATTGGGTATGCACAGAAAATGCTCTAAAAATTAAGACTTGTTTAAAAAAAACAGAACATTTTCCATCACTCAACTTTTATTCTCAACAAAAACATTCCAACCTCCTAAATTGAAGCCACAGGCCCTAATATCTCAGAAAGCCAAGACCAAAACATTCAGTAAAGCTCAGAATGTAACAGTTACTAGGACGACAGAGGAAAAGGAATTGTATTTTAAAGAAGAATACCATATAAAAACACCACTACAATTCCCATAACAAAATAAGTGAACGAAACTATCCTTTTTCCGAAATTCCTACGGAAGGCTCCAATGTCAGAGAAATCCAAAGACTCATAAAGCTTCGATAAAGCTCCAACCGTGACACTTTATAATAGGGTGAAAAGCATTAAACCTCAACGAAGAAAACATTACACAAAACATCACCACAATTCCCATATCACAAAAATGATCGAAGCTTTCCCTTTTACCACAAATTCCGACGGAAATCAACACAATTAAATGACACAAAACGCTTTATAGCGATCAATACCTGCCGACGACCTTGGCCAGGGTTTGGATGTAGCAGTCGATCATCTGCTGTTTGGTGGCTCCCTCGCCGCCAGGCTTGTCCATTACGATGAGCCAGTGTTCGTAGTCGCACCCAGGAAACAGCGGTGCCATCTCCGTCGGTGGCCTGTCGCTGAACCCGCCGCCCGGCCCGGAGTTCAACGGCGAGTACGAAGAGCCGCCGGCCCGGCGAGCCATGCACCGGACCGAGTTGATCCGTGCCGCCCCAATCCGGACCGCCGCACGGGAGAGGCCAGGCGGCGTTGGCCGAGGCGGAGGAGGCCAGCGAAGGGGAAGAGGAGCGGAAGCGCTTGCAGAGGAAGAGAGTGAGGGGCGAGCGGGAAGCGGTGAGTGGAAGGAGACGACGGTGCGGACCGCAGCGGTGGCGGCGGCGGCGGCGGCCATCGGAGCGGCGGAAACCAGATCTCAGGCGAGGGTTTTGGGTGCGGGTTGGGAGGATATCGCTTCACTCTCTTCGGAGGGCAAAATCGGAGGGCAATATCGTGCAGAGGGCTCGCATTACCCGTATGCGTCGCATCACAGATGATGCTGTGATTATTCGTCTGCGCGAATCATAAAGTAGTTTAGGATGATGAATGATGTGCTATTTTGGATGGAACAGAAGGATGTGATGCAGGTTGGTCGGTAGGGGCTGAGATTGGGCTGAACAAAACTTAGGAAGGTACGGAACCCAGTTCAAGTTGGGAAACCAATTCGAGGATGGCTATTTTAAACAGTATGTACTTAATAATTAATATCTATACTAAAGCTTCCACCGTGTCATACTTAAAAAACTGAAAAGTAATCTAATTAACTAAATGATAAAAAAATGGCAATGGACCCACAACTTTTATACTTCATATTTCGATGCCTCGTCCAGAACTTTATAATTGAGTTCACTTGGCCACTAACACAGTCTGCTAAGCCTTTATATCAATTTTGCTTATTGATTTACTGACATGACTTTATTTTAATCCTGCGCAGCAACATCCGCGTAAAAATTTACACATTGTTAGTCAGTAGCCGCACAGATGAGGGTTGCCACCTGAGTGCGACCTCTTGTAAAATGCTGGGATCAGCTTCCGACCGGGGTCAAGCTCGCGAGCGACCCTCTATCGAGGTCAGTTCCCAGTCGGGATCGAGATCGAGGAGCGAGCCCCACGTCTGATGCCACTCCCGATCGAGGTAGAGCTTATAGAGTCGACATGTGTACGGCTGAGGCAGAGTTCATGAAGCAAGCCCCCTGTCCAAGGTCAGCTCCCAGCCGGGGTTGAGCTCACAGGTGAGCCCTCCGTTTGAGGTCAGCTCCCGCAAGATCGAGCTCATGCTGCCAAAGGCGGACCCCTTTGGGAGGTCCTTCCAGGCCAAAAGGCCAGAATTCCCGCCAGCAATCGGAAGGAAAGGTCAGCAAAAACTCAAACTATGGCATGGAGGTCCCTGTCTACCTACAGTCCCCGAGAAGTGGCGCATGCCCTGCCACCAATGCTAGTTCTGCAACACGCCGCCCACATGCTCTGAACAAGGCCAGCCCCGTCAGACCCAAGGCCCAATAATACGCCGCCACGTCCACCACCGTACGGCCGGGGTGACGGCTGATCCATGCGGCGCAAAACTCAGAGTTCCCCTAGAAGAAGAATCCTGTCAAAGCCATAGTCCCTGCAATGCCGGGACGATCTCTCCAAGAAGGAAAGATCCCCCATGGCAGGGGCTCAGCGGCCCAATGCCCGCCCCTCATAAGCAAATCAACATCCCCAATAGTGGGGGGTGGGAAAGGTCCGAGGGTGAAGGGTCGGAAGGTCCAAGGGGTCCGAGAGGTCCGAAGGAAAGAAAGGTAAAGGGTAAGCGGAGACCAAGCAAGAGCAGGGGGAGAGAAGCAAGCAAGCAACCGCAAGCTCGGCGATCGCGAGGCCGACCGAAGAACCTCCCCACTCTCCATTCAATCTTTCTCTTTTTCCATACTAACGTTTCTATTATGTCACCCCCTAGGGTGAGGGAGTCCCCCAAGTTCTCCGCCACAGGGGTTCTATTTCCCTCGATTGTCCTACTGACTTGATTGTTGAAGTGTCCTCATCGGAATCCCTGGCCTGGGTCTCCTCTGTTTTGCAGGCCGAGCGGGTCGAAGAGCTGACGCCCCCGGAGGGGAAGAGCGCTTCTGACGGGAGGAGGAGGTACCCGACACGGTGGCGACGTGCCGGAGCTGTAGGCTATAATGATCCAGGCAGCAACAAATTGATGTGCCAGGTAGGGGCGGGCCGAGTGGCAAACGACTCAGGACTGAGGGGATCCCAACCAAGGTTGAGGATCCAAGCACTCCAACTATTGGAGGTGTCAAAACCACCCCCCTGGGGGGCAGGCGGGAACACGAGAGCTCCCTCCTGGAGCCCGCCCAAAGAAGAGAGGAAACCCAGGCATTCCCCTACGCGTGGGGGCTTCCGTCATCTCACGCAAGCCTAATGGGGACATCTCGTCTGACTCGAAGTCCGGTGGGCACAACGCGGGCCCTCCATCAGGCTCGCCTTCCACAGCCATGCTTACAGCTCGGAGGCGGCACCAAGGTGCTATCCACTGTGAGACTCACAGCATGGCGACTCCTGATCAATAACGCAGGCCCTCCATCAGGCTTGCGCTCCTTACCACTGAGCTCATGGCCCGGAGGTGGCGGCGGGGCAACCCGTCACTTACCATGTGACTCACAGCTCGGCACCTCTCATCAACAAGCCGGGCCCGCTCCATCCGGCCCGCGCTCTTCATCACTGAGTTCACAGTCGGAGGTGACGGCGGGGCAACCCACCACTTACCGCGTGACTCACAGCTAGGCACCCTCATCAACAACATGGGCCCTCCATCAAGCCCGCCTTCCATAGCTGTGCTCACAGCTCGGAGGCGGCACCAAGGTGCTGTCTACCGTGAGACTCACAGCATGTGATTCTTGATTAATAATGCAGGCTCTCTATCAGGCCTGCGCTCCTCATCGCTGAGCTCATAGCTCGGAGGTGGTGGCTGGGCAACCCGCCACTTATCGTGTGACTCATAACTCGGCACCCTCATCAAAAATGCGGGCTCTTCATCAGGCCCGCCTTCCACAGCCGTGCTTCACAGTCTGGAGGCGACACCAAGGTGTTGTCTATCGTGAGACTCACAGCATGGTGACTCCTTATCAACGAGTCGTGCCCGCTCCATCAGGCTCGCACTCTTCATCGCTGAGCTCACAGCATGGAGGTGGCGACGGGGCAACCCGTCACTTACCGCGTGACTCATAGCTCGGCACCCTCATCAACACGCGGGCCCTCCATCAGGCCCGCCTTCTACAATTGTGATTACAGCCTGGAGGCGGCACCAAGATGTTATCTACCGCGAGACTCACAGCATGGTGACCCTCATCAACGAGCCGGGCCCGCTCTATCAGGCCCCCGCTCTTCATCACTAGGCTCACAGCCTGGAGGTGGTGGCGGGGCAACCCGCCACTTACCGCATGACTTACAGCTTGGCACCCTCATCAACAACGCTGGCCTGCCATCAGGCCTGCCTTCCACAACCATGCTCACAGCCCGGAGGTGGCACCAAGATGCTGTCTACCATGAAACTCACAGCATGGCAACTCCTCATCAATGAGTCGGGCCCACTCTATCAGGCCCACGCTCTTCATCGCTGAACTCACAGCTTGGAGGTGGTGGCGGGGCAGCCCGCCACCTACTGCAAGACTTACAGCTCAGCACCCTCCATCAACCATGCGAGCCCTCCATCAGGCCCGCCTTCTACAGTCGTGCTCACAGCCCGGAGGTGGCACCAAGGTGCTGTCTACCGTGAGACTCACAGCTCGGCACCCTCATCAACGAGTCGGGCCCGCTCCATCAGGCCACACTCTTCACCGCTATGCTCATAACCCGGAGGTGGCGGTGGGGCAACCCACTACTTATCGCGTGACTCATAGCTCGGCACCCTTCACTAGCAAGCTGGGCCCTCCATCAAGCTCGCCTCCCATAGCCACGCTCAGAGCTCGGAGGTAGCACCAAGATGTCGCCTACCGCATGACTCATGGCATGGCGAATCGAGAAGCTGGGCGCCCTTAGCCCAGCTCATCGTCCAGAGGCGACGGCAGGGCAACCCACTATCTACTAAGAGGCATGTAGCTAGGCAATCACCAAGCTGGGTCCTTCCAATAGACTCGTGCTCAATCGCCACGCTCACAGTCCTGAGGTGCAGTTGGGGACTCTTGGAACCTGCCATCTATCGCGAAACTCACAGTTTGGCACCTATCCGGGAAACTCTAGAAACCCCACATCCACTACCTTACTTATAGTCTGGAGATGCATGCCAGGAAACTCTAGAAGTCCCACCATCTGCCCCATGACTCACAGCATGGCAAATCGAGCTGGGATACTCCAGAAGTCCTGCATCTGGTTGCCTTGCTTACGGCCCAGGGATGTTGGTGAGGAATCCCTGAAGTCCCATCATCGACCACCTGACACATGGCTTGGCAAGCTAAGGAGACCCCCCAGTGGCAATCCAAGCCGAAGAATGAAAAAACAGCAAGCAAAAGGAGGGGACATAGAGCATTCTGATTGAAAGAAAAGAAAAATCATCCTCGTCGGAATGCCCCCTACCTCGGAGAGAGGCCCCCAGCAGTCCAGGAAGCCGAGCAACGGATTTAGGCTCAAAAAAAAGGAAGGAAAAGAAGAAGAAGAATCTGAAGTCATGAAGGAAGAAACTTTCATTAATCAAAAGTCTCTTACACCCTATGGAGGCTCCCGGCCTGGAAGAAGAAGCTGCAGTCGTGAAGGAAGAGAATCTTTCATTAATCAAAAGTCTCTTACACCCTATGGAGGCTTCCAACAGGCCGGGAGACCACCTAAAATTCTAAGATACAAGATGAAAGGAAGACAAGCTGAGGCCCCATCTCTGCTTCTACCCGAGTGCACTGTCACCCTTCCTCAGGAGCCCGCTAGATCTCTAGAGCTCGGCATCGACTCCGCCTCTACCATGCCATCCTCCTTGGAATTCATCGATCCTGTGATTCCAAGGACAGCTGCAGTAGCTCTGCATCAGGATACTCCCGTCAGCACCACGATGGCCGTGGCCCTCTGCGCAGTGACCGTGACCTGGGCCACCACCTCCTCCTATAAGATCTCCGATCTTGTAAACCGGGAGATGGCTCCGGCTGCCTCTGCTTTCGAGGTAGCCTCTTTCTCTGCCCTAGCTGCACGACTGAAAGATCTCCCCCTCCATATTCGAGGGAGAAGTTTCGAGCTCGACAGATTTTTTTTTCGAACCAGATGCCCATGCTTTGACACTGGCTAGTCGCTCCTAAAGAGCCTCCACTTGGCTCTCCCGGCCTCGAGCAGAGATCCTGAAATCTACCAGGAGCCCTCCTTCGGCACAAGCCGAAGGAGAGGGATTGAAGAAGGAGAACATGAAAGCCAACCTTAGAACAGAAAGGGGGGCTGAAAGGAGGAAGGAGGCTTTCCGGAAACCTGGTCGCCTGCATCCAAAGGCCTTTTAAAAGCCATGCAGCCAACCAAAGATCACCATGTGTCGACTCCAGGTGCCTTCCGATATTTCGGTTCGCGGAACAAACGCCTTGATCCAGCTTGGGCATTAATGATCCCTCCGTTAGAAAATTGAGTGTACCGCCGCTCTTAATGTGAAGGTGCAATCTTCGGGCGTGCCCAGCCAAAGCATTGAAGACATGGAAGGCGCGTCCCTCCACGTCAATGTAGCCGTTCTTCCATCACCCGAGCGATGCTTCGTTCTCCGGGCTTGAAATGTGGGGCATTTGATGTGGCAACATCCACTAACATGGAGTCTACACAACCGCCAGCCAGCAGCCACGTGGGTGGGGCTGCCACTTGGGCACGGCCCCCGGTGGAATGTCGAAGTCAGCTCCTGGTTGGGGTTGAGCTCACGAGTGAGCCCTTTGCCGAGGTTAGTTCCCAGCTGGGGTCGAACTCGAGGAGCGAGTCCCTATCTAATGCCAGCTCCCGGCCGAGGCAGATCTCATAGAGTCGGCTCTTTGGCTGAGGTAGAGTTCATGAAGCAAGCCCCTTATCTGAGGTTATCTCCCAGTCGGGGTCAAGCTCACGGGTGAGCCCTCCATCTGAGGTTAGCTCCAGGCCAGGGTTGAGCTCATGCTGCCGCAGGCGGATCCCTTCGGGAGGTCCTTCCAGGCCATGCAAAGGCCAGAATTCCCGCCAGCAGTGGAGGAGGGAAAGGTCAGCAAGAATTCAAACCATGGCATGGGGCTCTTGTCCATCTGCAGTCCTCGAAAAGTGGTGCACGTCTTGCCACCAATACCAGTTCTACAACACGCCGCCCACATGCTCTGAGCAAGGCTAGCCCATCAGACCTAAGGCCCAGTAATACCCACCACGTCCACCATTGTATAGCCGGGGGATGCTGGTCCATGCGGTGCAAAACTCAGAGCTCCAGCCATATGAATCCATCTAAAGCTAACGAGTCGGGCCTTGTTTACGATATGGATTCGGACGGTTATATAGCCCACCTCTATGGCATGAAGTACACCGACGAGCATGTAAGCGCCATCATCGGCCATACAATCGAGTGCTCGCGTATCGAGAGCATTTATGGCTCGGAGTTGAATTACCCATCGTTTATGGTGTTGCCGAGCACTGAAACGGAGTACAAGTTGAAGGTGACACGGATGGTGACGAATGTGGGAGCTCATGGCTCGGAATACACAGTGAAGGTGATGCCTCCAAGTGGGGTGTCGGTGACCGCGGAACCAAAGAAGCTTTCCTTCTCGGAGGTTAATGAGAAGGTGCAGTATATACTATTACCTTCTCGGGCAAAGGTGAAGGCGGTGGGACGAAGGGAGGTTTGTTAACATGGGTCTCATCTGATAAAATACCAGCGTTACCGGTCCGATCATGGTCTCCCCGCCGCAACCGCAATCGAGAAGCTTTGGACGTCATTTGTATCAAGATATGCTACGAACTTTGTCCGTGTCGGAGGTTTTTCTTAAAATAAATTAATAATAATAATTCCCTGGATCCATATGATTATAGCATGTGATGCACAGAGGGGTCGAACCGGGAGCTTCACTGAACCGTCTCATTCTTTGGATTTATTATAAATACGTGCACAGGCCAACGATCATGCGATATACTGTCAACATGTTATTTTATTATATATATATATATTAATATAATTTTCCTCTCTTTTATTGTTTTGAATCATAGAAAAATATGTATCTTGGGAGTAAAGCATGGTTGGGCTTAGGTTGTATGTGTTTGCTCAATTATCAAGTCATGATTAGTGATTTGATTTATTAAAAAAATTATTAATTAGAACCATTCTATCATGTATATCTTGGATCATCTAATAAGAAACCGATACATGATCCAAAATATTAAAAAATATGTACTATTATCTAAGTTTAATTGAAAATTTTGAATGAAAAAAGTTATTTTTAATTATGATTGGTTATAAAAAGTTTATTTTCTTGGATGATGTGATGGTTTCTTATTGGATATCCAAATACATATGATAGAATTGTTTTAATCAATAATTTCTCAGCTTATTGACATGTATATTGGCCATATAATACTGATTTGAACTTACTAGCTGATCAAGTTTATCAATTGATCAACATAGCATCCTTACTAAGAAGATCAAAATTAAGAACAAATATAGAGAGATGAAATGGTTGATGAGCCTATGGTTATCAGGTGAGAAGGAAAGGAGATAATAAAACTTTCTAATGATAGGAGCAAAGTGGGGTTCTTAAAGATAGGATCAATGATAGCTGCGGAAATATATACTTTAATTATAGAAAAGGAGTGGTCCATCATCTCAATGATAGTAGAGGAGAGGAAGCAAGGTAGACATAATGAAAGGAATACTAGAGGGCAAAGAGTAAGTGAACGGGGCACCAACGATAAAAATAAGAAAATAGAAATGATAATATCAAAGTTGGCTAAAATTCAACAAAATTATATATATATATATATATATATAAATATTATATATATATATATATATATATCTACATGATAATTTTCTATTATAATACTTAATATATATAATACTTATAATATATATAATGTCTAAATTTTTAAATTATATTTTCATGAAACATATAATATCTTATATAATATATATACTTCATATAATACATATTATAATAATTAATTGACACTTAATGTATTCATTATAAGATGCAATAATATATTTATTTTTATCTATTTATGATGTAATAATATATCATTTTGTAAAATATATTATACATAAATATCTTAGCCCTCTCAATATGATCTTATCCTTTTTCTCTTTTTTTTTTTTTGGGGGGGGGGGGGGGGGGGGGAGGGGGGGATTTCATTAGAATTGAGAGGAAAACTTATCATTAGCTCTCCTTTTCTCTCTATTTTTTTTTTTGTTTTTAGATTAGTAAAATGTTTTTTTTTTTTTTAGATTTTTATCACCACAAAAAAGAAAGGAAAATGAATAGAAAAAATTTTGTCCCCCTTACATCTTTAAGCTAGTTTTCTCACTTCCTCATCAATGAAAGTCATCCCACCAAGTAAAAAACTTTTTTGTAGGGTAGTGAGAGGTTGTCTTCACCCTTAGATTATTTTGCAAACAAATATAGCCTAAACCTAGATAAATCAACTAATTCACAATATAAAAAATCATATAAATAAAAATCCATTGATTCTATTGTTGATTAAGGGTAACATAGCTTAGGCTAGAATATGGCCAAGCCGAGTCACTTGCTTATCCTTGCTAGAGTCCCAAAATTTCTTTTCAAATCCTTGCTAGAGTCCAAGCTTTGGCTTAGCCCCAAAACCAATCATGCATGACCTTACAAGTCCACTTTGGGTGCAAGACTAGATGGACCTAAGTGGGCCCACCTGGCATAAAATTCTTGACCCAATTGGTCCTAATGCTCAACTCTAACAAAAGAGTCCTCGTAGAAGATCTTAATAACAAATTTAGCTAGGATCGTGCCAAGTTCCAATAATGTGCTTAAGTCATGTTGGAGCTTGAGGTTGGAATAAGCATCGGTCTAAGCTATGCTTGAAATTTGTTTAGGCCCTTTTTAAAATCCAAGCCTGATTTAAACAATCACAGACCG
Source organism: Areca catechu (assembly GCA_021397845.1). Taxonomy (NCBI): domain Eukaryota; kingdom Viridiplantae; phylum Streptophyta; class Magnoliopsida; order Arecales; family Arecaceae; genus Areca; species Areca catechu. Next base: position 154,853,151 of record CM038049.1, on the reverse strand, counting down.
GCCCAAGAGATTTTTGAAAATACAGAACTTTGTTATTTGAGAATTTTTGTGTCAAGTGTCGACACCTGTGCATCAAGTGTCGACACTTGAAAGTTCAAGTGTCGACACCTAGAGATCAAGTGTCAACACTTGACAGCCAAGTGTCGACACCTGACAGCCAAGTGTCGACACTTGCAGCCTGACAGCTCTAACGGATCTATTTTTCTGGCTTGCAGAACTTGCTTTTCAAGCTCCAAATAGCTATTTCCGAGGTTCCAACGGTCACAAACCATTTTTTGGAAGGTTCTTGGTGTATTTAACCTCCACCAACCTCATTTTAAAGAGAAGGAAGTGTATTGAAGTGCATTCAAGTCTACTCAAAAGCAAAAAGCCTATATTCTCTCAATACTTCATATCAAAAATCTCTTATAGTTTGATTCTTTGAAAAGCCTACAAGCTCATCCTTACTTCATTCCAAAAGAGGCACGTTGAAGGAGATTCCAAGGAAGAGTGAAGACAAAGCATCACTTGAGCTTCAAAGATTCCATTCTACTCTTGAAGAGAGTTTGTTTTAGTTTTAAATTGTATATCTGTTTTTACATTATGATCTGACCTTGCTTTCAAGGGTGTCTTGAAAGAAGGTTATTGTGGTTTGTTGGTGAGCCAAAGGGATAAAACCAACTAGGGTTAACTTGTGAGCCCGAAGACAAAACAAGTGTTAAGGTTTGTTGGTAAGCCTAGGTGACAAAACCAACTTAGGTTTTGACTTGTGAGCCTTGTGAAAAACAAGTCAACTGTAATCTTGTTTGGATTATAGTGAAATTCTCAAGGGTGGCTTGGGGAGTGGATGTAGGTGCTAGGTTTGCACCGAACCACTATAAACCTTGTGTTTGTGTGTGATTGCTCTCTTCCTCTCTTGCTCTTTAATTATTGCTACCGCTTTAAATATCTTGCATTGAATTCATCATTGTTCACAAGCATCACTAGTCCCTCACATTATTATTTTAATTTTTTAAAAGACCAAATTCACCCCCCCTCTTGGGCTCCATTTCTGGGCAACAAGTGATATCAGAGCACCGGTATTCTCTTGTAGGTCCAAGGATCTTGAGTAAAAGATCATGGCAGCCCCAATAGGAATGGGTATTGTTGAAGGTCAAGCTTCAAATCGTCCCCCACTTTTTAATGGCACAAATTACACATACTGGAAGACACGCATGTGCATATTTCTTCAAGCTCTTGACTATAATTTCTGGAGGACAATTGTAAAAGGTCCTCATCAGCCTACGATGTTGATTAATGGCATTCTCACTCCAAAGATGGAAGATGATTGGGATGAGAATGATACTAAGCAAATCGAGCTTAATGCTAAGGCTATGAACCTTTTATTTTGTTCTCTTGATCCAAGTGAATTTAATAGAATATCTAATTGTCTCCCCGCCAAGGAGATTTGGGATACACTTGAGGTTACCCATGAGGGTACACACCAAGTGAAAACCACCAAGGTCAACATGCTTATTCACACATATGAAATGTTTAAAATGGAACCTACTGAGTCTGTTAGTGAGATGTACACTAGGTTCACAAATATTGTGAATGGCATAAGAAGCCTAGGAAAAATTATTTCTAACGGTGAACTTGTGAATAAACTCCTCAGGTCTCACCAGCTTTGTGGGATGCAAAAGTCACAGCTATTGAAGAAGCTAAGGATGTCAACACTCTCCCACTAGAACAACTGTTAGATTCTTTAATGACCTATGAGCTCTCCCTCAAACAAAAGAATGGAGAGGTCGACAAAAAGAAGAAGGTAATCGCGTTCAAATCTACTGCTAGAGAGGAATTAAGCGAAGACTTCGAAGCGAAGAAGATGATGAAGAAGATGAGACGACTCTGTTAGCAAGAAAATCAGAAGATTCATGAGGAAGAAAAAGTTTAATTACAAAAAGAAACCTCTGAAAGGTGAGCCGAGTAAAGAGAAGGACAAAGAAAAGGAGAAGGAGCAGCCTACTTGCTTTGAGTGCAAAAAACCCGGCCATTTCAAGGTAGACTGCCCCTTGTTAAAGAAAAGCAGAAGAAAGCTGAGAAAGCCATGATGGCAACCTGAAGTGAAAGTGAAGACTCCAGTTCTGAGGAAGAACAGCAGGAGGTAGCAAACTTCAGTCTGATGGCCGATCATGATGAGGTATGTTCCGAAACAGAAAATGAATTTACTTTTGATGAGCTTCATGAAGTTTTTGATGAATTAGTCATAGAATTTCAAAAGTTAAAATCAAAACATAAAGATGTAAAGAAGCATTTTTGGATCTAGCCAAAACAATAACAAGCTTTCAAATGAAAATGATGCCTTCTTATTCAAAATAAAAAATTAAATGATAAGATTATAGCACTTGAAAAAGAAAAAGATGTCTTGAAAAAGAAAAGTGACTCACTTTCAAATGAAAATTTGTCAAAATAAAGCAAAGAAATTTTAAATGAAAACAAAAGATATAAAGAAGAAATTGAAAAACTAAAACCTTTTGTAGAAAAATTTACTTATAGTTCTGAAAAATTGAATTTACTTTTAAATAACCAAAGAGCAGTATTTGACAAAGCAGGTTTAGGATTCAGAACTCATAAGAAACAAAACTCTTTAAAAATTTCTTTGTGCCTGCATCTTCATCCATTACTTGCTATACTTATGGTATCAAAGAACACAAATCTTATATGTGCAACAAAAGAAAGTTAAATAACACTAAGAAAGTTTGGGTTCCGAAAGGAACTAATGCCACTAACCAAAAAGGACCCAAGATGGCTTGGGTACCTAAAGTCTCCACTTGATCTTTATTGCAGGTATGCCTTGCAACCAATAAAAAAGGATGTGATACCTTGATAGCGGTTGCTCAAGGTATATGACAGGAGATGTGGAGCAGTTCTCATCACTCGTATATCAAAATGGTGGCAATGTAACTTTTGGTGATAATGAAAAGGACAAATTATCGGTATTGGTAAAGTCCATATCACCCCTACTTCTATATTGATAATGTTTTATATGTTGATGGTTTGAAACATAACTTGCTTAGCATTAGTCAGTTTTGTGACAAAAATTTTAAAGTTTTTTGAATCTTCCTTGTGCATTGTTTCTAGTCTAGATGACAATGGCATTAAATTCATTGGTCATAGGCATGGCAATATTTATATGGTTGATCTTGATGATCTTCCTATTCAAAAGGTCAATGCCCAGTGGCAATAGAAGCCAAGATCGATGAAACTAGTTGGCTTTGGCATCGCAGACTAGGACATGCAAGCATGCATTAATTTCAAAACTTAGCAAAAAGAACTTGGTAAAAGATTTGTCTAAACTCAATTTTGAAAAAGACAAGATCTGCAGTGCATGTCAACTTGGAAAACAAACCAAATCCTTTTCAAACCAAATGGAGTAATCTCTACATCTAGACCTTTGGAATTACTTCACATGGACCTCTTTGGACCAACTAGAACATCTAGTTTGGGAGGTAAGAAGTATAGTCTAGTTATTGTAGATGATTTCTCACGATTTACATGGGTCATGTTTTTAACATATAAAGATGAAACTTTTTCTAAATTCATTAGATTTCATAAAAGAGTTTTGAATGAAAAGGTGTTTCAGTCGTTTCTTTGAGAAGTGATCATGGAACCGAATTTAAAAATGCTGATTTTGATAAATTTTGTATTGAAAATGGCATTCATCACAATTTTTCTGCACCTAGGACACCTCAACAAAATGGGGTAGTAGAAAGAAAAAATAGAACTCTTGAAGAAATGGCACGCACCATGCTTTGTGAAAATGATTTACCTAGATATTTTTGGACGGAAGCCATAAATACTGCATGCTATATTTTAAATCGAGTTTTAATTCGACCGATTTTAAAGAAAACACCTTATGAGCTTTGGAATGGTAGAAAACCTTAATTCATTATTTTCATGTTTTTGGATATCGTTGTTTCATCTTAACAATGGTAAAGATAATTTAAGTAAATTTGATGCCAAATTAGATGAGGGAGTCTTTCTAGGCTACTCCACATCTAGTAAGGCTTACAGGGTCTTCAACAGAAGAACACTTGTTGTTGAAGAATCCATACATGTGGTATTTGATGAAACTAACCAAAAATCTTCAAGAAAAGAAGATATACTTTATGATGAAACAGGTAGCAAGAAAACTGAAGAAAAACAACGATGAAGGACTTACCAAGGAACAGAACGATGATCAAAACACTGAAGGAGATCAAGTACAAGGTGATGAAAATACATCAACTGTTGATCCATTACCAAAGAATGGAGGTATGCTCATGGACACCCAAAAGAACTAATTATCGGTGATCTATCTAAAGGTGTAAGTACTCGATCATCCCTTAAAATATCTATGATTACTTAGCTTTTGTTTCTCAAATTGAACCTAAAACTATTAAGGAAGCTGAATGTGATAGTAATTGGATAAATGCTATGCAAGATGAACTTAATTAATTTAAAGAAACAATATTTGGACTTTAATAGATAGGCCTCCAAACACTTCAATTATTGGTACAAAGTGGGTTTTTTCGAAATAAACTTGATGAAAATGGAGTAGTTACTAGAAATAAGGCCAGACTAGTTGCCAACGGATACAATCAGGAGGAAGAATAGATTTTGATGAAACCTTTGCTCCTGTGGCTAGACTTGAGGCAATTAGGCTATTGTTGGCTTTTGCTTGCTTCATGAATTTTAAATTATATCAAATGGATGTTAAAAGTGCCTTTTTAAATGGTTTAATTGAAGAAGAAGTTGACGTTGAGCAACCCCCCGGTTTGAAAATTCTGAATTTCCAATCATGTTTACAACTTCATAAAGCTTTATATGGTTTGAAACAAGCTCCAAGAGCTTGGTATGATTGTTTAAGCTCTTTTTTGCTCAAAATAATTTTACTAGAGGTAATGTAGAAAAACTTTTTTTTAAAGAAAAAGAATGATGATCTCTTAGTAGTACAAATCTATGTAGATGATATATATTTGTGCTACTAATGAATCTCTTTGTCAAGATTTTGCAAAGTTAATGCAGGGTGAGTTCGAGATGAGCATGATGGAAGAACTAAATTTTTCCTCGGACTCCAAATAAAGCAAACCAAAGAGGGGATCTTCATCAACCAGATAAAACTTTGTTTTTAAAGAAAAAGAATGATGATCTCTTAGTAGTACAAATCTATGTAGATGATATAATATTTGGTGCTACTAATGAATCTCTTTGTCAAGATTTTGCAAAGTTAATGCAGGGTGAGTTCGAGATGAGCATGATGGGAGAATTGAATTTTTCCTCGGACTCCAAATAAAGCAAACCAAAGAGGGGATCTTCATCAACCAAACGAAATACACAAAAGAAATACTCAAGAAATTTGGGATGGAGAACACTAAGCCTTTAGGTACTCCTATGAGCTATACTTGTAGACTTGACAAGGATGAATCATGTAAGTCTATAGACCAAAATTATATCATGGCATGATCGGTTCATTGTTATATTTTACTGCCAGTAGGCCAGATATTATGTTTAGTGTCTGTATGTGTGCTAGATATCAGTCTAATCCTAAAGAGTCTCATCTTTGGCTATTAAACGCATACTTAGATATCTATCTGGTTCAATTGAAATTGGTTTATGGTATTCTAGTGATTCTTCATTTGAATTGATTGCTTATTCTGATGCTGACTTTGCTGGGTGTAAACTTGATCGTAAAAGTACTAGTGGAACCTGTCAATTTCTTGGAGTAAATTTGATTTCTTGGAGTAGCAAAAAACAGAACTCAGTTGCTTTATCTACGGCGGAAGCCGAATATATAGCAGCTAGAAGCTGTTGTGCTCAAATCTTTTGGATCAAATAACAACTCGAAGATTTTGGCATTAAACTAACTAAGACACCCATAAGATGTGACAATACTAGTGCAATCAATCTATCTAAAATCCTGTGCAACATTCAAGAAGTAAACACATTGAAATAAAATATCATTTCATAAGAGATCATGTACAAAACTTTAATATTATTCTTGATTTTGTATGTACTGATGATCAGTTAGCATATGTGTTTACCAAGCCTTTGAGTGAGGATAGGTTCTGTCTGATTAGAAGAGAGTTAGGTGTCATTGATCCATTCTACTAGAACTCTCTTAGTTTTAATTATACCTAAATCCTAGAGCTCAAAACCACTTTCTAAAAGTCCCAAAAATCTAATTAAATTGTTTCCCATTTTTCTAAATTTTTTTCCAGATTTTCTCAATTTTTGGTCAAGTGTCGACACTTGGAAATTGTCAAGTGTCGACACCTGACCAAGTGTCGACACTTGACACATTCTAAGTGTCGACACTTGCGAAACAGAAACATTTTTAAAAAGGACCGACCGAGGGTTTTTGTCATATTCTTCGCTCGTTGATTTCTTGCAACAGTGGTCCCCTCTGTCCAAATCCTTCAATTTACCCTTTAATCCATCACAAATCAGGTATTTCCCCCTTCTATTTTACTTTATTTTCACTCTTTTTTGTTTTATTTTTGACGTTTTCAAACCGTGCAACAGTGAATAGGTTTTTCTGGATATTTTTCAAGATTCTAACTGAATTTTTACGTGTTTTAGTGGATTTCTAAAGTTTCATTTGAGGGAATAGTGATTTAAACATATATTTTCTCGGATTTCCCACATTTTTTGATCATTTTCACGCTTATTTCACCCATTTTTCGGAAAACACTGTTTTATTGATTTTGGCCGAAATAATTTGGGTTTTCATCTAAATTAAATATACTAAATCCATTTAGAAAGATTTTTCATGATATGTTTGTGACATTTTCACTTCTTTGCTAAAACCCTAAGTGTTTTAGACCCAAATTCCATGAGTTTTGAGTTTTAGGCCTTACAAAAAGTATTTTCCAAAGGTTCAAATGTGTTTTAACAAACAAAATATTTTCTATAAATATATGTTCAGAATATTGTCATTTAATCAAAGTATAAGTTGTAAAAATCTCACCTTAAATTGATTGACAGTTTTTCAAATGTTGTTTGAGGTATTTTACAACCCAAAATTGGTTTAATACTGGTTTTCAAAACCTATCTAAGAAATGAAACTCTCCTTATCTCAGCCTGTAGCCAGTCCGTTAGCTTTAAACCTATCTTCCTTCTTCCCTGGTCAGCTTACTGTAATGGATCCCAGGAAGAGACTTGCAGTTAGGGAGAGGCCTAGTCGTGGTGTACAGAGGAGGTCGAAGGCCAGATTTGACCAGGCTAGCAGCTCAGCCACACCGAGTTCCCTCCTGCAGAGAGGATGGTAGGGAAGTTAGTAGCCTCTGGGAGGAGAGTCGACCTGGAGTGTTTTGACAGGCACCATTTCGGTATTCGATAGGTACTCACTGATGCAGGATTAGTTGTTGGGAAATATGTTCCAAAGCCAATTTCTACTGTAGACAGTTGTACATTTGATGTAATTGTATATGAATTATATTATTGAATAAAATGTTTATTCTGGCAGTTCATCACTATTTCATCTTTCTGAAATGAGTTCTTGAGTGATGAAGTCCTTAGGACTATTTGTATGTGATATAGAAAGGATATTCATATAGTCCTAAAATTGTTCGCGACCAAATGATACACTTATTTCAGGATGATAGTATATCAAGTATAGGTCGTTGTGTGCCATAGTCGTTGGTTGTCCTCTTAACCAAGGAGTGTGGAGACACTGGTATGGCATGAAGATGTTGTGTTTGACATTTATCGAACGTGACCCGTCTGTACTTTTTTCTGCCTAGAGTTTTGATATGGACGTAGTTATCCCTCAGACATGAGATAGTCATGGTAGCTTGCGAGCAACTCACTGTACTTTGGTGCCGGACTATCTGGATATTTAATCCAGGATGGAAGGTTTCTGGGTGCAGTTAAGTACTCGTGTAGCAGTGATTGGATCAAGATGGGATTGACCCCTCCAAAGTGTTTGGAGCAGATATGTTACTGTGTTTCAATTTAGCAAAACCTTGGCCAGGGTAGTCTCTGTAAAGTGCTACAGGACTTGTGAGGTTGAGACACATTGTTGATGGACTTTATGGTTTGGGCAGTTTAACCCTAAGTCTTCCTGAGCATTGAGGTCAAAGGGATTAATTACAAGGTTTCCATATCTCCTGGTTCTTGATTGTTACTCTACAACTTCGACCTATCCGGACGTCGGGTGTCATTGCTAGATGGCGTCTTTGACTGGTATTGGAAATGTTCCAGTGCTACCAGCTTAGTGTTCGAACCTATGGGGTCACACACCATAGGGGTTTCTACTTGATCTAGTGATCGGAGAACGATTGGGAATCGTTCGTGGACTCACAAAGGAAAAGTATTTTTTCTTTACCCAAGTGTCGACACTTGATATTCTTGAAAGTGTCGACACTTATGTAAGTGTCGACACTTGTTGATTTCGCAAGTGTAGACACTTGATGTCACAAAAGGTTGTGACATAAAATTTTCACTAATAGTTGGTGATGCATGGAGGTGAATTAAGTAATGTGATTACTTGATAGCCCAATTTGATTGAGCTATAAAAATCTGGAACGAATCAAATAGGATTTGGTTCAAAATAGGTTTGGGTCCAATTGGGTTGAACCTAATGTATGCACACTTGATCCAATTGATTTCAGTTATGAACTAAAATCAATTAACACATTAATCTGAATTTAAATAAGTTTAAATTCATTTTTGGGGAGTTATGTAACTTTCCATGACCATAACTCCCCATAACTACCCATTACCACTCCATTATCACCCATAACCCCCACTTTCCCTCTCCCTCACAATCTACATAATGGGCTGAAATGGGAGGACGAAAATAGAGAAAATTCAGCAAAGAAATGCTGAAAAATAAAAGGGAAGAAAGGGAAGAAGCTAGGAAATGTTCTAGTTTTATGGGTGTGAGAATTTTTGGAAGGAAGTGTACATATTTGTACTTAGTGGTCTATAGGTCTTAGGATTTGAGTGTTTGGGAAGGGCTCCACGACTCATTCTCCATCTCTTGATTTTCTTCATTCATTTGAGAGTCCGGCATCGAAGAAGAAAAGGAGTTCCGATCAAATTGTTCCACAACAAGCTAGCACTTGGAGTGGAAGTAGATTTTGAAAGAGCCCTGTTGTGAACCCCTGTAGAGGCCGGACACGTGTGCGGCTAAGCAGAGTTCTTCTTCCTCCTCCTGGATCTTTTACAGTGAAGAGCGTCTCCACTTCTACGAGGTATGGTTTTACATATATAGATATGTTGCTTTGAAATGTCATAGCATGAATTCATGATTTCATAGTTTATATTAATCATTCATGCAAGATCTTGGGATAAGTAGCATAGAAAAGTTTTAAGAGCATGCTTAGATTAAATGTTAATCTTCTCGATAATGCTTCCGCTACATGTTATTTTGAAAAAGTTTTAAAATAGAAGCATGCTCGCTACTAGTTTTCCTTTCATTAGTACCATTCTGCACTATGCAGGAGAGGTACTATCCTCACCTAGTGAGAGAGTTCTATGGTGCATTAGATTGTCGATGACTTCTGTGGACTATGTCAGTCTGAGGCGTTCAGATTTCACTGTCAATGATCTTTTGAGCAGAGTATGGGGAGATCCCCCATAGGGGAATCTGTGTCTTTTTGGTAGATGACAGAGAGGCTGCCTTTAGGTATTCTTGAGAGGGAGGATGTTCGTGGTATATCCGTAGTTACCGCGAACCAGTTATCATTGGAGATGCGCCTATTGCACCACATCACAGCACGCATACTTCTATCGAAGACTGGGAGATTTGACTTCATCACTGAGAGGGAGTTGATGGTGATGACAAGCCTGATAGAGAGGAGACAGATTGATCTTCCATCCCTGATGCTTGCTCAGATGCATGATGCTACGACACAGCGCCGTCACTGTTTACCTTACGGCATGGCACTGACCAGATTATTCAGAGCATGTGGAGTATCACTAGAGGGGAGATCCCCAAGGAGATACTACACACGATGTGTACGACGAGAGGTCTTTGCACCGCACTGAGATACAGATTAGTTGCAGGTCGATGGGTGCGCAGAGAGTTTGGCCAGGAGCCAGATGAGGAGGACGAGATTCGAGAGGCAGAGGCAGGACCATCTGAGCCGGCAAATCTTCCTCTCGTTGATATCCCATCGATACAGGCAGAGCATTTGACTCCTGACACTTCAGCTCCTCCGCCACTTTCTACTGGACTACTATTTGAGGAGCATGCCAGAGAGCAGTTCACTAAGATCAGGGGTGAGGTAACTCAGCTACGTAGCGAGGTTGAGCTTCTTCGAGCACATACTACTCGGAGCATGCTGAGATTCGTAGATTTATGGAGGAGGGATTCTCTCGTATTGAGGATCTGTTGAGATCCCTTATACCTCCTGCAGCCCCTGCTGTTGTACCATCTGATGATGATGATGATGATGATGAAGGTGGTGGTGGCGATCACCAGAGTGACCATGCTGATTCTGTTGAGGGTGGTGATCGGGATGACGATGGAGCTACAGAGGTTGTGGGCCGTGATAGTGACAGTGATGACAGTGTTGATGATTACGAGGTGGTCAGTCGTGATCCTCCCACTACTCCACTCCTCCTACTGACTTGGTTGATTCCACACCGGACCTTGTTACACCAGCTGATCTTCTTTCCCCCCTTCCACTAGATCATCTAGGGTTGTACCCGCCTTTGGTCCTTCTGGCCGCACTAGGAGTCGTCGAGCTTTAGCACCTCCTAGAGCATTAGCCATTAGATCTAGGATCTGTGCTCCATTCAGTCTTGAGGTTCCATCTGATGAGGATTAGCCTCACAGATGTCGTTAAAGTTCATATGTTGTATGTCTGATATTATATGACTTTGATGATATCTGTATGTTTCAGTTCTTGTTGATGACTCAGCAAATTTGTACTGAAAACTTATCTATTATATATATTTCAGTTCAGTGTTCATTTTTGTGTTTAAGTGGTTCAACTTATCTTCTTTAGCTCTGATACTCGTTTATCTTGTATATTTTTAGCTCTGATACTCTTTTACCTTGATATATTTTGGCTCTGATATCTATCTTATTTGATTCTCTACCATCTTTTTGTCTCTATGCTCATTATGAGGGGGAGATTATTCCCTTTCTAATGATTGACAAAAGGAAGAGTAATAGTATTGATTATATTGATTGTATAGATGCATAATTTTTGAATTTTGGTGGTTTCACCTTGTAAGAATCTTTGAAATTTTCTTTAAAAAGAAATATCTAATTAAGGGAGAGATTCTTGATTCTTCATAACTATGAAGTTTTTGCCTGTCATATGGACTTAAATTCATATTCATAAATTAGAATAGTTAAAGTTTGAATGTATTGCATTTTTACTCAAGTTTTGTCATCATCAAAAGGGGGAGATTGTTGCTCCACCCAGTAATTTTGATGAATAACAAAACATTGAGTGCTAATTGTATACTAATATGGATTTCAAGTTATGAATTTTCAGGAAGAAAGCACCTCAAAATCTCAAAAATGTATGATTTATGGCACGTAATGGCACGGAGCATTTCTAATGAATCTGGACATCCTCTTCATTGAAAAAGGGCATCTAAATGATTAAATAGTATGTGTTTGTGATTCATTAAATTTCAAAGTCTATATTTATGTTTTAAAATTATTTACACTTGAATCTGAGATTTTTCAGTCTCAAGTGTCGACACTTGGAAAGTCAAGTGTCGACACTTGGAAAGTCAAGTGTCGACACTTGGAAAGTCAAGTGTCGACACTGGAAAGTCAAGTGTCGACACTTCAGCATTTGGCACAGACAAAATCTTTGGGATGCCAAGTGTCGACACCCAGAACCAAGTATCGACACCAAGTGTCGACACTTAGGTTTCCAAGTGTCGACTCAAGGTTTGAGAATTTTGAAAAACAGAACTTTGTTATTTGAGAATTTTGTGTCAAGTGTCGATACCTGTGCATCAAGTGTCGACACATGAAAGTTCAAGTGTTGACACCTAGAGATCAAGTGTCGACACTGACAGCCAAGTGTCGACACCTGACAGCCAAGTGTCGACACTTGCAGCCTGACAGCTCTACGGATCTATTTCTGGCTTGAGAACTTGCTTTCAAGCTCCAAACGACTATTTCCGAGGTTCCAACGGTCACAAACCTTTTTTGGAAGGTTCTTGGTGTATTTAACCTCCACCAACCTCATTTTAAAATGAAGGAGTGTATTGAAGTGCATTCAAGTCTACTCAAAAGCCAAAAAGCCTATATTCTCTCAATACTTCACATCAAAAGCCTCTATAGTTTGATTCTTGAAAAGCCTACAAGCTCATCCTTACTTCATTCCAAAAGAGGTACTTTGAAGGAGATTCCAAGGAAGAGTGAAGACAAATCATCAACTTGAGCTTCAAAGATTCCATTCTACTCTTGAAGAGAGTTTGTTTTAGTTTTAAAATGTATATGTTTTTACATTGTGATTTGACCTTGCTTTTAAGGGTGTCTTGAAAGAAGGTTATTGTGGTTTGTTGGTGAGCCAAAGGGATAAAACAACTAGGGTTAACTTGTGAGTCCGAAGACAAAACAAGTGTTAATGTTTGTTGGTAAGCCTAGGTGACCAAACCAACTAGATTTTGACTTGTGAGCCTTGTGAAAAACAAGTCAACTGTAATCTTGTTTAGATTATAGTGAAATTCCCAGGGTGGCTTGGGAGTGGATGTAGGTGCTAGGTTTGCACCGAACCACTATAACCTTGTGTTTGTGTGTGATTGCTCTCTTCCTCTTGCTCTTTAATTATTGCTACCGCTTTAAATATCTTGCATTGAATTCATCATTGTTCACAAGCACCACTAGTCCATCACATTATTGTTTTAAATTTTTTAAAAGACCCAATTCACTCCTTCTCTTGGGCTCCATTTCTGGGCAACAAAGTTAAATAAACTATTTTACTTATAATAATATAAGTTATGGCTTGGTGGTTAAGAGCTTGCTCTTTAATAAAAGATTACTGGTTTTATTTTTGATAATTTATTATTGATATATGTAAAATATCGAGATTGAACTTTAAAAGTACTTACATATGCTCCTAAAAAAAATATATATATATATCAATATTTTTTTAAAAAATGATATTAATTGGCAACACCCTTAAGAAAGTATGTAAAAATATTATAAAAATATTGATAAAAATATTTGTAGTATTTATGTTGATCCAGCAGCACTTAGATATGTTGTTTATAGTCATTTTATTATAGTGCATCCACAAAAAGTAGATTGAATTCATGCCATATCAAACTTATATATATCAAAATATATTGCAAACTTTGTCTATATTAAAGGATTTGTTTTTCTAAAATTAATAATTTCTGGATTGTTATCATTAGCATATGATGTGACTAAGAGATCAAAGTGTTTTACTACACTATCTTTTTTTTTGGGTGAAAAAAAGGGACAGGGAGGATAAATCCAGGATAAGTACGTCAACTTTATGTCACCAAGATACCAACTGATCAGAACGGGAAAGAAGAAGGATCCTGATTTCTTACTCACCTAACCGTCACGGGTCGCAGGGAATAATCCTGAATTTAATCGAGTTTTCTTCAAAATCACGTCTCAAATCCGTGATCCGTTGATTGTGAGGCAAGACTCCAACCAGCTAGGCCACCGCCTTGACGGTACTACACTGTCTCTTTGCTTTGCATTTATTATATGAGAGCTAGTTGTACGTACACAGGGCAACAATCATGCGGGTGTACTGCCAATATTTTATTTCATTATATATATTAGGCCTTTTTGTCTCTTTAATTTTCTATTCCAAAGAAAAGTACGATCTTAGAAGGAAAGTGGGTTATTCCTAGTGCTTACAATAGATGGTAGTGCAATATTTGGGGTTATTTTAGGGGCAGGCATTGGTTATGTGGGATGTTATATTATCAAGTTAGCTTGATGACAAATAACCTGACTCATTGACATATAGGTCATAAAACACTTCCTTGAACTTGCTACAAGATGAATTGGTCCATGCTTGACTTGTATGCCAGACCATGAAAGAAAAAAAATTAGAAAAAAAAAATATAGATGAAATAAATGGTTGATGAACCTAGATAATGATGATCAGTTTAGAAGAAAAGAAGAAAATTATTGTAAACAAAGCCAATAAAAAAAATGCCACATAAAAAATTCTACAACCACCCCAATACATCACTGCTTGACCAGATTTAGTATTTCTAAATTTTGAAATTCGAAATTGAGGTAGCAAAATGGAATTCCCTTTGAGATTAACTTTTCACCTTATTTAAAGGATACAAAAAATACAGTTTTGTTGGCGTGGAGTCCTGGATCGATCGGTCGGAGCCGCTGCATCGCAGGACCCTTCCTGGTTCACCTGCAAAATAGGTCCCTTGCCAGAGTTGTTCCGGTGGAGGACACTTCGATGCCTAAGTCAGTGGCGGATTCCAGCCACGGAATAGGGAAGATGTGAGAGTGGAAGAGAAAAAGAGTTCTTGGAGATCGAAAATGTATATGTGCGAGATTATTCACGCGTATCTCTCGAGCCATCCTTCTTATCCATATTTAAAAGATGGCCTCCGGTCTGTGGCCCGCTCTTTTTCGGAGATCATGGGGAGCCATTCACTCCCATGATTGGCGATCGTGGGTTGTCAATGAGCGGTTCCGGCCAGATCGGAGGCGTGGCTGCAGGAATTGCGCGCCACGATTATGGCATGATGAGTGTCGATTGTAACCGTTGGTTACAGTTTCTTTTGGAATAGATTGTGGTTCAAGCTTCGGGTTTTCCCTTGCGTGGGCCGAAGGCTTGATGTTTCCCCGAGGCCGGAGATCATGTCTACGGCGGGGACCGAAGTTCGTGTCTTCGAAAGTCGATGAGTAGTTCAGACTTTGGCCGGGGCCGAAGGTGCTACCCGAAGGACTGGCCTTCGGATGTTGTAGTTCGGTGTGAAGCCTTGAGTTGCTTACAGTTGGCCTTCGCTTAGTCCGAAGTCTGTAGTCCGGAGAACCGGGGCTTCGATAAGTCGAACTGGAGTCTGGTTCGTAGCTGAACCAGGATATCCCAATAGTTGCCCCCATACTCTCAGTTGTCGAAGCGAAGATCTGCTCGAGAAGTAAGAGTATTATAGCCTTGTCGCTTTCTTCCTGAGAGACGGCGCAGTAAATGATTATGGGACCTCTATTGGGCTGCCCATCACGATCTGAGAATCAGATGGTGGACAGGTGCCATTCACTGATTAGAGAAAAGTGGGTGGCCCTGAGGCTATCTCTCCTCATCCGTTGCATAGTGGTTGAGGCAATCTTTGGTTGGGATTTGGATAGTTGTGGTGGCTGTTCTCCGCCCGTTGGATGAAGGATAGATCTTATCCCGGCGGTCAGTCGTAAGTGGGTTACCTCCCAAGGTAAACTTGAGTCAAATTAACCCTCTGTGGGGGTCCAGAGATCCTTACTTTTCTTTTGGGGAAGGGTGAAGGTCTGGGTAAGGAAGCTTCTTCAACCTCATCTCATTCTCTGCCCAAACCGTTCTGGAGTACCAGTCTATTCTTCAGGTAGAATCCTTTTTCCTCCCCTTTGCTTCATTCCTTTGTCATGGAAGAGACTGTATAGAGCCAGGGGAAGTAGGTTGGCCCTCGGGGGCGGAGATACAGTAGGTTCGGAGTCGGTCCCCAGCTCGATTTCTCAGAGCAAGGCAACCCTTCTTGGGAACACTACGCATTCATGAGGAAATTTCCTTTGTCCTCCCTGCGCCCGAGGAGCAGGCGAAAAAAAGCTCCCCTAGGTGCCTAGCTGTATACAAAGATCGCTTGAAGGCTGGTCTTCGGTTCCCCTGCACTCCTTCTTTGTTAGATTTTTTGCTTGTACCAAGTGGTGCCAGTGTAGTTAACCCCAAATAGCATCAGGAACATCTGCGGGTTCCTGGACATGTGCAGCATCGCCAATGTAGAGCCTAGGACCAACTTGTTCTCGGCCCTTTTCGTCCTCAAGAGGGACTTCCACAGCAACAGATGGTGGGTGATCGGTCCCAGATCGGGCCGCAGGGTGATTAAGGATATGCCCAGCGCCATCCACGGGTGGAAACCTATCTTTGTATTTGTGTTGTCCTTCGATCCATGGGGCTTCGACACTGAGTGGAAGAAGCCTCGCCTGACCGCCAATGACAGAAAGAAAGTCTTAGCGGTCGATCAGTGGATTATGATCTTTTGACCAACTCGGAAGTTGCTCCTATTTGGGAGTTTTGGAGGAGAGGAACCTCTATCGAGCGGGAATCAGTAAATTCCTCTCACTAGGTATAGCAGTGGAAATTTCTGCTCTTCTTCTTTAGGTTTCATTGTAGTTCATTTAACTGAGGTGATCCCCTTTGCCTACAGGTGGTGGGATGAAGCGCAATTTGATTTGGCTTCGCCATACTTCGGAGAGGAGGGTGGCACAGGCCCCTTCCACCAGGTCTGCAGCTCGAAGAAAGCTCGGAGAGATGGTCCCGAAGGGGACCAAAGCGCTTCGTCTTCCCGAGGCATCTCGGGGGAAAATGCAGCGGCCGTGGAAGAGGTTCCAGCGAGAACCTGCCCAGTCGAGACTCCATCGGTGGTCGCCTCCTCAATCGACACAACGGGGGCCCCCTTCAAGGAGTGGATGTGCCATCGATTTGCCCCTCTACTGCCGATAGGGGCAAGGCACAGCAAGTCGAAGGAGAGTCCATTACGGAGCTTCTTCAGCCGGAGGTCGCTCGACAAACCCTTCGGAGCTCCCGCCTATGGGAGAGCTGTTGGTTCCGGAGGAGTCCAGACAGGCATCGAAGGGTACGATACAGCCCCGCAACCTGGCAATTCTCCAGAACCAGAGCTTTCTCAAGGTGTCCGATTCTGGCTTCGCCGCCCTGCAACAGGTATGACTATTACCGCATCCTTTGCCTGAGAGTTATTTGACCCTCGATTCTTCTTTTTGATGTAGTTGGTCTATGACTTCACCTTTATGGAGGAAGGCTTGGGGAACGTGGACAGCCTCATCTACGACCTCAAGGAGGAGCTTCAGATTGCTAGGACTGCCAGGGAAGTAACCGAGGAGCTGAAGCATTCCATGGAGGACCGTCTTGTCCGAGTGACTGATGAAGTTCGCGACCTGAAGGGTGAACTGAAAAGCGCCACTCGAGGATAGCGAGACAAGAGGCAGGGTGGAACAGGAGCAGGAGGCAAGTTGAATCCTTGGAGCGGACTGCCAGGGAGAACCAGAAGAGGATGGAGAGCCTATCCAAGGTGGCGGAGGAGGCTTCAAGGAGGGCCGAAGAGGCGATCCTAAAATTCGAAGCTGCCAAGAGGGAGGCCGAAGCCGCCAAGAGGGAGTCCGAAGCTTTGAGAAAGCAAATAGACAATGCCGTGGCTGACTTCAAGATGTCTTGCAATTTCAGACAGAGATTGATGAAGCATCATTGTATGCCTACCAGCATGGCTTCAATGATGGGCTTTCCAAGGTAAAGGAGACCCTCCCTCACCTCAACCTTTCGAAGATCCCCTCCTACAATATAATTGAAGAGGAAGGAGGAGAAATGGAGGAGGCCGAAGCTGCAGGGGAGGTCGAGGAGTCACCATGTCCGACGGAGGAGGCTGCTATCCCAGTCAAAAACCCAGAGGTGATCCCAGCTGCGATCTTGGCCCAGGAGGCGACTCAGGCTGGAGGAGTCCAGGCTGAAGGTTCTCCCTCCCGGCCAGATTGATGAGAGACCCTCTCCAATCAAGTTGATAGGTTGCTCCAGTTCTATGGTGTGGAGCCCTCTCCTGTTGATATTGAGTGACCTGGATCACTCTAAATATATTTTCTTCCTTTCTTACTTGTATTGCCAATAAACTTTGTATTACAATTTTCCTAGATTTTGGAATGAATTCTCTTTTCTTTGTGCATATGCATTGTTGTGCCTCATGTGTAGCCTGAAACGGTTCTATCGTTTCTCCTTGGCCTAGTCGAACGATAGCCTTCGAAGGCCATCCAGTTGATAAGAGCCGATTTTATCGTTCTCTTTTCTGCTTAGTTGAATAATCGTGGCCGAAGGCCGTTCAGTCGGTAAGGACAAACCCTTGAACAGACCAGAACTCCGTTGCGTTGCCTTCCTTCGGATGATTAGCTTGTCCGTTGGGGCGGACATGAGTCATCTCCCCGCCAATCAATAATTAGGGGGATTTGATTGGGATCACCGTGATCGACGTGGCATGTCAAAATTTATACAGTCATGATCTCTTGCGCCTTATGAGCCGCGGGCCTCTTTTCCAAAAGAGACCATTAATGATGCCGTCGCATGATAGCAGATTCTCCAAGTTCGAAGCGATGGCGTTGAGAGGCATTCCGAGGGAGTCCTGATGCTTCTTGGTTCTCGAAGAGTCACCTGGACATGTGGCGCCTTCTCATACGGCCAGGAAGGACATGGGACGTGCCTCCCTGCAGTTGATCGCGGGCGCAGGTTTCTATAAATAGGACCCTGCCCCTTGCTGTCGAAGGCCATCATTTCTATTGGTGTCTTCCTTCTATTAGCCATGAGGTTCAGCACTTCCGAGCTCTATCGTGCGGCGAAGAGGAGGGCTATTGACCCCGAGAGGAAGCGAAGTCCGGAGCCATCTTGATGCAGAACGGAAGCTCTGATACCAAAAATGATGCAGAACGGAAGCTCTGATACCAAAAATGATGCGGACAAAAGAGATGATGCGATGCGGAAGTAAATTAAAATTAATATTTTTTTTTAATTTATTTTCAGAAGTCGGCTTTGACTCAGAAAAGATAAACTAATGTTGAAAGAAAATAAGAAATGACAGAAAGCACAATTAAAAGGAGTGGATTATCAGAGTAACTCAGAAGTAGGATCGCTGGGAATTGAGAAACCCCCAGACCTAGGGTTTACTCCTCTTTCAAGAAACAGACGAAGAGAGAAGAGAAGGTTTTATACCTGACTGTGATATCTCTCGTTGCTTCAATTGAAGGACACTCTCGAGCAGATTGTAGGATCCTGGAGACGGGGTATCTTCGTAATGGATCCTCGGATTGTAGTCATATGGCAAGGTTGGCCTTCTTCTCGAACTCAGGATCTGGAAGAAGAAGAACAAAAAAAAAACCAGAAACTCAAAGAAAGACACTGACCTGAGTATTTAATGAAGATTGTTGGATGTAGAAGTTCTGGAGATCTTGATACTGATCTGACTCTCCTTTGAACTGGCTCTGTAGTTGAAACAGTTGATCTGAACCTGGATGCTGGTGACCGGCTTCGATGTGGAAGAGAGGGGCCGTGGGATGAAGATGGAAAATTAGGGTTGGTGGTGGCGGAGTAGAGATGGATGGACTAGGCTAGGGTTTGGGGTTGGAGATCTCACACCTCCCAAGATTCCTAGGGAACCCGGATTTACTCCCTCACGGAGCTCAACACCTGAATACAAGTGCGGAAGAGAGAACACAAAGTTGCTCACACAGAAATTGATTTCATTCATCTGATTGATTTAAACTTACAAGAGGGGTTTAATTTATAAGGCTTTACAAGGGAGGAGGGTTTCACATCTTCCCATGTGGGACTAAAGGAGGGGATCTACAAATTAGGGCAAATCATTCACATATGGTCGGCCAAGGTACCAAAAATTGGATTTGGGTTATAAAAGGCAGGTAGATGGCGCCTCCTTGCTTGGATCTTCAAGAAAATTTTTTTCCTTCCCTGGATCAACTCTTTTGGACTCCTCCTTTTCTTCCTCCCTAAGTCAAGGTCCTTCCATCTTTATTTTGGATGTTTTGGCAGGTAGTGGGCGCCCCCTTGAAGTTCTCTTCCAAGAGAATTTCTTCCCATCTTTGCTTTGGGTTTCTGGGAAAGTCTTGGCCGCCCCCTTGATTTGTGGTCTCTTGGTGGACTTCTCTTTATCTGGCACATGAGAGAAGGAAGTTGCTATCTGTGGAGTGGGGACCAAAGGCTGCTGGATGTAGATATGGCGCCCCTTGGACTGGGAGTGTGGCTGGGAGTGTGGTGTCCACTTGCTTGGTCTTGGGAGAAAATGTAACATCCCAGGTTGAAACCCTAGTCCACTACTGAGTCAACATGACTCAACAAAATATAATGCAGGTAATGTAGACTCAAGCTAAATTGAGTTGATCTAGTCAACTCTTATTACAAACCATAAAATCCTAATTCTTCGGGCAAGGTTAATTAGAGATCCAGATGGAGCTCTGAAGTCTTCTTCTGAGTCTGGTGCCCGCACCAATTCTCCCAGGGTGGGAGGAACTCGACCCTGTCGAGTATGGATCCAGTTGGCTCTGGTATCTCTCCAAGAGGTGGGTCCAGCTCTTGTAACTCTTCTCGGGAGATCCAAGAGTCATCAGAATCTGGCCTTCCTAGCCAGCGGACCAGGTATCTTTGGTATCCTCGATTACGAGTAGAGATAACCTGATCATCCAGGATCTTTTCAATCTGCTCTTTCCTCACAGGCCAATTGTTGGTGGACACACAGGGTCAGGTTCACTCTCAAGAGCAGGATTAGGTTCAAAAGCCTCACTGGGAATCACAGCTGGCTCCCTATACTCTACTAGGTCTGTAATGTTGAAAGTGGAGCTAATGCCTAGTTCTGGAGGCAACTCGAGCACATAGGCATTGGATCCTACTCTCTTTACCACTCTAAATGGTCCAGCTCCCCTAGCATGTAACTTTCTAACGGTTCCAGGAGAAAACCGTTCAGGCCTTAACCTAATAATCATTACATAGTCTCCCTCATTAAAAGTTTTGACTCGCCTTTGAGAATCAGCCAACTTCTTATAAGTTTCATTACTTAAATTTATTTTGGCATGAATTTCCTTATGCAAGTCTTTTATATGCTGTGCAAAAACTTCGGCAGACTCGGAGACTCGTGTGTGGACTGGTAAAGGAGCTAGGTCAAGAGGTGTGTGAGGTTGTATCCATGAACATTTCAAAGG
Organism: Areca catechu; assembly: GCA_021397845.1. Classification (NCBI taxonomy): domain Eukaryota; kingdom Viridiplantae; phylum Streptophyta; class Magnoliopsida; order Arecales; family Arecaceae; genus Areca; species Areca catechu. Next base: position 154,832,267 of record CM038049.1, on the reverse strand, counting down.
GACTCTAGCCTATAGACCTATTGATCGAAACATTGAATGCAATTTCAGCCCTGGACAAAATACAAATCCCAATTCCTGGTGCTCTCAATCAAACCAAAATCTGAGCCAAAGCCTAGTAAAGGGTCAAGAAAACCAAACTAGACTGACGACGCATTCCTAAAGAATGGACTTTATTACAAAGGAAACCTAGGTCTAAACCTAACAAACTAAGGCTTTCTAGGTTTGACCTTGGGTCGGAGGAGGGCATGCAGAGCATGAAAACTTATTATGGATGCCTAGTAGGTGCCATAAGGTCTTCCAGAAGTATGTGGCAAACCTAATAGATTCTGACACGTGGTTCACTCTAAAGACTTCGACAAAATATACTTGGATGGTGTAAGAAGCATTGGAAGTCCTAGAGAAAGGGATGAAATATGAGGTGGAGTCTCGAATTACCTGCTGGCTAAAGGTGGTGACCTGAAGATTTGAATGGTGATCTATGAATGTCAACTGGTCATCCTTACGAAAGGAAAAGTTTGCTACTCCCAGGAATGGATCAAGAGATGGTTCGGGAAGCAGCCTCGGACACGTGATTGCAACAGTTAAAGTTTGTTCTCTAAGCAAATAATGATTCATTTCTCAAGAACTGGATTGAAGAATGATTCATGGAAGGGCCTATGGATGATGACCTCAAGACTTGAAATTTGACATATGGGTGCGGAAAGGTATACTCTATAGAAGGGTAGGTCAGTCATGCGAAGGAAGGGGTCTGGGGTCATAAGGAGGACTTCTACAGGACTGGGTGAATCAATCTGTTCAAGACAAGGATGTTCAACTGAGATTACGGGAGAGACCTTAGTGGCTGGGCATGGGACAAGGTCCAATTGTAAGAGGCTTGATTCAGTCATCCTAAGGAGAGGATCTACCATAGGGTGGGCAAACTTAAACAGTTCAGTGCAAAGATCTTTAATTGGTACTTGGGGAATGACTATCATTACAGGGTACGAACTGATAGCTCGGGCTAACACTATGAGTTCTTCCTGGGGGGTTTGACTAAAGGAACCTGATTCTCACAAATCTCTTGAATTTCTGAACTAGGTCCTACCACTTGGTTGCTCTCCAAGGTCTCCTCAGGTAAGGAACCAATAGTATCGATGTCACATTCTTCAACTTCTTCCCCCTCATTTTCATCAACTAGACTCAAGCCAGCATCATATACTTCCTCGCCATCTTCAATGGGTTTCGGGTCAGTGGTAATCGGGTCAACTGATTCTAGGCTTGTCATACCTAACCTTTCTTCCTCATTGGTAGGCTTGGGTTCTCCCTCATTAATGTCATCCTTAGGATTCTTACCACTTAGCTGTGCACAAGCCAGTCCTATGCATGGGCACTGACTAGATTTATGGCCTCTTTCTCCACAAAACAAACATTCTTGCGATATAGGAACCTGGGTCACACTGGGTTTCAAGCTAGTAGAGACCTTACTTGGGCATGGGTGTGGATCTAAATGGTTTGATCTAGAAGACTTGGGTTGTTGAGTGACTGGTCTAGAATATTGTAAGGACCTCCATAGACACGATCCACACTATAGATATCATGGTTAGGCTTCCTAAGGTTATGCTCGGGATCACGGTATAAGGTCCTCCTAGGCTCCTGGCATGGATGAGGTTGGGGCCTATTAAAATTTGGATTAGGGGTCCAATTTTGATGTCTACGTTTCTCAAGTACTTGGACTCGATCCCTAAGCTGGGTAAAATTCTCATGGACTTGTTCTTTACACTGGGTAACAGTAGCAGTCATATCCTGACTCAATATTCATACTTTCAGTAAGAGCTCTAACCATGGCCTCAAAATCAGGTTGGGTTTGACCAGGTTGGTAGGGTACTCCATTCTGGGTAGTCATGATGATGCAAGCAAACACACAGAATGTGACTAGACTAAAGCGACTACTGGCTCACTAGACCTAGAGTCCAAACTAGATGCCCATCAGAGTGGCAAGCTAGCCTGTAGTAACTCAGGACTCAGCCAGGCAGGTGTAAGGGGAGTGTTAGGTCCCTAAATGCCAATCCTAGACACCAATCAGAGATTGGCCAGGTAGGCGGACCAGCACACAAGCCCTTCGGGATGGAATCCCTGAACCACCGTTCTAGACACTGAGTACAAAGCACACACAGAGTAACCAGACAAACTGACTCAACACTAGCCTTGACCCGACTTGTTGATGTCCCTAGCCCACTAGGGCAAATTAGGTCTAATCAATTTTTAGATTAAAGGCTTAGGTTCGATGAGTGGGTGGTAGTTTTGGGCTAAGGAGAGGTTATCAACTCCTCCCCTTATTTAGATGCTCAAATGCCCTTAAGATGAATTAAGAGATGAACACTCAAAATAATTGGATTGCAGAACACAAAAATAGAGTTGCAGTAATTTATTTTCAGAACTTGCACGGAATCAATAAATTATAGGAAAATTATGCAAATTAGTTTCAATTATACTGGTTTCAGAAAAATAAAAATCACTAAATTTGGAGTTACCTGTAGTGAGAAATAATTCCTACAACAGGGTAATTACGGGCTGAAAACAGAGCACTTCCCCGTTTACAATTCCTGCTATGAAGTTATAACCCAACGGATCCCCTACACGCCCTAGGAACACCCCGTGGAATGGGAAGAGGAGGTTTGCACCTCACTTCGTTCCTAGGACCGGACATCCTGGGGAGTCTACTTCGAGCAGACAAAGTAAAAAGAGAGAGAAACAAGCAATCAAAACAGAAACCCTAGACAGGGCTCTGATACCAAAAGATGCAGAACGGAAGCTCTGATACCAAAAATGATGCAGAACGGAAACTCTGATACCAAAATGATGCGGAACAAAAGAGATGATGCGATGCGGAAGTAAATTAAAATTAATGTTTTTTTTATTTATTTATTTTCAGAAGTCGGCTTTGACTCAAAGAAAAGATAAACTAATGTTGAAAGAAAATAAGAAATGACAGAAAGCACAATTAAAAGGAGTGGATTATCAGAGTAACTCAGAAGTAGGATCGCTGGGGATTGAGAAACCCCCAGACCTAGGGTTTACTCCTTTCAAGAAACAGACGAAGAGAGAAGAGAATGTTTTATACCTGACTGTGATATCTCTCGTTGCTTCAATTGAAGGACACTCTCGAGCAGATTGTAGGATCCTTGGAGACGGGGTATCTTCGTAATGGATCCTCGGATTGTAGTCATATGGCAAGGTTGGCCTTCTTCTCGAACTCAGGATCTGGAAGAAGAAGAACAAAAAAAACCAGAAACTCAAAGAAAGACACTGACCTGAGTATTTAATGAAGATTGTTGGATGTAGAAGTTCTGGAGATCTTGATACTGATCTGACTCTCCTTTGAACTGGCTCTGTAGTTGAAACAGTTGATCTGAACCTGGATGCTGGTGACCGGCTTCGATGTGGAAGAGAGGGGCCGTGGGATGAAGATGGAAAATTAGGGTTTGGTGGTGGTGGAGTAGAGATGGATGGACTAAGCTAGGGTTTTGGGGTTGGAGATCTCACACCTCAAGGTTCCTAGGGAACCGGATTTACTCCCTCACGGAGCTCAACACCTGAATACAAGTGCGGAAGAGAGAAACACAAAGTTGCTCACACAGAAATTGATTTCATTCATCTGATTGATTTAAACTTACAAGAGGGGTTTAATTTATAAGGCTTTACAAGGGAGGAGGGTTTCACATCTTCCCATGTGGGACTAAAGGAGGGGATCTACAAATTAGGGCAAATCATTCACATATGGTCGGCCAAGGTACCAAAATTGGATTTGGGTTATAAAAGGCAGGTAGATGGCGCCTCCTTGCTTGGATCTTCAAGAAAAATTTTTTTCCTTCCCTGGATCAACTCTTTTGGACTCCTCCTTTTCTTCCTCCCTAAGTCAAGGTCCTTCCCATCTTTGTTTTGGATGTTTTGGCAGGTAGTGGGCGCCCCCTTGAAGTTCTCTTCCAAGAGAATTTCTTCCCATCTTTGCTTTGGGTTTCTTGGGAAAGTCTTGGCCGCCCCCTTGATTTGTGGTCTCTTGGTGGACTTCTCTTTATCTGGCACATGAGAGAAGGAAGTTGCTATCTGTGGAGTGGGGACCAAAGGCTGCTGGATGTAGATATGGCGCCCCTTGGACTGGGAGTGTGGCTGGGAGTGTGGTGTCCACTTGCTTGGTCTGGGAGAAAATGTAACATCCCAGGTTGAAACCCTAGTCCACTACTGAGTCAACATGACTCAACAAAATACAATGCAGGTAATGTAGACTCAAGCTAAATTGAATTGATCTAGTCAACTCTTATTACAACCAAAAAACCCTAATTCTTCAGGCAAGGTTAATCAGAGATCCAGATGGAGCTCTGAAGTCTTCTTCTGAGTCTGGTGCCCGCACCACATCTGGGCTGTAGGCGAAGAGAAGGAGCCTCTGGTGGACTGTCTCAAGAAGAAATGTCTGCCTTCTGGAGGCTCAGTTGAGGGAGGCCCGGGCCCAAGTCACGGCGGCGGAGGAGGCGAAGAAGGAAGCGGCGGAGGCCGTCGCAAACTTCAGAACTTTTGCCTAATTCAAGGATGAGCTCGCCGGGGTGGCCCTGGACTCCTTCCACCAGGGGTTCGGGAGTGCCGGAGGAAAGCCTCCAAGTTTTATGACTTGAAGGGCTTGGATAATATCAAACCCTCCGTTCCCTTCCCCGGCCATGAATTCGATTCTGACTCCGATGAGGGGTTGGACTCGAGTTCGGACGGGAACCCCTGGGGCCCTTCGTCGTCCCATCTGGTCTCTCCCCGACGGTACGGGAAAAACCCGTCGGGGAGTTAATGCAAATTTTCCAACCCTGCTGTTGCTGCTGCTGCTTTTTTTTGTGTATCTCTCTTAGGAGAGTTTCTTTTCTTTTTCTTACTCTCTTTATAGGAGAGTTCTTTCTTTTTTCTCTATTCTTTCTTTTCTTTCTTTTTGTAAGAAAAATTGAAAGAAATGAAAAATCTTTTCTTTTACCTCTTCCCGTGCATTTTTTGTGATGTGTTGCATCATGATTTATCCATATGTAGATTCCATAAACTACTTGCAGTTTGTTGGGAAGAAGTAGGGTCCGTTGGACCGCTCTGAGAGGTTTGTTCTTGACAGAGAGGACAACAGTAGTCCTTTAGGCACGTGTTCGGATTTTTCCATAGGGTAGGGTGTTTACACCATCCCTGTGCTCTTTCTGTCGTAATTAAGGTAGGCTGTTCAGGCTCACCTCGGTGCATGTTCGGATTCACCGTAGGGTAGGTTACGAAAACCATCCCTGCACCTTTGATCTTTTTGGTGGCCTGGTTAGGCCATCCATTGCGCTCGTCGGGCATACCGATAAGGTGAGTGGATCAGACTCTCCTTTGCGCAGTTGACTGAATTTTCAGATCGGGTCATTTGGGATGTTGTCGTTCAGTCGATGCAACTAGCATTCTGAGTTGAGTAGGGTTGAGGAGCTTTGCATAAGAGTTTTTTGGAACTTTTTCATTGATAGTATTTGCGAAGGTTCTGTACATTCCATGGCCGGGATAGGGTTTTCCCTCCAGGGTCTTGAGTCGATATGTCCCTGGTCGAATGACTTCTTCGACTTGATATAGGCCTTCCCAGTTAGGGGGGAGTTTATCCTGTTCCGTTGGCCTGGACACTTCTGCTCTTCGCAATACCATGTCCCCCGTGCAGAAAGTTTACTCCTTTACCCTTGCATTGTAGTACTTGGCGACCTTTTACTGGTATGCCGCCATTCTTATCTGGGCCTGTAGCCTGGTGCTTGATAGCAGATCCAGATCGATCCTTCTGCGATCAGAATTTTCAGGCTCTTCATAGTTGTCAATCCTCAGGGTCTTGTAGGGAGACTTCGATAGGTTGCACGGCTTCGGTACCGTAGGCTAGGTTGAACGGAGATTCGCCGGTGGCTGTTCTTGGGATAGTTCGGTACGCCCAAAGAACAGAGGTCAAATCTTCGGCCCAAAATCCTTTGGCGGCGTTCAACCTTGTCTTTAGACCATGGAGGATGGTCCGGTTGGTGACTTCGGCTTCTCCGTTGGACTGTGGATGTGCAACGGATGTTAGCCGATACTGGATATGGTACCGAGCACAGAAGTCCTTGAACTTCGGATTGTCAAATTGTCTCCCGTTGTCCGTGATGATGACGTGTGGGATACCGAACCTGAAGATGATGGAGTTTTCACAAAACTTTCCACCTTGCCCATTGTGATTTGGGCCAATGGTTCGGCTTCCACCCATTTCATGAAATAGTCGATGGCCACTAGGAGAAACTTCTTTTGCCTGATGCTGGTGGGAACGGGCAATAATGTCCATCCCCCACTGGGCAAAGGGCCATGGGGCTGTCAACTGAGTCAGGTGACTCGCAGGTTGTCTCTGCATATTGGCATACCTCTGGCATTGGTCGCACTTCCGCACGAAATCAGTTGAGTCCTTCTGGATGGGGTCCAGCAATACCCTTATCGAATAATCTTGTATGCTAGAGATCTGCCTCCCAAGTGATCCCCGCATATGCCCTCGTGGATCTCTCTCAATGCATAATCTGCATCGGTGGGTGGGTCGAGGCATTTCAGCAGTGATTGGGAGAACGATCTCTTGTAGAGGGTTCCATCTAAGATGATGTACTGAGATGCCATCCAGCGGATTTCTTGGACTCTGCCTTATCTTCGGGCAGTTTCCTTCATTCAAGAATCTAATGATGGGATCCATCCAGCTTGGCTCAGCATCAATCTGGCGCACCTCTGCAGTCTCTTGGCAATGCTTGGAGTTTCAAGATGTTCAACAAAGGTGCGCCTGAGAGACTCGGTGCTGTAGTTGCCAATCGAGACAGTGCATCTGCCTGGGAGTTCTCTGATCGGGGAACATGAATAATTTCAAAATATTCCAGTTGAGAGGATAAAGCCTGAACCTTCTCCAGGTATTGCACCATGGTTGGATCTTTGGCTGCATACTCTCCATTGACTTGATTCACAACCAGTTGAGAGTCGGAGAAGGTTCGGAGTTGCTGGACTCCCAGATCTTTGCGATCCGAAGTCCGGTGAGTAGGACCTCATATTCGGCCTGATTATTGGAGGCGTGGAAGGAGAAATATAGTGCATACTCTATAATATGGCTGTCAGGTTCGGCCAACATGAGTCCAGCCCCGCACCCGGTAGCATTGGAAGCTCCGTCCACAGAAGCACCCAAACGAACTTCATCTCCTTCAGGATTTCTTCTTCATCCAAAGAGGCTTCATCTTCGGACTTCCAGGTGCACTCGGCCAGAAAATCGGAGAGCACCTAGGCCTTCATAGCCGCTCGGGGCTGGAAGCTAATGTCAAATTGCTTAGCTTACAGCCCACTTGGCTATCCTTCCAAAAGTGTCCGGAGATCGGAGAACGGCCTTGAGAGGTTGAACAGTCAGCACCACAATAGCGTGGGCCTAGAAATATGGCCGTAGTCGCTTTGCGCAATCACTAAAAAGTAGATCAGCTTCTGCATCCTTGCATACTGTATTTCTGCGTCATGCAAGATCTTGCTGATGTAGTAGATCGGCTTGTGGGACCCGTCTTTCTCCTTCCGGACAAGAACCGAGCTCACTGCTTCATCTGAAGCAGAGAGGTACAGGTAGAGGACCTCGCCTTCTTTTGGCTTGGAGAGTAATGGCGGGATCTCCAAATACTTCTTCAATTTCTCAAAGGCAACGCGATAGTCTTCAGACCATTCGAAGCCTTTTGATTGTCGAAGTACCTTGAAGAACGGAAGACATTTCTCGGCGGACCGAGAGATAAATCTGCTTAGGGAGGCAATCCTCCCTGTCAACTGTTGGACTTCCTTTTTACAGGAGGGATGTCGCATATCCTTAAAGACCTGAATCTTCTCGGGGTTGGCCTCGATCCCTCATTTGGTGACAAGGAAGCTCAGGAATTTACCCGACGTGACCCCGAAGGCGCAATTCATCGAGTTTAACTTCATTTGGTAGGACCGAAGAGCGCTGAATGACTCCTCCAAGTCACGGATGTGATCTCTCCAGTGGAGACTCTTGATGATCATGTCGTCAACATAGGCCTCCATATTTCTTCCTAGTTGCTTTTCAAACACCTTATTGATGAGTCTTTGAAATGTTGCTCCGGCGTTCTTAAGGCCGAACGGCATCATCTTGTAGCAGTAGAGACCTTTATTAGTGATGAATGCCATCTTCTCCTCATCTTGCGGATCCATTCTGATCTGGTTGTTGCCAGAGAAGGCATCCATAAAGCTCAGCAACTGGTGGCCTGCGGTAGCGTCGACCAGTTGATCAATCTTCGAGAGAGGGAAGCTATCTTTTGGGCAAGCCTTGTTGAGGTATGTATAGTCGATGCAGATCCTCCACTTGCCGCTAGCTTTCTTCACCATTATCACATTGGCCAGCCACTCGGGGTAGCGGGCCTCTCTGATGAACCCTGCCTTAAGGAGCTTGCCAACCTCTTCATCAACAGCTTGCTGTCTTTCAGGGTGAAGCTCCTCTTCTTCTGTCGCACCGGCTTGTACCTAGGGTTACTTCCAGCCGATGAGTAATCACTTCAGCGGGAATCCTGGGCATGTCTGAAGCCAACCAGGCGAAGACATCGCGTTGTCCCTGAGGAAACAGATCAGCTTCATTCTGGTTTCCTCGTCAAGGGCACTCCCGATTTGCACAACTATGGAGGGATCTTCCTCTTTCAAAGGTATCGGAATGGTCCTCTCCATGGGTTCACCAAGGTTTGTGGTTGAATCCTTGGATCTAGCTGATCCGGAATAGTCGAATCTTTGAAATGCCTGTCTTCAATCATTAGACATTGCCATGCCGTCCTCTAGTCCCCTCTAACTTCTCCAACACCATTCCTGGTGGGGAAGTATACTAAGAGGTAGTGAGAGGAGATCACGGTCCGGAACCTGTTCAAGACGGGCCTCCCCAGAATAATGTTGTATGCAGAGGAGATCTGGACCACCGTGAAGTTGATCGCAATGTCTTTTGTCGAGGCTCGGAACCGAGGGTTACAGGCAACACTATCTCCCCCTCGGCATAAACTTGGGGCCCCCGAAATCGGAGAGAGTGGTATGGGGGATCTTTGTAGTTGATGTCTAGGCAAACACATTTTGGAGAATGCATCGTACATCAAGACATCAGTCGAACTTTCATTATCAATAAGAATTCTCTATACATCATAATTGGCCACTACGGCCGAGATTACAAGAGGGTCGTCATGCGGGAGCCGGACTCCCGCAAGGTCATCGTCGGAGAAGAGGATGGAGTTGTTATCTTTCAGTCACTTTGAAGCTTCATCTTCATCCCTTCTCCAGTTGGCGGGCCGGTGTATCATCCCTACACCTCCGTTGTGGGCCTTTGATTTGGCAATTCGACCTCTTCGGGAGGTGGCTGGGGAACAGTTGCTTCCGACCGGGGCCCCTGGCGACCGATGTACCACCCCAGGTATCCTCTCTTGATGAGATCCTCGATTGCATCCCTCAGCTAAATGCATTCTTCTGTGTTGTGGCCGTGGTCCCGGTGGAATCGGCAGAATTTGTTCCTATTCCTTGCGGAAGAGGAGGCCTTCATGGGACGGGGCCGTTGGAGATAGTTTTCTTTTTCTATCTCCATGAGGATCTTTTCTCGAGGGAGGTTAAGGGGGGTGTATGAGTCGAATCTTCCTTCCAATGCTCTGGGCTTGGGAGGGCTTCTCCGATGGTCTGCATATCTGCCGCCGTTGTTATTGAAAGTTTGGAGGCCTTGGCCCTTGTTATTCTTCTTCTTTGAAGGGGGTTTCCCTTCAATCAAAAATTGATTCGCCGCTTGCTCATCAGCATCGGCGTATTTCTGAGTCCTTGATAGGAGCTCAGCGTTGCTTTTAGGAAACTTCTTGTCTAGGGAAAAAGTAAGCCTGGAGGTTCGAAGCCCCTTCTTCAGTGCTGACATGGCCACGTGCTCATTGAGATCGGGGATCTCAAGCATGGCCGCATTGAACCTGGAGATGTAATATCTCAGGCTCTCTCCTTCATTCTGGTGAAGGAGGAAGAGTATGTCCGTATTTCGAGGAGTCTTGCGGCAGGTCCTGAAATGCAAGACAAATAATTTTTCTAACTCAAAAAAAGAATCGATGGTACCTGGGTGCAGGCTCGAGTACCACATCCGAGTGGACTTCTTTAAGGTAGCTGGGAATGCCAAACAGTACATCACGTCCGAAACTCCTTGAATCATCATATGGGCTTTGAAGCTGCCCAAATGGTCGAAGGAGTTAGAGGTGCTGTCGTAGGGTTCCATCCGGGGAACCCTGAAGTGTCGAGGAATGTCCTCAGCCATGATGCGGTCAGTGTAGGGTGGGCGCAGATCACCCACAATCAGGTCCTCGGGATCTCTCTGATCCCGCATTCTCTGTTCTCGCGCCCTTGCCATCTCTGATTCGATGGCTCTGAACCTCCTGTCATAATCGGGAGTCTGCTTGGACGCTTTCTCCACTGGAGTAGAGTCTTCGGAGGAGGAGGAAGTTTGCCTAGGCCTTTTCCCTTTTTGTGGAGAATCGGCAGACCTAGGCAGTCTCGAAGTTTGGCCTTCGGGAGAGGGCTGAGAATGGGAGGAGGGATGCACTGAATCCTCCCGTGGTGCTCTCCTTCTTCGGGATTGAGAGCTATGTCTAGAAACAGCCGGTGGGTTTGCCACCGGAAAGGCTCTGTCTTGAAACTCTTGACCATGGCCGTCAGGTTGGCGACCTGGTTCATAAGAGCTTCGAACTGCTGTGCTCCCACAGTAACCGTGGGAGGTGGAACATCGTTCTCCTCCGGGGGTGCACCCCCTGAGACGGAGCACGACTCCGGCTTGTAGAAGCATTTTGAGCTTTCTCTTGCCATCAAAAAATTCTTTGTTTCTTTCCCTTTGTTTGGGAGGGAGCTTAACAAATGTTAATAATACGCCCCCTACCTGGCGCGCCAATCTGTTGGCGTGGAGTCCTGGATCGGCCGGTCGGAGCTGCTGCATCGCAGGACCGCCCTGGTTCACCTGCAAAATAGGTCCCTTACCGGAGTTGTTCCGGCGGAGGACACTCCGATGCCTAAGTCAGTGGCGGATTCCAGCCATAGAATGGGGAAGATGTCGAGAGTGGAAGAGAAAAAGAGTTCTTGAAGATCGAAAATGTGTATGTGCGAGATTATTCATGCGTACCTCTCGAGCCATCCTTCTTACCCATTTTAAAAGATGGCCTCCGGTCTGTAGCCCGCTCTTTTCCCGGAGATCATGGGGAGCCATTCACTCCATGATTGACGATCGTGGGTTGTCAATGAGCGAATCTGGCCAGATTGGAGGCGTGGCTGCAGGAATTGCGCACCATGATTATGGCATGATGAGTATCGATTGTAACCGTTGGTTACAGTTTCCTTTTTGGAACATATTATGGTTCAAGCTTCGAGTTTCCCCTTGCGTGGACCGAAGCTTGATGTTTCCCCGAGGTCGAAGATCATGTCTACGGCGGGGACCGAAGTTCGTGTCTTCGGAAGTCGATGAGTAGTTCAGACTTCGACCGGAGCCGAAGGTGCTACCCGAAGGACTGGCCTTCGGATGTTGTAGTTCGGTGTGAAGCCTTGAGTGCTTACAGTTGGCCTTCGCTTAGTCCAAAATCCATAGTCCGGAGAACCGGGGCTTCGATAAGTCGAACCGGAGCCTGGTTCGTAGCTGAACCAGAATATCCTAACAAGTTTCATTTCTCGTTGCTCAAAAAGCTACCTTATTTCATTTGTTAAGTTCTATTTAGAAAAGTTAACCATTATGAATTAAGGTGATTTTTCTGATCATTTTCAGTTTACCTTCTATATTTGAAATTCCTATCCTTGAACTACTCCAACCTCTTTGAATTCATGAACAATGTCATTACTATCAATTTGGACTCTTGTTCATGAAACCTGCCTTCTTGGTTTGCATGTAGAAGGAATCAGAATTAAAATGGTCCATTTACACAACACTCCTCTTAGGCATTTGATCAAAGTAAAGAGTGAGAATGCCAATTTCATATCTAAACTTTGTAAGAAAAAAATGTTCTAATCATTCTTAGACTAGAAAACCATCTAATATTTGTGAAAAATATCAACATAAAACAACAATTTTCAAATCTAGCTAATTGTTCTTAGACCAGAAAAATAATTAGAACAAAAAATCTAGAAAACTTTTCAGATCTGAAAATTAGATATGAAAATTAGACAAAAAAAGAAAATGGAATTTGTGCTCAAATTGAGAGGAAAGAGAAAGTCTTATGAGTATCAAAAGGAGAAGATGATCTTATGATGCAATGGTGATCTTTGCTTGGGACAAGGTAGAGGTAGAGTTGGCACTAGAGAAGGTGGAGAGGGTTATTAGATGAAGGTTTTGCTGGGGTAGGTAGAGGTAGAGGGAGAGCAAGGGGAGGAGGGTTAGATGGAATATTAGCTCTCCCTCCTGTCTTTTAAGGATTTCTTTTTTTCACTTATTTTTTTCTCATAGGTGAAAATCTAACTAGAGTTAAGAAAGAGTGGGATGTTGTCTACAAGGTTAGTTATTGAATTGGTGGCCTTCTATTAGTTTTATCTATAGCATATGTGGTAAGTCTATCCAGAATTCTTCAATTATGGATAATTATTATGTACTTAAATTGGTCCATCACATTGACAAGGAGTAGAGGAGAGGAAGTAAGGTGGAGATAATGAAAGCAACACTAAAGAGTGGAGAAGCCCTAAAAGTTTTTTCAAAGAAATAGTAGCGAGTAGGCAATGATTACAAATAAAGTGAGCAGGACACCAAATAAAAATAAGAGAACAAAAATAATAATATATATAAATTCACTAAAATTCTTTCATAAAAAAAAAAAAAACACTACAATTCAACAAAATTGTATACATTTATAGGACAAGTTTTCTATGCTTTAATATATATTATTATATATATATATATATATATATATATATATATATATATATATATATATATAATAATGTTATAAAAAATATGGCTGCAACAAGAGAGTGAATATATGCTCAAATAATACCTTTAATAAAATAATGGCCTTTCATGAGTATGTTGTTATAAATATATAAATTACATATGTACCCTTGATGATTACTATTTATATATGTTGCGGCCAGGGACCGATGACTCCGCATATGAGATATTGTCCACTCCAGTTCGAGGGCCTCATGATTTTGTCCTTGAATTCCATTCCAAAAGTACCTCATATGAAAAGAGTAATTTTTCTTTATAAGCTAGAGTCCATCTTGATTCACAATGCCCTTCCACCTGGGAGACTCTATGTATGGACGGATTTATTGTAGTCATGGGTTTGTCTCCTTCTTAGGATGCTAATGTTGAGGCCAAGGATTTATGGCTTGATATTTGAGATATTGTCCACTCTGGTCCAGAGGTTTTATGGTTTTGTCCTTTGAATTTCAATCCAAAAAGCATCTCATATAAAAAAAATGATTTCTTCCTTATAAGCTAGAGTTTTCCTTGACTTTCAATCGATGTGGAACTAATGATGCCCTCCCACCACAACAACGCATATATTCTTACAATTATTTCTTTTATATAAATATTTGCAAATTTAGACCTGGTAGGCATGCCCTGTACACATTCTTTTTACACATTTTTTTCTTATTTAATAAGGGTATATACATAAAAAATAATTTATAAAAGTATAGATATAAAAGAAATAATTTATAAAGGTATACATGAAAATAAAAATTTGTAGAATGTATGAATGCAATTTCAATATTTAAAACATAAATAAAAAATTTCAAGATATAAATGTAACTTATATATATTATATATATATATATATATATATATATATATGAATAATCCAAAAGCTTCCTTCCATTCACTCTTGATAGCCACCATAGCACAAAACTTCAACATATGGCACCATGCGGCAAGTGGCTATCTCAATAAAAATTCTATAGACAACTGCCTATACTGGACCATATGGGCAATTCTTACTTAGCGACATGCTGTTTAATTTATGAATGTCAAATTAATTAAGGTAAAACAGTTCTGCATGTCTGCCACTGAAAGAGAAATTTAAAAAGGTGTTTGGAAGTGGTCTCGGACAAATTACGCAATGTATTTTATGAGTCTTGGAGGGTTACCTTTTCTTTTAATAATGATCCCATTGATCTCTATGATCAGAACATATTGCACAACGAGGTTAATTAGAGAGTTTTACGACCATGTCCGTTGCTTTGGATTGATAAGAACTAGCTGTACATGCATAGGCCCACAACCACTACCACTATTTTGTTTGTTCATATATCAAGACAAAAATTTCTCCTCTTTCAATTTTGTTTTTGTTTTTTTTTTCTTTCCATAAAAATTATAGTCTTGGAAGGAAAATAATTATTCTTGCTTTGTCATATTGACAACTATTGACCTAACTTGTTGATACATAGATTGTTATGTCCAAACAAAATATAGCAAGCTTGAGTTAAAGGAAAAATGGATCGAGTTGATTTGATCTAACTTCCTCCATCTTCTTCTTGGATTGTTTGGTGTTGAAGGAGATCTCAAGCTTGTTGATGGCGTCGAACTGGAACAGATGAGATCCGGAGGAAGATTAGGTGGAAAATGGTATGGAAGAAAAAATCTCCCTCTCCATCGTATTCGGGGGTATTTATAGGCTAAGGGGTCAACCGCTTACAGCTGGTATCGGCTGTTAAACGGTTAATCCAAGACGTGAGCACGTGCAACCAAAGTTATCCATAGTCAATCGATCCTTCTTCATAATTGATCAGCTCTTCCAGAGTTGATCGGCTCTTCCAGAGTTGATTGGCTCTTTGATCGGCTTTTCCAATTGATCAGCTCCTGAACTACAAAATATTAATAAATTCCACCCTTTATAAAAGTTAGTCAGTTACCTGGAAGTAATTCATTCTTATGCTTGTTGGACGTTGACCAGCTCCACGCCTTTTAAATGTTGATCGGCTGTCTGTTAGGCATTGATCAGCCTTGAACCTCTCGGAAGAGGTATGATCATATTGTGTCTACTGGACATTGATCAGCCTTGAACCTCTCGGAAGAGATATTGATCATATTATGTCTATTGGGCATTGATCATACTTGTGCCTATTGGGCATTGATCATACTTGAATCTCTCGGAAGAGGTATTGATCATATTATGCTATTGGACATGATCATATTGGGCTTTGATCATATTTGTACCTATTGAGTATTGATCAACCAAACCCAAGCTCTCACTAGATTAGCATAAACTGACTAAACATGAAATATCCCAATATAAGTCATATAATTCCAACTAGAAATTACGATTGGATCAACCTCATCAAACTAGTTGACTAGGACACTTATATCATCGAAACAATCTACAAAGTCATCGACCTATAAGGGTTAAGTTATAACCTCGTGGGATTATTATTATTTTTTCTTTTCCTTTCCACAAAAATAAATGATTAAAATTTAGTTTTCTTCGAAAAAGTATAATTTTAGGTCGAGGTGACTTTTGGAGATTTTTTTTTGCATATATATCCTTGTTAATATCTCTAATTGCATATATATCATTGTAAATTTCTGTTTATATGTGTACCCTTATCCTTTTGTTTTTTAACTTTTTGTATGTATACATCCTTGTAAATTTATCTGTTATAAATTATTCTTTTTGCACGCACACTTTTAATAAGAGATGACGTGCAAAAAATAATTGATAGGGATATGCATGTAAATAGTAAATTGATGAAGGTGTACATGTAAAAAGAAGTAATTCATAAGGGCACCATCTACATAAATAGAAAACTTGCAACATGACATAATTTCAAATATTTGTAAAGATGTGCATACAAAGAAATAATTATAAGGATACACATGGAAATAGCAAATTTATGAGAGTATACATACAATTTATGCAAGAAAATATACAAAAAAAAATTTATAAGGATATATATATATATAAATAGTAAATTAATGAGTGTATGCGCGCGCGCATATATAAATATATATATGTATATATATGTATATATATGTATATATATGTATATATATGTATATATATAATATGTAGATATATGTATATATATGTATATATATGTATATATATGTATATATATGTATATATATGTATATATATAATATATTATATATGTATATATATGTATATATATGTATATATATGTATATATATGTATATATAGTAATATATGTATATATATGTAATATATGTATATATCCTTATGAAGGTAATACATAAATAGTAAACTTACAAGGGTACATGCAATTTTTGGGATAACGTTAAAGAAAATTGTAAATTTGTAAAGATATATATAATTTAGATATTTATAAGAATATATATTTAAAATGATTTTTTAAAGCTTTTTTTAACTTGAGTATGATTTAATCCAACCCAGGCCCCACTGAACCTATTATGAGGACTAACCTTCAGCTTGTTAGAAACTTGTAAAAGCTTACTCACTTACTTCAAGCTTGTTTGGCTACCAAGCCAATCTTGGATGCCAAATGGTGCTTGATTAGGCTCATGGACACTTAGCTTTTGATCTTAGTACCATAATCCCTTTAGAAATTTATATTAAGAAGTTCTGAACAGAAATCTCTACTTATTTTAAAGGCAGTTCTCATGAAGAAGTTTTTGGTGCTCATCATAACCTTTTCGTCCCTAACCACACTAGTACACTACAAGATTTAGAAGTGCTAATGTATATATATAATATATAGAAATAGAAGCGTATCTATTTAACAAAAATCTGGTTAAACTCTACAAACCAGATTTACAATTCATTATATATTATATATATATATATATATATATATATAATATATATATATATTAGAGAGAGAGAGAGGAGAGAGAGAGAGAGAGAGAGCAGCTTTAAATAGGTCAAGTTGGTCTAATTTTTAACAAAAACATTAATTGCACCAATTTGCCGGCCTTCCTCTGCGGCCAAATGTCCCTCTTCATGCATCCCAGGCTCGTTTTTACTCATCATAGAAAGAAATATCAATGGTCCTTCAATTCAGCTATGTTTATTTCTTTTTCACAATCGTCCTCCTTAAATTTCATATTTGAGACAGAAGGTGAGAGTACCATCTCTGTGGATTGAATGCAAAGCCTCGCAGTGCATAGAAAACAAGTATTACTAAGAAAATTTCCTGCAATTATTGACCAGTCAAGCTAAAGAATGTGTTGCTGCGCCTTCTCTCCTGGACGGGCTCGGTCGGCTATGCTGGAGGAGAGCTCCTCTGCCAGTCGACCTGCAACAAAAGTTTCCTGAGCACTGGTGGTGTTCCAGCGAGAGACACTCCGATGCTTAAGTTAGCAGGAGTCTGGGAACAACAGAATGGAGAAATCAAAGAAAGTAACACACGGAAAGGAAAGAGTACTTAGTCCCAAGCAGAGGTCCCCCGATCACCTTAAATAGGCATAGAATGTTGCCAAATTCTGTTAGGGGATAGGCTGAAAAGCCCCGATTTGCCCCTAGGAGAATCAGAGTGATGGCCAGGTGGCACGGAGATGTGGCCACGTCGTGGAGTCCGTTACAACAGAATTCTGGTACTAGCTGGAAAAGGGCTTCTAGAGCCTTCGAGCGGTTCCCAGAAGGAGAATGAGTCGGTCGGACTCAACGGGAGCCGTCATCCGGTCGACAGGGAGTATCTGATAGGGGCTTTGAGGAAGCCGACCGGTAGATGTGGAAGGAGGCTTCAGGAGTTTCCAAGATATCCTTAGAGTGGGTCAACCGTACCTTAGCAGAAGTGGGTCGGCCTTCAGGTTGGTCAGCCTTTTGGGCCTCCGGTAAGGGAATCAATCAGGATCTCCGCGAGAGCGATCGGTCGGACCTTGGAGGAAGCGGGTCGTTCGGACCTCTCCTCCATGGGTTAGCCGGTCGGACTTCTTGGCCATCCAACCCAGGATCGGCCGGATGGGTACAATAGTTGCCCCCTACTTCTAGGCTTTAAGGGGGCACGTGGCTTCGAAGAAGGCAGGAGCACTGTTTTTGCACAGGTCGCATCCGTCTGAGCTCGATCCAGAATCATTGTGCCGGATTGCTTTGAATCTCCCACGATCGACTTTCTGGACAGAGTTGCCTCGTATTGGGGTGCAGGGGTCGCAGTTAATGCGGAGAGGGCGCCATGATGAGGGGCTAGGCTGGCTCGCGTAACGGTTGGAATGGAGGACGTGCCGCACCACGTGGCAGCATTCGAGCGACCGACGTCACTTCCCAGGCAGTCTTTGCACCGCCGATCCGACGTTCACGCGGATCGCTGCCTGTCGATTCCGATTGACCTATCGTTTCGATTCCTGAGGTGTGGAAGGTCACGCCTCCCAACGGGATGGTTAGAGCACCCACGGAGCGAGTGCTAGCACCCCTCTGGAGACCTATAAAAGAGGGGCGAGGCACTCTGGGAGGATTTTTCCGCTGCGCCTTTGCTCCGCGAGAGAGAGAGCTTCTTCTTCTTTTTCCGCAAAACCAGGCTTCTAGGAGTCCAGCCTCAGGTCAGTCTCCCAGTCCTCCTCCTCCTTTAGCTCTGATGGCATCCAATAGTCGAGGTTCGATCCATAGACCTAGGGAGCCAGGGCCGAGTGAGATTCTGTCGGTCATGACCCGAGAACGGGTCGAGAATCTTAGGGCTGTATATGGCATTCCTTCAATCTTGCACCTCACGTTCCCAGGCCGAGAGGGGAGAGCAAACAATCCGTTGGGGCCAGGGAATCTCCGATGTATGAAGCCCACATCAAGGCCGGTTTGAGATTTTCCTTGCACCCTTTCTTTATCGAGGTCTTCAACTTCTATGGGGTGACCCTGGCGCAGCTGACCCCGAACAGTATTCGGACAATTTGCTGCTTCATCGTGTTGTACTATAGAGCCGAAATGAGAGCCTAGGTTATCCTCTTGGCAACTTTTTTCTTTGAAGAAAGACTTAGGAGCCGAGATTGGTGGATGTTCTATCCCGTCCCGTCGAAAGATCCTGAAATGTCTTCCGTCGGCCATCCACGGGTGGAAGGCCCGATTTTTTCTTGTGAGCAGCCTCCAACCCTGGGGGTTTGAGCCTTTGTGGAGGGAGCCGTGGCCGAGGCTCCGCGAGGGGAGGTCGATCCTGATGGCCGACCAGGCCAAGTTTAATGAGATCGACAGAGCCGGCCCGACCATGGCATATGAACTGTTAGGGGAGGATGTCCTTCACCAAGCGGGAATCAGCCCTCAAGATTTTTAGGCAAGGGCCGATCTCTTCTCTCGTAACTATTCATTGGATCTATCACTTCTCTTCCTCTTGCTCACTTTGGTTTTCCTCGCAACAGGAGGGAGGATGAAGAAGATCGATAAAGCCAAGGTCATCCAGCGGGCGATGCGGAAGAGGGCCGTCCTAGAGCCGACCACGGAGCTGACCGTAGAGAGACAGAAGAAAAGGCGGGAGGAGGAACGGCCTGCACCCGTAGTAAACATGGACTCTGGCAAAGGCGATACCCCTCTTACGGAGGTATTGGTAAGGAAGATACTAGGGTCTTCAACTCCTGCTGGGAGGTCGACCGCCCGACTGGGGCAGGAACAGCCGAAACTTTTTGGCACGGCGACAACGTCAGCCCCCTCCTCGTCAGCCTGGAGGAGACAGTTCCTTGGCGGACAAGGGAAAGGGGACGGTCGCAGGAGGGGCGACCGAAGGCGAGGTGGCCGAGAAAGAATCCGAAGAAGTCCGTCAGGAGGCGTTCCAGCATTGGCATGCCCTGGACAACCCAAGGAGAGCACGGAGTTTGCTCAGGGGGGCCATGACGGATGCCGACTGTGAGTTGTCAATTCAGAGAAATCTGATTGACGTAGCCGTAGAGTCCTACCGCGACCTTATGAGGGTAAAACACCTATCTTGCTCTCTTGTATTTTTCCTTTCTCCCAATTGTCTTGTGTAGTACTAACTTAGCCTTGTGCTTGCAGCTTCTTCATGGCTTTCCTTAATGGACGATGGCATCGGTCGGATTCTGTATATGTTCAAGACCTCTGCTAAGAAGGTGCAGGAGCTGGAGGCAGCTCAAGCAGCCACGGAGGCATCTTTAAAATTCTCAGAGGAAAGGCTGTCGACTGTCCAGGCGGAGGCGAGTCGTCAAAGGGGGCACTAAAAGAGATGGAGAGCCAGCTGGCCGACCAGGAGGCTAGACTGAAGAGGAGTAAGATAAAAGTGAACTCCCTCACCCGCTGACTGCAAGAGGTGGAGGAGCGATTCGTCGAGGTCGACAGGAGGGCCATGCCGAGCAGGCGGCGCGTGAAGTTGGCGGCTCAGCTTGAGGAAGCCCAGGAGCTGGCGACTGGCGAGTCCGAGATGTTGTAGCAAAGTACAAATCTTCCGTCAATTTTATCGAAGAGGTTGAAGAGCAGCGTCGGTCTTCTACAACGAAGGCTACGACGATTGCCTGAAGAAGGTGGCTGAACTTCTTTCGGAGCTTGACCTATCTGGCACCGAACTGAAGGAATTAGTGGAGGAAGAAGAGCACCTTGCTGACAGCGGGGTTGAGCCTCAGGCTGAAGGTGGTGTGGAAGAGGCCAGGGCGAAGCCCTAACTCAGACTGATGTAGGGACGGTGGATGTCTCAGTTGAAATTCTCGCTGTAACGGGCAGGGCGAAGTTGAGGCCCTTGCCACCCCTTCGATGGGTCAGACCTAGGGTGTTGTAAAGGTTTGACCTACCTTGTAAATAGTTTCTTGGACTAATATAAAAATCCTTTTGTCATTTGTGTGTATTGATGCAAATAAGGTGGAACACTTTCTTTTTGAAATCTTTCTAAGTGTTTTCGGTCGGCTCTTTAGGACCTGCCAGCTTTTGAAGTAGCTGCCAGTCAGCAGCTCAATCCGAATTTGAACAATTAGAAAAATCCTAAGTATTGGCCCATCGGCTCGCTCAAATTTGAGACATGTTCTCCACGTGGCTTCGTGTGGATTGTTTTGAAATGGTTGCTGACCGGGGTCGGACTTTCGGAGTGGGCTGCCCTAGAGCCTTTGCCGACCGGGGTCGGACTTTCGGAATCTTCATAGAAGAAGTTGTAGACTTCATTGATAGTATTTGCGAAGGTTGTCTACATTCCACGGGCGTACTATCTATCATCCGTCTAAATGTTCAAGTCGGTAGGTTCTGGCTCGAATCACTTCAATGATTCGATAAGGGCCTCCTAATTGGGGGAGAGTTTCCTTGCTCGGTTGGTCTCGAAATCTCTGTCCTTCGCAAAACCAGATCTTTGACTTGGAAGGTTCGCGCCTTGACCCGCGAATTGTAATATCTAGCCATCTTCTGACAGTAAGTCACCATTTTCAAGTTGGTCCGTAGTCTGGTTTCTTCAAGTAGATCTAGGTCAGCCCTCCGCTGCTCTGAGTTGGTCGGCTAAGTGAAATGATCAATCCGCAAGGATTGTAAAGAAACTTCCACGGGGATGACCGCTTCACTTCCATAGGTCAGGTTGAATGGAGTCTTCCCGGTCGCCGTTCGGGCGCGGTCGTCCGATATGCCCAGAGCACTGAGTGAAGCTCTTCTTTCCAAAGCCCTTTGGCTTCATTCAGCCGGGTCTTCGTCCATGCAGGATTGTTCGATTAGTGACCTCAGCCTCTCCATTGGATTGAGGGTGGTCGACCGAAGTAAGCCGATGGAAAATGTGATATTGTTGGTAAAAATCCCGGAACTTAGAGTTGTCAAACTGCCTTCCATTATCAGTAATGATTATCTGTGGAATAACCGAAACCGAAAGATAATGTAGTTCCGGACGAAGTTTTCCACCTTGGCTTCCATTATTTATATCAGTGCTTCAGCCTCCACCCACTTGGTAAAGTAGTTAATGGCCACAAGAAGAAATTTTGCTGGCCGGATACGGGAAAAGGATCCCAGGATGTCCATGCCTATTGTGCAAATGGCCAAGATGCTGTAAGCGGGTCAGCTGGTTGGCGGGCCTCCTCTGGATATTAGCGTACCTTTGACACGCATCGCACTTCGGACGAAGTCTGACGCATCCTTCTGAATTATGGGCTAGTAGTATCCCTGTCGGACGATTTTATAAGCTAGGGATCTTTCTCCGAGGTGGTCGCCGTAGATGCCTTCATGTACCTCTCTGAGTGCATTGTCCACATCGATCGGTCCTAAATACTTCAGCAGCGATTGTGAGAACGACCGCTTGTAGAGGGCCCGTCAAGGATGACGTATTTGGAGGCCACCCAGCGTATAGCTTAGCTTCGGTCGGATCATCCAGAAGAGTCCTTGAACCAGGAATGCATGGATTGGGTCCATCCATGAGGCTTCCTGCTCAACTTTGTGAACCTCAGTCGGCTCTTCGACAATGCTTGGACGCTGCAGATGCTCCACAAAGGTTCGGTCAGAGGTGCTGACAGCGGCAGTGGCTAATCGTGACATAGCATCGCCCGGGAGTTCTGCAATCGAGGTATGTGAAGAATTTTGAAGAATTTGAGCCGCGATATGAAGCTTCGTACCTTATCCAAATACTTGGCCAAGGTCGAGTCCTTTGCTTCGAATTCGCCTTTACTTGATTGACCACCAGTGAGAGTCAAAAAAGGCCCAGATTTTGCCAATGCCTAACTCGTTGGCAATCCTCAGGCCCGCAAGCAAGGAACTTCCTGCAGGTCACTCCGAATATGCACTAGGCAGGATTTAGCCAGTCGTCGATGGCGTCTTAGCACGCCAAAGGATTCCTGCAGGTCCTTGATGTGGTCGGCTCTATGGAGGCTTTTGACAATCATATCATCGATGTACGCCTCCATATTCCTTCCGAGTTGCCCTTCGAACACTCGGTTGATCAGCCTTTGGAAAGTAGCACCCATATTTTTAGGTCGAAGGGCATCATCTTGTAACAATACAGCCCTTGTCTGTGATAAAGGCCATCTTTCTCGTCTTCAGGGTGCATCCTAATCTGGTTGTACCTAGAGAAAGCATCCATAAAACTAAGAGCTGATGGCAGCCATGGCATCCATAAAACTTAAGAGCTGAGGCCAGCCATGGCATCCACCAGCTGACGCCTCGGCAGGAGAAAGCTGTCCTTCGGACAAGTATTGTTGAAGTCAGTGTAATCCACACAGATCCTCCACTTCCCACTGACCTTTTCACCATGACGACATTGGCCAGCCACTCAGGGTAAGAGACTCCCTGATGAAGCCAGCATCAGAGAGCTTCTTCACTTCTTCTTCGATGGCCTCTGCCTTCGACGGCGAAGCTCTCTTTTTCTGTCTGGATGGGTCTATAAGGTGGGTCCACCTTAAGCTGGTGAGTGATGATGTCCGACGGGATGCCTGGCATGTCCGATGTCGACTAGGCGAAGACATCAGCATTGCTCCTCAAGAAGCCAATCAGCTCCTATATGGCCTCTTCACCTAGCATGCTCCCGATTTGGAGGACCATTGTGGGGTCGTCCTCCCTAAGGGAACGAACATGATCTTCTCAACAGGCTGGCCACAGTTATCGGCTTCATCTCGGGGGTCAAGTTGTTCAAGACTGGGGCGCCCATCCAACTGCTTGTCATGAATAGCCAGGTATTGTCTAGCCATCCTGCGGTCTCCCCTCATTCTCCGACCCCGTTATGAGTCAGAAACTTTGCCAGCAAATGGTAAGTGGATATGATGGCCCGAAACTTGTTGAGAGCTGGTCGGCCTAAAATGGCGTTGTATGCCGAGGTCATACGAACGACCATGAAGTTGATGGGGAAAGTCCTTTGGTAAGGCTCCATCCCAATAGTCACGGGCAAAGTTATTTCTCCTTCAACCCCGACAGAGTTTTTTCCAAAGCCAGTCAGTGGCATTAGGGATTCTTGCAGCCTCGATCTGGATAAGTTCATTCGGACAAAGGCATCATACAGTAAAACTTCTGCACAGCTTTCATTATCAATAAGGATGCGCTTTACATCATAGTGGCAATGATTGCCAACACAACCACAGGGTCATCTCCTGGAAGATGAGGCTCCAAGAGGTCTTCATCAGAGAAACTGATTACATTGGAATCCCTGGATTCTTTACAATGTCTTGGTCCCCTTCGTGCCCCCAGTCGGACCGCCAATGCAGCATACCAACGCCCCCATCGGTTGGGCGCTGGTTAGGAAGCTCCGCCTCCTCCAGAGGGTCTTTGGCGATTGAGGTCTCGGCCCGATCCCAGCGGGGTCGGACATACTTGTTCAGGTACCCCCTCCTAATGAGGTCTTCAATGGCGTCCTTCAGCTGGAGGCACTCTTCGGTGTTGTGCCCATGGTCCCTATAAAACCGGCAGTACTTGTTTTTGTTTCTGGTGGTAGGAGGGCCCCTCATCGGTCGAGGCCTTTGGAAGAAGGTCTCGTTCTCTATCTCCATGAGGATCTTCTTCCTCGAAAGGGAGAGGGGTGCATAGGTCTCGAACCTCTTGAAGAAGTCCCTCGGCTTCGGGCTTCGGTGCTGGGCAGGTCGGCTATCATCGTTGGGAGGTCGGATTGCGGGAGCCTTGTCGCTCCACTTCTTGGGGGCTGACCTCCCTTCACCCTGGCATCGACTCGCTGACTGCTCCTCCGCTAGGGTGTACTTCTGTGCCCTGGTCAACAGCTCAGGGTAGCTCGTGGGAAACCTCTTGTTTAAGGAGAATGTGAGCCTGGACGAGCAGAGCCCTCTCTTGAAGGCCGACATAGCCATCGCCTCGTTCAAATCCGGGACCTCCATGGCTGCTAAGTTGAAATGGGCCATGTAGTCCCGAAGGGTCTCTCTTCTTTGAAGTAAGAGGAAAGGCAGTCGGTGTTCTTTGGGGTCTGACTGCATGTCCTGAAATGGAAAAGAAAAAGATTCTCAAGTTAGAAAAAAGAGTGGATCGTACCTGGTCGGATGGCATTGAACCACATCCTAGTGACCTTCTTCAAGATTG
This sequence comes from Areca catechu, assembly GCA_021397845.1. NCBI lineage: Eukaryota > Viridiplantae > Streptophyta > Magnoliopsida > Arecales > Arecaceae > Areca > Areca catechu. Next base: position 154,807,442 of record CM038049.1, on the reverse strand, counting down.
CTGGGAAGGCAATGCAGTGAAGGGCATCGAAGGCGCCCTGTACTATCATGTGGGCCTTGTAGGTGCCAAGATGGTCCAATGGATCGGTGGTGCCGTCATAGGGATCCACCTGAGGAATTTTAAAGTGACGGGGATGAGCTCCCCCAAGATCTCAGCAGAAAAAGGTGGGCGGGTGTCGTACGCTTGTCCCCCCTCGGCTTTCTGCCGCTCGATAATTTCAACAATGCGCTCTTCCATGCGCATGATTTTGCTATCGTAGTCCCGCGGATCTTCAGCAGGGTGCCGATCATCATGGAGGACGGTGTCAGCAAAAGAGGGGGAAGCCGACCTCGCCCTCTTCCCGTCAGTGCGAGCCCCCAAGGACCTTCGGGGCTCCGGAACGGCGTGGGACGGAGGTGGAGGCACCTTCGGCTGCTGACTTGCCCCGGCGGCCAGCTGATGATTGATGCAAGACACCGCGCAGGTGGCTGCTGCCAGTTGTCGGCCGCTTCCTGGAAATACTGGACTGCCGTGGTGAGCGTTTCGATGCGGTTCACCAGCATCTGGAATTGCTGTAATCCCAGAGTAATGGTGGGCTCAACAGCAGCAGCGGTGTCATCTTCCATGTGAGATGTTTCTGACTTGTGGTGAGAATGTCCTCTCCTGGCGGAGGTACCTTGAGTTCTTTCCCTCGTCATTGCAAGATTTTCTCAATCAATATCTCCTTTTAGAGTCGAGAGCAGAACGAAGGTTCAGGCCCCTTTCTCTAGCGCCAATCTATTGCTGCGCTTTCTCTCCTGGATCGGGCTCGATCAGCTATGCTAGAGAGCTCCTCTGCCAGTTGACCTGCAACAAAGTCCCTGAGCGCCGGCGGTGTTCCGGCTGGGGACACTTTGATGATTAAGTTAGCAGGAGTCTTGGAGAAACAGAATGGAGAAATCAAAGAGAGTAACACACGGAGAGGGAAGAGAGTACTTAGCCCCAAGCGGAGGTCCCTCGATCACCTTAAATAGGCGTGGAATGCTGCCAAATTCTGTTAGGGAATAGGCTGAAAAGCCTCGATTTGCTCCTAGGAGAATCAGAGTGATGGCCAGGTGGCGCGGAGACGTGGCCACGTCATGGAGTCCGTTACAACAGAATTCCAGTACCAGCTAGAAAATGGCTTCTGGAGCCTTCGAGCGGTTCCCAAAGGAGAACGAGTCGGTCGGACTCAAGGGAGCACGTCGTCCGGCCGACAGGGAGTATCTGACAGGGGCTTTGAGGAAGCCGACCGATAGATGTGGAAGGAGGCTTCTGGAGTTTCCAAGATATCCTTGGAGTAGGTCTGCCGTACCTTAGCAGAAGTGGGTCGGCTTTAGGTTGGTCGGCCTTTTGGATCTCCGGTGAGGGAATCAGTCAGGCTCTGCGAGAGCCGATCGTTCGAACCTCGGAGGAAGGGGGTCGTTCGGACCTCTCCTCCCATGGGTCAGCCGGTCGGACTTCTTGGCCGGTCCAACCCAGGATCGGCCGGATGGGTACAACAGAATATATATATTTTTTGGTAAAAAAAGGCTAAAGACTGGTTTTAAGAAACAACGCTTGGACGATTTCCAAGTGTTATAAACATGTCCACCAGGTCAAGTCAATAGATGCTTCACCTTCCATCGAGCAGTCCTCGTCTTTCTCTTTGTCAACTTATCTTTTAAGATTAGGGAAAGGATCAATGATCTACATTTGGCCTTGATATCCCTTCCATGCCCAGCTTAGCCTAGGTCACGCATGTAAAGACAAAAATAATGAGCCAATAACTATTTAAATACAAAGACGCGCGGCAATGACTCGTGATAGTAAAAGAGGACAAGTTAAAAGAAGAAAAATTTTGACTGAATTGAAAGAATCAACCTAAATGGGAATTTGAACCCATGATTTACCTTGAATGTCATCATCATATTAACACTTGACTTTGAAAGCTCAATTTGCGATTAAAGATAGCATTAATGTATGTTAGGCTTCAAAACTCCTACATAATTCATGAGTGATAAAAGACTTCTAATTTTTGTCTCTATTCAGAAACTTTGACAACATTTTACCGTTGGATCTTCAAAATAGACTCAAGTTATCAGGAAAGGGATCAACAATAACACTCCTATATAGCTTGTGAGTAAAGACTCTCCATATCTGTGTCTCCAGATGCGTTCCAAGCGTGTTGTTCTGATGATCTTTTAACGCTTCTTCTAAACCAGTAATTAGATAACATGGAGAGAATCCGAAATAGGAGAGGTGCCGTGTGAAAGGTGATCTATTTCATAGTGTAATTAATATACGTTTTCTATTGACTTTATCAACCCTTCGAACCGGCAATGAAGGTCGAGAAGGATAGAAAAAAACACGTATATTCGCTGCTAGTCGTTGGAATTTTTCAATCCAACCAATAGTTGCTCGGTCGTAAGCCGTATATTAGACAAAGCACTAGTTGTGGGATTTATAAATTCTTCTTGTGATTTCTTTGCAGACTCACTCGTCGCTTTAGACTAGAAAGTTCCACGCTTCGTTTCGGAAACAAACCTATATATATCGGGGAATCGTGGTGATGATAAACGCGACTCATAAGCTTCTTATCTCTCATAGTCTTCCTAGTTCCAACCATCGCCTTCGGTTCAGAGCTACCATCTCTCCTCCTCATGTCGAACATGGTCGTCGCTTTCTTTCTGTCCATTCTCTTCCTTTCTCATCTTGCGCCCGTGGCCATCAGCGAGGGGTCCGACTCCAGCACCCTGAAGACATATATAGTTCACGTACATCGGGTACCTGGCGCTGCAGTGTTCGCCTCCTCTGATGAACGGGAGAAGTGGTACAGGTCGTTCCTGCCCACCGGAATAGAAAGCTCGGGCGAACCTCGAATGATTTATTCATACAAAAATGTCATCAGTGGCTTTGCTGCTCGATTGACAGAGAAAGAGCTGGCCGAAATGAAGAGAAACCCGGCTTCGCTCTTGCGTACCCCGATCGGATCCTGCCTCTACAAACAACCCACTCCCCTGAGTTCTTGGGTCTCAGCCGTGGCACGCCGGGGTTCTGGAACGACTCCAACTACGGCAAAGGCGTGATAATTGGAGTCCTGGACACCGGAATCTCGCCTCGTCACCCCTCCTTTGGTGACGAGGGGATGCCCCCTCCACCATCCAGATGGAAGGGTGCTTGCGAGTTCAATGCCTCCGACTGCAACAACAAACTCATCGGCGCGAGGGACTTTGTCCGAGGAGCCTCGGCCATGGATGTTGCACCGAGAAGAGCGACGCCGCAAGGACCATACGATTATGACGGACATGGCACTCACACGGCTAGCACGGCGGCTGGCATGTTCGTTGATAACGCCAACATCAATGGTCTAGCTAATGGCACAGCTTCCGGCGTGGCACCTTTAGCTCACCTTGCCATCTACAAGGTATGCGCTTTTGAGCATTGCTCGGACTCTGACATATTAGCAGGGATGGATGCTGCTGTCGATGATGGAGTCGACGTGCTGTCCATATCCATTGGTGGATCCTCCGTTCCTTTCTACAGCGACAGCACCGCAATCGGCGCAATGGGGGCGATCCAGAAGGGAATCTTTGTAAGTTGCGCTTCAGGGAATTCAGGACCGGACTTCGGTACGCTATCTAACGAGGCACCATGGATTCTGACGGTCGGCGCGAGCACCATGAATCGCTTACTTAGAGCCACGGTGACACTTGGGAGCGGCGCCGAACTCGATGGCGAATCTGCTTACCAGCCCCGTAGCTTCCGCTCCACCCACATGCCTTTGGTCTACCCTGGAGCTAACAGTGCTAATGCCGCTCTCTGCTCTAATGGCTCACTGGATGGGATCGACGTCCGGGGAAAGATCGTGTTATGTGATGAAGGCAATTATAATAGGGTGTCCAAGGGCGAAACTGTGAGGAGCGCCGGAGGGCTGGGCATGATCCTCGCGAATGAAAGGAATGAAGGAGTCACCACCTTTGCTAATGCTAATGTACTACCGGCGTCGCATGTGAGCTACTCCGACGGCCAGACGATCAAAAAGTACATCAATTCAACTTCAACTCCCATGGCATCGTTCACCTTCAAAGGCACGTTGTTGAAAACAAAGCCGGCCCCGGCTCTCGCTTACTTCTCCTCGAGAGGGCCGAGTCAGGCAGACCGGAACATCTTGAAGCCGGACATCATCGGTCCCGGGATGAACATTTTAGCTGCATGGCCCTTCGAAGTCGGACCTTCTGACAGCGCCACCAGATATAACATGATCTCCGGCACCTCCATGGCCACCCCACACCTCAGTGGAATTGTAGCTCTGCTCAAAAGCTCGCATCCAGACTGGTCCCCGGCAGCAATCAAGTCTGCGATCATGACGACGGCGGAGTTGATGGCCAACGATGCCAATCCGATCACCGACGAGACAGCAACTCAGGCAAACTTCTTCGGCATCGGTGCTGGCCATGTCAACGTATCGAGGGCCAATAATCCGGGCCTCGTATATGATATCAGTCCTGATGACTACTTGGCTTACCTCTGCGGTCTCTCACACTGACACGCAAGTGAGCGTCGTTGCTCGCCGTTCAGTCAAGTGTTCCGATCTCGGGAAAGTCGCCGGCAAAGATTTGAACTATCCTTCCTTCATGGTGTTCTTAAACGCCAGCAATGGCTATACTGTGGAGGTCAGTCGGACGGTGACCAACGTTGGAGCACCGAGCTCGACATACGACGTAGATAGCACAGCTATTTCAGATAAGGTGAAGGTGGAAGTGAGACCGCCAAGGCTCTCGTTTACCAAGGCTAATGAGATTCTTCGCTACAACGTTACTTTCAGCAGCAGCAGTAGAGATGGACGAGCAGTTTATAATCAGGGATATTTGAAGTGGGTTTCATCGGATGGCAGTATAACAATTGGAACTCCGATGATGGTATCCATTAACTGATAGCTCTGCGTGAGTGTGGTTTTATTATTATTATTATTATTATCGTTTATTGTTATGAGTGACAACCGGAGAGAAAACAAGGGGAGAAATCCATCACCTATGGAAATGGTATTCACGAGATTCGCTGTCGTGCGTTTTGATGTTTGATAGCATATCAACTTCGACAAAGGCTGGTGTGATGATTATTAATATTACCTCCCTGATCATTAAAAAAAGAGAGAAGAAAAGAAAAGAAAGATAGTGTGTTATTTTATTCTTATTTTGACATTCCATGGTGTTTTTATTCTGTGACCTTGCCGAGGCACAAAAGATGTTTATTCCAGAATAATTAATGTGTCATTACTTGCACTTGCTGTGCCGGCAAACCTTTCATCGCTTGATAAAGCTTTCCTGTCAGAAAATATTTATCGATCCTTGATGGAGAACATAGCAAAATATATTATCATGTTACTTTAATTATATATTTTGTATCCAAATAATGGATAGGTGAGAGACTACCAAAATGCATGATCTAGGCTTTTTTTAATGATATAGATCGTTAAGGGCATGGTCCCTCCTCATGATAGAAAGAATTAAAAAGAGTAAAATCTATTTGCTTAATATATAAATTTCATAACCGAAAAATTTGTCGCTAATAATTGAAAATCGATTGCAAAATTAATTTGTAATGATTTTGAAACTGAAATACGTCTGTTGCAAAAATCCAGGTTGCAAAATTTTGTGACCGATTTATTCGGTTGCAAAAATTTAGCAACCAATTTAGCAACCGATTTTGTGTATTTATAAAATTTAAATATTTTTTAAAAATAATTTTTAAGTCAGAAAATCGGTTGCAAATTCGGTTGCCAAGTAATAATTTTATTTTAAAATATTCAAAAAATCGGTTGCAAATTAATAAAAATTTTAAAAAAATAAAAATTGGTTGCAAATTAATAAAAATCTGAAAAAATTAAAATATATTACAAAATCTGTTGCAAATTAATAAAAAAATTTTAAAAAATAAAATTAGTTGCAAAATCAGTTGCAAATTAATAAAAATCTGGAAAAAAAATTGATTGCAAAAATCTGTTACAAATTATAAAAAATTGAAAAAAATAAAAAATCGGTTGCAAATTAAGAAAAATCTAAAAAAATTAAAAATCGATTGCTCAGAGCTGAGGAAGGAGAGCCAGCGGGGATGGTGGTACCCAGAGCCGACGGGGCTCGGAGCTGAGGAAGGGAGAGCCGGAGGGGTAGGCGGTACCCGGCGGTCGACGGGCTCAGAGCTGAGGAAGGGAGAGCTGGTGGGGTAGCCGGTACCCGGAGTCAGCGGGGCTCGGAGCTGAGGAAGGGAGAGCCGGAGGGGTAGGTGGTACTCGGTGACTGACGAGGCTCGGAGTTGAGGAAGGGAAAGCGGTGGGGTAGGCGGTACCCGGAGCCGGCCATCGAGGGGAGCGAAGCGTCGACTATCGAGGGAGTCGTCCGGCATAGACTATGGAGGGATAGGGTGGGATTGGGGAATCGGTGGGATTTAGGGCATCGATGGAATCGATTTAAGAAGCCTATTTATAACCGAGAAATTCTGAAAATTTTTTTTGGCAACCGAAAATTCGTTTGCAAAATTAAGAAATAAATTTAAATAAATATTTCTAAATCATCATTTTTTTACAACCGAATTTTCGGTTGCTAAATTCTAAAAAAATTAAAATTAATTTTAAATAAAAATTTGCAACCGAAAATTTGGTTGCAAAATTAAGAAAATAACTTTAAAAAATATTTTTCAATTATCATTTTTTGCAACCGCATTTTCGGTTGCAAAATTTCATTTAAAATTAATTTTAATTTTTTTAGAATTTTGCAACCAAAAACTCGATTGCAAAATTAAGAAAAAAAACTTAAAAAAATAAATTTTAAATTATCATTTTTTTTTGCAATTGAATTTTTGATTGCGAAATTCTAAAAAAAATAAAATTAATTTTAAATGAAATTTGCAACCAAAAAATTGGTTGCAAAATTAAGAAAAAAGCTTAAATTCTTTTTTTTTTAAAATTATCATTTTTGCAACCCATTTTTGGTTGCAAAATTCTAAAAAAATTAAATTAAATTTTAAAAGAAATTTTGCAACCAAAAATTTGGTTGCAGAATTATGAAAAAAATATATTTTTAAATATCATTTTTTTTGCAATCAAATTTTCAGTTACAAAATTCAAAACAAAATTAAAATAAATTTTAAATAAAATTTTGCAATAAAAAATTTTGTTGCAAAATTAAGAAAAAAACTTAATATTTTTTTCAATTATCATTTTTGTGCAACCGAATTTTCGGTTGCAAAGTTCTAAAAAAATTAAATTAAATTTAAAAGAATTTTGCAACCAAAAATTCGATTGTAAAATTCAGAAGAAAGTTAAATTAAATTTTAAATTAAATTTTACAACTGAAAATTTGGTTACAAAATTAAGAAAAAACTTAATATTTTTTAATTATCATTTTTTTACAATCGAATTTTGGTTGCAAAATTAAAAAAAAATTAAATTTAATTTTAAAAAAATTTTGCAACCAAAAATTTGGTTGCAAAATTAAGAAAAAAACTTAAAAATATATTTTTAAATTATCATTTTTTTGCAACCGAATTTTGGATTGCAAAATTTGAAAGAAAATAAAATAAATTTTAAATAAAATCTTTCAACCAAAAATTTGGTTGCAAAATTAATAAAAAACTTAATTTTTTTTTCATTTATCATCTTTTTGCAACCTAATTTTGGATTGCAAAATTTGAAAGAAAATTAAAATAAATTTTAATAAAATCTTTCAACCAAAATTTGGTTGCAAAATTAATAAAAAAACTTAATTTTTTTTTTCATTTATCATCTTTTGCAACCTAATTTTTGGTTGCAAAATTTTTAAAAAATAATTTAATTTTAAAAATTAATTTTAATTTTAAAAGAAATTTTGCAACCGAAAACTCAGTTGAAAAAATAAGAAAAAACTTAAAAAAATATTTTTAAATTATCATTTTTTGCAACTGAATTTTGTTTCAAAATTCAAAAGAAAATGAAAATAAATTTTAAATGAAATTTTGCAACCGAAAATAAGGTTGCAAAATTAAGAAAATAATGTTTTCTTATAGTGTTTATCATAAAATTTTTTACTGCATATTAATAAATTGAATGTGTTATGATAAACTGGTCCAGAAAATTAATTATCCTTCCGGACCGGTCGACTAGATGGATCGGCACAATGATACTTCTGGAGCCCCATGTGAGAACAGATCGACATGGCAATTCAGCCAGCTGCGACACACGACTTGAGATCGGCTTTCGGTCTACTCCGAAGTAAATGGCTGATCTACAATCGATATGCTTCGAAGCAAATGGCCGATCTACAATCGGCCTACTCCAAAGGAAATGACCGATCTATAATTAATATGCTTCGAAGCAATGGCCAACTTACAGTCAGCCGATCTACTTCGGTCTAAGGCCCGTCAAGAATGAGCCTGGTTGTTATAACTAACCAATCATATAACTGATAGCCACAGCATCAGTAAGACCAAGGTAACTAACTACCAATAGTAACTATAATTAGCTGAAGGGAAGTTACATTAAACTTTCCTAACAAAAATTAGAAAGTCTTAACTACTTTCAGTTAGAATAAATCTATAAAAAGAGGTAAGAGGGAACCTCTGAGGTAAGCGATTCTAAGGAATTCTAAGCAAGTCTAAGACGAACTGATACCATGCCAAGTTGATCACTCCCTTTCTTTATCTTCATTCTTCCTTTGAACTCTCCATTCTGTTATCCGAACTTTACTGACTTAGGCATCAGAGTGTCTCCCACCGAAAAAATTTTGGTTAGGAATTTATAAAAAACTCAAATTTTGAAAAGAATTTGAATATGACATGAATACTGTCTTGATAATACTCTACATTTTTGCCTCCCATCTTACCTGATTGAGGTTAGTAAAATCTCGCCCCAACTCCATCCTTTTGGCCTCTCAAGTCCAAAGTTGCACCTACTTGAGACTCTTAAGGAGTGAGGATAGCAAAATCCTATAATCCTACCCAATCAGAACTTTTAAGGATGGCAAAATCTTGCTCCAACTCAAACAAACAGTGGAAAAGAATTTAAAGGTAAGACCTTTCCCACATGAATTGATCTTTTTTTTATTTATTCTGCTTCCTTTTTTTTTATTTCATTCTATATTTCAAAGATTTGATGTGAAGGAGAGCACCTAAGAAAGATTGGAGGGTTTCTTGGATTTTTGGGAGCATTGGGGATTTTATGCATATTGTGATGGTGTGAGTTGGTCTCCCTATAGTTTTTGTACTACTTAATTTTTATAAAATTATTGCTAAATTGATAGCTAATAGAATGTAGTATGTTTTACACCCACTGATTAATCAGGAATAAGATGCTTTTATTAAACATCAAAGTATTTCTCATAGTGTCCTTATGGCTCAAAAAATTATATATGATCTATGAAGAGCCCGGTTAGACAAAATTATATAGCTATTAAATTGGATATGGAAAGAGTGTATGATAGGGTTTGATGGGATATTCTATCTTTTCTCTTCAGTAGTTGAGTTTTTTGTTAGACTTGGAATAATTGGCTTAGCAGTAGCATTGTATCTCCCTCTTTTGCAATTTTGGCCAATGGAACCCCGTTTGATTTGTTTATTCTTTTATTGATAAGTAACAAGGTTGTCCTTTATTTTATACTTATTTATTATTTGTACAGATGTACTTTTGAGAATGTTAAAGGTGGTAGTCGAAAATAATCATTATCGATAAATCAATTTGGCAGAGTAAGATTTTTTTATCTTATATTTTATTGGAGATGATTATATATTATTTGTCAAACCAACATTAAAAAATGCATGGACTCTATTATCTCTTTTACATAATTATTATATAGTTTCTAGGCAAAAGGTTAATTTTAAGATATCTATGATTAAATTTAGTCCAAAAGTTAATACCCTTATCAAATATTGTATCAAGAATTATTTATATATTAAGGAGTGTGATGGTATATGGCAATTTTGAAAATTTCCATATTAAGAGATTGGCTTCATTTGATTGTAATGATTTTATATAGAATTTTTTTGATAGATTGGCTTGCTAGAAGTGGAAGGCTCTCTTTATGATAGGGAGAGTGACTTTATTGAGTCAATACTTTTTGCACTTCATGTATATTTACTATTTCGTGCTATTATACCAAGAGGAGTGCTTTGAAAATCAGAATGTTATTCAAGATTTCTTTAGGATTCAACTGATATTTTTAAAAAGATGCGTCTTGTTTTTTAGGATCATATTGTCAATCTACTTGGGATGGTAGATTAGGTATCTCCTCCTTGATAACTAGAAGTGATGATCTTATAGCTAAGCATGCTGCTAATATCTTTTGCAATCGAAGGGTTTTGGTATTCATTATGAGGGCTAAATATAGTATATGGTCACTTGTATATTTGCCAGTATGTACATATAATGATTCACTAGTTTAGAAAAATATTTGCTCTTATGCTCCTATTATTTATCCTAATATCAAATCATGTGTAGGTGATGGTGTATCTATAAATATGATTCAGGACTCCTGGTTATCTTTCTATCTCTATCTCAATAGCCAACGTTAGTTAATATTTCAATGATTGAAAACACCATGGATAAAAAAATTATTATACCAAGTAAATGTAAGTGGAATTATCTTGCTATTGCTCAAAGTTTTTTGGAGGAGTTAATGGATAGAATTTTGTGTGTGCCTATCCCCAAGAAGAGTTTAGAGATAGGCTAGGTTGAGTTATGTCTTCTAGATTGACAATGAAAGTTTTCGATCTTTATCTTATCTTCTTATATCAAAGTTCCAAATTGGATTTAGAGATTGGAGGTTCATCCGCAGTTTGCTTTATTTATATAGAAATTAGTATGGCATGGACTACCATGTAGGGCTATATTAGCTCAACACAAATTTCATGTATCTGTATATTGTAAATCATTGTCTAGAGGTAGAGAAATCTGTATCTTATGTTATTCATCGTTGTGTAGTTACATCTCAAGTAGGGGGACAAGCTACTTCTATACATTCATTTATTTCTTGAATGAGTTTTTACAAAGTATTAAAAAGATCTCTACTACTAAGGATAAAAGGACAGGAGCTATTCTGAGTTATTATATTGCTTATAATATCTGGTCAGCGAGAAATTATCGTATATTCCAAAATCCACACAAAATGATAGAATAATCTTGTTTAAAGTTATCAAGTTCAAAAATTTGTTTAATTGGCAGTCACAAAGGGATCTATGATAACAAGGACAATCTATGACTATCATTTTGATAGAGTTGTGTGTAGCATAAAAATGTTTGAAATATACAATACATTCATCACAGGCTTCAACATTTTTGTTAGACAGTGATCCTTTAATAGCAATCAAACTACTTTTTTTTCCGTTAACTTTATAACTATACAACTTTAGTTTCAATTTTACAAAATTGTTATAATATGTGCTTTAATTGATATTGATTTTTATATTTTACCGAGAAGCTAATTGTACTATTAATTAGACATTATTGTATATATGCAGCTAATTATACATGATCAATATATGGACATCTCAAGCAGTTCTGAGTTTTCTAATATTATATTTTTTGATTTTCCTAAATATATTATCTATATTTAATTAATATATCTATTTTTATAAATAAATAAAAATAAAAAAATGATGGAAATGATATTTTTTTTAAAAAAAATTCTGGTCAAAAATTTAAAAAATAAAGTTTGGAGATGAATTCGTATCTACTATGCATAAGATAAATCACATATACCGTTCATCACATGATGATAGCTGTGCATTGACACATAGCATGCATGGGCGGTGCACCCCGCTGCCGTGCACTGCAAGGATTCGCGCTCATAAATTTTGTATCATATCTTTGTAGATTCACTCATTATTATTATTATTATTATTATTATTATTGATAGAACAAAAAGGGAGATAGGAGTTAGACCCGGCATGGCCACCCTCAGACGGTCCCCCAATCTCAGTCAGGAAATATTCGAAGGTAGCCGTTTCTCACCGAAGGTGAGTACATCAACCTGACTACTCAGACGGTCCCCCAATCTCAGTCAGGAAATATTCGAAGGTAGCCGTTTCTCACCGAAGGTGAGTACATCAACCTGACTACCACTGGTGTCAGCCAAGTGAACGGGATTTATTATATCCCTAACTTTTTCACTACCACAACCAACAAAGACGGCAAGATTATTTTATTAATTTTCTTTTTTTATTTTATTTTAAATTATTTTTTATTTTTTATTTTATTCTTGAATTTTTCTGTCGAAATGCGTCCAATCGAAGACTCGAACCTGACAGTCTCACAATCTATTGCACCGCCCATCGGTGGTGATTCACTCATTATTTGTAAACCAGAAAGTTCCGCGTTTCGTTTCAAACCTACGTATATCAGGGAATTGAGGGGGTGATAGCAAACAGAACTCATAAGCTTCCTATCTCTCGTAGTCTTCCTACTTGCAACCATTACCTTCGGTTCAGAGTTACCATCTCTCCTCATGTCAAACATGGTCGTCCCTCTCTTTCTATATCCATTCTTTTCTTTTCTCATCTTGCGCCCATGGCCAGCCAGGAGACCAATTCCAGCACCCTGAAGACATATAGTTCACGTACATCGAGTGCCTGGTGCTGTAGTGTTCGCCTCCTCTGATGAACGAGAGAAGTGATACGTAGACGTCGTTCCTGTCTCAACTCCTGAGGGCGGAATTCACTATCTAAGCTTCCCTATTTGGCCGCTTCAACCCTCCCACACGATTGAGACTCTTTAGGACGGTAGCAAGCTTCCCTCTTCGGACGGAAGCCAAGCTTTCCTATTTGGCCCTCCCACCCGATTGAGACTCCTGAGAACGGAAGCCACAATCTCAGTTTCCCTATTTGGCCCGTAGCAGCCTTACCTGTTCGGCCCTCCCATCCGATGGAGACTCGTGAGGATAGAAGCCACCATCTAAGCTTCCCTCCGCTTCAAGCCTCCCACTTGATTGAGGCTCTTAAGGACAGTCGTAACCTTGCCTGTTCAGCCCTCCCACCTGATTGAGGCTCCCATGGACGGAAAAATAGAGGAAAAACCGGAAAAAAATGGTGGAGTTTTTTTTTTCTTTCATTTCATTCTTTTTCTCGGAGATCTGTGGGAAGGAGAAAAAACAATATTCGCTGCTAGTCGTTGGAATTTTCAATCCCAACCAATAGTTGCTCGGTCGTAAGCCGTATTATTAGACAAAGCACTAGTTGGTGGGATTTATAAATTCTTCTTGTGATTTCTTTGCAGATTCACTCGTCGCTTATAGACTAGAAAGTTCCACGCTTCGTTTCGGAAACAAACCTATATATATCGGGGAATCGTGGTGATGATAAACACGACTCATAAGCTTCTTATCTCTCATAGTCTTCCTAGTTCCAACCATCGCCTTCGGTTCAGAGCTACCATCTCCTCCTCCTCATGTCGAACATGGTCGTCGCTTCTTTCTGTCCATTCTCTTCCTTTCTCATCTTGCGCCCGTGGCCATCAGCGAGGGGTCCGACTCCAGCACCCTGAAGACATATATAGTTCACGTACATCGGGTACCTGGCGCTGCAGTGTTCGCCTCCTCTGATGAACGGGAGAAGTGGTACAGGTCGTTCCTGCCCACCGGAATAGAAAGCTCGGGCGAACCTCGAATGATTTATTCATACAAAAATGTCATCAGTGGCTTTGCTGCTCGATTGACAGAGAAAGAGCTGGCCGAAATGAAGAAGAAACCCGGCTTCGCTCTTGCGTACCCCGATCGGATCCTGCCTCTACAAACAACCCACTCCCCTGAGTTCTGGGTCTCATCCGTGACACGCCGGGGTTCTGGAAAGACTCCAACTACGGCAAAGGCGTGATAATTGGAGTCCTGGACACCGGAATCTCGCCTAATCACCCCTCCTTTGGTGATGAGGGGATGCCTCCTCCACCATCCAGATGGAAGGGTGCTTGCGAGTTCAATGCCTCCGACTGCAACAACAAGCTCATCGGCGCGAGGGACTTTGTCCGAGGTGCTTCGGCCATGGATGTTGCACCGAGAAGAGCGACGCCGCAAGGACCATACGATTATGACGGACATGGCACTCACACGGCTAGCACGGCGGCTGGCATGTTCGTTGATAACGCCAACATCAATGGTCTAGCTAATGGCACAGCTTCCGGCGTGGCACCTTTAGCTCACCTTGCCATCTACAAGGTATGTTCTGTAGATGGTTGCCCGGTATCTGACATATTAGCAGGGATGGATGCTGCAGTCGATGATGGAGTCGACGTGCTGTCCATATCCATTGGTGGATCCTCCATTCCTAATTTCTACAGCGACAACATCGCAATCGGCGCATTGGGGGCGATCCAGAAGGGAATCTTTGTCAGTTGCTCTGCAGGGAATTCTGGACCTTACTTCGGTACGCTATCTAACGAGGCACCATGGATTCTGACGGTCGGCGCGAGCACCATGGATCGCTTACTTAGAACCACGGTGACACTTGGGAGCGGCGCCGAACTCGATGGCGAATCTGCTTACCAGCCCCGTAGCTTCCGTTCCACCCAGCTGCCTTTGGTCTACCCTGGAGCGAACAATGCTAATGGTGCTTTCTGCTCTGATGGCTCACTGGATGGGATCGACGTCCGGGGAAAGATCGTGTTATGTGATGAAGGCAATTATGATAGGGTGTCAAAGGGCGAAACTGTGAGGAGTGCCGGAGGGCTGGGCATGATCCTCGCGAATCAAAGGGATGAAGGAGTCACCACCTTTGCTAATGCTAATGTACTACCGGCGTCGCATGTGAGCTACTCCGACGGCCAGACGATCAAACAGTACATCAAGTCAACATCAACTCCCATGGCATCGATCACCTTCAAAGGCACGTTGATGAAAACAAAGCCGGCCCCGGCTCTCGCTTACTTCTCCTCGAGAGGGCCGAGTCAGGCAGACCGGAACATCTTGAAGCCGGACATCATCGGTCCGGGGATGAACATTTTAGCTGCATGGCCCTTCCAAGTCGGACCTTCTGACACCGCCACCAGATATAACATGATCTCCGGCACCTCCATGTCCACCCCACACCTCAGTGGAATTGCAGCTCTGCTCAAAAGCTCGCATCCAGACTGGTCCCCGGCAGCAATCAAGTCTGCGATCATGACGACGGCGGAGTTGATGGCCAATGATGCCAATCCGATCACCGACGAGACAGCAACTCAGGCAAGCTTCTTCGGCATCGGTGCTGGCCATGTCAACGTATCGAGGGCCAATAATCCGGGCCTCGTATATGATATCAGTCCTGATGACTACTTGGCTTACCTCTGCGGTCTCTCGTACACTGATATGCAAGTGAGCGTCGTTGCTCGCCGTTCAGTCAAGTGTTCCGATCTCGGGAAAGTCGCCGGCAAAGATTTGAACTATCCTTCCTTCATGGTGTTCTTAAGCGCCAGGAATGGCTATACTGTGGAGGTCACTCGGACGGTCACCAACGTTGGAGCACCGAGCTCGACATACGACGTAGATAGCACAGCTATTTCAGATAAGGTGAAGGTGGAAGTGAGACCGCCAAGGCTTTCGTTTACCAAGGCTAATGAGTTTCTTCGCTACAACGTTTCTTTCAGCAGCAGCAGTAGCGACGGACGAGTAGTTTACCAGGGATATTTGAAGTGGGTTCCATCGGATGGCAGTGTAACTGTTGGAACTCCGATGATGGTATCCGTTAACTGATAGCTCTGTGTCAGCGTGTGTTTTATTATTATTATTATTGTTATTAGTATATTATTGTTTTTGACTGACAGCGGGAGAAAAAATAAGGGGAGAAATCCATCACGTATGGAAATGGTATTCACGAGGTTCATTGCCGTGCGTTTCTATGTTTGATAGCATATCAACTTCAACAAAGGCTGGTGTGATGATTATTAATATTACCTCCCTGATCATTAAAAAAGAGAGAAGAAAATAAATGAAAGATAGTGTGTTATTTATTCTTATTTTGACATTCAATGTTTTTATTCCCGTGAACTTGCCGAGGCACAAAATTAAGACGTTTATTCCAGAATAATTAACTGGGAATGTTGTGTCATTACTTGCATTTGCTGTGCCGACAAACCTTTCACCCAATCATCCCTTGATAAAGCTTTTCTGCTGAAAAATATTTAATGGTCCTTAATGGAGAACGTAGCAAAATATATTATCATGTTACTTTAATTATATATTTCATGCATGTTACATCCGATTAACTTTTTTCTGAACCGGGCCGAAGAGCCGGCCGATCCCCTCCAGCAAAGATCCGAACGACCCGCCCAAACAGAGGTCTGACCGACCAACTTTGCCAGAGGTCCGAATGACCAACTCCAGCAGAGATCCGAACGACCCGCTCAAGCAGGGATCCGACCGACCCACTTTGCCAGATATCTGAATGACCCGTTCAAGCAGGGGTCTGACCGATCCATTTTGCCAGAGGTCTGGTCGACCCACTCCAGCAGAGATCCGAACGACCCGCTTAAGCAGGGGTTCGACCAACCCACACCAGCGGAGGTCCGAGCGACCCACTCCATCAGTGGTCCGACCGACCCGTTCGAGGTCCGACTGACCTGCTTCAGCCAGACCTACACTAATCAGAAGGCTCTGGAAGTCCCTTTCAGTTGGTATCAAACTTCTGTTACAACAAATCCCACGACGTGGCCATATCTTGGTGCCACCTGGCCACCACCCTGATTCTTTTAGGGACAGATCGGATATTTCCAGCCTAGCCCCTAATAGAATCTGGTAGTGTTCCACGCCTATATAAGGTAAACGGGGGACTTCGAACGATAAGGACACTTTTACCTTCTCCACGAGCTATTTTCTCTCTGGATTCCTCCATTCTGTTGCTCTAAGGTCCCCGCTAACTTAGCCATCGGAGTGTCTCACGCCGAAACACTACCGGCCCGTGGAACTTCTTTGCAGGTTCTGGGAGAGAAGCGCTCCAGCCAAGCCAAGAGAGCCCGGTCCGGGAGATTTGGCAGCGACAGATTGGCGCTAGAGGAAGGGGGTCGGCCGAACCTTCGTCCTTGTTTCCCTTCTCTAAAAGGAGGAATCCATCGCTAAGTAAAGCAATGGTGAAAGGAAGAGCCCAGAATACCTCCATTAGGAGAGGTCACTCGCCATTAAGATCAAAAGACCCTCCCAGGGAGAACGACGCCACCCAACCTACCATCATCTTGGGACAACAACAGTTCCAAATCCCTCTGAACCGCATCGACATCCTTGCTGCTGCGATTCAGAATCTCCAAGATGCAGCTAATAACAGGCAGCAATCCCTTGCGGCATCACAAACCAATCATCTACCTGCTACCAAGGGAAGCCGACAGCAGGGAGCACCGCAACCCTGCTTCCACCTAGCACCGAAGCCCAAAGGTCTCAGGGGGCTCATGCTGATGGATAGAGAGGAACGTCTACCTCACTCTCTTTTGTAGACTCGATTCCTGACGGTGATCAATGCCGCAGCAAGGACCTGAGGGACTACACCAGCAAGCTCCAACGCATGGAAGAGCAGATCGCTGAGCTGGTCGATCGGCAAAAGGCCGACGGAGCATAGGCATACAACTCTCACTCGCCTTTCTCCGCCAGAATCATGGGGGAAGCTATCCCCCGTCACTTCAAAATTTCTTAGGTGGATGCCTACGATGGCACCACTGACCCGCTGGATCATTTGGGCACTTACAAGGCTCACATGATGGTACAGGGCACCTCCGAAGCCCTCCACTGTTTTGCCTTTCCTGCGACACTTAAAAAGGCAGCTCAGATGTGGTTCTTCGCCATCCGACCAGGTACGATTCACTCCTTCCCCCAGCTAGAAAAAATTTTTTCTATCCTATTTCAGGACTTATAGCTGGGCGCTAAGGAACACGGACTGCCTCTTCTTCGTGCAGCAAAAGGAAGGAGAAACTCTCTAAGACTACATGGCCCGATTCAATTTAGCGACCATGGAGGTCCTGGACCTCAATGAAAATGTAGCTTTGTCGGTCTTTAAGAAGGGCCTGCGATCGTTCAGGCTCACCTTCTCCCTGGACAAAAAATTTTCGACAAGCTACTCTGAATTACTGGCCCGGACGCAGAAATATGCCATGGCAGAAGAACAAGCGACAAGCCGACGCCAGGCTGAAGGGAGGTCGTCTCTCAAGAAGCAGAGCGACAAGGCTCCCGAAGTCTGACCTCCCACGATGGCATCAACTCGGCCCGACGCCATAGCCCTAAACCAAAGGACTTTCCCAGGAGGTTCGAGACTTATGCGCCTCTCTCCCTCCAAAGGGAAAAAATTTTCATGGAGATCGAGAACGAGACCTTCCTGCAAAGGCCTTACCCGATGAGGAGCCACTCTGCATCAAGGAACAGGGACAAGTACTATCGATTCCATCGCGACCATGGGCACAACACTGAAGACTGCCTCCAGTTGAAGGACGCGATCGAAGATCTGATCAGGCGGGGGTACTTGCACAAATACGTTTAACCCTAGAAGAATCGAGCTGAAACATCTACTGCCAAGGACCCCCCGGAGGAAATAGTGCTGCCCAACCAATGCCCTACTAACGAAAATGTGGGTATGCTCCACCGTCAGTTGGATTGGAGGGGTGAAGAAGGCCAAGACATTATCAAGAGGCCCCAAAACTCTAATCTAATTAGTTTCTCCGATGAAGACCTCTTAGAGGCCTAGATCCCTAGGAATGACCCTGTGGTTGTGTTGGCAGTGATTGCCAACTATGATATAAGAAGGATTCTCATAGATAATGGAAGCTCTACGGAGGTTTTATTGTATGATGCTTTTGTCAGAATGAACTTGCCTAGAGCGAAGCTGCAAGAATCTCCAATGTCATTAACAGGGTTCGGAGGGAACTCTGTCGGCGTGAAAGGAAAAATAACTCTACCCGTCACAATCGGGTCAGAGCCTTGTCAAAAACCCTCCCAATTAACTTTGTGGTAGTATGCACGATGTCGGCCTACAATGCCATCTCGAGATGGCTGGCCCTCAACAAATTTCGGGCCATTGTGTCTACCTACCACATGCAAAATTTCGACCCGGAATGGAGTCGGGGAAATGAGGGGAGACCGCAGGATGGCCAAATAGTGTCTGACCATCCAGGATAGGCAATTAGAAGACCATTCCACCTTGGAACAGTTTAACCCTAGAGTCGAAGCTGACTGCTGTGGACAACCGGTCGAGAAGATCCTGTTCGTACCCCTCCAGGAAGATGATCCTACTAAAGTCCTGCATATCGAAAGTACACTCAGTGAGGAGGCCAAGCTAGAGTTGGTCAGCTTTCTGCAGGATAATGTCGACGTCTTTGCCTAGTTGGCATCAGACATGTCAGGCATCCCGTCGGAGGTCATAACCCACTAGCTCAAGGTGGATCCATCTTACAAGCTCATCAGGCAAAAGAAGAGGAGCTTCGCTCCTGAAAGATAAAGGGCGATTGATGAGAAGGTTAAGAAGCTCTCCGATGTTGGCTTCATCAGAAAGGCTCATTACCCCGACTGGCTAGCAAATGTTGTTATGGTAAAGAAAGCTAATAAAAAATGGAGGATATGCGTGGACTACACCGACCTCAACAAAGCTTGTTCGAAGGACAGCTTTCTCTTACCAAAGATTGATCAACTGGTGGATGCCGCTGCCAGTCACCAACTCCTGAGCTTTATGGATGCCTTCTTCGGGTACAACCAAATCAAAATGTACCCAGAGGACGAGGAGAAGATAGCCTTTATCATTGATAAAGGGCTATACTACTACAAAATGATGCCTTTTGGTCTGAAGAACGTCGGAGCCACCTTTCAAAGATTAATCAACCGGGTTTTTGAAGGACAGCTTGGAAGAAATATGGAGGCGTATGTTGATGATATGATAATCAAGAGCCTCCGAAGAGCCGACCACATCAAGGATCTGCAAGAATCCTTTGATGCCCTGAGGCATCATCGGATAAAACTGAACCGGCAAGTGCACTTTTGGGGTGATCTCTGAAAAATTTCTTGATTTTTTGGTCATGCAAAGAGGAATCGAGGTCAATCCTGATAAAATCAGGGCCGTCATCGACATGGAACATCCGACCAACAAGAAGCAAGTACAGGAACTTACAGGCCGGATAGTTTCTCTTAATCGTTTCATCTAGTCGGCGAGAGAGAGTGTTTTCTTTTCTTCAAAACCCTGCAACACTTGGATCACTTCCAATGGTCCGACGAGTATCAGTGTGCCCAGATATGGTGCCCAAGAGGGGGGGGTGAATTGGGTATTTAAAAATTAAGGCAATATATGTGCTATCAAGTTTTAAGGTGAAGAGTGATAGTGCTTTAAGTATTGTGCAACGGAAGCATGAAATAAAATGGCAATTAAAGAGCTAAAGAAGTTAAAGAGAAAGGCAATACAAACACACAGAAATATAGTGGTTCGGTGCACCTAGCACCTACATCCACTCCCCAAGCTCCACTTGGGAATTTCACTATAATCTTTAGATTACAGCCGACTTGTTTTGCCAGGCTCACAAGTCAAAACCTTACACACTTGTTTTGGCTTCGGGCTAACAAGCAACCTAGTTGGTTTATCAATTGGCTCACCAACAAACCTCACTCACTTGTTTGGCTTCGGGCTAACAAGCAACCCTAGTTGGTTTTATCAATGGCTCACCAACAAACCTCACTCTAGTTTCAAATTCCCTTGAAACTAGCTAAAGACAAAAGAGTATGAATACATGAATTAAAACTAAACAAACTCCTTTTGAGCAATAAAATTCGTTGAAGCTCTTGATGGAGACTCTTCAAGCCTTTTCCCTTGGAATCTTTGGACCTCACTAAATGCCAAACACTTGAATGTTGGATTCCTCAAAGATGGAAGACTTTTGGCTAGGGAATCTCTTGGTTTTCTCACTCTTTTTGCTTGGAAGTGATTGAAGGCTTTGTACTTTGAATCAACACTTTTTTACTTTGTCTCCTTGTCTTTTTTGAAGTTGGTGGAGGGGTTAAATACCTCATTCATGCTGAAACAACTCCACAAGACCGTTAGATTCAAAAATATGGCCGTTTATGGCCGTTGGAAATCAAATCAGAAGTTCAGAAAAATAGCCGTTATGCATGAGTCGACCTCATGAGTCGACCTCTGGATCAAGTGTCGACATCATGAGTCGACCTCCAGTAAAGTTTAGGCAAAAGTTCAGAATACCATATTCTGCCCATTTGAATTCTCAGGCTATGAGTCGACCTCTGGTGTCGACCTCTGGACAGGTGTTGATCTCTGGTGGTCGACCTCTGAAGCATGCCACTGAGACTTTGCCGTGCCGGCCATGCTGAACTTTCCTTTCTTTATGAGTCGACCTCTGGTGGTCGACCTTTGACAAGGTGTCGACCTCTGGGGGTCGACCTCTGATCTGAATTTTTCTGAAACTCTTGAGATATGCGTGCCATGCTTGAGTTTCTTTAAGCCTTTGTTTCTTTTGTCAAAATATTTCTTAACAATAAGGTCCATTATGAGAATTTTGATCTTGTTCAAGGTAGAAGAGCTCATTCCAAATCAGGTAAACTTAGTTTCATCATTGTCCTTATGATACTCTTTTTGAATAACCTAAGTCCTGAAACTTTATCTTGAGATTAAACATTAGTCCAAACATATACTCAACCTTTTGTTAATCATCAAAACTAAGGAGTCAAAGCCAACAATCTCCCTTTTTTGATGATGACAAAACCTTGAGTATATATGCAATTAAGTCCAAAAGCAAGATATAGCAATAATAAAATTATTTCACAGAATCCTTACATGCATGAGTGTATCATAAAAATTACTTTATATTCTTTTTGTGAACCTTTTATTTACTTCTTCTTCTTGTGAAAACATTCTCAGAGTCAAGAGAGGGTAAAGAATCATATAAACTTTATAATCATAAGACGGAGATCTAATAAATATATATATACTTTACTACTCCCCCTTTTTGTCAAGAATCAAAAAGTTTATTGTTATAGTGAAAGTTATAGTAATGAGACTTATGTTCAATTATAATGAAGTATTTAGGTGCATAGAATACATGCTCCCCCTCAATTTGTGCATTCAATATAATAAAGCATTTTAAACTTGAGGGTTTTTAAATATTGAGAGCTGGTATCAGATAAAATGTCACAAAATGTCACAATATTGATAAAAAGTCACAAGATAGATAAAAACAAGTGTATACAGTTACAAAATTGCCTACAAAGTAGGCACAAGATACTGATACAGCAGATCATACACAAGCAAACTAAGTACAACAATAAAACTATGAGGCTACTCCTCATCAGAAGGTATGTCAAAAGATACAGGAGCCATGATCCTAGATGAGGATTTTGGAGTCCTATGTGAGGAACTCCGAGTCCTCAGAGAGGGACCAGACCTAGGGGTAGTCCTACGAGATCTATAAGTCCTAGGTAAGGGCTCCACAGAAGTCGAGACAGAGGCAGTAGCTGAAGGAGTGGACGGATCAGCATGCTGAGTAGACTGAGCTGGAGTCTGCCTGCTGACTAGCTCATAAGCTGTGGGATTCATCGATGTCTGTCTCTGTATGCTCATCTATGTCATCCGGAATCCCAGTGATAGTCTTAAATAGTGACTCTGTAGGCTCAATATCAACTGGCACAGCTGTGGCTGGAGGATCTGAACTCGGAAAAACAGTGGAAGGAGGATCAGCTGAAGGGGGAATCTCTGGAATCGGCTTTGCAGGTGAAACATCAGATCTACCTGCTCCAGGCTGATCTCCATCACTGTCACTGTATCCATTAGAGTCATCAGCATCATCATCACCATCATCATCATCATCATCATGTGGAGGAGATACTGTCGGATCTGCAGTCCCTGATGGCAGTGCTAATCTCAGTAAGCTGAGGATCTGTCTGAATCCTGTATCCATACTAGCTGAAAGAGCACTAATGCGTGTGTCTGTGTGTATCCGCAGATCATGAAGCTCCTGCCGTACACCAGTGATCTCTGTCCGGACCTCTGAAATCTGATCAGTCACTCGCTGCTCGAAGTCCGATATCCTCACTGAAGTCCTCCATGGTGTCGCAGTGATAGTAGGTGCCGGAGCTGATGAAGGTGGTGGCGTGAATGGCTCAGGCTCCGCAGTCTCTGTCTCCGGTGCTGGGCGAGGAGGTGTACCATGATCAGTAGGCCCTGAAGGCCCTGCCTCAGCAGCTCGGATCTCATCCTCCTCATCTGGCTCCTGGCCAGACTCTCGTCGTACCCATCGATCACTGATCAGTCGAAATCCCATCCTATGTAGGGATTTCTCTCCATAAGTATCTGTGTGCTGTAGCTGACTGAAGGGTATGCCGTCGAATGAGACACCATGCTCTCTGAATATCTGAGTCAGTCCCATACCGTACGGCTGAACGAGTCTCCTGTGAGAAGCTGCCTCACCCATCTGCTGAAGCATGATCCTGGGGAGGTTGATGGGAGTCCGCTGGCTCAGGGACACCATCAACACCAGCTCACGCTCAGTGATAAAATCAAATCTCCCGCTCTTCGAAATCAAGATACGGGCGATGATGTGATGCAGCACTCTCATATCTAGTGAAAGCTGGTTAGCGAACACTGTGGAAATGCCGCTAACATCCTCACGCTCTAGGATACACCTGAAGGCGTGCTCTCTGTCGCTGATCGTAGTGGCAGCAGTGCCATGAAGTGGAATCCTCCAGATGCGACTGATGACCTCAGGTGTCACTGGAATCTCGATCCCTCGAACTGTAGCAGACCATCCAATGCCATCAGTGGCCATGGATCCATAGAACTCCCTGATGAGGTCTGGGTAGAATCTCTCGGACATCGTACAAAAATGGACCAGACCTGCATCTCTCAGTACATCTCCAATGAAGAAGTGATGCTGATCCCAGAATGGAATATCTACGCGCCTACCACTAGCAATGCTCTTCCGGACTAGGCTGGCTGGCACTGGTGCAGGTGGCTCTGGGGTCGGCTCACGCTCATGTCTGACTTTCCTTCGCCGCTCAGTACTACCCTGCCCTTGTTCCAATCTCCTTTTCCTTACTGCCTGGTGTTTTCTCGGACCCATGTGTAAGGATGAGGGGTAACTTAGGGAGAAATGCAAAGAGGTAAGGCTAAGAGGAAAAGAGAGGGAAAGAGAGGTTCGCGGATTGAGAAGAAGAGAAGAATGTGAAATGGGGAAATAGGGTTTGTGAGAGTGGAAAAAATAGAAAATAAATGGAGAAAAAGTAAGAAACGGAGGGTAGAAACAAGTGTTTTCTATTGAAAAACAACCGGGATTAGCGGGTAGATAGATCCGAAGGCTTTCGGTTGTCCAAAATCAAAAGTACGGTCAAAAAGAGGGTTGAATCGAAGAAATGCAAGAGGAGAGGAGAGGATTTCCCAAAAGGTTGAGGGAGAAGGGTGGAAATCTACTATTTAGGGTTTAGGAATGTTGGAGGGGGACCACACGAAGGAGAGGAAAGAAAAATTGGAAAAACAAGGCTTGCGGACGGGGTTTTAAAAAACAGGTTTCCGTTCAAGTGTCGACCTCTGAGAATTTTCAGGGGTCGACCTCAAGTGTCGACCTCCATAACTTAGGTGTCGACCTCAAGTGTCGACCTCTGAAAAACTCAAGTGTCGACCTCCAACAATTAATTACTTAATATAAAATTCTGTAAGAAAGAAAAAAAAATGATAAAATTTAGAGAAAAAGCCTTTAACCAAATTTGAGAATTTATAAATCATTTTTGAGGAATTTTGATGAAAATTGAAGAGATTCAAGCAAAAGGATCAATGACTCCCAGTTCTCTTCTAATCATACAAAATCTATCTTCATTCAATGGTTTTGTGAATATATCAGCCAATTATAATCAGTACATATAAATTCTAACAACACATTAGAGTTTTGAACGTGATCTCTTATGAAGTGATGTCTTATTTCAATATGTTTGCTTCTTGAATGTTGTACAGGATTTTTCGTTAAATTGATTGCACTAGTATTATCACATCTTATGGGTGTCTTAATTAGTTTGATGCCAAAGTCCTCGAGTTGTTGTTTGATCCATAGAATCTGAGCACAACAGCTTCCAGCTGCTATATATTCGGCTTCCGCCGTAGATAGAGCAACCGAATTCTGTTTCTTACTGCTCCATGAAATCAAATTAACTCCTAGGAATTGACAAGTTCCACTAGTACTTTTTCGATCAAGTTTACACCCAGCAAAATCAGCATCAGAATATGCAATTAATTCATATGATGACTCTCTAGAGTACCAAAGACCAATTTCGATAGACCCAGATAAGTATCTAAGTATACGTTTTACAGCTAAGAGATGTGATTCTTTAGGAGCAGACTGAAAACGTGCACACATACAGACACTAAACATTATATCTGGTCTACTGGCAGTTAGATATAGCAATGAACCAATCATGCCTCTATATAATTTTTGGTCTACCGATTTACCACAATCATCTTTGTCTAATTTACATGAAGAGCTCATAGGGGTACCTATTGGTTTTGTAGTCTCCATCCCAAACTTTTTTAATATCTCCCTTGTGTACTTGGCTTGGTTGATGGAGATCCCCTCTTTTGTTTGCTTAATTTGGAGTCCGAGGAAGAAGTTGAGTTCTCCCATCATGCTCATCTCGAACTCATTCTGCATTAACTTCGTAAATTCTTGACAAAGACATTCGTTAGTAGCACCAAAAATAATATCATCTACATATATTTGTACTACTAAGAGATCATCATTTTTCTTTTTCAAAAACAATGTATTATCTACATTACCTCTAGAAAAATCATTTTTCATCAAAAATGAACTTAATCTATCATACCAAGCTCTAGGAGCTTGCTTTAAACCATACAATACTTTATGCAATTTAAAGACATGATTAGGAAATTCATGATTTTCAAAACCAGGAGGTTGTTCAACATAAACTTCCTCTTCAATAAATCCATTTAAAAAGGCACTCTTTACATCCATTTGAAATAACTTGAAATCCATAAAACAAGCAAATGCAAGTAAAAGTCTAATTGCTTCTAGCCTAGCAACAGGAGCAAAGGTTTCATCGAAGTCGATCCCTTCTTCCTAGTTGTAGCCTTTAGCAACAAGTCTAGCTTTGTTCCTAATTACAATACCATGTTCATCAAGTTTATTTCTAAAAACCCATTTTGTGCCAATTACAGAAACATTAAGGGGTCTTTCAGTTAAAGTCCAAACATTATTTCTTTTAAATTGATTTAGTTCATCTTGCATAGCATTAATCCAGTTACAATCTTTTTCAGCTTCTTCTATTGACTTAGGCTCTATCTGAGATACAAAAGCTAAATAATCACAAATATTTCTAATAGAAGAGCGTGTACTTACCCCCTTTGATGGATCACCTATTATTAGCTCTTTAGGGTGTCCATGTGCATACCTCCATTCTTTAGGTAATGGTTTTGGTGAAGTTGCATTGATTTCTTGAATTTGATCTTGACTTTCTTGATCATCATCTCCTTTGGGCTCATCTTCATTGATTGTCAATTGTTCAAGCTTCTTTGTACCTGTTTCAACATCAATAGAATCTTCTTTTCTAGAAGATTTTTCGTTAGATTCATCAAACACTATATGAATTGATTCTTCAACCAGAAGAGTTCTTCTGTTGAAGACCCTGTATGCCTTGCTAGAAGTAGAGTATCCTAAGAAGATACCCTCATCTGACTTGGCATCAAATTTACTGATATTATCTTTGCCATTGTTTAATATGAAACAGCGGCAACCAAATACACGAAAATACTTGAGATTAGGTTTTCGATTTTTCAAAGCTCATATGGTGTTTTCTTCAAAATAGGTCGAATTAAAACACGATTTAAAATGTAACAGGAAGTATTAATGGCTTCTGCCCAAAAATATCTAGGTAAATCATTTTCGCAAAGCATTGTGCGTGCCATTTCTTCAAGAGTCCTGTTCTTTCTTTCTACCACCCCATTTTGTTGAGGTGTCCTAGGTGCAGAGAAATTATGACTAATACCATTTTCATTACAAAAAGTCTCAAAATCATGATTTTCAAATTCAGTTCCATGATCACTACGCAAAGAAACAATAGTGAGATCTTTTTCGTTTGAAACCCTTTTATGAAATTTAACAAAAGCTGAAAAAGTTTCATCTTTATGAGCTAAAAACATTACCCAAGTAAATCGTGAGTAATCATCTACAATTACTAGCCCATATTTTTTACCTCCCAAACTAGTTGTTCTGGTTGGTCCAAAGAGGTCCATATGCAATAATTCAAGGGGTCTAGTAGTAGATACTACTCCTTTAGGTTTGAAAGTAGATTTGGTTTGTTTTCCAAATTAACATGCAGCACAAATTTTATCTTTTTCAAAAATGAGTTTTGCAATTCTTTTACAAGATTCTTTTTGCTTAATTTTGAAATCAACTGCATACTAGCATGCCCTAGCCTACGATGCCAAAGCCAACTAGTTTCACTTGCCTTGGCTTCCTTAGCCACTAGGCATTGACCACTTTCCATGGCTAGATCATCAAGATCAACCATGTAAATGTTTCCATGCCTAAGACCAGTGAACTTGATGCCATCGACATCTAGACTAGATACCATGCACAAAGATGATTCAAAAATTACTTTAAAACCTTTATCACAAAACTGACTAATGCTAAAAAGATTATGCTTCAAGCCATCAACAAATAATACATTATCTACATAAGCATTAGGGGTGATATGGATTTTACCAATTCCGACGATTTTGCCTTTTCCATTATCACCAAAGGTAACGTTTCCACCATCAATAGCAGCTAGTGATGAGAATTGCTTCACATCCCCAGTCATGTGCCTTGAGCAACCACTATCCAGATACCACATTCTTCTTTTATTTTTGGTTGCCAGGCACACCTGCAAAAATTGATCAAGTTGAAACTTTAGGTACCCAAGTCATCTTGGGTCCTTTAGGGTTAGTCAAATTGGTTCCTTTTGGAACCCAAATCCTTTTAAAGGTATTTAATTTCCTTCTATTACAAACATATGATTTATGACCTACTTTACCACATGCATAGCAGGTAATATTAGAAGATGCTGGTATGAAAAAGTTTTTGTACAGTTTTTGTTGATTGTGTGGCTTAAATCCAAGTCCAGCTTTATTAAACACTGCATGTTGACTATTTAAAAGCATATTTAGTTTTTCTGAACTAAAAGTAAACTTTTCTACAAAAGGTTTTACTTTTTCTAACTCTTCCTTGTAATTCTTATTTTGAAGCATTAGTTCTTTATTTTGTTTCTCAAAGTTCTCATTAGTTTTAAGATTTCTATTATTCTTCAAGGAATCATTTTCTTTTAAAAGATTATCTTTATCATTTGTCAAAGTTTTTACATGTTCTTTTAATTCCTTGTTTTCTTGAGTTAAATTTTTAATTTCACTTGAAAACTTTTCTGAATTTTTGGTAAGCTCAAAATTTTGCTTTCTTAATTTCTTATTTTTCAATTTTAATTTTTCATATTCCATTACTAAGTCATCAAAAGCATCATGCAATTCATTGAAAGTGAATTCAATTTCAGGTTCAGAATTTACCTCATTATCCTCGTTGGCCATGAAACATAAGTTGGCGACTACCTGCTGCTCTTCTTCACTGCTGGAGTCCTCACTCTCACTCCAGGTAGCCATCATGGCCTTCTTTCTCAACATCCTTCTACTCTTTTTAAGCAAAGGGCAATCCGTTTTGTAATGTCCAGGCTTCTTGCACTCGAAGCAGATGGGTGGATCCCTTTCTTTCTCTTTCTCCTCCTTGTTGTGATCACCTTTTTGTGGCCTTTTCTTGTAGAAGCCCTTCTTCTTTCTCATGAATCTTTTAAATTTTCTAGTAATTAGGGCTGTCTCATCATCATCATCTTCTTCTTCAGATTCATCACTTGACTCTTCTTTTGTAGTGGACTTGAAGGCTATGGCTTTCTTTTTCTTGTCATTGTCCACTGTCTTCTGCTTTAGTGAAAGCTCGTAGGTCATCAGTGATCCAAGAAGCTGCTCGAGAGGAGAGTGTTGACATCCTTGGCTTCTTCTATGGCTGTAACTTTCGCATCCCATGAAGCCGGAAGAGACCTGAGAAGCTTGTTAACCAGTTGACCATTAGATATAATTTTTTCCAAACTTCTCATACCATTTACTATATTGTAAATCTAGTATACATTTCACTTATACTTTCAGTTGGTTCCATCCTGAACATCTCATACGTATGAATGAGCATGTTCACCTTAGTGGTCTTCACTTGGTGTGTACCCTCATGGGTGACCTCAAGTGTATCCCAAATTTCTTTGGCGGAAGTACAATTTGATATTCTGTTAAATTCACTAGGGTCAAGTGCACAGAATAGCAAATTCATCGCCTTAGCATTTAACTCAGCTTGTTTGATGTCATTGTCATCCCATTCTTCTTCAGATTTCGGGGTGATAATGCCATTAACCAAGTGAGTGGGCTGATGAGGCCCTTTGGTAATTACTCTCCATATATGATAATCTACAGCTTGTAAATAAATACGCATACGAGTTTTCCAATATGTGTAGTTTGTGCCATTAAAGAAAGGAGGGCGATTTGATGCTTGTCCTTCAACTATACCCATTCCAATTGGGGCGGCCATGATCTTTCACTCAAGATCGTTGGACCTACAAGAGAGTACCGGCGCTCTGATACCACTTGTTGCCCAGATATGGTGCCCAAGAGGGGGGGTGAATTGGGTATTTAAAAATTTAAGGCAATATATGTGCTATCAAGTTTTAAGGTGAAGAGTGATAGTGCTTTAAGTATTGTGCAACGGAAGCAATGAAATAAAATGGCAATTAAAGAGCTAAAGAAGTTAAAGAGAAAGGCAATGCAAACACACAAGAAATATAGTGGTTCGGTGCACCTAGCACCTACATCCACTCCCCAAGCTCCACTTGGGAATTTCACTATAATCTTTAGATTACAGCCGACTTGTTTTGCCAGGCTCACAAGTCAAAACCTTACACACTTGTTTTGGCTTCGGGCTAACAAGCAACCCTAGTTGGTTTTATCAATTGGCTCACCAACAAACCTCACTCACTTGTTTTGGCTTCGGGCTAACAAGCAACCCTAGTTGGTTTTATCAATTGGCTCACCAACAAACCTCACTCTAGTTTCAAATTCCCTTGAAACTAGCTAAAGACAAAAGAGTATGAATACAATGAATTAAAACTAAACAAACTCCTTTTGAGCAATAATAAATTCATTGAAGCTCTTGATGGAGACTCTTCAAGCCTTTTCCCTTGGAATCTTTGGACCTCACTAAATGCCAAACACTTGAATGTTGGATTCCTCAAAGATGGAAGACTTTTTGGCTAGGGAATCTCTTGGTTTTCTCACTCTTTTTGCTTGGAAGTGATTGAAGGCTTTGTACTTTGAATCAACACTTTTTCACTTTGTCTCCTTGTATTTTTTGAAGTTTGGTGGAGGTTAAATACCTCATTCATGCTGAAACAACTCCACAAGACCGTTAGATTCAAAAATATGACCGTTTATGGCCGTTGGAAATCAAATCAGAAGTTCAGAAAAATTAGCCGTTATGCCATGAGTCGACCTGATGAGTCGACCTCTGGATCAAGTGTCGACCTCATGAGTCGACCTCCAGTAAAGTTTAGGCAAAAGTTCAGAATACCATAGTTCTGCCCATTTGAATTCTCAGGCTATGAGTCGACCTCTGGTGTCGACCTCTGGACAGGTGTTGACCTCTGGTGGTCAACCTCTGAAGCATGCCACTGAGACTTTGCCGTGCCGGCCATGCTGAACTTTCCTTTTCTTCATGAGTCGACCTCTGGTGGTCGACCTTTGACAAGGTGTCGACCTCTGGGGGTCGACCTCTGATCTGAATTTTTCTGAAACTCTTGAGATATGCGTGCCATGCTTGAGTTTCTTTAAGCCTTTGTTTCTTTTGTCAAATATTTCTTAACAATAAGGTCCATTATGAGAATTTTGATCTTGTTCAAGGTAGAAGAGCTCATTTCCAAATCAGGTAAACTTAGTTTCATCATTGTCCTTATGATACTCTTTTTGAATAACCTAAGTCCTGAAACTTTATCTTGAGATTAAACATTAGTCCAAACATATACTCAACCTTTTGTTAATAATCAAAACTAAGGAGTCAAAGCCAACAATCAGTCAGCCTTTGAAACATTGAAGGAGTACCTGAAGACCCTTCCCTTGCTTGCTAAGCCTACGAAGGGAGAGCCCTTATACTTGTACCTGTCGACGTCAGACGAAGCAATGAGCTCCATTCTCATTCGAATTGGGGAGAATAACCAGCAAAAGCCTGTCTACTATATTAGCAAAGTTCTTCATGATGCCAAAACGAGGTATCCCAAGATGCAGAAGCTTATTTATTCCTTAATTATAGCAGTCAAGCGGTTGCACCCTTACTTTCAAGTGCATCCGATCATCATCTTGACTGATCAACCTCTCAGGGCGATCCTCAGAAGCCCTGACACCTTCGATTGGCTCTTCAAATGGGCTGTCAAGTTGGGTGAATTTGACATCTCTTTCCAACCTCAATCGATCATGAAGGCTCAGGTGATCGTCGACTTTATAGCGGAGTGTACTTGGAGACAAGAAGCACCTCCACAACCGGCGACGTACCTGGAGAAGACACTGCTAAAGAAGCTGAGCCCGCCTGGATGCTTCATGTGGACGGAGCATCTAACCTTGCTAGTGCGGAGCAAGTTTGATCCTAGTCGACCCCGACGGACAGAGCCTGGAGTATGCCTTGCATTTTGCATTTCAGGTATCAAACAACCAGGTGAAATATGAATCCCTCATTGCAGGACTAAGAATAGCCAACGAGCTAGGCATCGATCGAATCAGGGCCTTCTTCGATTTTCAACTGGTGGTTAACCAAGCGAAGGGTGAATTCGAGACGAGAGATCCGACCCTAGCCAAATACCTGGACAAGGTACAAAGTCTCGTAACTCGACTTAAATTTTTCGAGATTTTCTATATACCTCAAATGCAGAACTCTCGGACGGACACCTTGTCATGACTGGCTACTGCCATCACCAACTCATTCGACCGAACCTTTGTGGAATACCTGCAATGCCCAAGCATTGGTGAAGAGATGGTTGAAATCCATCAAGTGGAGAGGGAAGCCTCTTGGATGGACCCCATCCTTGCGTTCCTCATCGAAGGGACCCTGATAGAGGATAAGACCGAAGCCAAGCATGTATGCTGGACTGCCTCGAAGTACGTCATCCTCGACGGGACTTTGTACAAATGGTCATTCACGCAACCACTACTCAAGTGCCTGGGGCCGTCAGATGCCGACTATGCACTCAAAAGGTGTATGAAGGCATCTGCGATGACCACTTGGGAGGTAGATCCTTGGCCTACAAAATTATTCGACAGGGTTATTATTGGACAACCATCCAGAAGGATGCATCGGACTTCGTCAGAAAGTATGACGCGTGCCAAAGATATTCCAACATCTAAAGACAACTGGCCAGTTAGCTAACCTCGCTGACCACCACTTGGCCGTTCGCATAGTGGGGAATGGACATCCTTGGACCGTTTTCATCAGCTTCTGGATAATGAAAGTTCTTGATTGTGGCCATCGACTACTTCACCAAATGGGTGGAAGCCGAGCCGCTGGCACAAATCCTAGAAACCAAAGTAGAAAATTTTGTTCGAAATTGTATTATCTTCCGGTTCGGCATTCCACGGGCCATCATCACCGACAACGGAAGATAGTTTGACAACCTAAAATTTTGGGAGTTCTACCAGTAATATCATATTTCTCACCGGCTAACTTCGATCGGACACCCCCAATCCAACGGAGAAGTCAAAATTATCAATCGGATGATCCTACACGGGTTGAAGACCCGACTGAATGATGCCAAGGAACTCTGGACAGAAGAACTCCATTCGATTCTCTGGGCCTATCAGACTACCCCTCGGACGGTAACTGGAGAAACTCCATTCAATCTGACCTACGGGAGCGAGGTGGTCATACCTGTGGAAATCTCCCTGCAATCCTTTCGGATTGACCATTTTGCCGAACCGTCCGACTCTGAGCGAAGAAGGACTGACCTAGACCTGCTCGAAGAAACCAGGCTCCAAGCCGGTCTAAAGATATTGACATATCGCCAAAGGATGGCTAAGTTTTACAACAGTCGAGTCAAGGCTCGAAGCTTCAAGGTCGGAGACTTGGTTCTGCAGATGACTGAAATATCCAAGCTGACCGAACAAGAAAAACTCTCTCCCAACTGGGAAGGCCTTTACAGGATAATCGAAGTAATTTGAGCCATAACCTACCGACTCGAACAACTGGATGGACGTCAAGTAGCGCATCCTTGGAATGTAGACAACCTTCACAAGTATTATCAATGAAGGCAACTGTTCATTCCACCTGAAAGTCTGACTCCAGTCGGCAGAGGCTCTAAGGTAGCCCAATCCAAAAGTTCGACCCTGATCGTCAAAGGCTCTAAGGTAGCCCATTCTGAAAGTCTGACCCCGGCGGTAGAGGCTCTAGGACAGCCCAATCCGAAAGTCTGACCCCGGTCGGCAAAGGCTCTAGGGTAGCCTAATCTGAAAGTCTGACTCTGATTGACAGAGGCTCTAGGGCTGCCCTATCCAAAAGTCCAACCCTGGTCGACAGAGGCTCTAAGGTAGCCCACTCTGAAAGTCCGATCCCGGTGGGCAGAGGCTCTAAGGCAGCCCTATCCGAAAGCCCGACCTTGGTCGGTAGAGGCTCTAGGGCAGCCCAATTTGAAAGTTCGACTCCGGTCAGCAGAGGCTCTAGGGTAACCCTATTCGAAAGCCCGACCTTGGTCGGCAAAGGCTCTAAGGCAGCCCATTCTGAAAGTCCGACTCCGGTCGGTAGAGGCTCTAGGGCAGCCCAATCTGAAAGCCCGACCCAGTCGGCAGAGGCTCTAGGCAGCCCAATCTGAAAGTCTAACTCTGGTTGGCAAGGGCTCTATGGTAGCCCATTCAAGAAATCCAACCTCGCTTGAAAAATTCTACCTGAAATCCTTAAGCATTTGAGGGACTACCCTGTAAGCAATCAGCTTGAAGGTTCAAACTAAGATGACTGTCCAACACAGAAATATTTTCAAGAAAAAAGAAGAGGGTTTGGACCAATCCGACCACCCCACATTCAAAAGAGGGAACACTAAAGACATAAGAAGAAGAAGTATATTTTATTTCTCGGCAAAAGTTTTTACAAAAAGCGGGGCAGACTTTTACAAACAATCTAAGTCTGGCCCTGTGAGTACATAGGAGGTACTTCGGCTTCAGCCTCCTGCACTGCACCCGAAGTTCCGATCGGGGCATCCGCTAGTCTCGCATCGGCAACAACTTGAGTATCGGCTCCGAAATCCGACGGGCCCCCTATCCCTCCTAGGTCAGCCTCATTTTGGGCATCGACCTCGGTGTCGGTCGGGCCCGCTCCTCCTTTTTCCCCTTCTTCTGTTGGCTTCGGTAACTGCAGGGCGGATAGATCCAGCTCCGGAAAGGCATCGACCACCTTCTTTAGGCACTCCTTGTACCCATAGTCGAAGTTGACTGCCCCGGCTTCCTCCATCTCGTCCTCGAAGCAGGTGGAGGCCTTGTACTCTGCTATGGCGTTGCCGACCGCCTTTGCCACCTGCTCCTTGGACTCCTTCAGCAGGCCCATATACTTCGCCACCACAGACCGGTGACCTCGCGAATTCCTCTCGGCTTCGTAGCCTGCTCCTCCTCCGCACTCAGTTGACGGATCAGAGTTTTCATCTTCTTCTTTCTTTCCTTTTAACCTGGCCTCCCGATCGGCCAGTCAGGTCTACAGGTCTTTTACCTACTTCTTCAAAGACTCGACTTCTGCCCAACTAGCCAACAGCCCCTCCTCGACCGCCCTTTTGGTTGCTTCTGACTCTTCGGCCCTCTTGGTTGTGATCTATGCTGCATAATGCATCTCGCCAAGTCCGTCGTCCATCAGCGAGATCCCATGGACCAGCTGCAAATGAAAACTTAAATTAAATCTTGCTCAGAGAAGAAAGAATGAAAGGAAGATGGTAGAAGGACAGTGACCTACCCTCATCATATCAGGGTAGGCTTTCCTTGCTACATCGTCCAACGTCCTCCGACTGGACTCCTCCCAGTCGGCCTCCGACATGGATCCCCTCAGTAGCTCCCTGGCATGCCCCACGTTGTGGAGGGTGCGCCAATGTCAGTACATCTCGAAGTTGGCGTCGCCAATCTCCTCCCTTTCGGTTGCTCCCTTCCCTTTTTCCTTGGGGGAGCCGCTTCCCTCGGCCCTGTCGATGACGAGGCCAAAGCTGTCACTGCACCAATTGGCTCCGGCGTTTCCTACTCTGGTCAGGTGGCCGAATGCCCGACGGGGGATGAATGGGCTCATGATGCCCTCGCTGCCAGTTGTTTCAATAGAGGGACGTCGTCCTCATCGAAATCCATAGACATAACTACTGCGGGCCGTTCTTCCACCCGCTGCTTCTTTGGTTGGTCCGCTGTCGGCCTCATGGACTGGATGGCCCTCCTTTTCGCCACCCGCTCTATCACCTTAGCCCTATCGGGCTTTATTTTATCTCCTGTTGCAGGGACAAAGTCAAATTTAGTACAAAAGAAAACAAAGTTTGCAGGATGCAGAAGGGATCGACGACGGTGGTGTTGGATCGATGCCCCTAACCATTCTTACAAAAGGAACGTCCCTATTATAAGAGGCAGGTTTATCTCTCTTAAACCAGCGCAGCAACCGGGCACTCGAGTCGACCCCTCCACCGACCCCCGCAAGAGCAACCCAGGGTACTCACCCTCGAGTCGGCTCGCTGGAGACGAGCACCGCAGCACCAACCAAGGGATGTCGACGTGGCACCAGACCCGACTTACCGATGGCACCCACACCCAGTGGGCCCAGACCCTACACTGGACACACGCCACAAGGGTGCGAGCTGGCCCAGCCAACAATCCCCCCCCCCAGCGAAACGACCGAGTTTTTCCCCCTGCGGAGACTCGAACCCGAGACCTCCGGCTCTGATACCAATTGTTGGATCGATGCCCCTAACCATTCTTACAAAAGGAACGTCCCTATTATAAGAGGCAGGTTTATCTCTCTTAAACCAGCGCAGCAACCGGGCACTCGAGTCGACCCCTCCGCCGACCCCCGCAAGAGCAACCCAGGGTACTCACCCTCGAGTCGGCTCGTTGGAGACGAGCACCGCAGCACCAACCAAGGGATGTCGACGTGGCACCAGACCCGACTTACCGATGGCACCCACACCCAGTGGGCCCAGACCCTACACTGGACACACGCCACAAGGGTGCGAGCTGGCCCAGCCAACAGGTGGCTTCTATCATACCTAGGCTTCTGTGGCGACTAATCCCGGCCAGCTGGAGGCTGTTCTCCTGAAGTAGCTCTGCCACCATAGTGACGCCGACCTCTTCCATCTTGCTGAAGTTGACCTGGTCGGCCATCAGCACTGCCCTTTCGTCGATGGCTTTCAGTCTCGGTTCCCTCTACAGTACTTTGAAACCCCAAGGTTGGAGGCTATCCACGTAGAAAAACTTGGATTTCCATTCGTGGATAGTCGACGGAAGGCATCATCCTATTTTTTGCCCAGGATGGGGACTGAACATCCACCAATCCTGGCTCCTAAAATCCCTCTTCAGGAGGAAGAAATTGGTAAAAAGAGAAGCTCTGGGTTTGGTTCCGGCTCTATAGCACAGAACCATAAAATATCAGATCACCCGAATACTATTTAGGGTCAGCTGTGTAGGGGAGACCCTATAAAGATTAAAGAGTTCTATAAAGAAGTCTGGCAGGGGGAACCTAAGCTCTGCCTTGATATGGTCCTCGTACATTGGAAGGGCCCCCGGGTTCAATGGTCCAGTCACCCTTCCTTCTCGATTTGGGACTGTGAGATGCAGAGTAGAGGGGATATTATATCTAACCCTAAGGGCTTCTACCCTCTCTCGGGTCATCATGGATCGAATCTCATTGGGGCCCACCTCCCTCTCCCGATGGCTGGAACTGCAGCTACCTAAGGCCATTCTACTGAAGGTTAAAGAAGTGGAGGGAGGACTGACCTGAAAGACAAGTTTTTAGGGAGAAGGAGGCGGAAGGAAGAAGGCGCACTTTCTCTCTCTTCGAGCGTAGATGCAGTAGAAAACTTCCCCTAGGCTCTCAGCGCCTCCATTTATAACCCCTGGAAGGACCGCTTCCTACCGTCCCTCGAGCACCACGATCTAGTCATTAGACGGTGCGACTTCCCACATAGTGGAAGCTGATGCAACGGATGGAAGCGTGTTCGGGCCGCGATCCGTGTGGTCGCCAGATTAGCGACGGAAGGCTCATCCCAGACATGGCGCCAACCTCCCGGATGTTGCCATGTCTCACTAGTTACATCCGAAGCCTGACGGCTAGGCAGATCAAGCTGGCTGCTCATCATAGTGCCCCATCTGTATTAACTGCTTTCCCCCACCTCCAACACGGGGCTGACACCTGTCCCACGCCCGTGATTCTGGAGTGGGACGCAATCAGATACAATATGCCTGATCGGATCCACGATCTTTTCCAAGGACAGACACATTAAGTAAGAAATGATGCTCTCATCCTTCGAGACTGCAAGTCCCTTCGAAGGCCAAGAACAAGGGGAGCAACTGTTATACCCAATTAATTTTTCTCTGAACTGAACTGAAAAGCCGGCCGACCCACTCCAACAGAGGTCCGAACGACCCGCTCAAGCAGGGGTCCGACCGACCCACTTTGCCAGAGGTCCTGCCGACCCACTTCAGCAGAGATCCGAATGACTCACTCAAGCAGGGGTCTGACCAACCCACTCCAGCGGAGGTCCGAGCAACCCACTCCATCAGGGGTCTGACCGACCCGTTTGAGGTCCGACTGACCTGCTTTAGCCAGATCTATATTAATAAGAAGGCTCCGGAAGCCCCTTCTAGGTGGTACCAAAATTCTGTTATAACAGATCCCATGACGTGGCCACGTCCTGGTGCCACCTGGCCATCATCCTGATCCTCCTAGGGGCAGATCGGACATTTTCAGCCTAGCCCCTAATGGAATCTGGTAGTGTTCCGTGCCTATATAAGGTAAACGGGGGACTTCAAATGGTAAGGGCTCTTTTACCTTCTCCATGAGCTATATTCTCTCTGGATTCTTCCATTCTATTGCTCTAAGGCCCCCACTAACTTAGCCATCGGAGTGTCCCCCACCGAAACACTACCGACCTGTAGGACTTCTTTACAAGTTCCGGGAGAGGAGCCACTACAGTGAATCTGGACTTTAGCGATGCTTTTTTTGACCTTTCCCGATGCTTTTAAACGTCGCTAAGTAATCTCCCGACATTTTGTAAAGCGTCGCTAAAGTGTTGCCTATGTGAGCGTTGGGACGCAACCTACCGATGCTTCAAAAAAGCATCGGCATTTGTCGACGCTTTAAAGCATCGCTAAATTTTTATTTACCGATGCTTTAAAGCATCGCTAGATTTAAAACTAGCGATGCTTTAAAGCGTCGCTAGACTGAAACCCTAGCGACGCTTCAAAGCATCGCCAGTTCCAGTTATAGCAATGCTTTAAAGAGTTGCCAGTTCCAAGTATAGCGATGCTTTAAAGCGTCGCCAGGTCCAAACCTAATGACGCTTTAAAGCATCGGTAGATTTTTTTTTAAAAAAAAAAATAAACAGCCATATATACAAATCCATAACCTGTATACATTATGAAAATGAAATATTCAAACCTGTATCACATCCAACATACACAAACAAATGAAAATATTCAAACCTGTATCACATATCACATCCAACATACACAAACACAAATACAAAACAAATATAAAAAGTTTTATATATATATATAAACGTATCAATCCAAATTCAAATAAACAAAAAGACATACATAAATAATAAAAAACCATTTGGCATCACTGATCCGTGGGAGGCTGGTAGTCATCAGGTCTGCGACTCGCAGATGCACCAGGAACCTGCAAGATATACATCAGGAATTATAATACATACATTTTATATATTCTAAATTATTAGATACATACAAAATTAGTAAATAATTACTTACCTGAGATGACATGAACATATGCAGCACAAATGTAACATGCTCTAGCTGAGACCTAATGGTCTGCATATCTGCTCTGTCTACATCACGTGTCTGTCGGAGCTCTGCTATCTCCTCCTGGAGCTGACGAACATATAACTGATCATGACTCTCTCTAGTATCCCGAGTATATATACGCACCTCAGATAACTGAGTTGGGGTAACTCCAATCCCATAACCCCTCACTCGTCCAAGACGCTCTGGTCCCATCAACTCCAAGAATACCTCGGCCTCAATGCGACTGCTCTGTATAGATGATGAACCCTCGCCAGCATGCTCGAAGATCATAGAGGTAGCCTTATTCTATATTTTATAAAAAACACATATATCAATATTTAATAAAAATAAAAATATAAATCATAATATAACATAAATAAAAAAATACATATATATCTCTGGACTCGTCCCGAACAAAACTGCCATCCTGGTGAACGTGAGTCATCCGATAGAATTCCACCTCACCAGGCTCCCTCCCTTGCTGATCAGCCTATGTAAAGAATAAATATTACAAAAAAATCCAAAATAACACATCTTATATCCCCGTACCATGATACATGGCACATGCATGATACATGATGATACATGATGTTAAAAGTAAAGTGTACTAAAAGTATTATAGGATGAGAAACATACAAACTCATGCCTGAGCCGTGCATAACTCTTGGACCCCGCTGTATAAGGAACAGACTGAGCAGCTCGTGCAGCTCTACCAATATCATAATACGTCTGCAAAATAAAATTAAAATAATATTATATATTGTATAAATATAATTATGACAAGTAAAAATTAATAAATTTCGAAGTGTTTGATGATGCTACACAACCTGTGCCCTCTCGGAGAACCAATAGTGCACCAGCTCCATCCACTGATGAGGGTGAACATCAAGAGGACAGGTAGCTACAACCTGCTCCTCTGTCCCATATAATGGGAGGAGAAAAGGAACCATTATAGTGCGAAAAAAATAAAGTGTATAACTTTTAAAACAATTGACAAGATTTGATTAAAGCCCTAGATCGGTGACGAAATAAGTGGTCACTAACATATAATAATTAATCCTAATTTGTTTATTGCCATGTGATTAATATATACATGTTAATTTTGTGTATTAATTATATATCAATGTATATCAAGTAAGTTTGCATCTTCGTTCGTTCAAATCATAGCTACATCAGTGTGCTATCAAGTCAATTTATTTGCATGATTTGTGAAGTAATCTCGTAGCTAACTTCATTACATACATTCAACTACCTCAAATTAAAGATGCTGGCATAAACCAATCAAACTCCTTATCATATTATTAGAAATACAAAATGTTTTTGCCTTGATATATATTAAGATAAATGTATTCATTTTGTGTTCATTCCCGATCAATGCAAATAGGTTTTTTTTTCCCCTTTTAATGATACGTTGAATTTTGTCAAATATGATGCATAATAATAGGTGAAGCAGATGGACAATTTTAACAGCAAGTCAACTAATAGTATTTGTATGATATCTTGGACTTCCATTGCCAAGTGTAGTGGTAACAGCAATTGTCATTAGTTACTTTCAGCACATGTCCTTCATCCTTGCATCCACTTGACATGACCTAATGTGGCCTACAGGTCCCACAACATCAATAATTGATGTCTCCCACATTAAAACTTAAGGCTAAGCTCAATTTAAAAGAAGACAACTTAGTTGACATATGAGACTTTGGATTAATGCACAACTAGTCATCTACCATTCAGCAGGGTGCTAAAATTCACATTCACCAATCTCAATGCTCCAATCATCCATTATATATGAAACATATGGGCACCTAATATCTATCCAATTTTTTTTTTCCTTTTTGAGTAATAATGGAGCAGAAACTCTACCACACGGCTTTCATTCAAATTAAACATCAAAAAGCCAAATAGAGTACAGAAATCGAAGAAAATATCTATCCAACATCATCCTATGCATTATTTTCAGATGCAATGAACCTCCTCATTGGAACATGATCATATATATTAGCTAGGCCCCTAGGGACCCAAAATCTTGCACAAGTTGACAGAAAATTAGATCTCTCACACAGTGTTCGAATCCAACATAATAAATCTATGAGTCCGGATTGGAGGAACTATCGGCCAGAGGAGGAGGAGGAGGAGGAGTCCGGATTGGTGAATTAAAATGGGGATCAAATACCAACACTTTCAAGTAAAAATTTATATTTAAAAAAAAAACTTAATACCAGATTGGAGGAACTATCGGCCGGAGGAGGAGGAGGAGGTGGTGGTTCGGCGCTTGGAGGAACTATCGGCCGGAGGAGGAGGAGGAGGAGGAGGTTCGGCACTCGGACGGGTGCTGCGTCGGCGGAACGGGAGGAGGACGCCGAGAGGAGGAGGAGGAGGAGGAGGGGGGGGGGGGGGTGAGGCGGCGGCTCGATCGGGAGATCTAGGACTCGGACAATGGGGTTTTGGGGAAGTAGGGAGTCTGGCGACGCTTATAAGCGTCGGCAAAGATCGGCGACGCTTATAAGCGTCGGCAAAGATCGGTCATGCCGACGCTTTTCAAAAGCGTCGACGGATTCGATGGCGGTGGCTAGATTGGAGTCCGCCGATGCTTATAAGCGTCGGCAAAAATCCGGTTAGGCCTCGGTATTTGTCGATGCTTAAAAGCATCGGCGGACTTTGGGATACTGCCGACGCTTGTAAAAAGCGTCGGCTGGTTCTGACTCCTCCCTACGCTTCCCCTGAGCGTCGGCAAGGAAGCGTTGTCCTTCCCCCGCTTTGCTGTAGTGAGCGCTCCAACCAAGTCGAGAGAGCCCGGTCCGGAAGATTTAGCAGCGACAATATCCAAGTAATTGATAGGCTAGAGTCTACCAAAATACATGACCTAGACTTTTTTTAATGATATAGATCGTTAAGGGCATGGTCTCTCTTCACGGTAGAAAGAATTAAAATGAACGAAATCTATTTGTTTAATATATAAATTTATTATAAAAAATTTCACTGCAGATTAATAGATTGAATGGAAACACAATACTCCATAAACTAGCAAATGCATACGGTGAAACCAAACTATTGATAGCTTATTAGAATCGTTCAGAATTCGGTGCAATCAGCAATAGCAAAGGAGAGCTTATGGTTGTCGAGATCATAGCTAACGTGGAAATTCTGTTGAGCAATGTTGCCAATGACAAAAGTCTTGTCGTGCACCATAATAGCAAGGCAGACGGTATTGTTGTCGTACAGAACGACGGTGCTGAGATTGCTCAATGTCAAAGCTACCCCATCGAACTAGAGTGTGATATCCGGGAATTGTGCTTTCAGATTTTTGCTGACATCGAAGCACAGTCCGAACATTCCTTCGAAATCTTGCACCGTCGGGAGGGAGATGATCTTTGTCAACTTATCCTCCAATGATTGCACCCGGCTTGGATCGAGAATCGTCAAGGTCGTGCCTGAGTCGGCTATAACCTGCTCTCTATTCATCGGGATACTACCGTTATCGGCCGCAAGGCTTTGGAAAGAAATATAGTACGTGAGGTCCTGACCAGGGATAAGAGGAGTGGATACCACATTCCGGCCCTAGACTACCGTGTTGGCGCCAAAGCTAATTTTGCTTGAGTTGAATTTTTTAGTGCAAGGAAACAAACAGTAGGAGAATCTTTTCAATGATGGAGCCCAACTAGAATACCAGAGACAAAGGACCGCTGCCAAGGTCGGCAAGCCCAACAGTTGCATTGTCGAAGATCCCTCGGCTATGATGTGAGCAAGTGAATGCCACCATAGGGATTTGGACGGAGCGGCTGCTGGCAACGTCGAAGGTGATGGTCACAGATGCAATACTGCCGATAGCGTGCGATCCATCTTCACCGGTGTACTTGTATTGGCACTTGGAGCCACCATGTATATAAAAAAATATGTACAACAAGATGATGCTGAAGAAGCAACTATACAACCTTCGGATGCAGGAAGGCAGGGACGTAGTTAGGCATATTCAACGGTTCACTATATGAGCATAGATTTGCTAAACCTTGGAGTGAAGATGGAAAAGGAGGACAATATCTTGCTCTTGCTTTGCTCATAGTTCTTAAGCTTTGATCCATTGGTGATGACTCTGTTATATGGTAAGGAGATACTGCACTATGAGAAGATAGTGTCAGTACTCAGGTCCAACGAGCAAAGAAAATAGATGATGAAGCACGGAGCTTCCCAGGATGGCCTTGTCACTGGAGAGAAGCCTAGAAGAGGGAAGGATGGTTGCAAGCAAAGGGAATGGTCCAAGCCTAGAAAGCTAGCAAAGAGGCAAGGTGCTTCAAGTACAATGAAGTAGGGCACTTTAATTAAGCGGAATTGTCTACTTAGAAAGAAATGCATGGGAGAAAAGGAAGGATCTGATTCCATGAGTTTCACTACTGGTTCAAAAGAGGACTTTCTCTTAATGATTTTGGAAGAGTTCGAGAGGTCAAGAGAATCCAAAATGGCATCAATAGCAGAGAAGAAGCAGTAAGAGATCCAATAGAGCTGTGTTGGATAGCTTACTTTGATTTCTAATTTTTTTTATAGGAGCAACAGGAGAAGTCAAGATTCAGGTGGAGCACCATCTAGAGGTACCTCCATGTGTGGAGAAAGGTTTGATACAAGTTCGAGGCCAAGATGTGCAAGGAAAGGTATAAAATTCTAACATTAGTGGTGGTGATGCACTATTTGGGTCGATGCACGATATGGGGCCACTGGAGAGGAGCGACCTTGAGGAGATGGTATCATATGCATATACTGCAATAAGAGAGGACCCGGATGTCTGCGAAGAGACTAAGGTGAGCTCCAGAAAAGATAGGTAGGTTCGAGCTAGGATAGGCAAGTTGCAATTTCTTTAGGAGAAGCTAAAATTGTGATTGGTGTAGGTGTAAAGGAGAACGGAGCCAACAGGACATCCGAGGGTGCACAAATACAAGCAAGACCTTCAGTCTAGGTGAAGATGGACATCTCAGCAACCTCCAAGGGAGCTTCAAAGGTTAAGGGCATAGCATTGATGATGGAATTTATACTGGAAGCTGCCAGAACATGCAACGGTAGTAGGATCTTGTAGATGGATCACGTGGAGTGTGTCAAGACTTGTGGGCATCAAGATAGAGATTGTTGGGATAGATATGGTGCTCCCAAGCCTTTAAGTCATAGGACTAGGACCGGTTTGATCCTAGGTTGGCGGTTCAGCCCTCCACAGGCTTAAGGTCCAAGAATTTGGATCTTGAGAGGGCTAATTCATATTAGATCAGGTTTGGATCCAAGTGGATGTGAGAGTGGATCAAGACATGGATGTATATGGGCTGAATGAGTGCTCTCCTAATTAGATTAGCCTTTAAAGAATTAGAACTGAATTTAGATTTATGTTTCTAGTCCTATATATTTAGATTAGGAGAACTCATTGGTCTATAAAAGAGCCCTTCATATAAATCTAAGGTTATGAAATCAAGAGATCTCTAATTCTTCCTGAATTTCTTTTTCTCCCCTCTATCTTTGTCTCTCCTCATGCCATTAATAAACATCATGCAGCAAGAAGAAGCAATGCCAAGAGAAAGCAAGACATTCAAACAGATTTCAGCATTCTACTTTTAGCACTAACAGGTCCCTATTCTCGAGACTTTCTCTTTTCATAGAACTCCATTTTGGATGAAATTAAAACAGAAAGGAGGGCATTTCCAAATGATGTTACAGTTTTAATTTCATGCCCAGAGGACCTTCAAAGAAGTTCTAATATTATTGGTAAGTTACTGGTCACATAATAAAGTTCTGCAGAATTTTATGTAGCAAGGTTTTTTGCATGCAAATTTGGTGGCCGCCCAATTCTTGTTTCATGTCAGATTCTAGTAGA
The DNA here is from genome assembly GCA_021397845.1 of Areca catechu. Taxonomy (NCBI): domain Eukaryota; kingdom Viridiplantae; phylum Streptophyta; class Magnoliopsida; order Arecales; family Arecaceae; genus Areca; species Areca catechu. Next base: position 154,762,597 of record CM038049.1, on the reverse strand, counting down.
TGAAAGGCCATCCAAAGGACCTTCTTTAAAAAGAATTCCAGGTCCAAATCAAACTTGGAGAGGTGGATTAGTTGGGGTGCAAAATTAGCCTTGGCGGGTGGACTCGTTTAACCAAGGAGTCCTAGTCCAACTAAAACTCCTTATTTTTTGCTATCCTAAAAGATTTAGACTAATTACAGGATGTGGAAAGGAGGGTTTCTTGTCTGAAACTCATAAAGACTAGTCCTAGAAGGTCAAGGATCGAAGTGGAGTGCGATTAGTGTTAGGTCTATCCTTGATTTTGATGAATAACAAAACGTTGAGTAAATATTTTGTACTAATGATTATTTATAGTTATGAGTTTTCAGGAAACAAGCACCTCAAATTCTAAAAGTTAGAGTATCATGGCACGCTTTGGCACAAAGCATTTTTCACGATTTGAGGAGTCTTTTCCATCCAAAAAGGGCACAAATAAGTTCAATTATTGTTTATATATGTTGCATTTAAGTTTCATGAATAATCTTTATGTTTTTGGCTTGATTGGCACTTATTTCTGAAAATTGCAGAACCAAGTGTCGACACCTGGGAGCCCAAGTATCGACACTTCAACATTTGGCATGCAGAAATTTTTCATGGCACGCCAAGTGTCAACACTCAAAACTCAAGTGTCAACACCTGAAACTCAAGTGTCGACACTTAGGTTCCCAAGTATCAACTCAAGGCCTGGGACTTTTTAAAAATCTAGAACTTGGCCATGAAGAGATTTTTGTGCCAAGTGTCGATACTTGAAAGTTCAAGTGTCGACACCTGGAAGCCAAGTGTCGACACTTGACATCCAAGTATCGACACTCGGGTTCTGACAACCTCAACAGAACTATTTTTTGACAGCCTAAAATTATTGTTTTTAGCTCTTAACGGCTAGTTACTGATCCCTAACGGTCCAAAATAGTTTTTTGGATATTTTTCATGTATTTAAGCTTCACCAAACTTACTTATAAAGAAAGAGAAAAGAGGAAAGCAAAGAAATATTCAAGAGTTAAAGCCCTTCTTTAAGAACTCCACTTTCAAAAGCTAAAAAGAAGAGTTTCCACTGAAAAAGCCTAAATTCCTTTTATTTCATCTTTCCAAAAGAGTTCTTGAGAAGATTACAAGTCAAGTTATATCAAGCAATCATTCAAGAGCTTCAAAGACTTCTCATCCACTCTAAGAAGAGAGTTTGTTTGTGTTTAAATTCTTGTATTCTGAATTTACTTTTGTTTGACCTAGCTTTCAAAGTTTTTGAAAGTAGGTTGTAAGGTTGTTGGTGAGCTAAAACCAACTAGGGTTGACTTGTGAGCCCAAAAACAAAACAAGTATAAAGGTTTGTTGGTGAGCCTAGGTGACAAAACCAACTTAGGTTTTTACTTATGAGTCTTGGAAAACAAGTCAGCTGTAATCTTTGAAGAGATCATAGTAAAAATTTCCAAGGGAAGCTTGGAGAGTGGACGTAGGTGTTTGGAGAACATCGAACCACTATAAATATTGGTGTTTGTGTGTGATTATCTCCTTTTTTTTACTTGCACTTTAATTCCTGCTTTTACTTATTATTTTTCGTTGCATTTACTTAAGTGCATTATTCACAAACACTACACGGCTTTCACATAATTATTTTAATTTTCAAAAGATCCAATTCATCCTCCCTCTTGGGCTTTATTTTGGGCAACAAGTGGTATCAGAGCTCTGGTACTCTCTTATAGGTCCAAGGATATTGAGGAAAAGATCATGACAGCCCCAATAGAAATGGGTGTTGTTGAAGGTCAAGCTTCAAATCGTCTCCCACTATTTAATGGCACAAACTATGCTTATTGGAAAACTCGCATGCGCATATTCATAGAAGCCATTGATTATAATCTTTGGAGGATAATTATCAAGGGTCCTCATCCGCTTGCTATGTTGGTTAATAGCATTCCCACTCCCAAAATGGAAGATGATTAGGATAAGAATGATATTAAGCAAATAGAGCTTAATGCTAAGGCTATGAATCTATTGTTTTGCTCCTTAGATCTGAGTAAATTCAATAGAATCTCTAACTGTCTCTCCGTTAAGGAAATATGGGACATACTTGAGGTTACCCATGAGGGTACACACCAAGTAAAGATAACTAAAGTTAACATGCTCATTCACACATATGAAATGTTCAAAATGGAACCTACTGAATCTATAAGTGAGATATATACTAGGTTCACAAATATTGTGAATGGCATGAGAAGTTTAGGAAAGATTATATCTAACAGTGAATTTGTAAACAAACTTCTCAGGTCTCTTCCGGCTTCATGGGATGCTAAGGTAACTGCTATAGAAGAAGCCAAGGACATCAACACTCTTCCTCTTGAGCAATTGTTGGGCTCATTGATGATATATGAACTTTCACTGAAGCAAAAGAATGTGGATGTTGACAAGAAGAAGAAAGTGATCACTTTCAAGTCTACAAATAAAGATGATTCAAGTGAGGACTCCGAAGAAGAAGATGAAGAAGATGAGACGGCTCTCATGGCTAGAAGGTTTAGGAGGTTCATGAGAAAGAAGAAGTATAACTTCAAGAAGAAACCTCTAAAAGGAGAGCCTAGCAAAAAAAAGGAGAAGGAGAAAGAGAAGGAGCAGCCCACATGCTTTGAATGCAAGAAACCAAGCCACTTCAAAATGGACTGCCCCTTACTTAAGAAGAGCAGAAGAAGACTAAGAAAGAAGGCCATGATGGTAACCTGGAGTGACAGCGAGGACTTTAGTTCTGAGGAAGAACAGCAAGAAGTTGCAAACTTCTGTTTGATGGTTGATCATGATGATGTATTTTTCGAAACTGAAAATGAGTTTACTTTTGATGAGTTACATGAAATTTTTGACAAATTAGTTATTGAATTTCAAAAATTAAAAACAAAGCATAAAGAACTAAAAAGGCAAAAATTGGATTTAGATAAAGCAAATGATAAGTTTTCAACTGAGAATGATTACTTGCTTCTTCAAAATAAAAAGCTAAATGATAAAATTATTCTTCTTGAAAAAGAAAAGGAAGTTTTGAAAAAGGAAAACTCTTCAGTATCAAATGAAAACTTTTCAAACCAAAATAATGAGATTTTGCAAGAAAACAAAAAGTACAAAGAAGAACTCGAAAAATCAAAACCTTTTGTTGATAAATTTACATACAGTTCTAAAAAATTGAACATGTTTCTAAATAATCAAAGGGCCATTTTTGACAAAGCCGGTTTAGGTTTCAAAACTCAAAAGAAACAAAAATTTTTCAAGAATTTCTTTGTGCCTGCATCATCATCTATTACTTGCTATACCTGTGGCATTGTAGGATATAAATCTTACTTGTACAATAAAAAGAAATTAAGTAATGTTAAGAAAGTTTAGGTTTCAAAAGGAACAATTACCACAAACCTAAAAGGACCCAAGATGGCTTGGGTACCTAAAGTCTCCACCAGATTTTTATTATAGGTGTGCCTTGCAACCAGTAAAAGAAGAATGTGGTACCTTGACAGCGGTTGCTCAAGGCACATGACCGGAGATGTGGAGCAGTTCTCATCACTCGAGTATCAGAATGGTGATAACATAACATTTTGTGATAATGGAAAGGGCAAGATTGTCGGAATTGGTAAAGTCCATATCATCCCTTTTACTTACATTGATAATGTATTGTATGTTGATGGTTTGAAACATAATTTACTTAGCATTAGTTAATTCTGTGACAAGGATTTCAAAGTTATTTTTGAATCTTCAATGTACATTATTTTTAGTTTAGATGGCAATGGCATCAAGTTCATTGGTCATAGGCATGGCAATATTTATATGATTGATCTTGATGATCTTCCTGTTCAAAATGGTCAATGTCTAGTGGCAATGGAAGCCAAGATCAATGAAACTAGTTGGCTTTGGTATCACAGACTAGGACATGCTAGTATGCATTTGATTTCAAAACTTAGCAAAAAGAATTTGATAAAAGATTTACCAAAACTTAGTTTTGAAAAAGACAAGATTTGTAGTGATTGCCAACCTGGAAAACAAACCAAATTATCTTTTAAACCAAAATGAGTAGTCTATACATCTAGACCCTTAAAGTTACTTTATATGGACCTCTTTGGACCAACTAGAATATCTAGTTTGGGAGGTAAGAAGTACGGTCTAGTTATTGTAGACGATTTCTCATATTTTACATGGATCATGTTTTTAGCACATAAAGATGAAATATTTTCTGCATTCATTAGATTTCATAAAAGAGTTTTAAATTAAAAAGGTATTTCAATTGTATCTTTAAGAAGTAACCATAGAACCGAATTTGAAAATTCTAATTTTGATAAATTTTGTATTGAAAATGGCATTCATCATAATTTTTTAGCACCTAGGATACCTGGTGCGGGCACCAGAATCAGAAAGAGACTCCAACCAATTCAAGCCCATTCCGAATCTTTATGGTTGGACTAGAGAGTCCGGTAACCTTTCTTTATTTTGAGTCCAAAAGAATCATGTAAGTCGAGTCCATGTTGGATCCTGTAATCTTTCTTTTGAGTCCAAACTAATCATGTAAGTCGAGTCCATGTCGGGTCTAGTCTTAGTCCAATCCAAATGGGTCAACTAGCATCAAGCCTAAAGAAGACTCACAATGTATACCCCAAATCAAGACCAAAGCCAACTCAATTGGGGACCACATGCCACATCACTTGCACCACCTCAACTTGGGACCACATGCCACGTCAAGAGGGGACCACATGCCACCTCACCACAAGAGGGCGCCATCCCAAGTTCAAATTCAAGGAAGTTGGCCAAGGAGGATTTCAAGCAAGAAAATCAGCCCTCTCCCCTTATATTACTCCACTTATTTGGGGATTTGAAATTTCAAAATTTGTGAGGCTTTATTTAAAGCCTTGGACGCCCCTTGTAAAGGGGATGGCTGAATGAATACAATTTTTTTAGAAATTCTCTATGTGTTTCTATGTGCCTATGTGGATCTTTGTGCCTAAGTGAACCTCTTCCTCTCCTCCATCATTTCTTCTCCCTAATCCTTCTCTTTTACTCTTCATCTTCCAAGCAATCCTCTTCCTTCAAGGCGAATTAAGGACATCTTCACAAGAAGAAGATCAACACCAACACAAGCTTCCACCATGGCGCCAAGGATCATTTCCAACAAACTCTCCTTTTGAGTTCCATCAATCTTCTCATTTCTAATTAAGCTTCTAATCATCTTGGTTTCTTTGTTGCAGGGTTCTCTAGGTTCCAGATCCAGGAGGAAGGATTACTTGCTACAAACCAGAAAGTTAGATGGCCCATCTTATGTGGTATGATCTTTCATTTGAGAACCTTAAGAGCGAATCCCTTGTGCTTGAGATTTCAATGCTTGAACTCCTAGTCTTTTAAGATCGGGATCATTAAATAGGGCTAGCTTGACTTGTGTGCGAATTCTAATCTTGTCCTATTTCTTTAATATTTTGATAGTCCTCCTAGCTGGGTTTAAGTATAAGCATTTAGGGTTTCTTATTTAGATCTCCTTGATCTTATATGTTGAATCACTCATATGCAAGTAAGAATTGTTAGTTAAATTTTGGTTAATCTCCTTTAGAGTCACATGATTGTATCCTCATCATGCATACCACACCAATCTTGGTATCAGAGCATGGTAGAATAAGTTCCTGATTGCATAGCATTAAGTCCTTGAAGTACTTGGATCGGGGGCGTTACCAGGCCGTCCGATCTTAGGAGAAAGTAGGGTTTAAACACCCTCTCTTCCTATTCCACGGGGATCTCCTAAGGCGTGTCGGGGTGCCATTGTGATTGACCCGTGAAAAAGAAATCCAAAGGACTTCTTAGATTTCATTTGTGAATTTTGCATTGGGCACGTTCTATTTTTCTGCTTGCTGTATTTTCTGTAGGCTGACTGTAATCCGCCTGCAACTCCAAAGGCAAGTATCACATTCCTAGTTGGAATATTTTTTTTCCTGCTCCATTTTAAGTTGCTTATCACCGTTTTAAATTTCAATATGAGAAAAAATTTACAAAAAAAATGAAAATTCCTGCAGTCCATCAGTGTTATTAGGATTTCTGTTCTGTTCTGTTCCTTTTCATTATCTTCATTTCAGAATCTGCCCAGAATAGTACAGATTTTATTTTGAATTTTTGTTTCATCTGGTATGTCATCTAGAAGTTAGGAGTTTTCTGTGATTTTATTAGATTTTTCTGACATTTTTTTTCTATACTTATCAATACCACTTTTAAACTGCAACACACTACTTCTGCACCTGAAATTTGAAATTTGCATGCATCTCATGACAAATCAAATTAAGGGCATGAAATTGACATAGGGTCAGGATTTCATCACCTGTCCCTAGCCCAAAAATTACCAAATTGCATATCGACCCAATTCCTAACTAAAATTGATTAGACATTAATTGCCCTAGTGGGTTAGGAACATCAATTTGGTCGAGCCCGGGTTATTGTCAACTCATTGTGTCAACTAGTCTTGTGTGTGCCCTATTACTTGGTGTCTAGAATTGGGACTAAGGGCTTGGGTGCTGATCCGTCTATCGGGCCAATTCCACCGGGCCTAGGTAGGCCAGAGACAGGATCTCACACTCCCCTTGTTCTAAAACCTGGCCAAGTATAGAGTTACTACAATCTAGCTTGCCACCTTGATTAGGCAACTAGCTTGGAACTCTAGGTCCAGTTCAATTCAATTGGGAAAGCTTGTGCAACCCATTTCTTCATCTATTATTGAAAGCTGGTGTCAAGGATAGAGGTTAAGTGGCTCAAGCCTAAGCGGTTCTTGTGGTTTTTAATTAGGACCCAGTGAAAGCTGGGGGAACCTCCCATAGACCCACCTCCTGACTGGCCAGTGGAAGAGAGTAGCTGTTGATTTGATTGTATCTAGTCAACTCAGTTTATTTGGACTAACCGGTTTAGAAAACTCGTAGTTCGGGTCTGAGTCTAATTGTTTGCATGACAACTAGGTCAGGCACACTTTACCACCCTTCACAAGCCCAACCTAGTTCATCCATGGATACTAGTATGGAAAGCCTTATGAGAACTATGATCGAGAAGATGGACCGTTTGGATGCTAAATTTGGTCAGTTCGAGGAAAGGGTAGGAATTCTAGAAGAAGCTAGGTTGACCCCAACTGAACCACCTTTATCCAGATTACCTTCAGTTCATCCTAGAGCCCAACGACAGGAACACATACCTGACCCAATTCAAAGAAGACCGCATCAGGATTATGTTGATCATACTCCAGAGCCACCTCCTAGAAGGCCTCATTATGATACTTTTGATCAGGATGATCGGGCCCTAAGGAACATCCATCTAGATGCACCAACCTTTGAGGGAAACTTAGATCCTAAGGTGTACACGGACTGGGAGGCTGACATGGACCAGTATTTTGACTGGTATGATATGTCTGAAGAGAAAAGATTTAAGTTTGCCAAAATCAGACTAGTTCGTCAGGCTCGGTTATATTGGGAAAACGTGGAACGCATATCAAGGCAAAGGGGAGATTTACCTATAGCAACATGGAGAGATATGAAGAGGAAACTTAGAGAGAAATATCTGCCTATGTCTTATCAGCAAAGGTTATTAGATCAGTGGCAACGATTGACACAGGGTAACAAGACCGTTTCTGAATACGTTGCTAAATTTGATGAGTTTGTGATGCGATGCAACGTAGTCGAGTCTGAAGCAGCCACTTTATCAAGGTTTAGATCAGGGTTGAATGATGATATAAAAGGAGAACTGTTTTTAAGGGAAGTCCATGATTTAGATCAGGCATACCAAGTTGCCACGGACTATGATAGGTTTCAAAGGAGAGCTACATTTAGACGACCTGAACCTATTAGGTTTAACCCTCCTGTTAGCAGGCCTAGTTCAGTCCCTGGTACAACTAATAGACCAAGATCCAGCTCGAATCCAATCCCTAGGCACAACCCTGCCATTCCCCCAATTCCTAGAGAAGACAAAGAAAAGAGCCCTGAAGTTCGAGGTGAGAGGGAGCGAGTCTGCTATAAGTGTCGTAAACCAGGTCATTTCGTGAGCCAATGTCCCTCTAGAGCTTTACATATAGGGGAGGCAGAAGAAGGTGAATCAGAACCCCTGGAGAATGATGAAGAGGAGGTTTATGAAGCAGGGAATTGCTTGGCTGATGAGTATGAAGGAGATGAAGAGAACATAGACTCATCAGATTTGCTAGGAGTTGTGAGACGTATCATGACACAGATCAAGGAGCAAGAAGACTGGCGTAGAACTAGCATCCTACACACATTTGTTAGGATAGGAGAAAAGGTCTGTAAGATCGTCATCGATAGTGGAAGCTGTGTCAACGCCATTTCCACTAACGCAGCCAAAAGTCTAGGATTACCCGTTGTACCACATCCCAATCCATATAAGGTGTCATGGATCGATTCCACTTCTATACCAATCAAGTCAAGATATCAGGTTCAAGTCCAGCTTCAATCCTATCAGGAAAAGATCTGGTGTGATGTGCTTCCTATGGAGGTAAGTAGCATCATCTTAGGTAGGCCATGGCTGTTTGATCATGATGTCATCATCTTTGGTCGATCAAACTCCTGTGCTTTCAATTTCAATGGCAAGAAAATTGTCATTCATCCAACCCAGCCTAAGGATAATGTCAAGAGAGGAGCTAGCAGCTTGAAAGATAAGAAGACTGGATTAAATTTAATAGGTGCAAATGAATTAGAGCAAGATATCATGGAAGGAGCACCTATTTGGGTAGTAGCTGCTAAGGAAATTAAGGACCACAGCCCTGTAGAACACCCTCAAGAGGTGGTCCAATTATTGAAAGAATTTGAGGATGTGTTTCCAGAAGATCTCCCCGATAACCTCCTACCTTTAAGAGACATACAACATGCAATAGATTTAATCCCTAGAGCGACTTTACCTAATTTGCCTCACTATAGGATGAACCCAACTGAACACCAGGAACTGCAAAGGCAAGTGGGTGAACTTCTTAGGAAGGGGTTTATTAAGGAAAGCTTAAGTCCATGTGCAGTCCCTGCTCTGCTGACCCCTAAAAAAGATGGCACATGGAGGATGTGTATAGATAGCCGTGCCATTAATAAGATCACTGTAAAGTATAGATTCCCAATCCCAAGATTAGACGACATGTTAGATATGATAGCTGGATCGACAATTTTTTCCAAGATAGACCTAAAAAGTGGCTATCACCAGGTTAGGGTTAGGCCTGGAGACGAATGGAAGACCGCTTTTAAGACTAAAGATGGATTATATGAGTGGTTAGTCATGCCGTTCGGTCTGTCCAATGCACCCAGCGCTTTTATGAGAATAATGAATCAGGTGTTAAAGATTTTTATCGGAAGATTCGTAGTGGTCTATTTTGATGATATACTTATATATAGCAAAACAAAGGTAGACCACTTAACCCACCTGAAGCAAGTTTGTCAAGTCCTGAGAAAAGATAGTCTCTATGCCAATATCAAGAAGTGTGATTTCCTGACAAATAGAGTTATCTTTCTAGGATTCGTAGTCACATCTGAAGGGGTGTCCGCTGACCCTGCGAAAATTAAGTCAATAGTAGAGTGGCCTGTACCCAAGAATATCCATGATGTCCGTAGTTTCCACGGTTTAGCCACCTTCTATAGGAGATTCATTAGAGGGTTCAGTACGATAGTGGCTCCAATCACTGATTGTATTAGGAAGGAAAATTTCGAGTGGACTAAAGCAGCGGGTAAGGCCTTCCTAACAATTAAGGAGAAAATGACACAAGCACCTGTCTTAAGGTTACCCGATTTTACCAAGGTGTTTGAGGTTGCTTGTGATGCTTCTGGGGTCGGAATTGGAGGTGTTTTGAGTCAAGAGAATCACCCAGTAGCATACTTCAGTGAAAAGTTAAATGAGGTGAGACTAAGGTATTCCACGTATGATAAGGAATTGTATGCTGTAGTTCAAGCTCTACGATTTTGGAGGCATTATCTTCTACCCCACGAGTTTGTCCTGTTCTCTGATCACGAAGCTCTTAGGTTCCTTAGTTCTCAAAAGAAATTAAACCCTAGGCACGGGAAATGGGTAGAATTCATACAAGCTTACACGTTCGTTTTGAAACATCGTGCCGGTACTGAAAATAGGGTTGCTGATGCGTTGAGCCACCGTTCTATGTTGTTAACCTCTGTGAGCACTGAAGTAGTAGGGATCGATAGATTGAAAGATGAATATCCCACATGTCCTGATTTTGGTCACATCTATCAATCCCTCCAACAAAGACCATCTAGTGAGACTAGTGATTATACACTGTTAGATGGATATCTTTTCAAAGGAAATCAGTTGTGTATTCCCAAGACCTCTGTTAGGGAATTTCTGATCTGGGAAGTCCATGCTGGAGGTTTAGCAGGACATTTTGGCAGGAACAAAACCATCCTAACAATGGAAGAACAATTTTTTTGGCCTGGTCTTAAAAAGAACGTTGCCCAGATCGTAGCTCAGTGTCGGACCTGTGCTGTTGCAAAACAGCAAAGATAGAACACCGGTCTCTACACGCCCTTACCTGTCCCTGATGGTCCATGGCAAGATATCAGCATGGATTTTGTGGTAGGTCTACCTAAAACTTCTAGGAAACATGACTCTGTTTTTGTGGTTGTCGATCGTTTCTCCAAAATGGCGCACTTCATCCCGTGTTCTCAAACTTTAGACGCTTCGAAAGTGGCCAAGCTTTTCTTAGATCAGGTGGTTAAGCTTCATGGTTTACCCAAGACCATTGTGTCAGATAGAGATGTCAAGTTCACTAGCTACTTCTGGAAAACCCTCTGGCACATGTTAGGTACTAAGCTGAAATTCTCTACGGCCTATCATCCTCAAACCGATGGCCAAACTGAAGTAGTAAACCGAAGCTTAGGAAATCTCTTAAGATGTTTAGTCGGCGACAACCTAGGAAACTGGGACTTACTACTTCCTCGCGCTGAATTTGCCTACAACAGTTCGATTAATAGGTCTATTGGGAAAAGTCCATTCGAAGTGGTCCATGGATACAGACCTAGGAAACCTTTAGACCTAATTCCATTACCAGTACATACACGAATATCTGAGTCTGCTGAGTCATATGCACAGCATGTTAAGGGTTTGCACAAGGAGATTAGTCAGAAGATTCAAACAAGCAATGAACTCTATAGGCATATGGCTAATTCACATAAACGGTTAAAGGAATTTAATGAAGGAGACTCTGTAATGATTAGGCTTAAACCAGAAAGGTTTCCTCCGGGAACTATGAAGAAACTCCATGCCCGGAGAGCTGGACCCTTCAAAATAATAAAGAAAATTGGACCTAATGCTTATGTGTAGACTTACCACCTAGTTATAGCATTAGTTCTACATTTAATGTTTCCGATCTGAAAGAATACAAAGAACCTGCATTGATACCGGATGAACCTTTTGGTCCTAACACTTCTCTTGAGAGTGAAATGCCAATTGAGTGTCCACCACCAAATATTCCTGAGCGAAAGGAAAGAATTGAAAGGATCTTGAATGACCAGATCATCACTACTAGAAATAAGGGCTACCAACGCTATCTGGTTCGATGGCAAGGACGTCCTGAATCTGAAGATTCCTGGATCACCAAAGAGGACCTACAACAAATCGACCCGGATATATTAGAAACTTATCACTCGACAGGGTCGAGTTCCTCCCACCCGGGGAGAATTGGTGCGGGCACCAGAATCAGAAAGAGACTCCAACCAATTCAAGCCCATTTCGAATCTTTATGGTTGGACTAGAGAGTCCGGTAACCTTTCTTTATTTTGAGTCCAAAAGAATCATGTAAGTCGAGTCCATGTTGGGTCCTGTAATCTTTCTTTTGAGTCCAAATAATCATGTAAGTCGAGTCCATGTCGGGTCTAGTCTTAGTCCAATCCAAATGGGTCAACTAGCATCAAGCCTAAAGAAGACTCACAATGTATACCCCAAATCAAGACCAAAGCCAACTCAATTGGGGACCACATGCCACATCACTTGCGCCACCTCAACTTGGGACCACATGCCACGTCAAGAGGGGACCACATGCCACCTCACATGCCACCTCACCACAAGAGGGCACCATCCCAAGTTCAAATTCAAGGAAGTTGGCCAAGGAGGATTTCAAGCAAGAAAATCAGCCCTCTCCCCTTATATTACTCCACTTGTTTGGGGATTTGAAATTTCAAAATTTGTGAGGCTTTATTTAAAGCCTTGGACGCCCCTTGTAAAGGGGATGGATGAATGAATACAATTTTTTTAGAAATTCTCTATGTGTTTCTATGTGCCTATATGGATCTTTGTGCCTAAGTGAACCTCTTCCTCTCCTCCATCATTTCTTCTCCCTAATCCTTCTCTTTTACTCTTCATCTTCCAAGCAATCCTCTTCCTTCAAGGCGAATTAAGGACATCCTCACAAGAAGAAGATCAACACCAACACAAGCTTCCACCATGGCGCCAAGGATCATTTCCAACAAACTCTCCTTTTGAGTTCCATTAATCTTCTCATTTCTAATTAAGCTTCTAATCATCTTGGTTTCTTTGTTGCAGGGTTCTTTAAGTTCCAGATCCAGGAGGAAGGATTACTTGCTATAAACCAGAAAGTTAGATGGCCCATCTTATGTGGTATGATCTTTCATTTAAGAATCTTAAGAGCGAATCCCTTGTGCTTGAGATTTCAATGCTTGAACTCCTAGTCTTTTAAGATCGGGATCATTAAATAGGGTTAGCTTGACTTGTGTGCGAATTCTAATCTTGTCCTATTTCTTTAATATTTTGATAGTCCTCCTAGCTGGGTTTAAGTATAAGCATTTAGGGTTTCTTATTTAGATCTCCTTGATCTTGTGCCTAAGTGATAGTTTTAAATTCTTCTCCCTATCCCACGCCAACCTTAGTTTCTCCTCCTCCATCTCCAATGCCTAAGACACCCTCCTTCTTCTCCAATCTCAAGCTAGCTCTTCAATATTCAAGGTTGATCAAGAAGACCATCACAAGGAGGCCGGTCTAATCCATTTCAAATGATCTACCATGGCGCCAAGATTATTCTTCAACAATGCTTCCTTGACTCTTCTTTAGTTTATCCATTTCATGACTAACGTATTTTTACCAAGTTCCTAATCTTGAGGTTTCTTTGTATAGGGTTCTCCGGGATTCCGAATTCAAGAGGAAGGAATTACTTGCCACAATCCAGAAAGCAAGAAGTGCCCTCAATTTGTAGTATGGTCTTGTCATTTGGGAGGTCTCTTCATGAGTGATCTTGATCTACTTGAAAGATTAATGCCAGGTATGTTCTAGTATCGATTAGGTCTGAAATATTAAATTTGCCTAGCTTAACTTGTGTGGTTCGAATCTTATTCCTATTTCTTTGTTATTTTGATAGTCTCAATAATTAGGTTTACGTTTGATCGTTCGAGTTCTCTTCATTAGACCTCCTTTGATATTATATGCTGAACTAATCATATACAAATAAGAAAATTGCAAAGTTAATCTATGCTAATCTCCTTTAGGGTTGCATCGTTACATTCTCATCTTGCATGTCCCCACCAATACCTCAACAAAATGGGATGGTAGAAAGAAAAAATAGAATTCTTGAAGAAATGGCACGCACCATGCTTTGTGAAAATGACCTATCTAGATATTTTTGGACGGAAGCCATAAACACTGTGTGCTATGTTTTGAACCGTGTTTTAATCCGATCGATTTTAAAGAAAACTCCTTATGAGCTTTGGAAGGGTAGAAAACCTTCAATCAGATATTTTCAAATTTTTGGATGCCGTTGTTTCATCTTAAATAATGGTAAAGATAATTTAAGCAAATTTGATGCCAAGTCAGATAAGGGTATTTTTCTAGGCTACTCTACATCTAGCAAGGCGTACAGGGTTTTCAATAGAAGAAATCTTGTTGTTGAAGAATCCATACATGTTGTATTTGATAAATCTGACCAGAAATCTTCTAGAAAAGAAGATGTGCTTTGTGATGAAACATGTACCAAAAGAACTAAAGAGGTGAGCAACAATGAAGAGCCTATCAAGGAACAAGAAGATAATCAAAACAATGAAAGAGGACAAGATCAAGAAAATGAAAATACATCATTACCCGATCCTCTACCTAAAGAATGGAGGTATGCTCATGGACATCCCAAAGAACTTATCATTGGTGATCCATCTAAAGATGTAAGTACTCGATCATTTCTTAGAAATATTTGTGATTATTTAGTATTTGTATCTCAAATAGAATCTAAAACTATTGAAAAAGCTAAAAATGATTGCAATTGGATTAATGCTATGCAAGATGAACTCTATCAATTTAAAAGAAATAATGTTTGGACGTTAGTAGATAGACCTTCAAATATTTTAATAATTGGTACAAAATAGGTTTTTAGAAACAAACTTGATGAAAATGGAATTGTTACAAGAAATAAAGCTAGATTAGTTGTCAAAGGATACAATCAGGAGGAAGGGATTGATTTTGATGAAACCTTTGCTCCTGTGGTTAGACTTGAGGCAATTAGGCTATTGTTGGCTTTTGCTTGTTTTATAAATTTTAAATTATTTTAAATGGATGTCAAAAGTGCCTTTTTAAATGGCTTTATCGAAGAAGAGGTTTATGTTGAACAACCACCTGGCTTTGAAAATCATGAATTTTTAAACCATGTCTTTAAACTTCATAAAACTTTGTATAGTTTGAAACAAGCTCCAAGAGCTTGGTATAATTGTTTAAGTTCTTTCTTGCTCAAAAATGATTTTACTAGAGGTAATGTAGATACTACTTTGTTTTTGAAAAAGAAGAATGAAGATCTCTTAGTAGTACAAGTGTATGTGGATGATATTATATTCGGTGCTACTAACGAATCTCTTTGTTAAGAGTTTGTAAAATTAGTACAGGGTGGTTCGAGATGAGGATGATGGGAGAACTTAACTTCTTCCTCAGACTCCAGATAAAGCAAACCAAAAAGGGAATCTTCATCAACCAAGCTAAGTACACAAAATAAATTCTGAAGAAGTTTGAGATGGAGAACACCAAATCTTTAGGTACACATATGAGCTCTTCTTGTAAGCTTGACAAAGACAAATCAGGTAAATCTGTTGACCAAAAGCTTTATAGAGGAATGATAGGCTCATTGCTATACCTAACTGCTAGTAGGCTAGATATTATATTCAGTGTATGTATGTGTGTAAGATATCAGTCTGCCCCTAAAGAGTCTCATCTTTTAGTTGTTAAACGCATACTTAGATATCTGTCTAGCATAATTGATATTGGTCTTTGGTACTCTAAAGATTTTTTATTTGAATTGATTGCTTATTCTGATGTTGACTTTGCTAGGTATAAACTTAATCGTAAAAGTACTAGTGGAACCTATCAATTTCAGAATTCGGTTGCTTTATCTATGGTGGAAGCTGAATATATAGCAGCTAGAAGCTGTTGTGCTCAAATCCTATGGATCAAACAATAACTCGAAGATTTTGGCATTAAACTAATTAAGACATCCATAAGATGTGACAATACTAGTGCAATTAATCTAACTAAGAATCCTGTGCAACATTTAAGAAGTAAACACATTGAAATAATACATCATTTCATAAGAGGTCATGTATAAAACTCTAATGTGATCCTTGAATTTGTGTATACTGATGATCAACTAGCTGATGTGTTTACCAAATCCTTGAGTGAAAAGAGATTTTGTATGATTAGAAGAGAGTTAGGTGTTATTGATCCATTCTCTTAGAACTCTCTCAATTTCCATCCTATCTAATTTATTTATACTCAAAATCACTTTTATTGAGTCCCAAAACCTTTTAAAATTTCCTTGATTTTTTGAAAATTTTTCTTGAAAATTTCTTGGCCAAGTGTCGACACTTGGATTTTGCGAAGTATCGACACTTGACCAAGTGTCGATACTTGAGAAATTTGAAGTGTCGACACTCGCAAAAAATTTCAAGTTTTTTAGGACAAGTTCGAACCATTTTGTATTTTATTCTCCCTTTTTTCCAAGTGCTGTAGTGGTCCCCTACTCTCCTCTAACCTCCGAAACAGTCATTTTTCCCGATTACCCCATCAAATCAAGGTATTTCTCTCCCTCCTCTCTCACATTCAAACCGTAAACCCTTGATTTCATCAATTTCATCCATTTTATCTCATTTAAATCTGGTTTTTCATGGTTTTGGATTGTTTTTGGCTTTCCAATCGGTGAGAAATCACTTTATCCGTGTTTTACTTGGGTTTCTTCTCATTTTTGGACCGGTTCCCCGCCGTGAACATCCATTTTCACCCTTTCACTGTTGCATTGAGTGTTTTAGGCCGAAAACCCCATTTTTTCATGGATTTAAGTTAGGGTTTCTTGGTTTTCTCTCATTTAGATAGTTTATGTGTTTGATTTTACAACCTATGCTTCATTTTTCCCCTTATTTTACTTGATTCTACTATTTGATTGAAATTTTTAGGTCAAAACCATCCATTTGATATTTCTTCCTTATTTAAACCAATTTTCTACCAATTAAAATCTTAATTTCATTCGGCATTGTTCAATTTCATACTAACAACTATTTTCCTAAACTTTATCCTCCGATTTTATGTTTTGCGGTTAATCCCAAACCTAAAGTCTATTTGATTTCATTACTGTTTTAAAACAAACCCTAGTTATTTTTTCTTAAACTAGTATCTTTTTAAAGCAAACCTAGACCTGTTTTCCCTCTCTTTCAGTCACATCCTTGGCCAAACCATTGTTCTTGACTTGTCCAGACCGATCCCTATTCATTATGTTTACCTTTTTCTTCCTTCCCTTTCTTCCCTCAGCCTGATAGACATGGGTCCTAGGAAGAGATTGCCAGTGAAGAGAAAGTTTGGCCAGAGTTCAGCAGAGAGGAGATCGAAGGCTAGGCTTGACAGTATACAGACCGGTAGTTCGGCTACCCTTGTTTCACCCCTGCAGAGAGGATGGCAGGGAAGGCAGTGGCGGCAGGCAGGCGGATAGATCTTGAGTTCTTTGACAGGCAGCACTTTCAGATCAGATAGACACTTTCTGATGCTGGGTTGGTATCCTTCTGTACCATACAAGAGAGGTACTATCCACATTTGGTGCATGAGTTTTATGGCAGCCTGGATTGCCATCATCTACTGTGGAGCACTACAGTCAGAGGTGTGTAGTATCCATTGTCTGAGGAGGTTCTGAGTCGGGTATGGGAGGTCCCACATAGAGGGATTTGTGTCTTTTCTGTTAAGGATCGTGAGGAGGCCTTTCGGTGCATCCTAGAGAGAGGATGTTCATGGAGTGATAGTGGTCACCGCGAACCAGTTATCAGTCGAGATGAGGCTTCTCCATCATATCACAGCACGGATTCTGCTCTCGAAGACTGGCAAGTTTGATGTTATTATAGAGCAGGAGCTGATGCTCATGGTGTCCTTGACCCAGAGGACTCGGATAGATCTTCCATCATTGATGCTAGCTCAGATGCGAGACGCAGCAACATAGAGGAGACACTGCTTGCCATACGGGATGGCTCTCACTCATCTTTTCTGAGCTTACAGAGTTCCTTTGGAGGGGGAGACCTCCAAGGATATACTTCACACGGATGTCTATGACGAGAGATCCTTGCACCGTATGGAATATAGACTGGTCGCTGGATGCTGGATTCGCAGGGAGTCTGGTCAGGAGCCAGACGAGGAGGATGAGCTGAGAGAGGCCGAGGCCGAGCCATCAGGGCCAGTTGGTACACCTCCCCATGTTGGACCTGCATCAGAGACTAAGTCGGTGACTCCTGCAGCTACCCCTTCTGCTCCTCCTCCATCTTCTACTGGCATATCTTTTGAGGAGCACGCCAAACAGCAGTTCACTAAGCTGAGGAGCGAGATTGTTGGATTAGGTGTCAGGACAACTCAGTTGCGAATCGAGATTGAGAGCCTTAGAGCCCATACTGCTATGGAGCACACTGAGATTCGTCGCACCATGGAGGCGGGATTCACTCGTATCGAGGATTTACTTATATCCCTTCTACCTCCAGCAGCTCCTGCAAATCCACATTATGATGCTGATGATGATGACCACCAGAATGGACTCGATGATATAGTCAATGATGGTACTTGAGATGATAGGAGTGATGATAGAGCGACTGATATTATTGGTGATGACAATGACAGCGATGTTGATGGTGGCGCAGATGGATATGAGATGGTCAGCTGAGAGCCACAGACTCCTGTTATTCCTTCTGTTGATCCGAGCGACACTCCGATCTCTACTGATCCGGTGTTTGTCACACCCGCTGAGGCTCTTCCACCTCCTTTTACTTGATCTTCTAGGGTTGTACCCCGCATAGGACCCTCTACTAGGACTAGGAGCCATGGTATTTTGAAGAATCCTAGAGGTCTAGCTCATAGGTCCAGGATTACCGGTCCCATATATTTTGAGATTCCATCTGATGATAATTAGCCTCACAGATATTTATTCTGTTATTGTTATCATTTATCTTATGTTTCATGTATGTGTACTCTATGTTATGTTGTGTATTTCAGTGATGCTGATTGATTCAGCAAATTTTATTTCGAAAACACTCTTATATTTATATATATATTCCACTTTCGTGCTTACATTGATTGAATTCACATTGTTTAAATTTCGCTTTGACAATATTGACTTTGATACCCTACTCTTAAGCTCTGATACCTGTTTATTTTTGAAAAACTAAATCTTGTATGAGCTATGGTACTTTCTTTGTCTAAGTGCATTTATTCAGGGGGAGCTTACTCCCTTTACTATTTAATGATTGACAAAAAGGGGGAGTAGGATATATAAAATTTTCAAATTTTATATTTTATACTTCAATTAAAACTTGCTCGGATATGAAATTCTCAGAAATGATCTGACATAAAATGTTTCACTAAGGAAGAGAGTTGTTGTAGTTTTCCTACTTAACTTTTACCTCTCATCTATTAAAATTGTGCTGTATGAGCCTGAGATCATGTTTATGAAGTATCATATCAAAAAAATTGAATTTGAATGTTTATATACTCAATATTTGATCATCATCAAAAAGGGGAAGATTGTTAGGTCTACCCTTGATTTTGATGAATAACAAAACGTTGAGTACATATTTTGTACTAATGATTATTTGTAGTTATGAGTTTTCAGGAAATAAGCACATCAAATTCTCAAAGTTAGAGTATTATGACACGCTTTGGCACAAAGTATTTTTCATGATTTGAGGAGTCTTTTCCATCCAAAAAGGGCACAAATAAGTTTAATTATTGTTTATATATGTTGCATTTAAGTTTCATGAACAATCTTTATGTTTTTGGCTTGATTGGTACTTATTTCTGAAAATTGCAAAACCAAGTATCGACACTTGGGAGCCTAAGTGTCGACACTTCAGCATTTGGCATGCAAAAATTTTTCATGGCACGCCAAGTGTCGACACTCAGAACTCAAGCGTCGACATCTAAAACTCAAGTGTCGACACTTAAGTTCTTAAGTATTGACTCAAGGCCTGAGACTTTTTGAAAATCCAGAACTTGGCCATGAAGAAATTTTTGTATCAAGTGTCGACACCTGTGAGTCAAGTGTCGACACCTGTGAGTCAAGTGTCGACACCTGTGAGTCAAGTGTTGACACTTAAAAGTTCAAATGTCGACACTTGACAGCCAAGTATCGACACCTGACAGCCAAGTATCGACACTCGGGTTCTGACAGCCTTAACGAAACCATTTTCTGACAGCTTGAAATTATTGTTTTTAGCTCTTAACGGCTAGTTCTTGATCCCTAATGGTCTAAAACAATTTTTTGGATGTTTTTCATGTATTTAAGCTTCACCAAACTCACTTATGAAGCAAGAGAAAAGAGGAAAGCAAAGAAATATCCAAGAGTTAAAGCCCTTCTTCAAGAACTCCACTTCTAAAAGCTAAAAAGGAGAGATTACACTGAAAAAGCCTATATTCCTTTCATTTCATCTTTCCAAAAGTGTTATTGAGAAGATTTCAAGTCAAGTCACATCAAGCAATCATTCAAGAGCTTCAAAGATTCCTCATCCACTCTAAGAAAAGAGTTTGTTTGTGTTTAAATTCTTATATTCTGAATTTACTTTTATTTGACCTAGCTTTTAAAGTTTTTGAAAGTAGGTTGTAAGGTTGTTGGTGAGCCAAAACCAACTAGGGTTGACTTATGAGCCCAAAGATAAAACAAGTGTAAAGGTTTGTTGGTGAGCCTAGGTGACAAAACTAACTTAGGTTTTGACTTGTGAGCCTTGGAAAACAAGTCAGCTGTAATCTTTGAAGAGATTATAGTGAAAATTTCCAAGGGAAGCTTGGGGAGTGGACATAGGTGTTTGGAGAACATTGAACCATTATAAATATTGGTGTTTGTGTGTGATTATCTCCTTTTTTTTACTTGCACTTTAATTCATGCCTTATTATTTTTCGCTGCATTTACTTAAGTGCATTATTCACAAACACTACACGGATTTCACATAATTGTTTTAATTTTTAAAAGACCCAATTCATCCCCCCTCTTGGGCTCCATCTCTGGGCAACAATTAGGACATTGGTGCATGAAGTACTAGGTTGCAAAAAATTTCTACACCGAGAGAGGACATGAAAGGCTACTAGGATTTGATATTTAGCTACCCAAACGAAGTTCGATCATTGTGAAACTTGGTGGAGGCATCCATTGCTAAGTTTTGAATGTCCATCCAAAGGTTGGCAGTCCTAACATCCCTCATCCAGAACCCGCCATCACTAAGAAAAACCAAGAGGCTAAAGGAGAAGGCTAAAAGACCTACCTAAGAACGGGCAAGAGGTGGAAGTGGTCGAGGATGATGAAACTTGCCAAAAAGACTTTTGACAGGGAGAGCAAGGGAGGAGAGAAAGAGGATGGGAACACCGATGACCAAAGTGAGGGGCAGTAAGAGGACACTTTGGAGAAAAAGATCCAAGAAAATAAAAATGCAACTGAAAGATTAGAGTAGTGGAAGAAACCGCTTTTTATAATAGCAAAAAAAGGTCTCAAAACCTTGAACCGTTCTGAACCAATCAACATGTACCATATGGGGACTCCTTATTGGTTCACTATAGCCACTAGTTGCCAGGATTAAATACAGCATGACAATCAAAGCACTTTTGTCTATTCAGATCTACCTCGAAGGTCATGCATAACTCTTCGATTAGAAAGGCCCTTCATAGCCCTATCACCTTTTTGGATGAGTACTCCTATAATCCAATCAAATCTTGGACTAGGAAGTAGGGGGTATCTGTTAGGAAAATTATGCTTGGGTGCAAGGATATGAAGTCCAAGTTGATAATCTTGGTTGCTTAGCTTAACACATACCTTTCGACCACTAATCGAATCGAAATCTCAATCGACAGGAAATAACTTTTCAGCTTCAACATTACCGGATAAAGCAACATGCTAGTCAGAAGATCTTGCTATGCATCACTAATCATTGATCAGATGGAGATCTCGATAGGAAGAGAATTTCATCTTATCTCCAAAGTTATCGGATAGGACAATTTGGTCAATGCATGATCGGTACTAGTACTTAGTGGACTCCTCATAAGAAAAGTTGGTACCTTTCCCAATCGATGAAGTCCAGCTAAGTGCCAGACTGTCAAGTACCCTTGCATGAGCAAGCCTCCATGTCGACTGTATTTTTGAACATGGCTCGACCATACAATCAGTATGTGGGCGAACCCCTTATCCGTCTATCCTCTTGCTAGAGAAACTGATACCTCTTCTGATTAATTGATTTTAGTTGAGCATCAAACTATCGAGTATTCTCATTCGAGCAAGTCTCGATAGTAACTGGTACCCTTATCAACTAGCCCCCAAAAATCATCAACATGCATTCACTAATTGTTCATCGGATCTGACCTTTGGTCAGTTGATGATTCTTTTACTCTAGTACACCTGGATATAGCTCAGCCACATGCTTGGCATGTGAGCGACCCCTTTGTCTATCCATCATCTCACTAAATAACATGGCATCCCAATCAACCAAGCCTGATCAAGTACCACTCACCGATCATCTCTATCCGACCCAACCTCAATAGTGGCTAGTCGCTCGTCTATCGATCCTTAGAAAGCCATTGGCATCTTCTCCTAATAAGGGCAATCCAATCATGCATCTTCATGCCGACCCCTTCTTGACTATAATAGAGGTGCTCAAAAAAACCTCTTGTCCCTGCAGCCTTGGACTATATTCCTACTCGAATCTCTTGAAAGGCCAACACTCCGATGCTCACTCTCATGTCCCCAACTATGTGGCTAAAAGGTCGCACCACATCGCATGACCCCTAATCACCATCATATCTTCGTAATTAGGAAAAGTGTGCCTGGATCCAAGTAGTAGTCCACATCATCATTAAAGAATTATGATAAATTCTATGCAAAGGACGATGTTTTAATTAAAATGGAATAGACATCCTCTATAAATAGAAAATCCTTCGATAGCCTGCTGATAATTACTTCTTACCAAATCTATCAAGATTTTTTCTATTTTAAAAATGCCCTTGCCCTTCACCTATAAAATAAGATCCCTTGGAGACTCTCAAGGTATGCAAAGTTTCTTCACCATACTTCTCATGCTGTTATTATGATGAAAAATTAATTTGAACATCGGAGGGCCCATGCTAGAACACCTTTCAGTTAAGGCTTTTTTGCATGTTCTACCTCCTAAAGACCCACCTACACTATTAGCTCCAGCATTTCTGGTGTCTTGATAGATTTTAGCACAATAGAAGATAAAGAATATTTTTTTAATTACCTTATTAGAAGTACAATCTTCTTAGGCATAATCTTAATATGATGCATATAGAAAGAATGTTTGCCACAATTTTATCATGACTTTTAAGTACCAATGATGATAGAGAGTAACTATTCAGATGAATTAATTATTCTCGAGGTCCTAACAATATTATTAATATATATAATGGATCCATTATTAATTGGTTCAAACTTCAAAGAAAAGAACATGAAAAATTTAGAAAAACTTATAACAATGGAGTCATAAGGGGAAGCAAATAGAAAAATTTATTATGTGCTTATAAATATTTTTAACTTGATCTTTGTTGAACTACTTTTTTCCTAGCCTAATTTTGATGAATGAAATAAGGATGACTAGACCTACTTAGATCATTGGATGTGACTACTGCTAACCTATTTTTCCATAATTACACGTACTCTTACTAATATTATACTCAATTTTGTATAAGGTTATGATCATCTTGACAAGAAGGTATTCGAGAGTGAGATACTATGACAATCTATTTATTAAAGATTTTGAAAAGAAATTAGTGAAATTATAGAAATTTATTAAAATATATATGACATAAATAATGCTTTATTTTTTTCTAAATTTATTGATAAATTATATAATATTTTTAAATATGATTTTTGAAATCGATACATGAATTTGATGAACAATATTTTGATATAAAATATATTTTATTTTAAAATATCATAATGATGCATGTATGAAAGTATTGATCTTGTTATGAATTATGATCGATTGACTTCGATACCACATGATTATGTATATTTTTATTAAATTAAAATACAAAATGTGATTGTGAAAAGAATTTTGATTCAAGACTAACTTGAACTTTTAGCTTGACTATATAAAGAATCTCACCAATGAAGGTTAATAATGTTAGCATTTGATATGCCTTGAAACTTTATGTCACAAGCTGATACTCAATAACCACTAATAGACCAATGTTTTTCAAAAGATTTGCTAGAAGATAATACATAATATGTTGCAACATGATACACATTGCACCATAAGATGATACATGGTATTATGATCCTACCATAGGAATAATATAGTTATATCTCATGGTTAATGAGATAAACTTAATATTTTTGAAACAACTAAATTTATAAAAAAAACTTAAATTTTGAAAAAAGAATTGAATCCGACATGAATATTGTCTCGATAATATTCTACATTTTGACCTCCTATCTTACCTAGAGTTGTCAAAATGGACTAGAGCCCATGGGCCAACCCATTTGACCCTATAAATAGGTCGGGTCGGGTCGAAAAAAATAGCCCATTTATGTAACCTGGCTTTTTGGTTCAGCCCTTGTCGCCCATGGGCTGAATTAGGTTAGGGCCGGGTCAGCTTGCAGGTCAGGGATTTTTGTTAAAAAAAATAAATGAGCCCATCAGCCCGTCAACCATTCAGCCCATTGAGCCTGTGAGCCCATCATAATAGATTTTTTTCCACTAGATTCTAGATCTTTCTATTCCCTTAATCCCGTTTCACCATCACCGAGTCACCCGTCCGGCCATCCTGTTCTTCACTTCTTCTTTCGCAACGTTCCCTCTTCCCACTTCCGATTTCTTTCAAGCCTATTCCAAATTTCGATTCACCAATCCCCGGGACTCTGCCGCTCTCCCATTCTGGTAGAGGAGAAGAGAGAAATCATTGGTGATAGTGATGCTGGCGGTGACAAAGGGGCAGTGGAGGAGAGAAGTGGCATTGGCATCGAGATAAGTACAACTGAACATCGGCAGTGAGGACTCCTCATTTCTCATCTTTTTTTTTGATTTTTCTCTCAATGGAGAGTTAGAGACTTAGAGACAGGGGTCTCGAGGGAGGGGTCTACCATCGTTGTGTCAGCCTATCGAGAGGGCTCATAGTCATCGGGCTACGTCTTCTTCCTTTGCCATCACCACATTTGATGTCGAATCACCACACCTCTATGATACGTGATCTCGATCCGAATGTTGGATCTCCAGCTTTGCCCTACAATGACGAGTCGACGAGACCCTTCCAATTCTTGGCTCCAATCGTTCTGGCCTTCGGGAGACTCTGCGAGCTGTGACTCTATGGCTCTACCCCTCCTCAGTGCAAGTGGGCTGGCCCGGCCCAAGCCCACATCTCATATAGGGTCGGGCTAGGTTGGATTTTCTCGATCCATTTGTGCAAATGGGCCTAGCCTGGCCTAACTCCTATAATGCCAGCCCATATGGGTTAGGGCCGGGTTGGGTCGGGTAAGCCCACATTGACAGTTCTAATCTTATCCGATTAAGATTGGTAAAATCTTGCCCCAACTCCACCCTTTGGCCTTTCAAGTCCAAAGTTGCACATACTCCAGACTCTTAAGGAGTGAGGATAACAAAATCCTATGATTCCTATCCAATCAAAACTTTTAAGGATGGCAAAATCTTACTCCAACTCAAAGAAATAGTGGAAAAAAATTTAAAGGTAAGACCTTTTCCCACATGGATTGATCTTTTTTTCCTTTTATTTTACTTCCTTTTTTTATTTCATTTTATATTTCAAAGATTTGTGAAGGAGAGCACCTAAGAGAGATTGAAGGGTTTTTTTGGATTTTTGGGAGCATTGGAGATTTTGTGCATATTGTGAGGTATGAGTTGGTCTCTCTATAGTTTTTATACTACTTAATTTCTATAAAATTATTGCTAAATTGATAGCTAATATAATACAATATGTTTTACATCCAATGATTAGTCAAGAATAACGTACTTTTATTAAACATCGAATTATTTCTCATAGTGTCCTTATGGCTTAGAAAATTATGTATGATCTACAAAGTTCCCTGGTTAGACAAAATTATATAGCTATTAAATTGGATATGGAAAGAGTGTATGATAGGGTTTGATGGAATTTTCTATTCTTTTCTCTTCAGCAGTTGAGTTTTTATGAGACTTAGAATAATTGGCTTAGCAGTAGCATTGTATCTCCCTCTTTTGCAATTTTGGCCAATGGAAACCCTTTTGATTTGCTTCATTCTTTTATTGATATATGACAAGGTTGTCCTTTATTTTTATATTTATTTATTATTTGTACAGAAGCTCTTTCAAGAATGTTAAAGGTGGTAGTTGAAAATAATTCATTATCAGTAAATTAGTTTGGTAGAGTAAATTTTTTTATATCTCATCTTTTATTTGTAGATGATTATATATTTTTTTATCAAAGCAACATTAAAAAGTGCATGGACTCTATTAGCTATTTTGTAGAATTATTGTAAAGTTTCTGGACAAAGGGTTAATTTTAAGATATCTATGATTAAATTTAGTCCAAAAGTTATAATACTCTCATCAAATATTACATCAAGAGTTATTTATATATTAAGGAGTGTGATGGGATATGGCAATTTTGAAAATTTCTATATCTATTAAGAGATTGATTCATTTGATTGTAATGGTTTTATATAGAATTTTTTAGATAGTTTGGCTTGCTAGAAGTGGAAGGCTCTCTTTATGATAAGGAGAGCGGCTCTTATTGAGTCAATATTTTCTGCACTTAATGCTTAATGTATATTTACTATTTCATACTATTATACCAAGAGGAGTGCTTTGAAAATTAGAATGCATTATTCCAGATTTACTTTAGGATTCAACTGATTTTTTAAAAAGGTGCATCTTGTTTTTTAGGATCATGCTTGTAAATCTACTGAGAATGGTAGATTAGGTATCTCCTCCTTAATAACTAGAAGTGATGATCTTATGGCTAAGTATGCTGCTCAGTATCTTTTGCAATCAGAGGATTTTTGGTATTCATTTATGAGGGCTAAATATAGTATACAATCACTTATATATTTGCCAACATGTACATATAATGATTCACTAGTTTAGAAAAAAAACTGCTCTTATGCTCGTATTATTTATCCTAATATCAAATGGTGTGTAGGTGATGGTGTATCTATAAATATGATTCAGGACACTTGGTTATCTTTTCTATCTTTATTTCAATAGCCGACATTAGTTAATATTTCAATGATTGAAAACACCATGGGTAAACAATTTATTATACCAAGTAAATGTAAGTGGAACTATCTTGCTATTGCTCAAAGTTTTTTTGGAGGAGTTAACAGATAGAATTTTGTGTGTGCCTATTCCTCATGAAGAGTTTAGAGATGGATTAGATTGAGGTCTATCTTCTAGATTGACAATAAAAGTTTTCGATCTTTATCGTATCTTCTTACATCAAAGTTCCAAATTTGGATCTAGAGATTGGATGTTCATCCACAGTTTGCTGTATTTATATGGAAATTAGCATAGTATGGACTACCATGTAGGGCTATATCAACTCAACACAAATTTCATATATCTGGATATTATAAATCATTGTCCAGAGGTAGAGAAATCTGTATCTCATGTTATTTGTCATCGTAGAGTTGCATCTCAAGTAGGGAGACAAGCTACTTCTATACATTCATCTATTTCTTGAATGAGTTTTTACAAAGTATTAAAGAGAACTCTATCATTAAGGATAAAAGGATAGGAGCTATCCTGAGTTATTATCTATGGTACCTGTTATGCATAAGATAAATCATATATACGGTCCATCACATGATGATAGCTGTGCATGGATACATAGCATGAATGGATGGTGCCGCCAGCTGCAGTGATAGCTGTGCATGGATACATAGCATGAATGGATGGTGCCGCCAGCTGCCGTGCACTGCAGGGGTCCGCGCTCATAAATTTTTGTGTCGTTCCTTTGCATTCGCTCATCGTTTGTAGACTAGAAAGTTCCATGCTTCATCTCTGAATCAAAGGTACGTATATCAAGAAATTGTGTAGGTGATAACAAACAGAACTCGTAAGCTTCCGATCCCTCGTAGACGTCTGCTTGCAACCATTACCTTCGGTTCAGAGTTACCATCTCCTCCTTATGTCATGGTCGTCCCTTTCTTAAATTTCTATCCATTCTCTTCTTTTCTGATCTTGTTCCCATGGCCAGCCAAGAGACCAGACCCATCTCCAGCATCCTAAAGACATATATATTTCACGTACATTGGGTGCCTGGTTCTGCAGTGTTCGCATCCTCTGATGAACGAGAGAAGTGGTATGTACACGTCGTTCCTGCCCACCCGATTGAGACTCCTGAGGACGGAATCCACCATCTAAGCTTCCCTATTTGGCCGCTTCAAGCCTCCCACACGATTGAGACTCTTCCGGACGATGGCAAGATTCCATCTTCGGCCCTCCCACCCAATTGACTCTCCAAAGGATGGAAGCCAAGCATCCCTATTCGGCTCTCCCACCCGATTGAGACTCCTGAGAATGGAAGCTACAATCTAAGCTTCCCTATGTGGCCGCTTCAAGCAGCCCACATGAGACTCCTGAGGATGGTAGCAGCCTTACCTGTTTGGCCCTCCCATCCGATGGAGACTCGAGAGGACGGAAGCCACTATCTAAGCTTCCCTCCACTTCAAGCCTCCCACTCGACCGAGACTCTTGAGGATGGTAGTAACCTTACCTATTCGGCCTAATTGAGACTCCTGAGGACGGAAGCCAAGCTTCCCTATTAAGCCCTCCCACCCGATTGAGACACCCATGGATGAAAAAAATAGAGGAGAGCAAGGAAAAAAATGGTGGAATTTATTATTATTATTATTATTATTATTTCATTTGTGGGCGCTTTCTTTCTTTTTCTTTTTCTTTTTTTTTTTCTTCGTTTCATTGTCTTTCTTGGGATCTGTGGACAGGAGAGCACTTGAGTAAAGATTGGAGGCCCACTGGGAATAGAGTTATCAAGAGGCCGGGTCCACATTTGGGACCTGTAGGTATCTATCCAATGAGTCTGAATCTGGTATTAATATGAGATTCATTTATATGAATCCGGACCTGATTAATTATAATATATTAGATATTTAATATCTAGACCCGGTGTAACCGAAATCTGGATAATAAAATATAATAATTATATATATTTATATGCATATATTAAAAGTATTATGAACCATTAGTTCAAAAGATCTAATGGATCAAAATTTTTATAAGGAGGTTAAAAAAAAGAAATCCTCATTATCCCGAGTGTCTTCTCTCTCTGGCTCAGCGATTCTCCCCCTCCACTCACTAGCAAACTCGTGTCATCGGACTGGCCGTCTCCTCCCTGTCCTCCCCTCCCCTTTCTCCTCCCTCGTCCTTGAACTTCTCCACCTATTAGTGCTTCTCGCCACCGAGACCCGCCATAGTGCCCCTGCCTCTTGATGTTGTCCCTTGCTAGCCATCGTTGCCTCTTGTTGGTCATAGGGGTGAAGCGGGGTAACGCAGTCGAGCCCAATGCTTGTGACACGAAGCCAGAGCATAGGCGACCGACGGGGATGGAGGTCCAGTTAGGGGAGGAAGGGGAACCATCATCCTCCAAGGTGACATGCATCGACTACAACACCACCGATGAGAAGAAGGAAATAGATAACCAGGAGAAAGGGACTAGGATTTTCATGTCATCGGCAATCATGATGTCACTGAAGATCATGCTACTACTAATGAGATGCCAATCGGTGCCACACAATTGGGCCTTGT
Source organism: Areca catechu (assembly GCA_021397845.1). NCBI lineage: Eukaryota > Viridiplantae > Streptophyta > Magnoliopsida > Arecales > Arecaceae > Areca > Areca catechu. The sequence continues at coordinate 154,733,366 of CM038049.1, read as the reverse complement.
CCTTTGCCACAAAATGATTCCCAGTCTCTCCACTTCCATGATTGGAATCGGGATCTTCTTCAGCAGAAAAGGAAGCAAGAAGTAGGTAGAATAGGGAGAAGATGAGGAACAGGAGGGGGAAGTCAAGTGATGGGAGCTCGAGGGACGGATGGGAGAAAGGATAGGAGGAGTCCGGCCACTAGTGCTGATGCTCCGCTATCCCAAATTTCCATCAAAATACGTTTTCTCCTGCCCTCCTTGCATTTGGGTATATTTCGAGTCTTTAGTCCGGATCTGAATATTCGGGATCTATTAGAATCCGGGTCTGGTACTTCAAAACTAAACCTATCAGGTATTCGTGTCTAATAATTAAGGTCGGGTCCAAGTTTAGAAATCTAGGTTTTGACCCAAACTTGACTCGTCGATGGCCCTAATTGGGAAGGGTTTTGGGGGTTATGGAAATTTTGAGAGTTTAGTTTTGGTAGAAGTACAGTAATTTGCAGGATTTGATGGTTTGCTAATAAAAATTTTTAAGTTTTTGAATTATGTTCTCAAATAATATGAATATCATAGGTGAGGTGGTGTAAGACCCAATTTGATCTATGCCGATTCATTTTGAATCAATACAAGAATACCTGATTCGGCCTGATCTAACTTTGACTCTTAATTTTAGTTGACCTGATCCATGATGGGTTTGATATATTTACAGACATAAATTATTTTATATCAAATAAATATGAGTATTGATCGATCTGGTTATGGTTCCTTGATCAAGGAAGTTTACAAACCTACCCACTAATCGTTTATTTTTATTAGCTAGTCGTAAGGGTAATGTTTGGATGCCTAATTTATTCGAGGGATAGGAATTCGAATTCTCCGAGAATAGCTTATTCCCCTTATTATTCTAGATTTTTATTTGGTTTGAAATCTGGCATTCCACCTTATTCTAGTATAATTAATGTGGTGTTATTCCAATTGGTGTTTGGTTGACATGGGAATAAGCCACTATTTCATTAAAAATAGAGAACGAATTTTTTAAAAAATTCAAAAATGCCCCTAACCAAAAATTAGAAGAATAGTTATTTATTTATTTATTTATTATGAGAGCCTAGTTTATCTTGTCATGTTACGTACATACATGTATATAGGTAGCCGGAGATATTTGATTACACCATCGCCACTTTCCGAAGCCCATAGTACAAGTAGAGTAAAATACGTATATAAAATAAATCAAATACAAAAATCCCTGTTACATTAATTATTTGATCCCTGATGAACCAAGCAGAAGCATGATATGGCATGATATAGTATTGAGATGCTAAATTTGTCATGTGAAATAGGAATGGAGAACTGAAAAGATATTGTAATTTATAAGTAAACTCAACAAATACATTATAATTACAATTATATGCAAATATTCATACAAGACCAACATTTCATACAAAAATAAGAAAAGAACATCTAGGCCTATACAATAAAACATGGAACCTAAGTTCCAAAAAAAATAAAAATATATTATTACAAATATCAACAGTAATATATTCCACCAGCTACACAATAGTCCTTAACCATTAGCACCATTTCCTAGCGGAATAATTTAGAAGGTTGTCCCTCCGGATCACGGAAATCTAATAATGCCCCGGCAAGAAAAGAAGAATATATGTCTATAACAGTAACAACTTGTTAGTAGTCCAAAATTTTTTGTAACTATAAAATTTCTAAACTCAGAACAATTGGATTTAACTTTCATTATTTGGGTAATAATAAGATCCATGCATAAAAAATCACCCATAAGAGGCAACTATCAAAACAATGGCACGCCTGATCCGATATGAAGTTATAACAAGGAAATGGAAGAACGTAACAAGTAGACCCAGCTAACATCCATTACACAAACTCCAATAATAGAGTTGCACATAACATACATCAAAAAAGCTTTATTTATTTATAATAGAGAAAGTAAAATATTGTAGCATGTAGAGGTCAACAAAGATAAAGGTTCTGAATAGAGAACTATCACAGCTATCAACATCCAAAAATTGTAGTACGAATGAGTCTAACAATAACCTATATCTTGAAGACATCAACACAGTGATAAAAGATCTACTCCATACCACCAACGAAAAACCCAATAAGAGGCAAGTGGCATTAATATGATAAAGCTGTCAACTTTGTAATGGGTGATCAATTTTAAATTCAATATCATCATTGTTGCTACCAAGATCGCCATGGCCTGTAACTTCGATGTGTCATAGATGAGTCAGGCTCCCATTGGGTGCTCGTCCCTCTCTTTTCTGGTCGACTTCTTGGTCCGATTGCTCTGCAAAAAAGAGGAGACCCAAGCCAGAAATTTCAGTGGGGACACTCCGATGATCAAGTCAGTTGGGACGATCAAGGAGAACAGAATCTCTATGATGGAGAGCTTAGGGCCTCTCCGCATAAGGATGAAAGATCGAATTGAGATGTAAAGACAAAGTGGAGTAGGAATCAGAGAGCTGGGAGGTCCTCTTAGTTGATTCCTAGCCTGCTTGCTCTCAGTTTCTTACTGATTGTCTTTCGTTCTTTCCTCCTCTCTCTGATCTTATGCATGTGGGATGGCCCGGACTAGGTCTAGGGCTTTGTTCAGATGTCTCTTTCCTTGTCCCCTTTCGAGAGGGGTCTTTCCTTGCCTACGGTCTCCTCCCTGTCGGATCGGTCCTTTGAAGGAGCTCCTTCAATTGGAGGTTTTCTCTGGTGTAGTATAAATCTTATCCCTTTAGTGGTGCAATTCCCCGTGGGAGGGGCGAGCGCCGTGCCTTTGAGCCCCGAGCCATGGTGGGACATTTTAATTCTCAAAGGGACTGTCGAAGTGTCGCAGGGCCTTGGGGCCTTAATTGAATACTCGTCTTGGAGAAGGTTCAGGTTTCGTGTCACGAGGGTTGAAGCCCCCGGTTGCACGATTGTCAACGTGGTGGCACGTTACAGAGCCTGGAGCATGGTGGAGCACACATTACATAGAGCATGCGGATGGTGCATTGTAGAGCTTGAATTTATAGCAGGACGTGTGCCATCTCCCAGAGGTTGCGGGTGACCGGGAACCTCCTTTCCATTGTTTGAATTTTTGTTGATTCCCCCTCATTTTGTCGCTGGCAGGAACTTTGACCTCTACAAGGTAGGGGGAGCCCTGCTTCAGGAGCCCTGCCTCAGGGAGCATGAGCATGACCCTGGCCGGGAGCTAACCTCGATAAGAGGGCTCACCTTATGAGCATGACCATGATCGAGAGCTGACCTTAGCGAAAGGGCTCGCCTCGGCAGCATGAGCATGACCCTAGCTAGGAGATGACCTCGATAGGAGGGCTCGTCTCATGAGTACGATCTCGATCGGGAGCTGACCTTGGCAGGAGGGCTCGCCTTGGCAGCATAAGCATGACCCCAGCCGGGAGCTGACCTCGACAAGAGGGATTGCCTTATGAGCATGACCCTGGTCGGGAGTTGACCTTGGTAGGAGGGCTTGCCTTGGCAGCATGAACACGACCCCGACCGGGAGCTGACCTCGATAGGAGGGCTTGTCTAATGAGCACAATCCCGATCAAGAGCTGACCTTGATAGGAGGGCTCGCCTTGGCAGCATGAGCATGACCCCGGCCACGAGCTGACCTTGGCAAGAGGGCTCGCCTTGATAGCATGAGCACGATCTCGGTCGGGAGCTGGCCTCAGTAGGAGGGCTCCCCTTGGCAGCATGAGCATAACCCGGACTGTGAGCTGACCTCGACAGCAGGGCCGCCTCATGAGCATGACCATAATCGGGTGCTGACCTCGGTAGGAGGGCTTACCTTGACAACATGAACATGACCCAGGCCAGGAGCTGACCTCGACAGGAGGGCTTGCCTTGGCTCTTCATTTGGCCACCATTTCCAGGTGGCATCTCTTGCCAGCATGACCGCCAGCAGGGGCTTCATGTCAGCAAAAGTGCCACATTAGATGCCCCATACTCCCAAGTCCAGAGAACGAAGTGGCGCTCGAGACGAGGGGAGTAATGATCATGTTGATGTGGAGGGGCGCGCTTCTTGCACCATCAATGCCTCGTGCACTGGTGCCCCGGAGATCGTGCTTTTATGCCAACGGGGCGATGCCATGTCACCCCTCTTTAAAAAGGGGCCATATTGCCATCGTCGGGCCCGAAGGAGTTGCCTCCGAATCGAAGCGTCGCTGCAACAGATCCTGACACATGGCATGCTCTGACTGGCTCAGGATGAGGTATGGCACACGCCTTCGACAGGTATGAGACGACAGGGGCTCTAGGCCTTTTGAAAGGGACTTGTCTTTTTGTTGCTTAAGGGTTTTTGGGCGGCAGGGACAAGGCTTTCTCTGCAGAGCAACTTCTCCTTCCTCTCCATCCTCCATTTCCTTGGTCAAGGTTGCAAGGTCATAGCAGGTTAGACTCCTTCCCCTTTCTATCTTTCTCTCTTCCTTCTGCTCTTCTCCTTTGGCATGTGCTGGGGGAGAACCTCTGTTAGGTCCTTTAGGTTTCTATTTTTCTTTGCCTTCTTTCCTACTACTCCCCACGAGCCCTTCCGGTAGTGGGCACCACCACCCGGGTTTTTCTGATGGGGCGGGGCCATCTCGGCCGAGGCCTCCTCCCTCGAATAGCGAAGAGGAGAAAGTCCCGATTGCATCCCGCAAGGGTCCTTGTCGGATGGGGATTGTCATTGGACCCCCTGCGGCTCCTCCTCCACCTGCTCCTCCCATCAGGGAGTCTGGCAGTCCTGCCGGCATTACTTCGGTGATGACTAGCGAGGATCTCCTTCATATCCGAAGGTCGTTTAGGATCCCTGATTCCATCCAACTCTCAGTTCTTAGATCGAAGGAACGGGTCACTTCCAGTGGCCCGGCCCATATATCTTTGTACGAAGACTTCTTCTTCAAGAGTCTTCATCTTTCTTTTCATGTCTTCTTCCTTTCCTTTCTTAGCAACTATCGCTTGGTTCCGGCCCAACTCACCCTAATGCTGTCCGGACCATTTTTGTTTCATTATTCTCTTTCACTTTCATGAGATTGTTGCCCATTTCTCCCTCTTCAGGGCTCTGTTCATCTTAAAGCGCCACCCATCCGATAGTGGATGGTAGTTCGTGTCCCCGTGCAAGGGGGCCCTCAAATTTGATCTGCCCACCTCCATCAAGGGATGGAAGGGTAGATTCCTGTTCACCTCAATTGAGGGGATGGATTGGATCTGGATTGACCCAGACCGCTCCCCCAATCGACAGTCTGCAGTCAAGTCAGCCGATAAAAAAGTATTTGATTGGCTCATCTCTTCCGAGGTTCCAGCCCTTCGAGATTTGCTGACCGTGTAGAATCTTGTCGATGCTGGAGTCAGCCATGCCCAATCCCAGGGTAAGGCTTGATGTCGGGCTCTTTTTCCTTTCAATAGTACATCCAATTCTGATATAAGACTAACCGGTCTGTCTTGTTTTGCATGTATGATGTTTAGCTTCGAAGAGCTCATGGGGATGTCCAAGAAGAGGGCTCCTACTACAGAGCCTGAAGGGAAGCCCGAGAAGAAAGCCCGAGAGGAGCCGGGATGGAGGCCCGATGAAGAGCCCGACAGGAGGGGGCCAGCTGCCATGCTAACGACACTTGGATCAGGGGCCCAGGTTCTGGCTTGCCAACCCAGGGGTGAGGCCAGAACCATGGAGGGGGCCTCGCCATCGACTCCGACGGCCCCTCCATGCACTGAAGATCCATCACAACTAGAAGAGGTGGAGGTGGCGGGATCAACCGCTACCGAAAGGCTGATACCGCCACATGGAGTCGAAGCTGCTAGTGACCAGCCAACCGATGCAGCACCTCGGCCAGCGACAACCCTGGATCCCCCTCAGTCATCTGTGGCATCGAGCCCGACGGTCAAGAAGCTCTCCATCTTCCTGCCTCGAGATGCCAAGATAACCCAAGACAAGAAGCTGGAGGAAGAAATTTTGAACGCTCTTGTCCAATCATCGGATCGCTAGGGCAAGAGCAGAAGGCCGGTGGCAGAGCTCGCCATGGGAGCATTTCCCCAACTCATGTCGATAAGTCACCTTCATGGCCGTTTCACCCTTCTTCTTCCTTTATAAGAGGCGATGACTGTCATTTTCTGTGCAGGTGGCGGTCGATGTCCAGCTCCTACAGGACTCCTGCCAAGCATTGCTAAGGTGCAAGAACCGCCTTCATCGAGAGAGGGACGAAGCCCGGGGTCAGGTCACCCGAGCTCAAGAACTGGAAGGCCAGCTGACCAGCTCCCAGGTGAGGGTGGCGGAGTTGGAGAAGAAGTCCACTGAGCTCGAGGAGGCCCTGAAGGAAGAGAAGGGGGAGAGTTCCTACAAGGCCGAAAAGGTGGCAACCTCCAAGACGGAGGTAGCCCACCTAGAGGGGAGGGTGTAGACCCTTCAAGTGCAGCCGGAAGAAGAAGCGGTGTGAGTCACGGCGGTGGCAGAGAAGGCTACGACAGCCATAGTCTTGATGGAGATGGCGAAGAAGGAGGCTACCAAGGCCATCCCCAAATTAATGACATCCCAAGTCTTCAAGGATGAGGTCTCCGAAGCCGTGCTGGATTCCTACGATCAGGGGTTTAGTGACTTTAGAGGCAAAGCCATCCATCTTTTCAAATTAAAGGGATTGGACAACATCTAGCCCTCACTATTGTTCCTCGCGCGATCGAGTGCGCCTGCTACTGTGGCGGAACCGGGGCCGAAGCCAGAGGTAGTCAAAGTCGAGGCTGGATCTGGAGTAGCCCAGGATGCCCCTCAGTCGGGCGAAGTCACTCGTCGGCCAGGGAAGGAGCCGGCAACCAAAACATAGACCTTTTCTTTCTTCTTTTTGTAACTTAGGTTTTTGGAAGGCTTCCCAGCTAATCGGGAGTCTTCATAGGATGTAAAGGAAACTTCATCAATGAATACATCTTTTTTCTAACCGATGTCCCTCATTCATTTTCTCTTTTCTTCTCTTTCTCTTTCCCTTTTTTTTGGCTTGAAGTGCTTCTAGAAAATTATTTAAAGTGTGCAAGGAACTTATCTTTGCAATGAAGGAATAGCCTAACTCAACCAGTGAACTTAGCATGGTCTTTCTTTTTCCCTCAACTCCTTTATCCTTTTGCATGGTAAAGAGGCAGGCTTCGTAGTCGCTGTATGTGTGCGCCTCTCCCAGGCCTTAGTCACTTCAGGTTGGCTATGAGGCCTTAGGATCAATATGAAGGTTTTTTAGAACATTTCATTCCCGTTCTCTCGATCTTGAAGTCATGCAAGCTCGAGTGCAAGGCCTCTGGATCTTTTTGCCTTGCCAAGCTATGAGTCAAGCGATAGATGATAGGATTTTAGGGGTCTCCTGGCTAAAATCTCTGGACTGTGAGCGAGGCAGCATATGTGGGGCTTCGTAAGTTTCCCGGCTTGAGGGTGCCGGACTATGAGTCAAGTAGTAGATGGTGGGATTTCTGGGGTTTCTCGGTTGACATCTCCAGACTATGAGTAAGGCGGCATATATGAGGCTTCGTAAGTTACCTAACTTGAGGGTGCCGAACTATGAGTCAAGCAGTAGATGGTAGGATTTTTGGGGTTTTTCGGTTGACATCTATGGACTGTGAGTAAGGCAGCAGATACAGGGCTTCGTAAGTTTCCCGGCTTAAAGTATGGGGCTACGTAAGTTTCGTAGCTTGAGGGTGCGGAACTGTGAGTCAAGCAATAGATGGCAGGATTTCTGAAATTTCCTGGCTGACATCTCCAGACTATGAGTAAGGCAGGAGATGCGGGGCTTCGTAAGTTTCCCAGCATAAGGTGCGGGGCTTCCTAAGTTTCCTGACTTGAGGTACAGGGCTTCATAAGTTTTGCGACTTGAGGTGCGGGGCTTTGTAAGTTTTCCAGTTTGAGGTGTAGGGCTTCGTAAGTTTTCCATTTTGAGGTGCAGGGCTTCATAAGTTTCTAGGCTTGAGGTGCGAGACTTTGTATATTTTTCAGCTTGAGGTGTAGGCTTTGTAAGTTTCCTAGCTTGAGGTGCGAGGATTTGTAAGTTTCCCAACATGAGATGCGGGGCTTCATAAGTTTCCCGGCTTGAAGTGCAATGCTTCATAAGTTTCCCAGCATGAGGTGTGAGGCATCGTAAGTTTTCATGCTTTGTCCATCGAACTTGGAGTCAGACAAATACATTCTTGCACAAGTGAAAGACAAGGTTGCACCAAAAAGAAACTTTAATGATTGAGAATAAGACTTACATCATTGATAGTACATTCTTAAATTGCTTGCATTCCATGTTCATGTGAATCAGGCACCGTCGAGCCCGACGAGGTAGTAGGCTCCGCTTGGCAGAGCCTTGACCACCTTGTAGGGGCCTTCCCAATTTAGGGAGAGTTTTTCACATTCTACCGGCTGGGACACCTTTGCTCGCCTGAGGACTACATTGCTTGGGGGGAACGCCTTAGGCCTCATGCAAGAATTGTAGTAGCGTGCTACTCACTGCTGGTAAGCAGCCATCTGGAGTCGGGCTTTGTCTCTCATCTCTCCAACATATCTAGGTTGAGGAGGAGATAGACTGGATTCTCAATTTCATCATACTGCTCTATCTGCAGCATGGGTAGGCCAAGTTCCATCGGAATCACAACTTCAGTGCAGAAGACAAGGTTGAATGGCATCTTGCCGGTGGTCGTGCAAGGTGTAGTGTGGTAAGCCCACAGCACACAAGGAAGTTCTTCGGCCCATCGACCCTTGGCTTCATCCAGCCTTGTGTGGAGCCCTTACAAGATGGTTTGGTTAGTCATCTCGACCTCTCCGTTGGTCTGAGGGTGAGCCACCGAGGTGAAATGATGGTGGATATTGAGGTCGGCACAGAATTCCTCGAAAGCCTAATTATCGAACTACCGTCCGTTATCTATGATGACTGAGTGCGGAAGCCCGAATTGACAGATGACAAACTTCCAGAAGAATGACCTAACCTTCGTCTCAGTTATCTGGCCAGGGGTTCAGCCTCGATCCACTTAGTGAAGTAGTCGATGGCTATAATTATAGTTTTCTATTAGCCAGATGCAGTAGGAAAGGGACCTAAGATGTCCATTCCTCATTGGACGAATGGCCATGAGGCTGATAGTTGAAAGAGTGAAGTTGTCGGCTATCGCTGGATGTGGGCATGATGTTGACAATGATCACACTTCCTCATAAAGTCGGCAGCATCTTCTCGCATAGCCTCCTAGAAGTATCCTTGCCGAAGTGCCTTGTAAGCCAAGGTCCTGCCCCCCCACATGATTGTCGTAGATGCCTTCGTGTATTTCTTGGAGCGCATAGGCAGCTTCTGAGGGCTTCAAGCACTTCAGTAGGGGGTGAAAGCAAGACCTTCGATATAGCTGCCCATCTATCATCACATACCACGTAGCCTTCTTCTTGAGGAGGTCAGCTTCCTTTCGATCCTCGGGTAGGGTGCTGGTGGTGATGTACTTGATGTAGGGATCCATCCAGCTGGCCTCAAAGGTGACTTGCTGGACCTCTACTACAGACTCATAGCTGGGGGCCTCAAGATATTCGATGAAGGTATACCCCAGCAATGACTCCGACAGGGTGGCAGTCTGGAGAGGAAATCAGCCCATGCATTTTTCACTCGAGGAATGTGGGAAATGCTAAAGTGCTGGAGGTTCACCATGTACGAGCATACATTGTCCAGGTACTTTGCCATCATGGGATCCCGAGCTTCATACTCATCAAAAACTTGGCCCACCATGAGCTGAGAGTCAGTGAAGACCTTCAACCTCTTGATGCTCAACTCGTGGGACCCTTTAGCCCCGTAAGGAGCGTCTCATATTCAGCTTGATTATTGGTCATCTTGTAGAGAAACCGCAGTGCATACTCCACAATGACCCCATCATAGTTGGCGAGGATGAGGCTAGCTCCGCTCCCTCCGGTGTTGGATGCATCGTCGATGTGAAGGATCCATGTCATCACTTCTGGAGTCGGGTCTGGCCCGAGCTTGGCTTGCTGGTCTGCCACCCCCATGTCCTCATCCACCTAGGTGCATTCCACTAAGAAATCGGCTAGGACCTAGGCCTTTTGCATTGGGTCACGGGCAATAGGTGATGTCGAACTCGTTGAGCTTCACCACCTACTTAGCCAGGCACCCCAAAGTATCAGGGCAGCTCATGATAGCCCTTAGAAGCTGATCGGTGAGGACAGTAATGGGGTGCGCTTGGAAGTAGGGCTTGAGTCACTTCATAGACATTATTAATACAAAAATGATCCTTTCAGATCGGGTGTACCTGGTTTCCACATCATGGAGCAGCTTGCTAGCATAATAGACTAGCCGTTGGGAGCCATCCTTATCGGTGCAGACCAGCATTGAGCTGACCACTTCAAGTGAGATCGCCAGGTACAGGAGGAGCTTTTCCCCAGGCTCCGGCCTGGACAACAACGGTGGGGAGACAAGGAGCTTCTTCAGTCCCTCGAACGCCTCCCGGCACTCTTCCGTCTAAGTAAAGTTGTTCATCTTCTATAGCACCTTGAAGAATGGTTGTTAGTGCTCGGTGGAACATAAAATGAAACGGCTAAATCCTGCGATGCATTCAGTTAAGCACTAAACCTCCTTCTTGGAGACAAGGTGCCTCATGTCAGTGATCGCCTGGATCTTCTCAAGGTTGGCCTCTATTCCCCTCAGGGTGACCATGAACCCCAGGAACTATCCCACCGCAATGCCAAATACATACTTGGTGGGGTTCACTTCATCTGGTAGAAGCGGAGGTCATCGAAAGCCTCCGCCAAGTCGATAATGTGATCTGACTTCGGGCCGCTCATGACAAGCATGTCGTCCATATAAACCTGCATGTTACGATCGATCTGGTATTTGAAGACCTGGCTGACCAGATGCTGGTACATGACCCCTGCATTCTTAAGATCAAATGGCATCATCTTATAGTAGTATGTACCTTTATCAGTCACAAATGTTGTGTGCTCCTCATCCTCCGAATGCAAACGGATTTGATTGTATCCGGAAAATGCATCCATGAAGCTGAGAAACTTGTGGCCCGAGGTCGCATCCACTAGCTAGTCAATCTTGAAAAGTGAGAAGCTATCCTTTGGGCACGCCCGATTAAGGTCAGTGTAGTCTACACAGATCCTTCACTTCTTGGAAGCTTTCCTAACCATCACCACGTTAGCAAGCTAGTTAGAATACTGTACCTCATGGATGAAGCCCGTTACAAGAAGCTTCTCAACTTTCTCATTGATCACCTTCTGCCATTCCGGGACGAAGCTTCTTTTCTTTTGCCAGATCGGACGGCGGTTGGAATCGGCATTCAGCCTATGGGTGATCAATTCTGGAGGGATGCCAAGCATATCGACGGTGGTCCAAGTGAAGACGTCTACATTGGCCCGCAAGAAATTGAGCAGACGAGATCTTTCCTCTTCAAGCAGTAGGGCTCTCACCTGCACATTCCTCAAGGGATCCTCTCCAAAGGGGAAGGACAATAAGGGCTCAACTGGTCTGCCCTTCGGCTCCAGTTTTGTCGAGTTTGGCTGGTCAATGACTGGGCTCGAACGGCCCCTTGCAATCCCGAGATGATCTACAGGTAGTGCTAGATTGGCTGGCATGACCCTCTCTTCTCCCCAATCCTCCAAGGAGTTGGAGACTGAACAAGGAGATGCTTTGCAGAGATGGTGGCATTGAGCAGGTTGAGTCAGGGATGCCCCAGGATCGTGTTGTAAAGCGAGGGAAGCCTCACAATGGTGAATGTTGTCAGCACAGTGCTTTGCCGAGGTGGGGTCCCGATGGTTATTGGGAGTGTAATTTCTCCCTCAACTCTAACGAATCCCCGGTAAAGCCCATTAAGGGCATGAATATTGATTTTATTTGATCAGTAGACAAGTTCATCCTTGCAAAACCATCATAAAAAAGGACATATGTAGAGCTTCCACTATCAACCATGATTCTTCTTATAAGATGCTTTGCTATCGTCATTTCCACGATGATAGCATCATTATTTGGGTTATCCATCCCAATCTACCCTTCTCCTATTTAGAGTAGTACATCATCACTCTTCTCTCTCCCCTAGCCCTCTTTAGGGCTCTCCCTACCTTCCAGGAGATCATTCCTACTGGCTTCTCGGTAGGTTGATTGTCGATTGTGAGCGGACGAGGCTCTTCATTTCGGGTTGCCAAGGGTGCTACTTCGTCCACGTAATTCTCAAGCTAGCCGTGCTTGATTAGGTATTCTATCTCCCTCTTCAGGTGGTGGCATTCCTCCCTATCATGTTCGTGGTCTCAGTGGAAGTGACAGTAGCGGGACTTATCACATATGGTGGATGGCCTCAACATGGGAGGTCAATGCAGGAAGCGCTCGTCCTCGATCTCCATCAGGATCTTTGCTCTCGAGGCGAGGAGAGGAGTGAACTTCTTTTCTTTGGTGGGATCGGCTCTGGGTCTCGGCCCCGATCGCTGAACCAGCATTATCTTCTAGGCCGGGGGAGCAAATGCCTCTCCAATGGCCTGCCTCTTCAGGGGCCTCCCGTCCATCTCCCTCCTGGTTTGGTTAGCCTCCTCCACACGGATGTACTTGTGTACTCAGAGGAGGAGCTCCGAGTAAGTCTTGGGAGGCTTCTTATCAAGGGAGTAGGTAAAACAGGAGGTCCACAGCCCCCTCTTCAGGGCCAGCATAGCAACTGGCTTGTCGATGTGGTAGATCTCTAGGGTGGTGGCTTTAAACCGGGATACATAGTCCCGAAGGGACTCTTAATCCTGCTGACAGATCGAGAAGAGGCTATCAGCTTCATGTGGCACCTTTCTACATGCATCAAAGTACACCACAAACTTTTTCTCTAATTGGGTGAAGGAGTCAATTCTTTCTTACTCGAGTCTGAAGAACTAGGCTCGAGTAGCCTTTCGCAGCATAGCCGGGAAGGCAATGCAGAGGAGAGCGTCAATGGCCCCTTGGACCCTCATACAGGTCTTATAGCTTTCCAGGTGGTCCAGGAGGTCGGTCATCCCATCATAGGGATCAACCTGCGGCATGCAGAATCAGTTATGGATCGATTCCTCTTGAATCCTATGGAAGAAGGGTAGATGGGTATCGTAACCCGAGGGCTCACTAGGGGAGCCTTGAATCTCTATGAACCGGTGGGAGAGATCAGCCAGTTTGCGCTCTTGCTCTTCGAGGCGTCTCTCCAACTAGCGGTGGATCGCCTCATCTGTGGATCCCTTGACAAAGGCCGTCAGGGGTGAAGGAGGTGCAGAGTGGGGGAACTCTCACCTGAGTTCCCGGCCACACTGGTGCCGTTGGTGCGAGCATGCACCGTAGTCCAAGACCGGGGAGCGGCTCTCTCGATCGATCGGGCCATCGTGCTGCTTCTTTTCGATCATCTGGTGGTCTCCCCGTGGGCGGGCGACCGTATGTAACGGTCCCTCCCGGAAGGATCAGAGGCTGGTATGGAGATCGATAGTGTGGGCCATCGATATTCCTGGTTGTTGATGTGTTTCCAAGGACCGATATTTTTGATGAAGTAGATGCACCATCATAGCCAGGGCATGGACCTGCTGGGCTAGTATGGTGATCTGGGGATCCATCGAAGGCGGCGGTGGAGGAGCAAGGAGTTCTTCCATAGGATCCTGAGGGTCGCCATAGAGTGGGGGCCCCTACTTGGCTAAAGAAGCTTCTCGTGCACACGTTGTCACCATGAGGCCATGGGCATGCACGAGGGTTCTTCTTATGGTGGGGGACTTGCTACTGGCCCACTGCAGTTTTATGGTGGCTCTCCAACCCTGGGAATGCGGCAAGCTCTCACCAAACTGGGAGGGCCCCTATAAGGTGGTCGAAGCTCTTCCCCATGGAGCATACTATCTAGCAGATCTAGACGGTGCCAGATTTCCACGGACATGGAATGCCTGCAACCTAAGAATATACTATCAGTAGTATAAGACCTTTTCCCAATAATAATAAAGATTCTCTTTGTGCAAATTACTTTTGCCTTGCAAGGACATCGCTGTCTGGCCCTAGGCTTGGCATGTTCAAGCCCAGAGTCCAGCTCTCCGGACCGAAGATCGGAGTCCAGCTCTCCGACACCGAAGCCCAGAGCCTAGCTCTCCGGTATCGAAGCCCGGAGTCCAGCTCTCCGGCACCAAAGCCGGAGTCTATCTCTCCGACACCGAAGCATGGAGTCCAGCTCCCCGGCACTCAAGCCCGGACTCCGGTCTGGTACCAAAGATCGGTGACCTAAGATGCCCAGCACTCAAGCCCAGACTTCGGTCCGGCACCAAAGACCAGTGACCTAAGATGCCCGGTACTCAAGCCCGAACTCCGGTCCAGCACCAAAGACCGGAGACTTACGATGCCGGCACTCAAGCCCGGAAACTCCTGAAGCCCGGCACCATGCTCACAGTTTAGAGATGTCAGCAGAACTCCCAAGTAGTCCGCCATCTACCGCTTGACTCACAGTGCGGCCTTCAAACCCGGAGCCCAGCTCTTCGACACCAAAGCCCGAAAACTCCTGAAGCCTGGCACCATGCTCACAGTCCGGAGATGTCAGCGAAACTTCCAAGTAGTCCACCATCTACCGCTTGACTCACAGTGCGACCTTCAAGCCCGGAGCCCAGCTTTTCGGCACCAAAGCAAGGCACCGTGCTCACAGTCCGGATATATCAGCGAAACTCTCAAGTAGTCTGCCATCTACCGCTTGACTCACAATACGGCTCTCAAGCCCAGAGCCCAGCTCTCGACACTCGAGCCTGGAAACTTCTGAAGATCGGTGCCCCACAGTCACCTGGCATTTCTAACAAGTGCAACCTCCGAGCTCGGCCTTACCGTGCCCACCTGGTGCTGATTTTGGCCGAGACCTAATAGATCTCAACAAGCAAAGCACTTGGAAACATTCAGCCACCTCACTCATAAGGTGGGAATGACTTAGCAAGTCGAGAGCCTCTTACTAACTCCCTCACATGTTCGAGACTCAGCAGAGAAGAATGAAGGAAAAATGACAGAGTGCAAAAAAAAAAAAGAAGAAGAAGAAGAAAAAGAAAGGAGACATAAGCCAGAGTGACTGAAAATGTATTTCCATTGATAACAAGTCAATTGGTACAATTTCCTCTGGGCCCCGACATGCTGGGTAGCCCAGACCGAAGACAAGAAGAAAAGAAAGAAAATAATAACAAGGACCCCTACCCTACTCGGCCAGCTCCTTCCTAGGATGGCGTACGGGTGGGGCACCATCCTCCGGAGCCTCTGGCGGTGCGGCTTCGGCCTCGACAATCATCGCCGGCGAAGTTGGGTCGGAGGCGATGGCCGGCTCCTCTGTCTCATCTAAGTCTGGGGCCGGTCCCGTGCCTAAAGCTCCAGGGTATCTGAGAAAGCTCCGGCCCTTATCCGAGACGAAGCCCTCTATCTTGGAGTGAAGATACATGAAGCCCTTGAAGAATGAGTCCGTCGCCGTTTCGTGGAACTTGGGGACGAAATCTGGAGAAGCCTTGTACCTCGCCACGGCCTCTGCGGCTCCCTTCTTGGTGGCCTCGGCCTGGCCGACCGCCTTGGCGACCTCCTTCTTCGTCGCCTCCGTCGACTCGGCTACCGCAGCTGCCTTCTTCTCAGCGGCAATGGCCCTGCTCTCGGCAGCAGACGCCCTCTCCCTCGCCACCTCCAACTCGGCTTGGAGAGATTGGGCTCGCCCCTTCTACTAGGCAGCTTCGGCACTGAGCTCATTCAGCCTCGACTCCTTGGCTTTGAGCTCCTCTGCCATGCTCTTTAACCGACTCCTTTCTCGGTCCAAGCTCTCCTGAAGCTCCTTTAGGTGCCTTTCAGCACTCTCGACCTCACCTCAGAGCTCCTTATTCTTTTGGCTCGCCTTCCAAGCATCGTCGTTCTTCTGCTTTAGCTCGGCGATCAAAGACTCGAGCTATGCTGAATGCCGCCTATCCTTCTTCGACCAGTTCTTGCAGCAGTTCCTGATCAGAAGAAGTTCAGCACCGAGCTGCACCGAAGAAGATGTCAGCAACAAATACAGAGGAGAGAAGGAAGGAGCAAAATGGAGAAGGATGCTTACCGAGAAAAGCTGGGGAAGGTGCTGCTGATTGCATCCCCCAGGAGTTTCCTAGCCTTCTCCCACAGGTCGCATGACTGGACCATGAAGTCCATTATGTGCTCGGCCAGACCGTGGTCCCGAACCAGGGAGACATTCAGGGCCAATCTGAAGGGGACCCAGCGGTAGTCCCTCTCCTTCCTGCTCGCCCCGGACGTGGAGTCGCCCACTCTGCTGGCTGAAGAAGTGTTGGGGTTGCGGTGGGAGCTCGACACCTCTTCGGCCGGTGCCCTCGGCGCCGGCTCCGTTCTTCCTTGCTCCTCCTCCTCCATGACGTCGATAATCTTCGGAGGAGGAGACATTACAGCAGCAGCGACGGCGACGACCCTGGCCCGGACGACCACCTCGGGCTCCTAAACCGAGACAAGTTCATGTCTCCTCGGTTGCTCGCAGACGGGCTCAGCAGCCCTCTGGCTCGGCTTAAGCTTTGGCTCGACCACCCTCCTTCCCTACTCAGGGATGGTCTCGGCCCCTCTCCCGCTCGGCTCAGTCAACGTGGCAGGTGCAGTCACTGCACCGCTTTCGTCACGAGCCCTATTCGAGGGGGACTCGCCGACCGTCGCCGGTGGACCCCTCTTCTTCGTGATCGTGAGGAGGTCATCTAGTGAAAACTTCATGCCTACACAAAGAAGAGAAAATGTCAGCTCCAAGCTCAGAGAGACAAAAGAAAAAGCACAAGGAGAAAAAGTTCGAGCCGAACTCACCCAACTCCTCATTAGGCTGACCTTGGCTTCGAAGAGGTTCTGCTCTGACAGCAAACCTCCAAGGAGGGAATTTGGACAGTGTGGAGCTGCTCGAAGACCTCTCTGTCAGCCACTTCGATCGTTGAATTTCAGTTAGGGGATCGATCTGGGTCACTCTAAACTCAGTCGACCCCCTCAACCGAGGCAAAGAAATACTTACTCTTCCATCCTTTGATGGAAGATGGGAGTTTGAATTAATGCCCTTCGGACGGGAAGAGATGGACCACCACCCCTCCTCAAAAAGGTGGCATTTCAGGGTAAAGAAGATCCTGAACAAAGAAAAACGGGCTACGATCCCGTGGAAATGACAGAGGACTATGAAGCAGAAGATGGTCTTCACAGCGTTTAGGATGAGCTGAGCAGGAATGGGACGGTAATTGCTCATCACAGAGAGAAAGAAAGGATGAAAGGGAAATCGAAGTCCCCCTGTAAGAGTTTCCTCGTAGAGGGCGATCTAGCCCGGGCCACTGGAGGTGATCCATTCCCGTGGTCGAGGGACCGAGAGTCGGATAGATTCCGGGACACCATAAGTCTCCCGGATGGTCGCCAGTTCCTCAGCAGAGATTGTCGAAACAACCCCACCAGGACCTGTCGACCGAGAAGGTTCGGGGATGGGTTCAGATGGAGGAGGAGGGGGGGCTGGCTCTAGACTCCTTAATGACGATCCCAATGGGGGGGGCGCCTCCTGCTGAACTCGAAGCATGTCTCTCCCTCCTCATCAGAGGAAGAAGGCAGCCTCGGCCGAGAAGGCCCCGCCTAACTCTGATCGGTTAAGAGACGGAAGTTGGGGTCGAAGTGAGACATCTAGAAGATGAAGAAGATGATGGCTAGAGGAGAAGAGGAGAAAGACGGACAACGTCCGAGAAGACCCTAGCCTTAGAAGAAAGTTCTACCCTGCTAGAAGGTGGAGAAAGAAAGTGACGACCCTGGCTAACTGGGGGAGTCTAGGATGGCCGGGGGAGAAGAGGAAGCTTTGGTACAAAGGCGGGCACGCGAGATTTGAAAGAGGAAGTGTTTTGGAAAAAATTGCCTTTCATTTCGAGGTGACCAGATACTTAACCGTACCGTTACAACATCTCCACAGACGGATCTGTGCCATGTGTCAGCCATCGACGAATAGGACGCCTCGCTTCGATCGTGGTCACTTTAAATTCTATGCCAGCAATAAATGCTCCTCGGACATGTCCACGTGGCTCCTCCACACTGGCTTGGAGAACCGCCTCACGAAGCACCAACGATCATGGTCATTATTATGCCAGATTTCTGCCTTTCCATGTCAGCACCGCATTTACTCCCTTTGCCCTGAGCGCCGTGCACCAACGGACCTCAGGAGTGGGGGCAAATGATGTGGCGGGATCGCTGACGTGGGATCCCTGTCAGATGCCATGTCGGGCGAAGCTGCTACGTGGGATGCCTCTACTTGGACTCCTTCGCCCGGCCATGCTCCCTCTGAGTCGAGATGCCGTGGCCGAAGTCGAGCTCCGCCTCTCCTTCGCCCAGCCGCGCTCCCTCCGAGTCGAGATGCCATGGTCAAAGTCGAGCTCCACCTCTCCAGATCAGCTCCACCTCGGACGAAGATATCTGCAGCCGAAGAAATTTGCCACTCTCCCTGGATGGCGGCCCAACACCCAAGAACCGTGAAAAGATGCCTGCCAGGCCGCAATGATGGCCCCAACTGCCATTTGCACCAAAATGGAAAGAATCCCTCGATCGAGGCTCTGCGCTCCCCACCAACTGCCTGTACCTTTCGAAAGAGGAAGTCAACCAGCAGATCCGGATCCAAGAGGTGGCAGCCCTTCGATCGAGGCCCTGCTAAGTTTCCAAAAGGGAGCGACAAGAAGGAATATCAGAGCAAGCAGTAGCTTCCATACCACAAATAAGGAAAGGCAAACCATCCACGGAACGAAACATCGCCACATGCTCCCGTAAGCATGGGGAAGATCCCGAGGTAAGCAGCATGCAACGATCCTGGCTAAAAGGATTTTCCCAGATTCAAACAAGGTAAGGAAAGTTCAAGCTAAGATTCAGTCGAGTGAGGGCAAACGAGCAAGAAGAGGGCAGCGTACAAGAAGACCACCGCTCAGGGCTACCGTAAAACCCCCAGGAGGGGTCTTGACGGACACAGCCATTCAGCTCGAGCTCTCCTCTACTGCCACTCCACACTCTGCTCTCGACCGCTCGCACTCACTTATTTCACAAAGTTCTCCTCCTAGCGTGGAGTCCACCTTCAGGGCTCGATCGAGAGGATTTGTTCTCCTGAATCGTTGCTGACTTGAGCATCGGAGTATCCCGCCGGGATCACTGGCCGGGTCACTAACTATGTTTTGCAGGTCCAGGCGTCCGAGCAGGATCCCGAGCGACAAGAGCGCAGTATGAGCTCGATCTCAGCTACAGGCCATAGCGATCTTGGCGGCAACAAGTACCATCTTATATTTCTTATGCTACTTAGCTAAGAAAGCTACTCATGGGGATTCGAGTTTTACAATATGAAGCTGCCAAGATTTAAATTGATAACAAATCTCATCTACTGAAAAGCTTGCATTTGGACTGGTCTCTAGCAACAAGCCTGCAATCATGATAAAGATCGAGTTAGTATCGATCTTTGGCATTTCAATGTTGGCCATGTCAAAGCATCGAGGGCCAATATCCTAGCCTCATATATGATATCAATCCTAATGACTACGTAGCTTACCTATGCAATCTGTAATACACTGATATGCAAGTGTGCATGGTTGCTCGCTATTCAATCAAGTGTTGCAATGTTTGGAGCATCATTGGCAAAGATTTGAACTATCCTTTGTTCATTGTGTTCTTGAATGCTAGCAATGGCTATACAGTAGAGGTCACTAGGCGATGACCAATGTGAGAGCTCCGAGCTTGACCTACCCTGTAGATAGCACTGCTATTTCAAATAAGTTGAAGGTCGAAGTGAGACCCATAAGGCTCTCATTTACCAAAGCAAATAAGAGTTTCCGATACAACATTACTTTTAGCAACAACAGTAGCAACAAAGGAGTCGTTAATTAGTAAGGATATTTGAGGTGCGTTTCATCTAATGGTAGTGTAACTATTGGAAGTCCAGTGATATATAATTTGCCATATATGAAGCCTTCCAATCAATAGTATTATTTACTTCTCAATAAATATGCAAAACCTTAAAAGATAATACAGATCGTAACATTTTCGAGTAATTATATAAAAGAGGATAGAGCCTACCCTTATTAGCCGATAGAACCGGAGGCCATCTGATAATATTCATTGAATTATCCTCGAAATAGATATGTGAAGCTTATAATGTATATATAGCATAATGTTGTCCTCCCATGCTCGATACCTGCAACTTTGCTACTGGAACAATAATATCAAAAATCGTAATATCACTAGCCGCTATAAAAAATCTATGTCACTTAAATAACCAAAGAGATCTCATGTTACAATCCTTGTGGACTAGATATCCTCTTTCTTCATTTTCTTCCTTCTTTTTTTTTTTCTTTTTTTTTCCCAAAATGGGTGTTAGATGCTAGCCTATGTTGATATCAAAATACGAAAGGTTGATATCAAAATTTATTTTATGTGGGAGCCATGACCCCTGGTTTTCTCTAGATTAATTTTGATAAATATTGATGGTGGAGAGGAGCTAGTGTTGTTATAAGAAATTCTAGTGAAGCTTTAATTGTCATTGGCGGGGTTTGATCATGGATGCTATAATTTTTATAGCAAAAGTTCGCGCAGCATAGAAAGCTAATGTCATGTACTATCAGAATTTAAAGGCTACTCAAATTATTCTTAAATGAGATTCTTCGCATGGATCTGTTCCCATGGAGATTGGTTCTCATTCATTGTGATAGGAATGTTGGAGAATGAGAATAATCCTAGTTTGTTTTTAAAATTTATAAAGTTATACATGTTTATAGAAAGATTAATAGTATAGCAAATTGGATGGCTAAATGTTTGGCTAATCATACAGATTCGATGCTATATGGATAAAGTTATCAGATGTTTGTACTGAATTTTTAATATTTTATTTATTAATTTTTAAGTATTTTTATTTTATATCGGTTTAATAATTTTTTTATTAAAAAAAAAAAAAAAAATCTTCAACCGGTGAAGGTGGCGGTCTTGCATCTCGTTTCGAGACCGAAGGTTCGTCATAGGAATGATACTGAACGGGTGGTAGGTGACGTATGATGAAATCGGAGCAAGTTTTCGGTTTCCACGCCGACGTGCACGTGGCATCATACCCAGGTTGGCGTGACTGATTTATATGAACAAGCACGAGAATCGGACCTCTTCCGGTGTCCAAATATTTTAAACTTGCCGTTGCGTAAGGCCAGTTGCGTTCATTTGAATAGCCAAATTGTCAGCTCCATTGAACGGCTCTCACGACCTCAACACGTACGTACTTCACATTTAGAATCAGTCAGGTTTCATGCAATACTTTATCAAGGATCTTTGCAATACTTTATCAAGGATCTTTGCAATACTTTACCAAACCCTTTTTTGGGTGAAGACTTCATCAAAGCTTTCTCGAGGATGACTTCATATCAACCTTTTGAATTCCAGTGCAACAAGACCGGCCTGACAGTGGTGAGAAGGACACAAAATGCTTGTATAGTTAAACTTGACAGTTGATCTCTCATATTTTATGTGCTGTTAGTAGGTTATAAGGTAGCCAATTGGCAATGGAGTTGTTGAAGACGTAGATCAATTTCTTCCATTTCTACATATCTTTGCTCATTAATTATTTATACAATTGTGGTAGGAGACCATGGAAGAGCTAGTATAATTAAGATAACAATCTAAGCGAGCCAACCTTGAATTCCTTAATTTACCTCCATCCACCGCCATCGTTTCTCGTATCCAAACTCTTGCTGATCGATCCCTAAAATGGCCTTCTCTTTCTTGCTGTTCATTCTCTTCCTTTCCAATCTTCTCCATCCAGCTATCAGCCAAGAGAGCAACCCTGGCAGCCTAAAGACATATATAGTGCATGTGCAACGGCCTCCAGGTGCTGCTACTCTCTCTTCCTCGAAAGATAGGGAGAAATGGCACGGTTCCTTCTTGCCTGCCGAAACTGCGAGCTTGCACGAGTCTCGGATGATTTTTCCTATGGCAACGTGATTAGTGGGTTTGCTGCTAGACTTACAGAGGAAGAGCTTTCACATATGAAGAACAAATCCGGGTTCGCAGATGCTTATCTTGACCGGATTTTGCCACTCCAAACCACGCACACACCTAGCTTCTTGGGCCTCCACCGAGATGCACCTGGCCTCTGGAAGGATTCCAATTACGGCAGAGGTGTGATAATTGGAGTGCTAGATACCGGAATTGCAGCCAACCATGCTTCGTTCAGTGATGAAGGAATGCCTTCTCCTCCTCCCAGATGGAAGGGCTACTGCGAGTTCAATGCCTCCGACTGCAACAAGAAGCTCATCGGTGCAAGGGAATTTCTTACAGGAACAAACGCCATGGCACTGCGAGGGACGACGAACGACACCAATGGACATGGCACGCACACGGCTTCCACTGCAGCAGGCGTGTTCGTAAACAATGCCAGCGTGAACGGTCTCGCCAATGGCACGGCTTCTGGAGTGGCGCCCTACGCTCACCTTGCCATCTACAAGGTGTGTACAGGAGATGGTACTTGTGCCGAGTCCGACATACTAGCTGGGATGGATGCTGCCGTGGAGGATGGAGTCGATCTGATGTCGTTGTCCATCGTTGGATCATCCATTCCTTTCTACCAAGACAGCATTGCTATCGGTGCTTTTGGTGCAATCCAGAAGGGAATCCTTGTGAGCTGCGCCGCCGGAATGATGGGCCGGACCATGGCACGCTGTCGAACGAGGCGCCATGGATCCTGACAGTTGGTGCAAGCACCATGGATCGGTTAATTCGGACGACGGTGACACTCGGTGACAACGATGAAATCAATGGAGAATCCGCCTACCAGCCTAGCAAATTTAGCTCCACCCCGCTGCCTTTGATCTACCCTGGCATCCTCGGAGGGAGTCAGGCTGGTTTCTGTACCAATTCCTCGTTAGATGGTATCGATGTACGGGGAAAGATAGTTGTTTGTGATGATCTATCGATAAATGGGGTGTCAAAAGGTGAAATTGTGAAGGATGCCGGAGGGACAGGGATGATCGTTGCGGATCGATTGTTCGAAGGCTTCACCACCACCAGCGACGCGCATGTAATTCCGGCATCGCATGTTAGCTACTCCGATGGACAGAGGATCAAAGCATACATCAATTCAGCTTCGGCTCCCACGCATTGATTACCTTCAAGGGTACGATTATTGGAACAAAACCAGCTCCGGCGGTTGCTTACTTTTCTTCAAGAGGACCGAGCCAGGCCGATCCTAACATCCTGAAGCCGGACATCATCGGTCCTGGGGTCAACGTTTTAGCTGCATGGCCCTTCGAGATCGGAGCCCCCGGCACCAGAGCCAGATTCAACATAATCTCCGGCACCTCCATGGCCACCCCACACCTCACCGGGATTGCAGCCCTGCTGAAGAGCATGCACCCAGACTGGTCGCTGGCGGCGATCAAGTCAGCGATCATGACGACGGCCAACTTGACTGCCAACGACGGCAATCCGATCACCGACGAGACGTCAAGCCCTGCCGACTTCTTTGGAATTGGGGCCGGCCATGTGAACGTGTTGAAAGCCTCCAATCCTGGTCTCGTTTACGACATCAATCCCCAGGATTATTTAGCATACCTCTGCGGTCTGGGGTACACCGATCGGCAGGTGAGCGTCATCGCTTTCCGTGCAGTCCGGTGTTCCAATGTTGGACGCATGGCTGGCAAAGATCTGAACTACCCTTCGTTCGTGGTGTTCTTGAATGCCACCAATAACTATACGGTGGAGGTAGCACGGACGGTGACGAATGTTGGAGCGCCGAGCTCCACTTACACTGCGCAAAGCCGGACGTCGGAGGGAGTGAAGGTGGACGTGAAGCCGACGGTGCTCTCGTTTACGAAGGCTAACGAGAGGCTCCGGTACAACGTTACCTTCAGCAGTAGTGGTAGCACAAGCGGTGGGAAATATTTTCAAGGATATTTGATGTGGATTTCATCTGATAACAATACAACGGTTGGAAGTCCAATAGTGATGGCCGTCGTGTGAAATTCCCAAATGAATCTATTATCTTGCTTGTGATACATGATATAAAATATATGATATTTGGAACTTCAGGAGTCGCTCGACTAAGTGACAGGCCTAAAACACTACTCATTCTTTGTGTGCTTTATATATTTTTTGAAAGATTATTTGTCGCAAATTTATTAACAAATTTGCTAATGAATATGATATTAAGAAATAAATTATTGATATAGTTTTTTTTCTGATGAGAAGTCATTAGAAATATTTTTTGATAATTTTTATGGATATATCGTTGACGAATTATCTCTCATAAATTTATCAACAAATTTAATGGATACGATAATGGATACATCCATAAAAACCCGTCCCCCAAACCAAAAGAAAAAAAAAAAAAACAACCTAGAAAAACAGTCAACATACCCCCCCCAAAAAAGAAAAAAAAAACAAAAAGAAAAAAACAGTCAAAACACACACCCCCCACCCCCCCCACCCCCCCCCCCCCCCCACCCCCCACACAACCAAAAGAGAAAAAAAAACACCTAGAAACCCCCGACCCCCCCCCACCACATGTCATCATCACGGACAACGAGAGACAGTTTGACAATCCGAAGTTCAAGGACATCGGTGCTCGGTACCATATCCAGCATCGGCTGACATCCGTTGCCCATCCATAGTCCAACGGAGAAGCCGAAGTCACCAACCAGACCATCCTCCATGGTCTGAAGACAAGGTTGAACCCTGCCAAGGGACTTTAGACCGAAGAACTGACCTCTGTTCTCTGGGCATACCGAACTACCCCGAGAACGGCTACCGACGAATCTTCGTTCAACCTGGCATACGGTACCGAAGCCGTTCTTCCTGTTGAAGTCTCCCTACAGTCCTTGAGAATTGACAATTAAGAAGAGCCTAAGAATTTCGATCGCAGAAGGATTGATCTGGACTTGCTATCAAGCATCAAATTACAGGCCCAGATAAGGATGGCGGCATACTAGCAGAAGGTTGCCAAGTACTATAACTCAAGGGTGAAAGAGCAAACTTTCTGGACGAGAGACTTGGTATTGCGAAGAGCAGAAGTATCCAGGCCAATGGAACAAGGTAAACTCTCCCCCAACTGGGAAGGTCCATTTCAAGTCGAGGAAATCATTCGACTGGAAACATATCGACTCAAGATCCTGGAGGGGAAGACCCTATCCCGGCCATGGAATGTACAGAACCTTCGCAAATACTATCAATGAATGAGTTTCTAAAATCCCTGTGCAAAGCTACTCAACCCTACTCGACTTAGAACGGCTAGTTGCATCGACTGAACGACAACAACCTAAGTGACTTGATCTGAAAAATCGGTCAACTGCACAAAGGAGAGTCTGATCCACTCACCTTATCGGTATGCCCGACGAGTGCAATGGATGGTCTAACCAGGCCACCAAAAGATCAAAGGCACAAGGATAGTTTTCATAACCTATCCTACGGTGAATCCGAATACGCGCTGAGGCGGGCCTGAACAGCCTACCTTAATCATGACAGAAAGTGCACAGGGACGGTGTAAACACCCTACCCTACGGTAAATCCGAACACGTGCCTAAAAGGACCACTGTCATTCTTTCTATCGACAACGGACATTTTCAGAACGGTCTGATTGACCTCACTTCTTCCCTATAGACCGAAGATGGTCCGCGGAGTCTACATTATAGACAAAGCATCATACAACATATTGCAAGAAGTGCATGGGAAAAGGTAACAGGAAAGATATTTCATTCCTTTTAATTTTTTACATTATAAAAAAAAGAAGGGAAGGAAAAACTCTCACATAGAGAGGACAAGAAAAAAAAAGAAACTCATAAAGAGAGATAAAAACAAAAGAGTAGCACCAGAAGGATGTGGAAAATTTTCAATAATCCCCCGCCGGGTTTTTCCCGTACTGGCGGGGAGAGATCTGGAGGGACGACGAAGGACCCCCGAGGTTCCCGTCCGAACCAGAATCCGACCCCTCACTGGAGTCGGAATCAAATTCATGTCCGGGAAAGGGAACGAAAGGCTTAATATTCTCCAGGCTCTTCAAGTTATAAAACTTGGAGGCCTTCCTCCGACATTCCCGGAACCCCTGGTGGAAGGAATCTAGAGCCACCCCGGTGAGTTCGTCCTTGAAGGCAGCAGAAGCCTTGAAGTTCGAGACGGTGTCTGCCACCTCCCTCCTTGCTTCCTCTGCCGTCGTGGTCGCTACCATGACCTGGGCCCAAGCCTCCCTCAGACGGGCCTCCAACAGGCGGACCTTCTTCTCAAGGCGGTCCACAAGAGGCTCCTCTTCATCATCTCCCGGCCCAAGAGACTCTGGACTTCACTTCCTTTTCGGATCGATGGCCCTTCTCTTTGTCGCACGGCGAAGCTCAGAAGTGCTGAACATCATTATTATTAATGGAGGGAAGGAGTCTACAAAAACGATGGTCCTTGACAGCAAAGGGTAGGGTCCCATTTATAGAGACCCTGCACCCACGACCGACTGCGGGGAGGCGTGCTCCACGTCCTTCCCGGCCAAACTAGAAAGCACCATGTATCCGAGCGACGCTTCGAGAACCAGAAAGTCACTCAAGAGCCATCCCAGGACAACAACTGCCATCGCCTCGAATCCGGAGAAATCCTCATCATGCGACGGCATCGTTAATGGCTCCTTTTTGAAAAAAGGAGACCCGACGGCTCACAAGGTGCAAGAAATCATGACTGTACGTATATCGACGTGCCATGTGGGCAACAAGGATCGCAATCAAATCTTCTTGATATGGCTACATCGCTGACATAGAACGTGTGTCAGATTCAGCTGGAAATCGTAGGTGCCACATGGATTTTTCTTTCAAAATTCCCGCTCCTTT
Source organism: Areca catechu (assembly GCA_021397845.1). NCBI lineage: Eukaryota > Viridiplantae > Streptophyta > Magnoliopsida > Arecales > Arecaceae > Areca > Areca catechu. The sequence goes on along the minus strand of CM038049.1, from coordinate 154,706,632 downwards.
GCCAGGTGGCACCCCATGACGGGTCCACCTCGGCCGAAGTCGAGCACCTCTCTGCCACTCTACCAGGTATCCACCCAGGAAGGGTCCACCTCGGCCAAAGCTAGCGGCCTCCTGCTCCCTCGCCAAGTGGCACCCCAAGACGATTCCATCTCTGCCGAGGTCGAGCCAAGCCCTCTTGCTCCTTCGCCAGGTGGCACCCCATGATGGGTCCACCTCAGCCGAAGTCGAGCACCTCTCTGCCACTCCGTCAGGTATCCACCCAGGAGGGGTCCACCTCGGCCAAAGCTGGCGGCCTCCTGCTCCCTCGCCAGGTGGCACCCCAAGATGGGTCCACCTCTGCCGAGGTTGAGCCAGGCCCTCTTGCTCCTTCGCCAGGTGGCACCCCATGACGGGTCCACCTCGGTCGAAGTGAGCACCCCTCTGCCACTCCGCCAGGTGTCCACCCAGGAGGGGTCCACCTCGACTGAAGCTGGCGGCCTCCTGCTCCCTCGCCAGGTAGCACCCCAAGACGGGTCCACCTCTGTCGAGGCCGAGCCAGGCCCTCCTGCTCCTTCGCCAGGAGGCACCCCAAGACGGGTCCACCCCGGCAGAAGTCGAGCACCTCTCTGCTACTCTACCAGGTGTCCACCCAGGAGGGGTCCACCTCGACCGAAGCTGGCGGCCTCCTGCTCCCTCGCCAGGTGGCACCCCAAGACGGGTTCACCTCTGTCGAGGTCGAGCCAGGCCCTCTTGCTCCTTCACCAGGTGGCACCCCATGACGGGTCCACCTCAACCAAAGTCGAGCACCTCTCTGCCACTCCGCCAGGTGTCCATCCAGGAGGGGTCCACCTCGATCGAAGCTGGCGGCCTCCTGCTCCCTCGCCAGGTGGCACCCCAAGATGGGTCCACCTCTGCCGAGGTCGAGCCAGGCCCTCTTGCTCCTTCGCCAGGTGGCACTCCATGACGGGTCCATCTCAGCCGAAGTCGAGCACCTCTCTGCCACTCCGCCAAGTGTCCACCCAGGAGGGGTCCACCTCGACCAAAGCTGGTGGCCTCCTGCTCCCTCGTCAGGTGGCACCCCAAGACGGGTCCACCTCTGTCGAGGTCGAGCCAGGCCCTCTTGCTCCTTCGCCAGGTGGCACTCCATGACGGGTCCACCTCGACCGAAGTTGAGCACCCCTCTGCCACTCTGCCAGGTGTCCACCCAGGAGGGGTCCACCTCGGCCAAAGCTGGCGGCCTCCTGCTCCCTCACCAGGTGGCACCCCAAGATGGGTCCATCTCTACCGAGGTCGAGCCAGGCCCTCTTGCTCCTTCACCAGGTGGCACCCCATGACGGGTCCACCTCGACCGAAGTCGAGCACCCCTCTGCCACTCTGCCAGGTGTCCACCCAGGAGGAGTCCACCTCGGCCGAAGCCAGCGGCCTCCTGCTCCCTCACCAGGTGGCACCCCAAGACGGGTCCACCTCTGCTGAGGTCAAGCCAGGCCCTCTTGCTCCTTCGCCAGGTGGCACCCCATGACGGGTCCACCTCGCCCGAAGTCGAGCACCCCTCTGCCACTCCGCCAGGTGTCCACCCAGGAGGGGTCCACCTCGGTCGAAGCTGATGGCCTTCTGCTCCCTCACCAGGTGGCACCCCAAGACGGGTCCACCTCTACCGAGGTCAAGCCAGGCCCTCCTGCTCCTTCGCCAGGTGGCACCCTATGACGGGTCCACCTCGGCCGAAGTTGAGCACCTCTCTGCCACTCCGCCAGGTGTCCCCCCAGGAGGGATCTACCTCGACCGAAGTTGGCAGCCCCTACTCCTCCGCCAGGTGACGCCCATTGAAGGGTCCACCTCGGCCGAAGTTGGCCCTACTCTGCAAAGCCTCGGGGAGGCAGAGACACGAGTCTCGAGGTCGCCACTAGGGCTGGCGCGCGCCGCACCCCATACGGAGCGCCAGTACGGCCTGCAGTGATATGCAAAACCTTGTTTACATCAGTTAAACAGGGCCTCGTAATCGAGGAATGAAATCCTTGCGGGCAGGGCCTGAAACGGCTAGAGGCCTATCGTCAACGCCCGAAAGGAGAGCTCCCGCGCTCGGCCCGAGATTTCACCAGTCTTTCCCCTTTCGTGACACACGGCAGACGAGGCATGCCGGCCACTTAACTCCCGGACTCGAAGAAAAAGTGAGGGGAGGAGATCCAGAGATTTCAGGGAGCTCCCAGGAGGAGACCCAGAGATTTCAGGGAGCTCCCAGGAGGAGACGTGGGCTGAAGGCAGTCCGGTGGTATAAAGGGGATGGTAAAAGTGGACGGAAAGGTAAGTTAAAAAGTGGGGAGAACACCGAGAGAACGATCTGGGGGGACTCCAAGAAGTCCTCAGGCGTGAGCTCAGTGAACCCAGCGCAAGAAGCCGGGCTTCAGCTCCTCTCTTCCCCACACTTCTTTCATTTACATCTCTTCTAAGCATGGGAATCCTTCGGGAACCTGCCTTAGAGGTCCCGTTCCATCTTGCCGCTCTCTTACTTGACCGTCGGAGTGCCCCCGCCGGAACCCCCGGCCTGGGTCTTTGACTTTGTTTTGCAGGTCCAGAAGCTTGGAGATCTCGAGGTGACAGAGTTCGAGAACCGGTGCCAGCTCATGAGCTACAGGCCACCGCGGTGAGATCGGCAACACTCCCCAATCACTGATTGGTGGGGAGATGACTCTCGTCCGCCCCAACGGATAAACTTAACATCCAAAGGAAGGCGACGGTCTTCGATAACGAAGTTCCGGTCTGTTCCAAAGTTCGACTTCATCGGCTGAACGGCCTTCGACCACGATTGCTCAACCAAACAGGAAAAAGAATGGCAAAACCAGTTCTTATCGACTGAACGGCCTTCGGACGCAACTATTCGACTAAGCAGAAGAAAGAACGGCAAAACCATTTTGAGCTACACATGAAGTATAACATGGCATGTGCAAAGGAAGGAGAATTCATTTCAAAATCTATAAAAGTTGTCATACAAGGTTCATTGATAGTATAAAGAAAGAAAACACATCCAAAGCGACTCAAGTCACTCAACATCAGCAGGAGAAGACTCCACACCACAAGACTGGAGCAACTTATCAATTTGCTCTAAGAGGACCTCGTCAATCTAAGCCGGGACCGGAGAACCTTCAGCTTGGACTCCTCCAGCCTGGGCTTTCTCTTGAACCAGGATCGGGGTTGGGGTCACCTCCGGATTTTCGACTGGGGTAGCAGCCTCCTCCTCCGGACATGGCGCCTCCCCGGTCTCTACCATGGCTTCGGCCCCCTCCACTTCCTCATCCTCTTCTCCAGCTATATCGAAGGGAGGAATGCCGGAGAGGTCGAGATGGGGGAAGACCTCCTTCACCCTGGAGAGTCCGTCGTTGAAGCCGTGCTGGTAGCCATACAAAGTTGCTTCATTGATCTCCACCTGGAATTGCAAAGACATTTTGAAGTTCGCCACGGCATCGTCTACCTGCTTCTTCAAAGATGCGGACTCCCTCTTAGTGGCTTCGGACTCTAGGATCGCCTCTTCGACCCTCCTGGAAGCCTCCTTTGCCACCTTGGTCAGGCTTTCTATCTTCTCCTGATCCTCCCTGGCAGCCTGCTCTAGGAATTCGACTTGTTTCCTGCTCCTCCTCCACCCTGCCTCTTGCCCCGTCATTGTCAGATGAGCACTTTTCAGTTCGTCCTTCAGTTTGCGAACTTCATCATTCATCCGGGCAAGACGGTCCTCCATGGACTGCTTCAGCTCCTCAGCTACTTCTTTGGTAGCCCTGGCAATCTGAAGCTCCTCCTTAAGACCATGAATGAGACTGTCTACATTCCCCAGGCCCTCCTCCATGAAGGTGAGGTCGTAGAGCAACTACATCAAAAGAGAGGGATCATGAATCAAACAATTCTCAAGACAAAGAGAAATGGCAATGATCATACCTGTTGTAGGGCGGAGAAGGCAGAATCGGACACCCTAGGAAGATTCCGGTTCCGAAGAATCGCCAAATCATGAGGCAGTAACGTACCCTTCAACGCCTGCCTGGCTACGGCCGGGACCAACAGTCCCCTCGTAGGTGAAAGCTCCGAAGAGTTCGTCGAACGGGCTCCGGCTGAGGAAGCCCCGCAAGCGAACTCTCCTTCGACTTGCCGTGCTTTGCCCCTATCAGTAGCAGGGGGCAAAGCGGTGGCACATCCACTCCCTGGGGCGGGCTCCCCGTTATGCAAACCAGGGGGACAGCCGCCAGTGGAAGTGCTTTGGTCCCCCTCGGGACCATCCCTCCGAGTCCTCTTCCAAACCGCAGACCTGGTGAGAGGGGCCTGCGTTACCCTCTTCTCCGAAGTCTGATGGAGCCAGCTCAAACTGGGCTTCATCCCGCCACCTACAAGCAAAAGAGTTCACTTCAATTAACTGTGCTACAATAAGACCAAGAAAGAAGAGCAGAAATTCCTATTGCTATACCTAATGAGGGGAATCTGCTAATTCCTGCCCGATGGAGATTTCTCTCCTCCAACAGTTCCCGGATGGGAAAAACTTCGAAGTTAACCAGGAGGTCGTAGTCTGACTGATCGACCGCCAAGACCTTCTTCCTGTCATTGGCGATCAGGCAAGGCTTCTTCCACACCGTATCGAAGCCCCATGAATCAAGAGACAACACGAACACAAAAATGGGTTTCCACCCGTGGATGGCGCTGGGCATATCCTTGATAACCCTGCGGCCTAATCTAGGGCCAATCACCCACCATCCGTTGCTGTGGAAATCCCTCTTGAGGACGAAAAGGGCCGTGAACAAATTGGTCCTAGGTTCCATGTTTGTGATGCTACACATAACCAGGAACCCGCAGATGTTCCTGATGCCGTTCGGGGTCAACTGCACTTGTACCACTTGGTACAAGCAAAAGATCTTGACGAAGAAAGGGTGCAGGGAAAATCAAAGACCAGCTTTCAGATGATCTTCGTATACGGCTAGGCACCCACGGGGAGGTTCGTTCACCCGCTCTTCAGGCGCGAGGAGGACGAAGGAAAACTCCTTGGGAATGCGATAGCATTCCCAAAGAATGGCTGCCTTGCCCTGAGAAACCGAGCTGGGAATCGACTCCGGACCTACTATGTCTCTGGCCCCCGAGGGCCCAACCTTTTCCCCCTGACTCTCTACGGTCCCTTCATGACAAATGAATGAAGCAAGGGAGCAGAAAGAAGATCTACCTATGGAACATATTGGTAGTCCAGAATAGTTTGGATGGAGGATGAGACGAGGTTGAAGAAGCTTCCTTGGCCGGACCTTCGCCCTTTCCCAAAAGAAAAGTAGGGGTCTCTGGAGCCCTGCCGGGGTTGAATTGACTCAAGGTTACCCTGGGAGGTAACCCACCTGCAACTAGCCGCCAGGATGAGGTATACCTTTCATCCAACGGACAGGGGAGAGCCACCACAACCATCCAAATCTCAACCAAAAGATTGCCTTAACCATCGTGCAATGAAAAAAGGAAAGGTGGCTCCAGGGCCACCCACTTTTTCCTTCTTCCCCAATCCAGGAGTGACAGCTGTCCACCATCTGATTTCCAGATCGTGATGGACAGTCCAATCAGAGATCCCGTAATCATCCATTACACCATCTCCCAGGAGGAAAACAACAAGGCCTTAATACTCTCACTTCTCAAATCTCCGCTTATAAAACTGAGAGTAGGGGGGCAACTATTGGGATATCCTGATTCAGCTACAAACCAAACTCCGGTTCGACTAGTCGAAGTCCTCTCTCTCTCTCCGAACCATGGACTTTGGACCAAGCAAGGGACAAGCCAACTGCAGGCAACCCAAGGCTACACACCGGACTACGACATCCGAAGGCCAGTCCTTCGAGTAACGTCTTCGACCTTGACCGGAGACCGAACTTCTCATCGACTTCTGAAGACATGTACTTCGGTCCCCGTCATAGACACAATCTTCGGTCCCAGGGCTAATACCAAGTCTTCGGCCCACGTAGGGGGAAACCCGAAGCTTGACCACAATCTGGTCCAGAAGGGCAACTGTAACCAACAGTTACAATCAACACTCATCATGCCATAATCATGGCGCGCGACTCTTGCTACCACGCCTCCGATCTGGCTGGAACTGCTCAATGACAACCCACGATCGTCAATCATGGGAGATATTGGCTCCCCATGATCACCGGAAAAAAAGCGGGCCGCAGGCCGAGGGCCTTCTTTTAAATAATGGTAAGAAGGATAGCTCAAGAGGTATGCTAACACTCACACTCACATACACTTACAGTCTCCAAGAGCCTTTTCTCTCTCTATTATCGACACCTTCCCCATTCTGTGGCTAGGATCCGTCACTGACTTAGGCATCGGAGTGTCCCCCGCCAAAATAACTCCGGCAAGGGACCTATTTTGCAGGTGATCCAGGGACCGGTCCTGTGACGCAGCGGCTCCGACCGGTCGATCCAGGGACTCCACACCAACACAAAACTTAGTGAATACATGTTACCATGTATCCATAATCATATAGGCCAGCATAAATCCACTGTCCCATGCAAGATATATAGCTACGATTGAAATATTGGCCAACATGCTGTATGATACATGTGTTGATGTCAAGCATAGATTGAAAAATATACGTATTAAGATTGACACTGTTAGTATAATTTTAGGGATTAAATAGCCAAGGATAATTTTCTTTATTAATATGATGCCATATTATTTTTTTTTGTTAATATGATTTCATATTATTTTTCATTATTAGTATAATTTTATATTATTTTTCTTTATTGGCATGATTATATATTACTTATTATTTTTTATGTGGAGTTTGTCCGTATACTAGTATAAATAATCTCTAAGATGTATTATATGAAATTAAAACAGAGGTAATAAAGTTTTCTATTTTTTTCTATATATCTTTCTCTTACATTTTTTTTCTCTTTTTTAATAAATATTATAACATGATATTAAAGTTATCGATCACCTAATATACCACCATCATCTCTTCCACCTTTATTGTAGTCACTGTTGCTTATATTTACCTACAGATCCTTTATTTTTAGTGGATCTATAAATCATCCATTTTTCCGTAGATTAATTAAGCCCCGAGGATTCTTTATTTTTAGATGAGTCTGTAGTTGTTCTTCACCATCTTTTTTTTGATATTTTTCTATCTCTAACTCCTCCACTTCCCAGCTTAAGGCATTTTCCTTCTTTTTGGGTTTTTTTTTATCTCCTTTGCCACCCAATTTGAAAACTTTTTTTTCCTTAGACATTTTTTTTGTCTCTAACTACTTTGCTATCCAGTTTGAGATATTTTTCTTTTTTTAAAATATATATTTTTTTTATCTGACTCCTTTATTGTCTAGTTTGTGGTTTTTTCCTTTTTTTTATATTTTTCTGTTCTTGGCTCCTTAATTCACCATCCAATTTGAGATATTTTCTTCTTTTTAGATATTTTTCTATTACTAGCTTCTTCACTATCTAATTTTAAACATTTTCTTTCTCTTCAGTAATATTATTGTTTGCAGGGATTATCGGCCTTCGACTATCTTCTTTTAAGTGTCAACCTTCTCTTCTATGATATTTTTATCTATAAAAATATTGACCTTCTATTATCTTTTCTTTAAACACCAGTCTTCTCTTTTGTAGTATTTTTATGTAAAAAAATAATTTCTAACTCAAGTTGGCACCTACAATACCATCTTGAGTTTAAGAAGGAATAGTGTTAGAATAATTTTAGGGATCACGTATCAATCCATAATAATTTTCTTTGTTAATATTATCCCATAATATTTATCTTTGTTAGTATGATTCTTTATCTTTGTTTTATTAGTATGATTATGTGTTTTTTTATTAGCATGATTATGCATCAGTTATTATTATTTTTCTTGTATAAAGTCTATAGTATACTATATAATATCTAAGATATATTGAATGAAATTAAAACAAAGATAATGAAGCTTTGCATTTCTCTTTATTATTCTTTCTTATTTTTTTTCTCTTCTTCTATAAATATTTTAACAAACTCTAATTTGTTATTTTCTTTTTTTTTTGGTAAAGCAAAAAGGGATGGAGGGATAAATCCCAGTGTAGCTATCTCGTAGGTCCCCATCCTGCCAGGTAATGTTCGATACAAGATGCTGAGATTTTCACAGTCTTTCTCCATCTAAAGGTGAGTACATCAACCTGACATAACTAAAGCACCGGCTAATAGAACGGGAATTGAACTGATCCCGCACTAGTCTCTTACTTTTCATGTCAAGATGAAAATAGAGAGGGATTACTGTTGAGAATTTGAGATTCCAATCCAAGCTGTCAAAACAACTGTTGCTTATTTAGGTATTGGTACTGGCTAATGCTTTTCTTTCTCCTATCGAAGATTCTCAAAACTCTCAATCAACTGGTGGGAACCCTCGTACCTACGGGTACAAGCACATAGTTAGGAATGAGCGCCAGAGTACAGATGGATCAGTTGTTCGATAGATATTGTAGCCTTGACGACAGGTACTATTTTTTCGTAGGGGGCAAGGGGCTCCCCGTAATCAATATGAAATGCTAACTTGCAAATGCGCTATTGAACAATGCTCCTTTCAAGTATGAGGAGATTATCCTGATCTCTTACTCACACCAACTGTCACAGATTCTAAGAAAATTTCTGGATTTAATAGAGTCATCTAGAGATCATGTCTCAAATCCATGACCGGTAGGTAGTGAGTCAAGACCTCTACTAACCAGGCTACCATCTTTTTTTTATAAAAAATGAATCTAATAAACATAGCCATACATATAATGAGAGTATAAAAATGTGGTAAAATAATTTCAAATAATAAGCACATTCATTTTCTCATTTACACTTTATTAGCCAATATATATTGTTTTTGATGTCTATGTGCATGACGACTACTCAAGTTCTTTATTTTATTTTATGTTATTTTTTTTCTTGAAACAAGCAATGATCCATGTTCAATGTACCCTGCTAGCACAATATTCAGAATTGGAGTGAGCTATACGCTATTCAATGTCAACCCAAAAATACATACTCATATTTGACAAAAACAAATATTTTCTACAGCAAAAATCTAACACAGTTTATGAGGTACACCTTTCTTGTTACTTCTCAATATATGGCCAATTTGAAATAAATAGTTGACCAATGATTGTGCAATTATTTCGTAAGAATTTTGTATTATGGTGTAGTATAGGATTTTTGGTATATTTAAAGGGCCGAGACTCCAAAATTTAAAGAGATATACCCAGTTAACGTTATCAAACACCGGCCTCAATAACTTTAAAGGAAGAATATATATATGTCTCGAGAAACTTTATATATATCAATTACCCTTGTTCGCCAACCAATCAGCTAATTAATTATCCTCTTTGAACACATGAGCAATATGCAAAATTGAGATCACCTTCTTAAATTGCCATATATTTCTAAAAAATGATGGTTGAATGTAACAGGATTCAGGTCTTGCCTCACTACCAACCGGTCACGGGTTCAAGGCATGCATGATCCCATGAATGACTCGATTAAATCCAGAAATTTTTCTGGAATTCATGACCGCTGGTGTGAGTGAGAGATCAGGTTCTCCCTCTTTATTCCCGTTCTACTAGCCGGCATCTTAGTGGTGTCAGGTTGACCTACTCATCTTTAGATAAGGAAAGACTGCAAAAATTTGAGCGTCTTGAATCGAACATTACCGGGGACCTGCGGGGATAGCTACATCAAAATTTATCCTTCCCCATCTCTTTAATTACCCAAAAAAAAATGTAATAGGATCCTTGATAAACGAAACTTTTAACCTGACTAATAATTGTTAAAGGAATCTCCTTCCAAACTCATTGCAGATGTTAGCATGGATCTTGATGAAATCAAAAGGAAAATTTTTTAGAAAATAAAAGGAGAAAATGAAGGATGCACGTATATGTTTATCTAGTTTGGGCACAACCTTACATCCAACAGTGAGGATGAGCAAAGATTCCATTATAATAAAAAAGGTGGAGTATAAGAATAATGCTACATCTCAATAAAATCCTAACCCTGATGCACTGTTTTTTATATTTTTCTAATGAAGTAAAAGAAGATGTACATCAAAATGGGATCACGTCCATATCACAAGGGCTCTGCCCCATCATCATGGGAAGAGGTTGGTGGTGCAAGAATGCTTCAAACTTGGACTTATAAAAAATTTCAAAGAGTTTTCTTTACTCCAGATTTGCCAAACCTGCAAGAATGAATCAAAGAATTCAAGGCACAGTTGATATATAACAGAGATCATATATTCACATTGCACCTCTACGAGGCGTCATATTTGAAATAAATTAAAACGATCATCACATCCAAAATGCCCGAGCCCGAGCTTTGTGTGCTCCCTTGGTTGCATACATTTTTGCATGGTAATCAACTCTGCACACCGGCAGAGGTAACTTGGACAAAAATGTGCACATTTGGCTATTCTCTACCTGAAATTATCATTCATGCAAAGTAGTTCATCGGGGTGGATTGAGTTCCTCAATTAGCCCTTTTTTCTTCTTTTTTTTTTTTTTTTTTTTTTTTTAATTATATTGAATGGAGCAATTAAAAAACAATACTAAAATAAGTATAACCAAGAGAATCCGAAAGTAAAATATCTTTAAAAGATCTAGGTGTGTTCCCAAGACAAGACTAGGATACTTCACCAGAATAATCGACATATAATTAAAATTTATTTAATAAATTTTATTTTATTAAAATTATTATATCTATTATTTAAATTTTATTTAAAATTTATTTTAAAATTTTAATGTTTAAAAAATTCCTTCCAAAATTAAGTTAAAAAATATGGTGTACATTTTAGAGAAAAATTTCTCTTCAAAAATAAACTATACTTTTTTGCTTTTATAGATATAATAGATTATAGAATATGTAGTTTTAAGTGAGAAAAAAGATTATAAAAATTTAATAATTAACAGTTATTGAATCCAGATAGTACTATTTTAATTATATATAATAGATTAAATTTATTAAATCTATTCAAAATTTATTTTAAAATTTTGATATTTGATTTTTTTAAAAAAAATTAGGTTAAAAAATTTGGTACAAGCTTGGAGAGAGAATTTTCTTCAAATTAAACCAAACTTTTTTTTTAAATATAATGATAAAAAAAAATTAACAAATATTAATAAATATTTATAAAAAATATTTATTAAATATAATAATTAATAATATATTTTATTAATTTTATATTTAATAAAATATTAAATAATTAAAATAAATTAAAATTAATATAATATTAAAATATGTGAGAGAAAAAGTGAGGGGAGAGAGAGTGGTGGAAAGAAGGAAAATAATAAAAAATGTGAGAGGGAGAGTGAGTGTGATATGAAAGAAAGAAAGAAAAAAAAGGAGAGAATGAGGGAACCATGCCCATACCATCAAAAAAAAGGGAAAAAAAAGTAAGATCCCATATTCAACATGGGATTTCATGTTGAATTGCCTATCCATGCCACCGAAAAAAGAGATAAAATTATATGTTGAACATGCGATTTCATCCACTTTGGTATCTTACTCAGCAAAATAACGATAAATTCATAAATAATTTTATTTTGACCATACTTTCATAGATAAATATTAAAAATATTATCTTAAAAAAATCCAATTCTCCTAGCTTAGAATTTATGTGAAAATAAAAGCTTTTGGTGCCGATCCAATCCATAATAGTTGGTACCCTTGTGAAGTCCTACAAATAAAATTGTATGTGGAATTGTTAATAGGCTTAATCATGAATTTTTTTAATTATTTGAGGGTTTCAATTCCATTCTAAATTTTAGTTTAGTACAATTAAGTCATCTAATTTTTAAATTAGTTCAATTCAAATTCTAGTTAAAAATTATGTCACCCATAATATTATATGATATGCTTATATGGTAAAAGGGATGATGTTTACATAATAATATGCGAGAATTTTATCATGGTAATTACATGGAATTTATATATAGAATTTGAATTGGACTAATTTGAAATTAGATGATTTAGTTGTATTAAATTAAAATTTAGGAAGAAATTAAAAATTTTTAAATACTTCATAAATTTTTGTAATTTTGTGGTTAAGCCTTGTTAATACGATACCTATTTTTTTAATATATGTGGAGTGTGGAAGCTTTCCAATGAAAGCTCCGGGAGTTTCATCTCTCCTCTCAAACCGACTTGCTTAACCCCGCTACCTTGACCTTGCCTCTCTATCTTCTCCCCATCCTCCCACATTACATCACCCCCCACTCCTTTAGTTTCATCTCTCCTCTTGAACCAACTTGCTCAACCCCACCACCCTAACCTCACCTCTCCATTTTCTCCCATTGCATCCCCCCCCCCCCCACCCCCTCTGTGGAGGTCCCTCCATTCTCTTCCTCTTTGGTTGCCTTTTTTTTAATATAATTTATAAGATACCAAATAGGAGGGGATTCTATTTGCACTCTCTATAGGTTTAAATTTAGGGGTCCCAAATAGAAATACAGGGGTCATCAATCTTTCTTATCCATGATTGCTTACTGCATCCTCCTCCCACTACCTCCTCATCTGCTTTAAACTATGGCACTGTTATGAACCTGACCAAAGGTTGAAAGCCAAGCCAATGTGGAACTCCATTAGTATATGATATAAATATGCTCTGCTACAGAGGATGAATGTCCTTGCTAGAGCTTTCATCAACATCAATCCCTCTATTATTTATATTGAAATAATAAAATAGGAGATTATATCTTGTACTTGGTGTACTGGTTTGGTGGTACATTAGGCCTATTATTTTTCACCACATCGAAGGCTTGGCCACCTCAATGTAATTAAAATACATAAATAAAAAGATAAAGCATTCATCTTTTATTTTTTAAAAATAAAAGGAATAAAAAATAATAACTTTTTATTATTTTATTTTGGGATAACAAAATAATCTTGGATTTTTATAAAATTACAACACCTCTAGCTATAGGATATAATCGGGTGGAAGAAAGAAAATAATGAAAAATGATACATTGCAGTTTTTAAATCAAAGTAATAGAATTTAGTTATATATAATAGATAGGTAAATTTATTTCTTTTTTTTTAATCGGCCTTTAATTTCAAATTTTAAAATAGGAAGTGATTTTGTTTTCCTATTATTTTTTTTTTTTTTCCGTATTCTTTTATTTCTTTCCTTTCTTTTCTAATTAATCAAACAAAATAATAATAAAATAAAAAAGAAAAAATATCCAAGGTCATATAACTTGTGCATCATACAGTTACAAATCTAGTTACACATAAAATTCTAAAAATTTACACGTACCAGCCTTGCACATGACTAGTTATAAAAAATTATCGATGAACAAAATTAAAAATCTACATTGAATTGAATGGTAAGTATTTTTTATAAAATAAAAGATAATTTCATCCTTTAAAACAATGTAACAAATGCCTATTTAATATCAAACAAATTCAAACCTGGTGTTTTTATAGATCCTAATAGCATGGGCTCTATTTTCTCTCCTAAGGCATCCTATTCTTTATAAATCTTATTGTCCATGGAGAGGGAATTTGGTCTAGCCCATTGAGTATCTAATCCGATCCGATTAAAATCTAGAATGGATGTGGATCAGTATTATTAAACCCGGCCTAGCCTGGCCGATCGGATCAAAAATTCGGCGACCCGTCCATGGAGCTAGTGCAGGTTTGAAATTGGCCCGGTTTTACTCAAAAATAAGTGGTTCAACCGTGACCCGTTAGACTTGGCCCAAATCCAAATGAAACCCAGACCGAAGGGGTTAATAAGGAAAAAATCAAAAAAGTAAAAATATATCGGCTAATCCCTTGAAGCCCTAATCCCATCTTCATCCCTTTCCATCCTTCCGGCTTCCCCTCTTCCTCTTGAAACAGTGACTTAGCGGTAGCGGCAGCAAGAGCGACGATGATGATGGCTACAGCCATAGCGAGGACAGAGAAGCTCCACCCTTCCGCTTCCTCCGGTTCATCATTTAGGTGAGTCGTCAAGTATTTTTTTGTATTTCCATCAGCCATCACATCCTCTAAATCACTCACCATCGTGGCATTGCCCTCTCTAACACCATCTTCAATGTGATAAAATGGATTCTATTTCTTCGAGTTTCTCTTGCTCTTGTCCTCGCATTTTTCCTGTAGCTTCCTTCCTCCATTTTAAAGTTTTCTATTAGAAAAAAAGGGAGGATAATTTTATGGAACATGGATGTTTATTTTTTTTATCTTTCTATCTTTATGGACCGGTACTGGTTGATGAGTTAAGATTGCAAGGTGTTTCCTTTCTCTATTTATTTTTTTTTCTTATATAAATCTGATGCTTGAGAGATTTGGTAAAACTTAGATGGTAAGATTTAATGGTCCCTGGATTCTCTATATTTCTTTCCTTTCCAACTTTCCCAGTTTTCTTAAAAAGAATTTAATCGTTTAACTTTAAAGATTTGTTTAATGAAAAGGAATAAAAAATTAATTTAGGAATAAATAATTGAAGTATTAAATTATTGAATAATATGGAAGCTATGAAATGAAGTCGGACCATTGGAATAGGACTGTGAACCCAAAATCTCTTACTTGAAGTTTAATCTTAGCATTAATTCTTCACAAAATTTAATTATTTAAAGATTTATTTTAATAAAAAAGAAATAAAAAAATAATTTAGTAATCAAAGAATATGAATTAAAGTAGATTTGTGAAATGAAATTATTTGTTAGGCCTATATTATAATTTATATTAGAATCGTTATTATTTTCATGCATTTTTAATCTAATATTTATATTTATAAAATTATAATTATGTTTCGTTTGTATTTTAATATTTATAGTATTGAAATATATATATATTATTACGATCATTATTGTATTATCCAACATAAATGGATCTTAAGTTTTTTATTTTGTGCATTAATCCGTGGATTCAATCTGGTGGTTGAACTACAAATTCGATGATATAGTATCTTGTTGGGATCAACAACCAGCCTAGATTTGATAATTTTAATTTTATTTATATATAATAAATAATAAATAAAATATATAATTAGAATTATAGGAAGATATCGTGGCTGGAGGCGAACCTCATGGAAGGTATAGCTATCGCTTGGGCTTGATTTTTTTAACCCCACTAGAGTGCCAGAGTATCAATCATTTCATCTTTCAATCATGCGGATCCAAGAAAAATTTAAAATTTAATAAAATTATTCAAAAAATCATGTCTCGAATCTATAATTAAATAAAGGTCGAAACGTGTTTTTATCGACCATGCTATTATTGCAGTGTTACCGCTTGGGCTCGGTTGACTTGCAAGTTGTAACCACAACCGGTTCGGACCCTACGTTGCACCAATGTCTTGACCGTTTTAAAATGGTTTCCAGTGGCCTCAGCAGTTATGTAACCAAAAAAAAAAAAAATTCCAGCTGGGCATGAAAACTGCCACGTAGGCCGCTATCCGCCAGAATATCGAACCCTTTTTTTTTTTTTCCTCCTTTCCAAGAAAAAGCGGCAGTAATTAATTAATAGCGTATAGCAGCGAGGGGCACCGGCGACCGCCTGCACCCGCCCACCGGAGCTCCCGCCTCCCCTGTGGCGGCAACCGGCAAAAACCAAGGGCACGGCCGGAGACGCATACGTGTCGGTGGCTTCGCGTCGCATTCGAGGAGATCTGGGACTTGGGAGCTCCGTACCCGAAGCCGCCAAATTGAACGCCAAAAAGAAAGGGTTCTTCCTTCCCTCCCCCTATTTCTCCTCCTTCGGAGACGATGATGAGATTTTAAAACTAAATAAAGGAAGCAAAGCGAGAGGGAAGGGAGGGAGAAAAGAGATTGAAGAAAGACAAAAAGGAACAAAGAAGAGCAAGTGTGGGAGAGAAGCTTCCGGTGGTTCGTTTCGCTTCTTGTTTTTTTCTCCTCGGGATGATGGGTTTGGCTGCGAGACAGATCGGAATCCCACCGCCGGTACCAAATGACGAATGAGGTAACTTCTTTTTTTGGTATTCTTCGGCTACCGATCACTTGATCAGTTGTTTCCTTTTTCTTCCCTTGTTTTTTTATGGATTTAAGCGATCTTTTTTGTGGCTCTGTTAATTTGTTTAAGATTTCAAGGTTTCGCTGCGAAAGAGATCGGAATCCCACCGCTGGTATCAAATGATGAATGAGGTCGGTTCTCTTTTTTTTTGGAATTTGATTAAGATTTCTAGGGTTTCGGAATGCGTGGAATAATTCAAATGATTTTTTAATTTTCTTTTTGGGTGCTTTAGGTTTTTATCATGTTGGAGGTAGTGAATGATAGGGTTTGTTAAGGATATAAGGAATTGCAGGTACCATCCAAGAGAAATGGTTGAAAGTTAATGGAGCGGTTGGTGCCTGTTGTATGAACACTTGGAAAAGTTTTGTGGTGAACTGGTTCTAAATGACTTCAAATAAATATCAAATGTTAGTGTTTATTTGTTCCCCACTTTTTTCCCTTTTTTTCTGTTAACTGGTGTCGATTTTGTGAATTTTTATGTTGCATTGGTGAAGCGGAAATTTAGCTCCACGAATCTTCATGGGGGCTCCTTAATTGTAAGGCATGCGTTCAAAACTTCATTTTTTAACCGTAAAGTTTAATTTAGGTGTCTATGAAAACTGGTTATTATTGTTAAATTAACAGGAGAACAGCTACTGATATAAGTTAATGCTTTAATTCTGATGAGAAATGGATTTAAGAAAATATTGGGAACAATTTCTAGGTGATGTGGTAATACTCCATCTTTATAAACTCAATCTTGAGTAATAATTTCAGAAATAGGTTTCTATATGATCCATCTGCCTCCCACCTAGAGCAGTTGGGTACAATCCACAGTTGTGTGATTACTTTTTTCTTCTTCATGACATTCTTTGTTAATGTGAACTCCCTAGCCTTTATTGATGCAAGTTATGACAATGTATGTCATCAGGCAGATTTCCTGTCTTGGATGTACAAGCTTCTAAAAAATCCAGTATGTCTAAGTTGGGCTATGACATTACATCTGCGGTCAAAATTGATAAGCAAATGAGCCCATTGAATCACTTCAAGTTAGAAACAACTTATTATTTGTCATGTTGTTTGTTACTCAATACTTTTGTCGAATTACAATTTCACTAATCATGTCTCCTTAGACTAGCAAAGCTTTATAACCATTAATCGAGTCAGACTGCTGCATCTACTTGTCTTCTAAAGGATGATTTCTGTTCTCTGTTTAACTTTTAAATTTTGGTTTGCAATTCTTATAAGATTTTTGTATTTCGATAAAGAAAACAGATTATGTCTTGGAAACTGACTGATTTTCTACTGTAATCAAAGACTGCAATATTTACAATACACTATGTTTTAGAGCTAGTTTACAATCTTCACTTTCTTTGCCACCTTAAAAGATTGGCTTTTTAACTAGTATGATGTGTCTGCCAGTTTTAATTTCTAGACAATATTCCTCAAATACTCAACTGTTTCTTAAAATGAAACCAAAAGCAAATGGGACCATACAAAGAGCTCAAAAGGTAAAGCATGTGCAAGGGGAAGGACCAAATTGGGTCGTAATTGCAGGTGGTGCCTTGCTTAGCACACTATCAATCAGGTTTGGCTACAAGCTGAAGCAGATATTTGAGACCAAGCAGAAGAACTCAAATAATGCAAAAGGTATTATCATCTTCATTTAATAGACCAACTTTCAATAGTGTGAACTCTTTTCCTGGTTAACTGTTTAAATTGTTATCTACTCAGAGAATGCAAAATTTGTAGCCAAAAGAATGCCAGGAGCTTGCCAGCTACATTCAAAATTGTATTGCTATACTCAAGATGAGGATGGATGCTACCACTGCCTCTCAGGTATGCTGCCTTGAACTAAGTGTTACGTGTATCTAAATAAGCTACCAAAAACAAAACGTGCAATCCTAAACATTTAGATCTGCATGTATGTATTGCCTTAATTTTCAGAAAGCTGTCCTCCTATATTGGTAAACCAACTAGAGTAAAGCAACCACTTCAAATTGAGCATGTGTGGGTATTATTATTTTTGCTTCATATGTTTTAGCCACATGCCAAATTTTTTAAGTTCAAAAAC
This sequence comes from Areca catechu, assembly GCA_021397845.1. Lineage (NCBI taxonomy): Eukaryota > Viridiplantae > Streptophyta > Magnoliopsida > Arecales > Arecaceae > Areca > Areca catechu. The sequence continues at coordinate 154,688,625 of CM038049.1, read as the reverse complement.
ACATGCTTGTACTTTTAAAACCATTGGATTTCATGGGATCAGGCCCAGGTTATCCATATATGAATAAAAGAACTAGATTGGATGTGTGCATAAGAATACATGAAGTTTCAAACAATTATAATACCATTATATAGATATTATTTTGGTATTGTAGTTATTGTATAGGATAATAGTTGGTAGATGAAGATACATCTAGCAAAATTAGAATGGATCAATGGAATGAATAGAATGGACTGTTGCTTCGGGTGGTTGTGATATGCTTGCGGCGTGTATCAAAATGAGTATGATAACTAAAGGTGCCAACTTACCAAGCTAGTAAAGTCTTTGGCACTTGTACCAAATGACCTAGGATTGAATCTTGCCTTCACCAGGTTTTAAGGATTTAGAGATATTTGGAGGGTTACCCTACATGATGAGGTGTACCGTACCATACTGGCACCGAACCGATGCACAGTCTTATACCATACCGACACTTGATATGTCTTGCCATCTCATACCGTACTACGTGCTAATACTATAATAGGATGATATCAGTATAAGGTCCCCAATACTGAGACGGTGAATCTTGATGTATCCGATTGGCTACAGGAAGAAAACAATCTGGTAACTAACAAAAGTTGTGGGGTTTAGAATATTGAGTGGCAAAGGTGCCCTACAGTCTTACACACATAATATGAATGAGATATGGATTAGAATATTGACCTGGTTGTATGGCAAAAACAGGAAGAATAGGATTTGAATGCGTGCATCATTGGAGGCATTGGAGTTGCAATTGTTTAGAATAATTAGTGGAGAATTAGCTGGAACTGTATGTGCTTGTGCAATGAAGATTTAAAGAGCACTTGATAATTCGATTAGCATTCAAGGATGGGACAGAGGAAGTGCATACTTTAGACTATTTGGCTATAAGCTATAAGAACTTAATTGAAGAAAACTGCTCTGTTGAAAGTGGGGAAGCTTGTAGCAAAGAGGAGTAATGAAGTACTGAACAGTTGATTTGTCAAGTGAGGGGTTCAAACTTTTTTTGAAGGTCAAGGATAGTGAGGAAAGATCAAAGGCAAATCTAGACAAATATTGTTGATAAGGATTTTAACAATCTTGCATTGTTGGAGTAGGCTGCCCATATAAAAGATGAATATAGGCATGGTTTGAAATCTTGATCAGAAGTAATATTTATCTGTTTGAGTTACAGCAGTTTCGGCTAGTTGTAGTGCTCTTCGTGAAAACTATTTTGGAAGGTTAGGATCCTCTTTATGATGCTAATTCTTGATTTATTCTAATTGATCTTGACAAATGGAGTCCTTTATAAGCAGTATTATGTAAAATTGAAAGCACATATATCAGGTTACAAGAAAGATTAAGGGACTTAAAATGTTTCTACACTAGTCTTCTATTGCTATACAAACTAAGCAAGATCTTATGAACCTTACTTGCATTGTATGAAATATCACCAAATACTGAAACACGCATATCGACAAATTTTATTATATTGGTGTAAATTGAAAACACATGTTTGTTTTCTTGCAAGAGAATTTAAAGAATTTGAAAATTTGTACACTAGTCCTTTGTTGTACAAATTAAGCAAGATGTTGTGAATCTTGCTTACATTTCATGAAGTATAACAAAATAACTGAAAAACATCCACATGTTCTAAAGGGATTTAAAAAAAGTTATTTTGACATAAATGTAAATGGTTTCTAAAAGGTATGAAAATTTGTATTTTGAGATAAATGTAATTAGCTGGCCTTTGAGATCTTGACCAATTTGAACAACCAAGTTGTTATTTTTGACATAAACATAAATGGCTGGCTTATAATGTAACCTGATACTGTACAAATTTTTATATGTTCTAAAATGTATAAAAAGTTGTTATTTTTGAGATAAGTGTAAATAGCTGGACCACGAGATCTTGACCAATGTTTGACTAACCAACTATACTGCAGTACATATTGTCTTGTAGTGGTTTGTACTGGCATGTACCATGTGTCATCACTGTAACAGCAAACAGTGAGTAGATATAGGAGCATACCACCGTACCAGGCAAGGATCACTGAACCGGGACCCATACCGGTCGATGGCCGGTATGGTACGGTATGGTATAGTGCCATACTGGATCTATACCGGTTTCTGTGAAATTGAGAGCCTTTCGGGCTCTCAACCCCCCCCCCCCCCCCCCCGCCGGGGCACCCGAATCGAATCCGAAACTGGGCCCAAACCGGGCCGAAATGCATGGTTCAGGACTGAACCGTACCATTTCGGTATGTTTTAGGGAAGTTTTAGATGGTCCGGGATTTTAGACCATTTTTCATGGGGTCGTAGAGATGTTTTAAAAATTGGTTCGAGAAGACTTAAGAAGAAAAACAAAGGAAAACAGGGATATGGATGGAAGAGGTTTCCCAAAGATCCAGTTCCTACTTTAGTACATTCCCAATTTACAATCATAGGCTTTTTGGGGTTTTATATAAAGACCAAAACTCTCAAACAAAATCCTATTTAACAAACTTTCCAAATTATTTATGAAAAATTTCTCACCTGATAAAAAGCTTTTATGCATAGTCCAAAATCTGTCATATTTTTACTTTTCAAAATTCATCAAATTTTTTCTCCTTTAGTATTTCCAAATATATTGATAAGAAAATAATTAAAAATCATTTGACACATTTTTCTTGCAGTTCCTATGGGTTGTGTTTGATTTAATTGCCTTTTCTTTTATCATGTCTTGATAACTGGATGTAGACACATACACCAACAGAACTAGGGTTATTTCTAGGTTTGGTTGATAACATTTCTTTACTCTTTCTTTGACTTGCTTTCTAGGAAGCATTTAGAAAAGCCTCTAACCAGTCAAGACATTGATCATCACTCTCATGCATGTATAGTGAATTTTTAACTTGTACAAGCATTCATGCATCTGAAGCAAAATCTACAATTCATCTCATTCTGATTTGAATTTGGTGATCGCTGCTTTTAACCAAACCTAGAAATAACCCTACTTCCCGTGAACTGTTATAACATGACGTTTAGCTAAACTAAGATAAGGGATTAAAATACTTAATAACAATCAGGCTAATGGACTTGTTATCTATACAGACCGAGAAAGTCATCCTTGATTGGTGTCAATAGAAGCATTTGTCATGTCAGGCTGATGGTAAAAAAATCATCATAAGATCTTGCTTGTTGGATAAACTAGGCTAGCACCTGACTTATCTAAGATTCTAAAAAAATAAGTCTCAGGAAAGATATTCATGTGTAAGCACATTGCAAATATATCTGTATATTTCTGTTGAGGTAGCTATCACTGTTCGGTCTTAGTAATTAGTCTTATGAAAGAAATCTATGTGCTGGCACACTGCAATAAGTTTTCTTCTAGAGATAGCTATCACTTTATTAGAATAATATATTTTTCTTCAATAGCCTCAACTTGTATTGTCAAGGTCCGGGGGACAATTGGTGATGTATCCGTGGAAACCATGTCAAACTGAACAGTAATAAAATTGTATTCTTTCCACTTACAAACAATGAGAAGTTGCATGGTACACAGTGCTTCTGTATGACAAGCTTCAATTTGGTAATTGCTTTGTCACAGATAATACTGATTTTCATGGTGTCTTCTTAGTTCTCCTCTACCTGTGCTTTGGAGAAAGAATTCTTCTTAATAACTTTTCAGTACAGCATCTGACCGTCTTGGGCACAATATACTCATCATATACAGAATTTCATTTTTTTATGTTTATGCATAGAATAGCATATAAGCAGCTATGCTTTTATCTGTATTATTTTATTTTAGAAACTGGACATAATTCAAAACCTTATTTCACGTATAATTGGAAAGGCTAAAAAAACCGAAATTTTGTTTAATTTCAGAAAAATAAACCACGCCCAAAAATTCAAATTAGCTGAGGCCAGCTTGTGCTTGGTTGATATGGTCTGGGTGCACTATTTTGGGCTTAGGCTTGGTACAGCTCCTAAGCTGATTTGTTCATGACCTTATCTTGAACTTATCCTACATTTAGTAATTCTTTGGTTCCTCTACCCATGTGGTTCTCTCAATTCACTACTTTTTTGTTTCTCAGTAGTTTTGGTTCTTAGAAAACTTTAATGGTGACTGGCTTGGACTTTGACTCTTTAGCTTTTAATGTGTCTTAACTGTTTGCTATTACAAGGGAGCAACAACCTTGTTTGTGTAAATCTTGTTGATTGTTGTTGGCTGCTGTTTTCCATTACTGAGTAGAACCTCTGAGCTTAGCATATTGCTTAGAATTCCTGTAGCATTTATGATGTCTCATTTTCGAACATATTAGACCATCTTTATGCAGGTCCACTAGGAAGTCACGCAATGCTAAAGACGAGCAATATATTTGACATGCAATTGAAAGTCTAGATCAATGCACGGACCATTTATCAAACTCAATGCTGATTAATTAATGTGCTAATTGAAAACAAAATTAAAGAATCGTACACCCCCATTAATTTGTTTAGTACTTTCCACTCTTACAACTAAATAAAAAATGACAGAGAAAAGTGAATTAAGGAATGAATGCTGCACTTGGAGAGTGCATTTTGACTCTATCAATTTATAAAGCATTTATATTTGAGGCTGAGAATTCTGGTCATTTAAGTTGTTTAGTTTTCTTTAATAGTTCTTAGAGATAAGCCTTTGTAACATGTAGCTGACACCTAAATCAAAATGACTAGTTGCTATGTCTGTCCTAATTGAGATCATTCATGCATGTAATTACATCAATGATGTAATTTCTTCATTGAATACCATGGACAATTGGCTGTTTCGAAATTATTTCTGTAGATGGGCATTTGCTATGCCTAGAGGTACCTCCCTGTTTGCTGGTCTTGTTTAACATTGTCACTAATATACAGTTTGAAATTCAACAACCAACAAGTGTTTTTGCTTATATTTTTATTGCATGTTCATTTTATTGCTTTAGCATTTTACCATAAAATTTCTTTCTTGCTGGATGATTTGGTCAAACGTAGACAGTAGAATTTCTATTTTGGTGTGTACTAGGATGTTAATTATGAAATTTGTGTCTTTTATATGTTAGCATGAGTATAGAAAGTTAAAACCTGGGGGGCGGCTGGAACATCTTGCTGGTTAAAACTGACCTTTGGTGAAGGACCACTTTCATCAGAAACTTCCTGATCTTTCTGTTAAGCACTTCCATATCATTGTCATTGATTCTATGTGCATGCCTTATAACACAATGGATACGTTCAGCGGCCATGCCCTCTTTCTCAGTGCCCTTTAAATTAAATTCTATTGATAGCATATGAGCTTGATTTTCAGATAATAACCATGTTCGCATCCTTACTGCTCAATGACTATCTCGTATTAATGTACAACTTTCTGAAATGAAGCTGAATTGGTACTCCCCTATCATTGGTACTTTTCTTAGTTCGTCAATTTACAAATTTCTCCCACAATTCCAAGATATAATTCTCAAGATTGTGGGACTGTTTCATGTAGCTATTTGGCTTCTTTATGCATTTGAGATTAGCACAACTCTTATACTAAAGTTATCATCCTATTCTTATGTTGAAAATGGAGGTTTTCTCTTTCGTTGCGGGAGCTTAACTGCAACATGTATGATAGATCTTCTCGATTGTCAACTAAGCCAGATAGGTTTCGCAACACATCCCTTTCTTGCCTAAATTCACCTTTGCTAGGGACAAGGCACTGATCCATAAAGTGCTAAAGTTAGGCCGACAGTCAGTTGTGCGCGGCCTTCCATAGAGTGTTCTCATCTCTGACTTCTGCCTTATAGTAAACGTCACATTTGATTAGATTCAAAAGGCTTGGGTGATGATGTTGACAATGACAAACTCCTAAGTTTGATTGCATGATAGTGCACTGCTGTTTCTCTGTTCCTCCATATATCTTTGTATTTGTTAACATTCTCCTGATCTTTAAAATCATATTAGATACACTCATTATTATAGATATTATGAGCATGTCTTCTTTTTTCCAAATTTAAACTAGCTGAATTGGGTACCAAGAGCTGCAAACAATGTAGTACTAACCACTACAAGCTCAAGCTTGACAAGAAGCCTTTCAATGCTGCCTGCCTGGCAGAGAGCAGCAGTATGGTTGAGCTGTCACTCAGGCATGCATCTTTGGTTTGATCCTTGATGAACTTTTTTTCATTGGCCACTCAGAATTCCTTGGCTTTCCTAGTTTTTGCATTATTATGAAAACCTACATGATTTGGGAGTTCTGTGATTGTTGAGCTGATAATCTTCTCTTTTCTCAAGACCCAAGATCGCAGGTAGCCTTATACTCTTCATTGTTTCCACGGTTTTTCCAGAGTTTTATCTGTAGTCTATTGTATGGACTTGCAATCTGCCATATATCGTCAATGGAGAAGAAATTGGGTTATTTTGTTATCCTGGTCTTGTATGGTATTGCAACTTAGTTTCTTGAATACTTGGCCCCAAAGGTAAAAAGAAACTTGAATAGAAATAGAAAAACTCTCCAACTTGCACCAATATAATTTTGCCGTTCAAATGCTAATATTAATGATACAGGAATCTCAGATGGTGCATTGGATATTAAGCGGCCACCTGCTAGTCCATTATCAAATAATACAGATGTTTCCCTCCCGCTAGTAAAGATCCCTGCAGCAGATTCAAATAAAGATAATTGCGGGGTTATGTGGGCATCTTCACCTGATCGTCTCGAGCTGCCTCAGAGGCCCTTCCATCACTCAAACAGTTCAGAATCTCCTTGCGTCTCAGAATCTGGATCAGACATCTACAGCAAACGAGAGGTGATACAAAAGCTACGGCAGCAGCTCAAGAGACGGGATGAAATGATAATGGAGATGCAGGCCCAGATCATGGACCTACAGAATTCTCTGAGCATCCAAATGACCCACTCGGTGAATTTGCAGTCTCAGCTTGATTCTGCAAACAGGGACTTGTTTGATGCAGAAAGAGAGATCCAAAGGCTAAGAAAGGCCATTGCTGATCACTGTGTTGCAGAGGTAGGCACTCTCGAAAAACCTGTGACCACCAGAAGTTGGCGGTCAGAAGCTATCAATGGTCAGGTTAATGGATATCTTGAAGGCATGGGTGATGTGGAGGTGCACTGTGTGTCTGGGGAGAATGTGAGAGATGATGTAGAGAGGGTTGAGATGCTCAAGAGGGAAGTTGGAGAACTAAAAGAAGTGATTGAAGGGAAGGACTTTTTGCTTCAGAGCTACAAGGAGCAGAAGGTGGAGCTATGCGCAAAGATAAAGGAGTTGCAGCTGAGACTAGCATCTCACGTGCCTGATATCTTGTAAGATAATCTACTGAGATTGCTTTTGATTCTTGTCTAGGCCTTAGCGTTGTCATCTCGGTGCTGTTTGCTTCTTTTTAGTTGTGCTGCAAATTTTAGTGTTTGTATAATTTTATGACGGCGTCGCACATGCTTGTCTGATATTTTTGCAGAAAAGAAACTTTAAATCTTAAAAAGGAGATCAGGTAGGACTGACTTATTTGAGCATTTTCGTTTATGATTGCTTTATTTGGCTGCTCATAATTGAAGCTAGTAAAAGATTCGTTGTTGATTAAAATAACGCCATCTTAAAATATTAACACTCTAGGATAATTCTTTCTCCACCGAGGGGGGGGGTGTGGGGGCGGCGAGTTGCTGGAAAAACATACTATTAAATATAATCAGATCATATAAGTTTCATTTGCTTATCTTTTTCGTTAAAAATTTTATGCGAAAAAAATATTTCTATTTTAAAAAAAAATTATGATACCATGATATTCCTTGATTTGGGTTATGATTTTTTTTTACCGTATGTTATGACATTTTTTTTTTATAGATTGAGAAATATTTTTATTATTAAAAAAATTAAAAAAAAAATTTAATGGTGAAAATATTATTGATTTTGTTGCCGTTTGGATCGTTGTGGTCTACAGTTCCGATGTGTCACTGTCGTGTCGAGTGTCTTCTCTCGTCGGGAGCGCTATCTCTTCCGGGAGAGTGTCGGCTCTTCGGCCTCCGGGTCGGGGATTCCGGTATGAACATTCCGACGACCAAGTCAATGGGACAATCGAGGGGAACAGAGAATCTCTGAGACAGAGAGTTTGGAAATTCTCTCGTCTCAGGGGGTGATAGGATAAAGATATTCAAATAATATAAAGAATGAGATAACGATGCCTAAATGGCAAAGGAAGGAATGAAGAGCGGAGAGGTTCTCCAGTCGACTCCTTGGCCGTTGAGCTCTCGGGGGGCTTGCTCACTTGCCTCTCCCCGCTCCTCCTCGTCTGCCTCTTATCTTTCTTACCTTGCACCTTCGGGCCCCCTCCTCTGGGAGGTGTTGTGCTGCTTATGAGAAACGGGCACTGGGCCGGATCTTTTCCTTTTTGGAGGGACCGTCTCGGCATTGCAGGGTCTGTGGCTTTGACAAGATTTTTCTTCTTGGAGAACTCTGAGTTTTGTGCTGCGTGGATCAGCGTCCCTCCGACCGTATGGTGGTGGACGTGGCGGCGTATTAGTGGGCCTTGGGTCTGACATGGCTGGCCTTATTCAAGGCATGTGGGCGGCGTGCTGCAGAACTGGCATTGGTGGCAGGGCATGCGCCACTTCTCAAGGACTGTAGGTGGATAGGGACCTCCAGGTCACGACTTGAGTTCTTGCTGACCTTTCCCTCCTCCGCTGATGGTAGGGAAGGACCTCCCGAAGAGGTCCGCCTTCGATAGTGTGAGCTCAACCCCTGCTGGGAGCTGACCTCGGCAGGGGGGCTAACCTCGGTTGTGTGAGCACGACCTTAGGCGGGAGCTAACCTTAGTCGGAGGGCTCATCTCATGAGCTCGACCCCGACTGGGAGCTGACCTCGGTAGGGGGTTGATCTCGGTTGCATGAACACGATCCGGGCTGGGAGCTGACCTCAGTCGAAGGGCTCACCTCATGAGCTCGACCCCGACGGGGAGATGATCTTGGCAGGGGGCTTGTCTCAGCCTTCCATCCGGGGGCCGCATCCAGGTGGCAAGCCCCACCCATGCGATCGTTGGCTGGCGGCTATGTAGGCTCCACGTTAATGAATGTTGCCACATCAGATGCCCCCCACTTCCGAGTCCGGAGAACGAAGCATTGCTCGGGGCGATGGGAGTAACGACCATGCTAACGTGGAGGGACGCGCCTTCTGCGCTATCAATGCTTTGACTGGCCGTGCCCTGATGGTCGCGCCTTTACATTAATAGGGCACTGCGTTCAACTTTCCAACAGAGGGATCATCAATGCACTGGCTGGATCAAAGTACCCGTCTCGTGAATCAAAGCATCGGGAGGTGCCTGGAGCCAACACGTGTGACTTCCGGTTGGCTACGTGGCCTTTAAAAAGCCTTCGGGCGCAAGAAGCCAGGGTTTCGCAAAGCTTCCTTTCTTCTTCTTCTTGAGCACCCTTCTGGTTCTAGTGTTGGCCTCCATGTTTGCCCTCTTCAATCCCTCTGCTTCGGCTTGTGCTGAGGGAGGGCTCTTAATAGATTTCAGGATCTCAGCCCGAGACCCGGAGGGCCGAATGGAAACTTCCCAGGAGCGACTGGCCAGCATCAAGGTGTGGGCATCTGGTTCGGAGAAAAAATCCACCGAGCTCGAAACTTTTCCTTCGGATGTGGAGGGGGAGATCTTCCGGTTGCACCGCTGGGACAGAGAAAGAAGTTGCCTCAAAAACGAGGGGTAGCTGGAGCCACCTCCCGGTTCACAAGATTAGAGATTTTACAAGACGTGGTGGCCTAAGTCGTGGTCGCTGTGGAAGGGGCCATGGCCATTGTGGTGCTGGTATGACCATCCTGATGCGGAGCTGTTGCAGCTGCCCTTGGAATCACGGGATCGGTGAATTCCAGGGAGGATAATGCAGTAGAGGCAGAGCCGATGCTGGGCTCTAGGATCCGGCGGGCTCCTAAGGAAGGGTGCCCTCCGTGGTGTTTCCTGCACCGATCATGGAGGTTAAGGTCAAAGCCCTCGGGCAGACGTTGCGCCAACGCCTAAGGATCTGCTCACCATCCGGGCTGGGAATGGAGATGGGGCTTCGATCCATCCACCCTTCATCTTGTATCTTAGGATTTTAGGAGATCTCCCGGCCTGTCGGGAGCTTCCATAGAATGTAAAGGACTTTTGATCAATGAAAGCATCCCTTCTTCTATGATTGCTGCTCTTCCTTTCTTTCTTTCTTTTTTTCTTCTCTTTTCTCTTTTTTTTTTGAGTCTGAATTCACTGCTCAGCTTCCCATACTACTGGGGGCCTCTGCTCGGTCTTCCTTGGCTGCTGGGAGTCTCTGTCCGAAGCGAGGGACGTTTCGATGAGGGTAGTTTTCTTTCTTCTCCCTCCAATTGGAACGCTTCGTGTTCCCTTTGCTTTGCCTGTCGTCTTCCTTCTTTTCGGCTCAAACTGCTCTGGGGGATCTTCTTAGCCTATCGAGCCGTGAATCAGGCAGCCGACGATGGGATTTCAAGGATTCCTCACCAACATCCCCGGGCCATAAGCAAGGCAATCCGTCGTAGGGCTTCCAGAGTATCCCAGCTTAATTCGTCGCACTATGAGTCAAGGGGCAGACAGAGGGGCTTCTGGAGTTTCCTAGCAGGCATCTTCGAACTGTGAGTAAGGCAGTGGATGCGGGGCTTCATAAGTTTCCCGGCTTATAAGTGCCAAACTATGAGTTTCATGGTAGATGGCAAGGTTCCAGGAATCCCCAACTGCACCTCAAGACTGTGAGTGGGGCGATCGAGCACGGGTCTACCGGAAGAACCTGGCTTGGAGACTGCCCAGCTGCGGGCCTCTTGGTAGATGGTGGGTTGCCTTGTCGTTACCTCGAGGCCGTGATGCCGGTCGAGAAGTATGGACCCAATGGAGAGGACTCGGCCCAGAAGGGCCAAACCGTGAGTCGTACAATGGGTGGCCGGTCGCCCTACCACCATCTCCGAGCTGTGGGCTGAACTGGTGAGCACGGGCCTGATGGGAGGTGTCCGGTGTTATTGATGAGGATGCCGAGCTATGAGTCATGCGGTAGGCAGCGACTTAGTGCCACCTCCGGGCCGTGATCCCAGCGATGAGGAGCATGGGCCTGATGGAGCGGACTCGGCTCATTGATGAGGAGTCGCCATGTTGTGAGTCTCGCGGTAGATGGCATCATGGTGCCACCTCCGGGCTATGAGCACGGCTGAGGAAGGTGCGGGCCTGATGGAGGGGCCCGCATGGTTGATGAAGAGTGCAGAGCTGTGAGTCACGCGGTAGGTAGTGGGTTGCCTGCCGCCACCTCCGGGCTATGAGCTTAATGATGAGGAGCGCGGGCCTGATGGAGGGGGCCCGACTCGTTGATGAGAAGTCGCCATGCTGTGAGTTCGCGGTAGACGGCATCTTGGTATCGCCTCCGGACTGTAAGCACGACTAAGGAAGGTGCGGGCCTGATGGAGGAGCCCATGTGGTTGATGAAAAGTGCCGAACTGTGAGTTCTCGCGGTAGGTAGCGGGTTGCCCTGCCACCACCTCCAGGCTGTGAGCTCAACGATGAGGAGTGTGAGCTTGATGGAGCGAGCCCGACTCATTGATGAGGAGTCGCCACGATGTGAGTCTCACGGTAGATGGCATCTTGGTGCCACCTCCGGGTTGTGAGTACAGCTGAGGAAGGCACGAGCCTGATGGAGGGGCCCGCGTGGTTGATGAAGAGTGCCGAGCTGTGAGTCACGCGGTAGGTAGTGGGTTGCCCTACCGCCACCTCCGGGCTGTGAGCTCAGTGGTGAGGAGCGCGGGCCTGATGGAGCATGACCGACTCATTGATGAGGAGTCTCCATGTTGTGAGTCTCGCGGTAGACGGCATCTTGATGCCACCTCCGGGCTGTGAGCATGGTTAATGAAGGCGCGGGCCTGATGGAGGGGCCCACATGATTGATGACGAGCGCCAAGCTGTGAGTTACACGGTAAGTAACAGGTTGCCCTGTCGCCACCTCCGGGCTATGAGCTCAGCGGTGAGGAGCGCGAGCCTGATGGAGCAGGCCGGCTCGTTGATGACGAGTCTCCACGCTGTGAGTTTCACGGTAGACAGCATCTTGGTACCACCTCCGGGCTGTGAGCACGACTGAGGAAGGCATGCCTGATGGAGGGGCCCGCATGGTGCCTGCCGGACTTTGAGTCGGACGGGAAAGTCCCTGCACAGGTGAAAGGCACAGTTGCACGAAAAAGGAACTCAGATAGTTGAGAAAATTTTACATCATCGAAGGCACTCTCTTGAGCTGCTCGTGTTTCTGATTCGCAATCATCGGGGCCGATGAGGTAGCGGCTTCGTCTGGCCAGATTTCGACCACCCTCGCTGGGATCCTTTACGGGGGTTACAGTAGCTCGCCATCTTCCACCGGCGGGCTGCCCCCTGGGGTCAGGCCGCATCTCTTGTTGGTCTGTCTGGCTACGGGTTGCATGATAGGTGACATCCCGCCGCCATTCCCAGCCATGAGTGAGGCTGTGACGCTTGCCTTTGACGGTGATGCAGGACCTTCTCTTGTGGGAATGTGATACAGTTTTCATATTGCAAGGGTGGTAGGGAAGAGAGTTACCCGTTAGGCTCGCTGAAGATGACGAAAACCCCCACGCGCAGGGAAATGCCTGGATTTCCCTCTTTTTCTTTGGGTAAGCTCCCATGAAGGAGATCTCGCATTCCTCGCCTGCCCCTTAGGGGGGTGGCTCTGTCACCTCCAGCGATCGGAGAGTTTGGATCCTTAGCTTCGGTTGGGATCCCCCTTCCTGGCATGCCAATCTATGGTCACTAGGTCTATCATGCTTCCCCCTACCTGGCACATCAATCTATGATCGCCAGGTCCGTTGTGCTTTGCCTTCTTCCTGGCTGCCAATATGTGGTCGCCAGGTCCGTCGTGCTTTGCCCCCTACCTGGCATGCCAATCTGCGATTGCCAGGTCCATCGTGCTTTGCTCCCTTCCTAGTGCGCCAATCTGTGGTCACTAGGATCGTCGTGCTTCCCCCTTCCTGGCATGCCAATCTGTGGTCGTTAGGTCCATCGTGCTTTGCCCCCTTCCTAATGTGCCAATCTGTTGCCACCTGGATTGTCGTGGCCTGCAGTTTCAGTACGTTGCCGCCGCATCGAGTGCCTCCTCCCGTCGAGAGCGCTTCCCCCCCGGGGGCGTCGACTCTTCGGCCCGCTCGGCCTGTAAAATAGAGAAAATTCAGGCCAGAAATTTCGGCGAGGACACTCCAACAATCAAGTCAGTGGGACGATCAAGGAGAACAAAGAATCTCTGAGACGGAGAGCTTGAGGGACTCCCTCGTCTTAAGGGGTGACAAGATAAAGATATTCAAATAATATAAAGAACGGGATAACGATGCCTGAACGGTAGAAGGAAGGAATGGAGAGCGGGGAGCAGGGAGGTTCTTCGACCGACTCCTTGGTCGCTGAGCTCTCAGGAGGCTTGCTCACTTGCCTCTCCCAGCTCCTCCTGTGTTTGCCTCTTACCTTGTGCCTTCAGGCCCCCCTCCTCTGGGGGGTGTTGTGTTGCTTATGAGGAACGGGTGCTGGGCCGCTGAGGCCCTTGCCATGGCCAGATCTTTCCCTTTTTGGAGGGACCATCCCGGCGTTGCAGGGCCTATAGCTTTGACAGAATTCTTCTTCTAGGAGAACTCTGAGTTTTGTGCCACGTGGATCAGCGTCCTCCCGATCGTATGGTGGTGGACGTGGCGACGTATTAGTGGGCCTTGGGTCTGACGTGGCTGGCCTTGTTCAGGGCATGTGGGCGGTGTGTTGCAGAACTGGCATTGATAGCAGGGCGTGCGCCACTTCTCAGGGATTACAGGTGGACAGGGACCTCCAGGCCGCAGTTTGAATTCTTGCAGACTTTTCCCTCCTCCGCTGCTGGCGGGGAAGGACCTCTCAAAGAGGTCCACCTTCGATAGTGTGAGCTCGACCCCTGCTGGAAGCTGACCTCGGTAGGGGGCTGACCTCGGTTGTGTGAGCACGACCCTGGCCGGGAGCTGACCTCGGCAGGGGGTTGATCTCAGTCGGAAGGCTCACCTCATGAGCTCGACCCCGGCTGGGAGCTGACCTCGACAAGGGGCTGACCTCGGTTGCATGAACATGATCCTGGTCGAGAGCTGACCTCAGTCGGAGGGCTCACCTCATGAGCTCGACCCCAGCTGGGAGCTGATCTCGACAGGGGGGCTCACCTCGGCCTTCCACCCATAGCCGCATCCAGGTGGCAAGCCCCACCCATGCGGTCGTTGGCTAGTGATTTGTAGGCTCCACGTCAGCGGATATTGCCACATCAAATATTATAATATTTTATGTATAGGATTATGGCATTCTGTTTACAAAGATATGTTAAGAGAAAGGATATTTTTGTTATTTAAAATTTTTAATAAAAAATAAATTATAGTAATAAATATTATTTAAATGATGAAAATGTCCTTTCTTTATCATTTTTTGAACAATGTATCATGATCCTATTTACAGAATGTCATAAGATTGAAAGTATTTTTGTCATTAAAAAAATTTTAAACTTTTTTCAATGATGAAAAAATCTTTTGGCCTTATAGTACATAGAAGTCATGATCTAAGTCAAAGATGTCATAATTTTTTTAAAGGAAAGAATATTTTTGTTATTCAAAATTTTTAATGAAAAGATAAAGCTGCAAGCATTAAATGCACGTTGAAAAATTTTAAGTTTTAAGAAACCTTCTAGAGAGGGGTGAACCCATTGAGAGACCCATTGCTTGAAGATTCATGCTTCTCTTCTTCGGTGCCTGATCACCGGCGACTCGTGGCACTCGGAAGTGATCATCGGTGGCGAAGGATGGTCAGTAGCTGGACGAACACTGGCAGCTCGTCGATGTCAGGGGATCGCCACTTTTCTGGTGGGATTAAGGCTTCTTTCGGTCGGTCGGTGTGGATTTCTCCGGAACCTCTGTTGGACATCGTCGAGGAGCTCATCCGCTGCTTCTCGGAGGTTGTCGAACTACCGGATGAGGAGATCAAGCATGAGATGGATGATTGGATTCCCAAGGGATTCGTGGCTAAATCCCTCAGTCGGAAGCTCCCAGCAGAAGCTGTTGTCCGTCAGCTCCGACTGCGGGGGAGCTTGAAGGGTGATGTAGAGGGGTTTAATCTTGATAATGGCTTCCTGTTGCTCCGATTCGGGGAATCAGGAGACCGTGACAGAGTTCTACATCGGCCTTGGGTTGTCAACGGCAATGTTCTTGCTCTTGAGCCGTGGCGACCATGCTTCATCCCAACGGAGATGGCGATCTAGACCGCCATGGTTTGGATACAGCTCCCACTTCTTCCGGTCAAACTCTGGGATATGGAAACACTACGACGGATTACCAGTTGGGCCGGTGGTTTGTTTTTCTAGATGAATGCACTGCTCAACACCGATGATTGGGATTTGCCAGGGCTGTTGTTCGCATCAACCTCTTTCACCCATTGCGGCTAGGGGTTTTGGTGGGTGGTTCGGAGGGTAGCCGGTGGCAGCAATTTGTCTATGAAAACCTATCCAGGATCTGTTTCAAATATGGGATGTTTCATACCACCGAGAATGCTTGCTCGATCACTGGTAATGGAGTACCGAGAAAGCTTCAACCAGAAAATTTGGCCAGTGCTGAAGAGCAAAGGGAGGAACAGAGCATGAGCAGACATGGCTTGGGCCCTTGGTTAGTTGCTGTTCGGTGATGGCTATCATTTGTGGGCAAGGTGGACGATTCAGGAAAGGAGGAGGATATCAAGGGTGACTTAAACTCAAGCTCGCGAAGGAAAGGAAAAGAACCTGTAAGCCTAGGAAAAAAATTTTGATGGTGCTCCTAATATTGAGGGGTGGTCCAAGCCAGCGAAGATCGCCCATTGACGGTCCCCTCCTTGTCCTTCAATATCCTTGGCGGAAGGGGGTGCGTGTTTAAATGCTGGGTTATTGGATCGATTTGGACCATTGTAATGTAACACTGGAAACTTGGGATTGGACAAATTGGAGAAGGTACCTGATAAGGAAACTAGTAGGGATCCGGGCCACTAAAAGCATGCTCGGTCTCCTATGAATCATCTGGCCTTAGCAGGGAGGAAGCATAGCTTTACAAAGTCCAAGATGTCAAGACTTGGCAAGGAACCTAAAAGGAAGGACAAGGTTGTCGCCATAGATCTGAGCATTCCTAAAGCTAAGGTTCCACTTTTGGTTGCAAGGGATGATCAGGAGACCATCTTCTCAGCAGGTGGCTCACGGGAGGGGGCTAACATCCCAACCCAGATGACTCTGTAGGTGTCGGAGTCCTGAGTTGAGTCCAAATCTCCGACACGGGAGCTAGCGATGGTGGAGCCGCAAGGTTTATCTCATGAGGAGGCTGTGGGGAGGCTAAGACAGGCCATTCAAGAGGCAAGTGATGGGACCTCCAGGATGTTGAATTCATCAGATGGGGATATACTAGAGCAGATCGAGGGGCGTTCTGGAGTGGATCCCCTTCCATGTCACGTGTCACCATGAGGCTCATGATCTGGAATTTCCAAGGTGTAAGGAAACCTGCATTTCGATCTACTTTTGGTAGATTGGTTCACTAGTACTGTCCTGATATCTCTATTCTTCTTGAGAGCTGTCTGTCTGGCAGAAGCTTGGATCGGGTAAGACAGCGGCTTCATCCTATGTGGAGCACCTATGCCCTGGAGTCTAGGGGTCTTTCAGGAGATATCTTGGTGATGTGGAGGCAGGGCACTGTGAGGGTTGATGCTTTTCATAGCTGTGAGCAGCAGGTGGTCATGGTGGTCTCAGACCAGATAGGTAGCCCCTGGCTTCTATCCGATGTATACGCGAGCACTGGGTAAAGGGAGCGACGGAGGCTTTGGCATGAAATCTCCAAGTTGATTACCCAGGACTTACCTTCTCTTATTACTGGTGATTTTAATTACATTGTAGGCTCTCATGAGAAGATGGGAGGCAGGCAGTATGTAGATAGCATTGACTCCAGAGAGTTCAGGGAGTTTATGAGTGATACTAGCTTTATTGACTTGGATTATTCTGATTCTCGATTCACCTGGTGCAATAACTGGTCAAGTAGTGCCAGAGTTTGGGAGAGGATCGATCGGGCTCTTGGATCGGTTGATTGGATGCAACGCTTTCCTGGATACCAAGTTCAGCACCTCCCGAGGATTGCATCGGATCACTGCCCTCTCCTAATCACAACTGATGGTACACATCTATCTAGGCCCCCATTTCGCCTGGAGAAGTTCTGGACCCTCTACCCTAGGTCCTGGGAGTTGATCAGGGCAGTTTGGAGCTTGCCGATTTGTGGGGATGCAAGGTATCAAATGACCCGGAGGCTAAAATTGGCTAGGCAAAGGCTTATCTGGTGGAACAGAATGGAGGTTGGTGACATTTTTAGATGGATGGAGGTGAAGACTATATTGCTGAGCTTCAAAGATGGGAGGATCAAAAGGGAGGTCTCTAGGAGGCTGACCTGAGGATGCTTCGTCACTCTTTCCTCCCACCACTCTCTTCTAAGATAACAAGAGACTTTATGGAGACAAAAATCTAAGGTGCAATGGATCAAGAAAGGAGACAACAATACCAGATTCTTTTATCGAGTTAATATGATCTGGAGGTCATCCAATCGTATTAGATAGTTGAGAGAGGAGGATGGCACTATGGTAAATGATAGTGATGTGATCAGTGAGCAGATTTTTTAATACTTCAGATCCAGATGGAACCTTCCTCTCGGGGATGATGTGTCTTGCCAGAGTCCTTATCCGCAGAACTGTGTCTCTGATCAAGAGAACTCGAATCTCATTCTCCCTGTATCTTCTTTGGAGATGCGGGATGCCCTTTGGTCCCTTGGGAAGGATAAACCGCCTGGCCTGGATGGCTTCCCTCCACTCTTCTTCCGTCTGTATTGGTCCATTACTGGAGGTGAGGTTGTTGAGGCTGTACAGGCGATTTTTGATTCTAGTATCCCTGTTGAGTGGAAAAAAATCCTGATTACTCTGATCTTGAAGAGACCCGATGCTTCTGCTCCAAGCCATTTCGGGCCGATCAGTCTCTGTACCACTCTCTACAAAATCTATGCAAGGTCTTGGTCGGGCGATTGCAAATGATTATGCCTCATGTCATCAATCCTGAGCAAGGAGCCTTCATCAGTGGTCGCTGTATTACCGATAATATCCTCCTTGTACAGGAATTTATGCATGATCTCAGACGTACCCCATCTCGGAGGAGTCTCATGATGATCAAGCTTGATATGGAATGTGTCTATGACTGGATGAGCTGGCACTTCCTTTGACAGACTCTTCATGACTTCGACTTTCAGGACAGGTGGATCAGGTGGACCATGGACTGTGTTGAAGACCCTACTTTTGCCATTTTGGTGAATGGTGCTCCAACTCATTACTTCCCTTAAACGATCGATCTCTGACAAGGTTGCCCCTATCCCCCTACCTGTTCATTTTATGTGCTGATGCTTTCTCGGGCTCTGAGAGGTGCGATCCAGAGTTTTTTACTAGAGCCTTACTAGCCCGCTCTTGGAGCATATCCTCTCTCTCATCTTTTTTTTGTAGATGATTCTCTCCTTATTGGTCGAGCCTCGCTTTAGAATGATAGATGCTTTGCTTTTGTTGTGGAGTCCTACTGCCATGGGTCTAGACAGCTTATCAATTTGCAAAAATTCTCTATTATTTTTAGTTCCAGAATAAAGATCCGAACAAAGTTGGATATCCTAACCGGACTCGGGATTTCGGAGCAATCAAGAACTCTTACTTATCTAGGAGTCCCTATGACTGGGGGAGGTTGCGAAGGACGGAATGTAAACCCATGGTGTAGCGGGTTCATGATCGTCTTGAGGGCTAGAGGCTTCTACTCTCTCTATGATGGGTAGATTGCTCTCATCAGGTATGTCCTTAGCTCTATTCCTGTTTACCTCCTGACGAACGCTGTGATTCCTAGCTCCTGCTTGAGGGAGATGGAGCAGATTTTCCGTAACTTCCTGTGGAGGCCTAGACATGATAGTTATGTTGTTCATTTGCCGTCTTAGGACACTATATGCCAGCCAGTCAAAGATGGTAGTCTTGGGATCCAGTCCCTTCTGGTGAGGAGGGATGTTCTTATTGCCAGACATGCTGTTAGATATCTCCTCTAGCCTAATTGTCTGTAGAGCAGGGTGATGAGAGCCCGCTATGGTGCCTGGATCATAAATCCCAGCTTCAGATGACCCATGGTTGTTCCTATATCTAGAGGGAGATTTATGGCCGTGCCTCTATTATGATGGCCCATTTCAGATGTTTGGTTGGTGATGGGACCATGATTGATGTTAGTCAGGATGCATGGATTCTACTCTTCCTCTATCTAAGTGGCCAACTTTTGTGAGTACAGAGGTCAGTGATAATCTCCAGGTTTGTGATCTGTTGATGGATGATGGTAGGGCTTGGAGAGTGCAGGAAATATCCAGACTCTTTGGGAGCCAGCTGTCCTCTCAAATTCTTACTGTCCCGATTTCGATTCACCGAAGTCAAGACCTGAGGGTTTGGGGCCCTTCTTGCTGTCCCAGGGCTCCTTCGAGCACCCTTTATGATTTGTGCAGGAGACATTCTGAAACGAAATTTATGGTAGCCTGGATTTGGAGACTTTCTGTTCATCCGAGAATGCATCTCTTTTTTTGAAAGATGGCTTGGGATCGTCTTCCTATGAGGACTCTTCCCATGCGCAAAGGTATAGAGTTGCCGGTGTCTTGCCCGGTATGTGATAGTCAGGATGAGTCCACTGAGCATGCGATCCTGAGCTGCCCCAAAGCGAGGTTGATTTGGAGGCTTGTTGGGAGCTAATCTTGGGATGTTGATGATGGTTTATGATTGTGCTCCTTCCTCAATTTTCTCCACCGGAGTTTGGCATAGGAATGCAGTCTTGCTGCATACATTACCTATCATATTTGGTTATCTAGAAATATGATGATCTTTGAGACCGAGGCCATTCCGACTCATCGGGTTCTCCATAGAGCTAGGTTCATGACGATAAAGTATCACCAGTTTGACACTGTCACCTTCCTTGTAACCCCAGATTTCTAGGACTCCTATGCTGTCTCAACAGTGGCCTGGAGAGCTATTTATATTTTCTAGGAGCCCCTCCTCTAGGTTTGTCAAGGTGAACTTTGATAACAGTATTCGTGGTGATGATGGTGGTGCAGAGTATGTCATCCAGGATGATGACAAGAGGCTTCTTGTGGCTGAGAAGATTTTTTTTCATGACCTATTTATCCCAAAAGCGGAACTCAGAGTTTCATGGACTGGTATCATCAAAGCTATCCAGTATCTGCATGCTCAAAGGATTATTATTGAGGATGACTCTTCTATTTCTATTACCTGGATTCAGGACAGGTCGAGTCATTGTAATGCCTATCCTCTTCTTCATGATATTTAGAAGTTTCTACAGCCTCCTATGACAGCTACAGCCTACCATGTCTATAGGAAAGTAAACTATGCTGCAAACTGGGTTGCCTCCTCTGTTGCTCAGCATTTTACCGATTGATCCTGGTTCCAGAGTGATAGTATTCCTCTACCCCTTTAGGGATTTCTTTCTTGATCTTTTGGGCTGCCCTCGCACCAGAGCTGTGTGACCGCCCGGCTGTACCAAAACAAAAAAAAAAGGTTTATGTGGTCCAATTAAATTGTGCGATGTATTTTTTCTCTACCAAGCATGCATGGCATCAAAGACTCTCTAACATGCCGGGAGTTTTGGGCTTGATGGATGCAAAAATAAGTGGGGGCCCGATCTAGGTAGAAAAAGCTGACCTGTGAAGGGCACATGGATAAAAAATTCAAAAAATGCTATCCATAACCATTTTCAAAGCAGATGGCCCCAAATAAATGGGCAAGTTGGAATGTTGGAAAGTAACTATTTTATAAATCTATTTAAATAGGATACAAGCATATGAGATGAGGTATTCTTGGACTTGTACCAATGAAGATTTTACTTTATTTGCTTTTTTATCTTATCTTTTAAATAGTATTTATAGTGTTTTTCTTAAAAGTAAGTGATAATTTTGTAATCAAAAATTTTTAAAGTTTCACGGCAATTTCAAACCAATCAACCTCTTCGAGTTTTCAGTCTTGCGATGGCATGTACATTTCTCCTTACATCATCAAGTCAATTAACTTTTGTTCATTAAAATAGAGAAATAATTTTTTGCACACCCGATAGGACCTCATAGAATCCCATCAAAGAAAAAATTGAAATTCAAATATCTAATATGAAATAGCTAGAAGCTTTTCCTGCTAGTGATCAAGATGTTGAAGACCAACGGGCTTTCTTGGTTGAGCACATGGAGTCTGATTTATCCTTGCGGCAATCTAACACCATTAATAATGAAACCTAATGTGGAGGATCACCAAGAAAGAAAGTTGGCCAACATGAAAATCGGCTTCCTGCTTTAGTAACTTTTCAATGGATTGTTAACTAGATGAATGATACTATAGCTCAATTCTGATATCATATGGATGAAAGTTCGAAGGACCTTGTCAAAGCAATAACTAGCCAATTTGCTATGATCATTAGTCAGTCAACAAGAAAATACTTGGTCACTCGTTAATGCAATTTGATAAAATGACTACCATACTGACCGAATTAATTCAGTTATTGGTGCCTTGGAGCATGATCCCACTTGGAGGACCCGTACAGATATATATTTAGTCCCACATCGATTATTCATTAGAAAAATCATAGATATTTATACAAGATCAAAAAACTCAAATAACATCTTTTGGCTAGTCTTTTTGGATGAGAACCTGGGTTGTGACACCGATGATGCAACCTGTAGAGTATGCCTAGTTAGTAACATAAGGATCACCTATACAAGGTTTGTAGTATGGGAATGCTTAAATTCTTAAATAGGCTGACCTAAAAAAGATGATGTCCTATGATAAAGGAAAGACCGAATACTATGAAGGAAAATCGTCTAGAACAAAGTTTTATATGTTGAACACAGAAGTTTTGATTAACCTCCGATCTCATCTTATATGACTGCTTTGACCAACTACAAGCCAAATGTGAGGCTCAATGAGGCTACTACTTGTTCAATGAGAGCTTCGGTTGGATACATAGTAATGGCAATTATGAGAATAGAATAAGAGTTGGTTCGATGGTAACTTCCAACATTGGGAGGTAAATGAGTCTAGGAGGAGATGTAAATAATGTTAAGGGGCAATATTTGGGGCCGACAATGGTGCCATTACCACCGGAGCTGCATGGGCCAAGTTCATTTTCTACTCTTGGGGTTGGGATTGGTATGAGTGCTGTAGAACCAGGCTCTTGTACAGTATATGATAATCCTATATATTAGTCATAATCTAGGATCTAGTACAAATAATGATACCATAGAATCAAGGAGTTTGTGTTCAACCTATTCCTAATATAGCTCATCTGGCTGAAATGGTCAGAGAACGGTTGAGTTCTTGCTTTGGCAAGTCAATAGGCCAATTTATAGAAAACTATATTCAAAATGGTATAATCAGGCATATAAATTTTCTTGAAGATATAAAGTGCCTAAATTTTTCTCTTTTTTTTGGAGGTGGAGAGTCAACTATAGAGCATGTAAGGAGATTTTTAGTTTAGTGTGGTAAAGCAGGTGCTAACGATTTTCTCAAGTTTATACTATTTGCAAACTCACTAAGTCTATTTTTACGTGATACATTGACCTCCATTTTAATTCTGTATTTACTTGGCAAGATATGGAGAATCAGTTTCATGTTCAATTTTATAAAACTAAACCTGAAGTATCGATTGCAGATTTGCTAGATTGATACAACAAACTAATGAATCAGTTGAAAAATATATGAGCCGATTCAAGAATGCTCAGAGTAGATGCTATACACCTTTAAAAGAGACTGAATATGTGAAAATTGTGCAAAATGGCATTAATCTTGACCTAAAAAAGAAATTTGATAGTCAAGGATTTCCTAATCTATTTCAATTAACTTTCCTAGTAGTCAATCATGAAACAATTCTAATGAAAGAAGACCAAAAGAAAGTAACACAAGAGACTTATCATATAGATTCTAGTTATGATATTTTGGCTATGGAGACCAAATCTGAAAAAATTAACAAAGATTTAGAAATGAAAATGGATGTAACCATATATATTTATAGGGCACATACTGAGCCAAATAATTCGGTTTGGTGAACAATAACTATCCAAGCTATATCAAAAGAGAAAATTAAATTTGTACTTGATATTACCAAAATAGACCAAATATTCAATCATTTACCGAAGGACAAATAGATCAAATTACCAAAAAACCATAAAATGCTATCGATAAAGGAGTTAAAGGGAAAGAAATATTAAGTAGCATAATCGGTGGAGCAATGATACATATAAATGACTGGTATTTAGAAATGCTATACAAAAATCTATCATGGAAGATTGACTAAAGTTTTCTGATAAAGATAAGAGAGTTATATTAATTGATGGAGATTCTTTCTAGAGGTAATAGTCAATATGATAAGCACAAATTCGACTAATATGAAATGGCCAAAGCAGAAAACAAAAGGTTGAGTTTATAAAACAACAAATAATAGAAGAGTCTTATCAATGGCAAAGAGAATTTATCTACTTGCAATATAAGAATTTATTGCACTTAAAGGTTCTGTGTTGCTTTTATAATCGAGTATATTGGTTTAGCATCACACTGGAAATGTTGGTGCTTCATTAAAAGCAACATCAGAAGAGTTGGCCTCAATATCTTTTATTTAATAAATAGAAAAGGAGAGGTTTAAGGTCTGAGCTATTGGTTTAATGATCGATGAGAGAAATGATAAGAGTTGAAAATTCAACAATATAAAAGAAAAAGGAAAGTAACCAATGAAATACAATGGGGGTGAGAATGCTAAGCCCAGTAAGAAGATTGAAGAGGTAAAGATGAGTTGGTGTAAAAAAGAAATGGAAATGAATTCTCGGCCAACTAAGGCACATTAAACAATTTGTCATCCGGAGTAGTAGAGGTGATAAGGAGATAATGAAAGAAGAAATCTCAAGCAAAACTGATAGTGACCGAAGGAGGCCAAAGTCAATTAAACCTCCTATAATACCCATTGGAGAGTGGTATGAAGTATGGCCAAAAGAAAGGAGATAACTTTGGTCGAAGTCATATATGACGAAGACTCAAAAGAGGAGATGGCAGATAATCAAGGCATTAGAAATAAACATAACATTGAAAGAGCCCAAATACTTATTCGATGGAGGCAATGGGTGAGGAAAGATATGCCAACTAAAGCTGAAACCAAAGAGTCTATAGTAGAAGAAATATCCAAAGAAGTGTAGTTGAAGATCCTGTTTGCACATTGCCTTGGAAGTTGTATGTGAATATGGCATTCACTTAACCTTATATCTTCCAAGCAAAACCAGATCAACCATAACAAATTGAAGGGAATATCATTGAAAGAGGAGAATGTCTAGAAATTCTATGTATCGATCACAAACTAGAGGATGATGTCAAAGATAAACAAAGTTCATGGAATGCAACATCAGAAAAAAGTTTGGCAGTAATTTTGTTTCAAAGATCAATAAAAGAAATAGGAAAGTACATTAAATCGATATATATTGATGTGTACATGCTCATAAAGTATATCCGATAGATGCTAGTAGATGCTGGTGTAGCAATAAATATTATACCAATAACAATGATGTGTATACTTGGAGGAAAAAATGATAAGTTTATCACTGCTGATGTGGAATTTTGCAAGTGCATCTTCAAGTAGGTTCTCGATCCTCTATTACTAAATTCTTTATTATTGATGCTTCAACTACAATAACACCTTGTTAGATAGAGATTTGGATATAGGTAAGCTTTTTCATTCCTTCATCTTTACACCAATAATTGATCTTGTAGAATCTAGATGCAAAAGATAATGAGGATGAAGTAGATGCAGTTATGACTAATAGCAAGTCATTTATACTAAATGCAGGCCCATTGAAATTTGTCAGGCAAGACAAGTATAGAAAACCAACAGGGGTGACCATAATGAATTTTGTGGATGTGTGTTAGATAAAACATAAAATTCAGCTATAGAAGGAAGAAGAGCCAAATTCATTTGCAACGAGTTTGAAATGACTCTAGAAGCAAAGGCCGTGTGGCAGATACTTTTGCTAGATTATTGATCTATGAAAAGTTTATGGAGGCTGAAGGGTTAAAATGTCCGGAGTAATTGAAAAATTAGATGAGATACAATTGAATGAGCTTGAAATAGCATCCGTAGAAAATGATTATGTGGAAATGATTGATGAGATGGTAGAAATGAACCAGGAACAGAGGTACATCCCCATTAATGAGGGTGAGTCTTGGCGAAACTGGAAGGCTGATCCTTATTTTACCCGGGTGTCATGAAACATGGATATAGCTATAATGCAAGCTTTAGTAAAATAAACTTCATCATGAACTATTCCATTATATATCATGAAAAAATTACAAACCAAAAGTTGCACAACCTCCTAGTTCACAATGAGTAAGTCTTTATGCACCGCGTGCGGTGCAGGAAATCCAACATGGCCTGCACCGCTATTTCTTATTGGTCCACGTGTATCATAACTAGCTTGACGAGACAGGATCGGGAGTCATATCTCTGGAATTATGCTATTTGAGCATTGCCGCGTCTGCAGTCATTTCAAACATAAAAAATGATCTTTTTGTCCTCTTATTTTCTGAAAGAAGATATAATCTGAAAATTGGTTCTTCCTCTACAAATGGAAAAAAAAAACTAGGAGTAAAGTGACACCCCACTCCAGAGTTCCTTCCATTATTTTTGCCTACCCTAGAGTCATCTATTTTTATATTTTTGCTCTTTTCTTTGGTGGTCAAGAAGTCGCTGGTGAGCTGGAAGATCTCGAGCATACCACAAAAGACATGCCTTCGAAATCTTGAATAATAGAGAAAAGTGGTTTCGTCTTTCAATGTAGATAGCGAACACAAATTAAAATACCACAAGAAAGAAATACAGATGAAGGAAGGAAGCACTGCACTTGTTTGTTCAAGAGAGGATAAGACCCCTTAAAATCCATCCTAAAAGAAGCTACGGAACCAGAAATAGGTAAAGAAATTATATATTTTAATATAAATTTTTGAAATTTATCTCTACAGAGGGATGTCATGATATATTTTTAAAAATATTAAGTTTTCATAGTATAAAATTATAACACCATGCATAGTTTGATAACATCTTAGTTCGGAATTTATAATATCCAAGTTCAAAAATTACGCATCCTAATTAAAACACTACAATACCTATGCAAAAATTATAAAATAAAAGTTTATAACCCATTCTACCTCTAATACATGTCATCCATGGCTTGGTTTATATCACCCAAAGTATCATAAAATTATCACGGATGCTATAAGATTACTCAAAATGGCCGAAATAGTTTTATGATATCCCAATTAAAAACTATGATACCCTAGTTAAAAAACTACGACACCCATGCAGAAATTATAAAATAAAAGTTTGTAACCCTTTTACCTGTAATACATATCACCGTGGCTGGTTTATGACTCCTAAAGTATCAAAAATTATCATGGATGTTATAAGATTAATCAAAATGATCGAAACAGTATTACGATATCCTAGTATAAAAACTATGATATCCTATTTAAAAATTATGATACCCTTACAGAAAATATAAAATATAAGTTTCTAATCCCTTGTATAAGTAATACATGTCATCCGTGGCTTGTTTTATGACTCTCAAAGTATCATAAAATTATCATGGATGCTATGAGATTACTCAAAATGGCCGCCGAAATAGTATCACGACATCCCAGTTTAAACTACGACATCCTAGTTAAAAAACTATGACACCCATGCATAAATTATAAAATAAAGTTTCTAACCCCTCTACCTTTAAACATGTCATCCGTGCATGGTTTATGACTTTCAGAGTATCAAAAATTATTACGGATGCTATAAGATTACTCAAATTAGCTGAAATAACTTTACAACATCCTAGTTTAAAAACTACGATATCTTAATTAAAAAATTATGACATCCATGCAGAATTTATAAAATAATGTTTATAATCCTTCTACTTGTAATACATGTCATCCGTGGCTTAGTTATGACTTCCAAAGCATCAAAAATATCACAGATGCTATAAGATTAATCAAAATGGCCAAACATATTACGACATCTCAGTATAAAAACTGCGACATCTTAATTGAAAAACTATGACATCCTTGCAAAAAGTATAAAAATATATGTTTCTAACCCCTTGTAATATAATGCATGTCATCCGTGACTTGGCTTATGACTCCTAGAGTGTCATAAAATTATCACGGATGCTATAAGATTACTCAAAGTGACCAAAATAGTATTATGACATCCCAGTATAAAAAACTACAATATCCTAGTTAAAAAACTATGATATCCTTAAAAAAGTATAAAATCAAAGTTCTAACATCTTTTACTTGTAATACATGTCACCTGTAGTTTGAATTAAAACTTTACAATCTCATGATGACAACCCCATGTCATAACAAGCCTGTGTGAAAAGAATCAAGAGTAATTAAGTCTAAAATATGATTGTGACATCCTGTTCATAATTCATGACATCCTACTTCATATATTATGACACCATATACATTTTTATGCTGGAATGGCTTACATTTTTTATAATAGTTTGTTAGAATTTATTGTTTAATAACTTATATTTATGTTTTACTTATGTTTCAGATGATCTTGCAATAGTTCGACTGCCTAGAATGAAGGCTTCGCAACTGTTTAAAAATCATTGCAAGCTAGCAGTGTACGTTGAAAAAGCATGGAAGATGGGTTTTTCTAGTTTTCATTTAGAAAAATCTGGAAGACTATATTCAGTGCATTCGTCGATATGCAGTCATTCATAGTCGACGGGTGACTCCTAGCTAAAATTATTAGATATTACAAGGAAGGTGACAAGTTTATTTTTTTTGGCAAAGAACTTACATTCAGCATTAAAAATGTGGCCCTAATTTTGGGTCAACTATGCCATGGAAACAAGATTGCAATGGAAGGCCAGATAAAAAGGGAAGGTTAGTCCGAAGATTTGGTAGGAAATTAAATCTTCAGGATAAGGGATGGGAGAAGTTGATAGTACTTCATTCATCAAACATACAAGAGGGTGTTAAGAACACCGTAAGACTTTGAATCGTATACATGTTTGCACTGTTCTTGTCTTCAAAGTCAAATCAAGCTTATCCAAGATATATCATCCCTTACTTAGATGATTTATCTCAGTTGGGACAAATCGACTGGGCTTCTGCAATAAAGGAGTTGACTTTTATGGCTCTCCCAGATGTTGTTTGTTGCTTAAGATCTGAGAAGCCAGTCCAAACTAAGAGAAGTAACAAGATTAGGAGGCAGCCAACCCTGTATAAATATTCAGCTGCTCTAGTGGTAAGGATCATTAATATGCAGCAAATGTGTAATTACATTTATTTTAAATCTTCAATATATTTAAAGTACATGATTATTATATACAGTTTGGTTCCTCGAGCATAGCACCTTAAGAGCCCCAGTACATTTAAATAAGCTACTTAGGATGTTAAAGTGGTATGATAGCCAGTTGAAGATAGAATGTTCAGCTTGCGAACTTGCAGCCTCATAAGTTGGTAAGATAATCCATTATTTTATAAACATAATGAACAATATATCATTATCATTAATATAAAGTTATTTTATTATTGTTCTTGGCTTACAGGTGGAGGGAGCTATTGAGCTTATGATAATGGAACGATGGCTTATCACTAAAGAAACAGTAGCATCCCCGGAACCCAAAAATAGTTGTACAAGCTGTGCATAGTTGAAGAATGAAATATAAGATATAAAAAAGAGGCTTGGCATAGTTGAAACCCTTCTCAGTTCATTGGTAAAAAAGATAGCAATGCCAATAAAGAATGGCACAAAGGGGCGGAGGGAGATGATATTGAGGATGAGGTAGAAGTCATGGGACACAATCAACCTATGATAGAGGAAAAAGTTTATGATACCTCTGTAATTGGGGTTGAACATAGGATAGAGAAAAAATTGAAGGACACCCTTGTAAATGAGGATGCTGAGAGAAAAAAAAATCTTTGATTCCTTCACTTATCAAGAAGATAAAAAACTAATCTAGGCTATGGAAGGCCTCATAAATGATAGCAAATTGTTTTTAAACAAGCCAACCCAAAAAAAGATGAAGATAGTGGGCACATCTCAACCTGATGAATCAAATTTGAATCTTTAATTTGAAAATGATAAAAATTTGATCAAAACCTTTTGAAAGAAAAGATCAACTTGTAAGTTATATCTATTTTTTCTATTATGTATGCTACTTTATGTCGAAAATGTATAATATACTTTATGTTTATTAATTTTAGAGAGGTCATCTATACCAATAAATTTGGAGGCACTATCACAAGAAAAAATATTTTCGATCTGTTAAACAATGACATGATAGTTGATGATGTAAGTAATGGAGTATTACTTTATTTTGTTCTTATTCTTTATATATTGTTGACTCTAGTCTTGATTTTGATGATTGATAAAATGTTTAAGTATATATGAATACTAATTATATTTTAAGTGTGTTTATCAGATCTTAGTACTCATCCATGTTGAATGAAGAAATACATGTTTTTCAGTTGAAGAATGTCCTTAAATTAATGGAAAATTAAGTTATAAGGACTTTGGAACATGAGGAAGGCTTGGCAGAACTTAAAGTTTGAATTTGAAGAAGTTTCAACAAAGTTTTAGCCTGGCACAGATAAAGTCGACATCTGAGAAGCAGTGTCAACACCTGGAGATCAAGTGTCGATACTTGAAGAATGAAATGTCGACTCAAGGCCTGAGATAAAATAGAAGACTTCAGAAAACACCTTCAGTCAAGTGTCGACTTATGGAGATGAAGTGTCGATACTCGAAAGTGAAGTATCGACACCTGAAAAATGAAGTGTCGACACTTGAAAGTCAGGTGTCGATTCACAAGGGTCAAGTGTCGACACTTGGGTTATAACAGCTAGTTTTTCTGAAGTGCATAACTTTTACAACTTGGCTCCAACGGCTAGTTTATCCTCTCTAACGGCTATAAACGGTCATTTAAGTATTGGGAGGCTATATAAACATCAAAAATCAAATGGATAAACAATCCTTTGGTGAGATCATTGAATATCCTTCAATGATTCAAGAGTTGAGTGTTTCAAGCCCTCAAGCTTCCAAGTTTCAAAGAGAGCCTCCAAAGTTCACATCCTCAAACTGCAATCAAAGGCTTCAACAACTTGAAGATAAGATCTTCATCAGCATTCAAGGACTTCAAAGAGATATTTATTTATTTTAGAAAATTTTAAATTGTATTCTCTTTCATATTACTCTTATTTTGTTTACTTAAGATTTTTTGTGAGCCTTGGAAAACCAAGAGAGGTTGGTGAGCCTTGTGTGAAAACCAACAAGGTTATTGGTAAGCCTAAGTTATAAAACTAACTAGGTTCTTGGTTAGCCCGTAAAACCAAGGTAGGTTGTTGGTGAGCCAAAGATACAAAATCAACTAGGGTTGAACTTGTGAGCCTGAAGTCAAAACAAGTTATAAAGGTTGTTGGTGAGCCTAGGTGTCAAAACCAACTAGGGTTTAACTTGTGAGCTCGAAGACAAATCAAGTTGACTGTAATCAGTTTGATTATAGTGAAATTTTCAAGGATGGCTTGAGGAGTAGATGTAGGAGCCTTTGAGTGCACCGAACCACTATAAACATTTATATTTGTGTGTTTGTTCTGCTTGTACATTTATTTCTTTATTTCGTTACATTTATTTGAAACACACAAATACTTGAGCAAAGCACAAGCACTTGAATTGAATTAGCACATACTTGTTTTAGTTGATAATTTAAATAGTTCAAAAGTTTTATAAAATCCAATTCACCCCCTCTTGAGTTGCCTACCTGAGCCTACAATTAGTATCAGAGCACGGTGCTCTATTTGCAAATCTAACGATTTTGAAGTAAAGTTCATGGCAACCCTTGTAGGTATTAGTGTTAGACCACCGTTTTCAATGGCACAAATTATACTTTTGAAAAACTCGCATGCATATTTATATTCAATCTATTAATTATTATCTTTGGAAAGTTATAGTTAGTGGTCCTCATATTCCTTCCATGTTGATGATGGCATTTCCATTCCATAGCTCGAAGATGATTGGAATGAATATGACATTAAGCAAACTGAAATCAATGCTAAAGCAATGAACTTACTTTATTGTGCATTGGACTTAAATGAATTAAATAGAATCTCGACATGTACATCGGCGAAGGAAATATGGGACATACTTGAAGTTACTCATGAGGGTACTCTTTAAGTGAAGAATACTAAAATAAATTTGCTTGTACATTCTTTTGAAATCTTTAAAATGATGCATTATGAATCTATATCTGATATGTTTACTATATTCATGACTATATTAATGAATTAAAAAGTCTTGGCAAAATTTATACTAATGCTGATTTGGTTAACAAAATTTTTAGATCTTTGCCAATATCATGGGATCCAAAGGTGACGGCGATCCAAGAAGCTAAAGATGTAGAAACCTTACCTTTGGAAGAGCTTATCGGTTCACTCATGATCCATGAGTTAAATTTGTGGCACAAGAAAGTAATTGCTGATCAAGAGAAGAAGAAGATAATGGCCTTCAAGGCCAAAAGGAATTCAAGGAAATGATGGCAACTTGGAGCGATAGCAAATATTCAAGTTCGGATGATGAAGTTGCCCATCTTTCTTCATGGCAAATGAGGAAGAGGTATGTTCTAAAAATGACTATGATTTTATTTTTGATGAACTACATGATGCATTCAATGATCTTGTGCATGAATATAAATTGCTAAAAATTGAGCACAAGAAATTAAAAAGACATGTAGAATCTTTTTCTTTTGAGAACACCAATCTTGCAAATAAAAACGATGATTTAAATGCCAAGATTGATATTTTAGAAAATGAAAAGAATAATCTTTCTAAAGAAAAAGAAATTTTAGAAAAAAAAATTTGATTTGAAAGAGTATCCATTAAGTTTTCAAATGAGAAAAATATTTTATTAAATGAAAATGATATTCAAAAAGGATCCAAGAATTTGTATCAAATGATGAGTTTTAAAGAAAAGTAAAAATCTTGAGTTGAAAAATAAAAATTTCTTTGTTACTACTACTTCCAATATCACTTGCTTTAAATATGAAAAACTTGGATTTAATGCTTATCCTTTTAAAATAAGAAAAGTTTGGGTTCAAAAGGAACCATATTTACTAACTCTAAATGATCCAAGAAAGTTTGGATACCAAAATTATCCACTTAGTATGTTTTTGCAGGAATATCTTACGGCCAAACATAAAAAAATGAAATAATTGAATAGTGGTTGTACAAGACAACATGAAGAGTGGACAAGCTACATTTTAGATCAAATGGTAAAGGAAGGATTCTACATATTGGTAAATTCTAAACATCTCCTTCCATAATTGTAAATATAGTTGAATATTTATTATAAATGTTGCAAAATTGTTTTAAATATTTGATTAATGAGAATCAAGTTGAGACTAATAGTCATTTGTTGTAATCATGAACCTTTTGTGTTCATGCTCTCATAATCAAACTTATGCTTGTTAGACTTTCACTTGATTTTGATTAATATAGTTATAAACTATTTCAAGTGAAATGTTGTGACTTATGTGGTTTCATGTTTAACATCTATGCTTAATCTAGAAATGATTTGGATCGAGTATAGAACTAGTAGTTAAGGGTTACTTTTAAGAAGAAGGTATGCATATTGATAAACCCTTGCTCTAGTAGCTAAACTTGCTATCAAATTACTTCTAACATTTGTATGGATATCAAATCATTTTAAATGAATTTGAAATCATGCTAAAGGTTTTATGATCAATGCTTTGTATTTTGAAAATCATGGATATCTTGAAAATTTCAAATCTTGATACATGTGCTTTCATGTTGTATTCCTCAAATGAATGCATATTTTTAAGGGAAAATAACATTTAGGGAGAGCATCCAAAGATTTGTTATCATGCTTTAAATGTTTTCTTAATATCATGCTTTACTTGCTCTGATACTCTCCTTATTTTCAAATCTAATATTTTGAGGGGAGTTACATTCTTTTGGTGTCAAAATCTATTTGTAAGAAGTGCTCTTAGTAACCACTTCGGATTGGGTAGTCACCATGGCCGTCCGGTCATAGAAGATAAGTAGGGTTTAAAGACCCTCTCTTTCTATTCAATGGAATCTCTTATGACGTGTTGAGGTGTCGCTGTGACCTTATCCCATGAACAAGTAAGGTGAATGGATAATATACCTTAAATCATTTCTTGCATGTGCTTATCACTTTGTGGTATCACGGTCAATTTGTATCATATTCAATTGGTATCATAATATTTTATTTCATGCATTATTTTGATGATCTACTTGCTATTCTTTCTGGCTTCATTCCCACTTTGTATTGCCTTTCATCCTTCTTCATGATGACAAAAAAGGGAGAAAAAATGTTAAGTATGAAAAAGGGAAAGATATGATAAACATGAAAAATTATATGAGAAATGAAAGAAAGTGCAAAAAGGGGGAGAATAAAGCAAAAATTTTGAATCTTAAAGAAAGAATTAGTAAGGGAAAGATTGTTTTAAAAATTTGCATATTTTGAAAAATGTTTGAAGAATTTTCAAAAATCTTTGGATCATATATTGAGGAGGAGCTTGATGCTTATTGATTTGAGCTTTATGTTTTACTATTGTTAATCTTTTTAAGCTCACCCTATTTATATACTTAAAGATTTTGTTATCATCAAAAAGGGAGAGATTGTTGACTTTAGTCTTGATTTTGATGAGTACAAAATGTTTAAGTATATATGAGTACTAATTATATTTTAAGTGTATTTATCAGATCTTAGTACTCATCCATGTTGAATGAAGAAATATATGTTTTCAGTTGAAGAATGTCCTTAAATTAATGAAAATTAAGTTATAAGGACTTTGGAACATGAGGAGGCTTGGAAGGACTTAAAGTTTGAATTTGAAGAAATTTCAGCAAAGTTTTAGCCTGGCACAAAGAAGTGTCGACACTGGAGATCAAGTGTCGAGGCCTGAGACAAAATAGAAGACTTCAGCAAACACCTTCAATCAAGTATCGACTCATGGAGATGAAGTGTCGATACTTGGAAGTGAGTGTCGACACCTGGAAAATGAGTGTCGACACTTGGAAGTCAAGTGTCGACTCACGAGGGTCAAGTGTCGACACTTAGGTTATAACGGCTAATTTTTCTGAAGTGCATAACTTCCCTAACTTGGCTCCAATGGCTAGTTTCTCCTCTCTAATGGCTATAAACGGTCATTTAAGTGTGGGAGGCTATATAAACATTAAAAATCAAATGGAGAAGCAATCCTTTGGTGAGATCATTGAATATCCTTTAATGATTCAAGAGTTGAGTGTTCAAGCCTCAAGCTTCCAAGTTTCAAAGAGAGCATCCAAAGTTCACATCCTCAAGCTGCAATCAAAGGCTTCAACAACTTGAAGACAAGCTTCATCAACATTCAAAGGTTTCAAAGAGATATTGCTTTATTTTAGAAAGCTTTAAATGTATTCTCTTTCATATTACTCTACTTTGTTTACTTAAGATTTTTTGTGAGTCTTGGAAAACCAAGAGAGGTTATGGTGAGCCTTGTGGTGAAAACCAACAAGGTGTTGGCACGTCTAGTATTAAAATAACTAGGTTCTGGTTAGCCTGTAAAACCAAGGTAGATTATTGGTGTGAGCCAAAGATACAAAACCAAACTATGGTTGAACTTGTTGAGCCCGAAGTCAAAACAAGTTGTAAAGGTTGTTGGTGAGCCTAGGTGTCAAAACCAACTAGGGTTTAACTTGTGAGCCCGAAAACAAATCAAGTTGACTATAATCGGTTTGATTATAGTGGAATTCCCAAGGATGGCTTGGGGAGTGGATGTAAGTGCCTTGGAGTACACCGAACCACTATAAACCTTTGTGTTTGTGTGATTGTTCTCCTTGTGCATTTATTTTTTTATTTCCGCTGTATTTATTTAAACACACAAACACTTAAGCAAAGCACAAGCACTTGAATTGAATTAGCACATACTTGCTTTAGTTGATAATTTAAATAGTTCAAAAGTTTTATAAACCCAATTCACCCCCTCCCTCTTGGATTACCTACCTGAGCCTACATATATTAATGATATATTTTTTAATAATTCTTATATTGATTTTCAGAATTATATAAAATCATGTTATTTATAATTAATCAGTTTATATTGCATGCTAGATAATTGATGCCGGACAAGGGTTCAATAGAAATAACTGGATAGAGCATCTGGAAAGATATCATAAATGTATAATTACCCTGTAATGACCTCCAGCATGTGCTTGACATCGGTATCACCATTTCTAGAACTTGCTGATATAGCCAAGATTATGATATTTGATGGAGTTAGTGATAAGATAAGAAAGAATTTCGATTTCTGTTCACCATCATCAACTCAAACAATTCTCACTAGCACCCGGTTGCGGTTGACATGAAAATAAAAGTATTGATGCATCTGAATTCAATAAAATTTAATCCTAGGTACAAAGCGGATACAAGAAAAGTGGCCCAAGATACTCGGACCAATGTTTCATATATTCTGTGATAATGCTGAGATAAAGAATTGGTCCATGCTAGAGATTGTTGAATGTCTTTCCCAACCTATAGGATCACTAGATTGCGGATTGTATTGCTTGAAATACATAGAATTCCTTGCTCGTAGGGATAAGCCTGATAGTTAGGATTTCACAGAAAAGATATATGTCTATCGGTGCCAATAGTAGCAAGATTATTGAAAGAGAGCCTGAATTAGAAGATTGATAGTGTTGATAAAATTTAGCATGTAAAAGCAAATTTTATTTAATATACTTATTCTCTTCGATTCATACACTTCTATAATATTTTACAGAAATTTGTAAGTTAACTGATGTTTATATTTTAAGCATCATTTCCAAAAAAAATTCTATAATTCATTCAAAAAGTAATGTTTTAAATATCATTTTTTTATTACATGAAGTTTTTATATTTTTGATGTTATGTTTATTTCCAGAATATCAAATTTCTTCATTGATGTGATATGTTATAAAGGAATATTATGTTTCTCGACAGGGTATCATAGTTTTCCAATTTGAATGTCATAGTTATAGATATATAGGTGTCGTAATCATGTTTCAACATTTACTTAAACTTTATTTATTAGAAGTCTATCATGACATTGTAAGAATTTTAATTCAGACACATGTAATATGTATTACAGGTAGAAAAAGTTGAAAACTTTGATTTTACATTTTCTACAGGATGTCGTAGTTTTTAACTAGAATGTCATAGTTTTTAAACTGGGATATCGTAATACTATTTCTGTCAATTTGAGTAATCATCTAGCATCCGTGATAATTTTATGATATTCTGGGAGTCATAAACCAGTCATGGATGACATGTATTAGAGGTAAAAGGGGTTAGAAACTTTTATTTTACAATTTTTGCTTGGATATTATAGTTTTTTTAACTAGGATGTCAGTTTTTTAACTTGGATGTCGTAATACTGTTCGGATTATTTGATTAATCTTATAGCATCCGTGATATTTTTTTACACTCTAAAAGTCATAAACCAAGTCACGGATAACATGTATTACTAGTAAAAGGGATTAGAAAGTTTTGTTTTATATTGTATAAATAGATGTCATAGTTTTTTAACTAGGATGTCATAATTTTTGAACTTGGGTATCGTATTACTGTTTCGGCCAATTTAAGTAATCTTCTAGTATTCGTGATAATTTTTAACACTCTGGGAGTCATTATTCGAGCAACGGATGACATGTATTACAGGTACAAGGGGTTAGAAACTTTAATTTTATATTTTGTGCATGGGTATCATAGTTTTTTAACTAGGTATCGTAGTTTTTGAACTATGGTATCGTAACATTGTTTCGGCCAATTTGAGTAATCTTCTAGCATCTATGATATTTTTTAATACTCTGAAAGTCATAAACCAAGCCACGGATGACATGTATCACTGGTAAAGGGGTTAGAAAGTTTTATTTTATTTTGTGCATGGGTGTCGTAGTTTTTTAATTAAGGTGTCATAGTTTTTAAACTTGGATGTTGTAATACTGCTTTGAATATTTGATTAATCTTATACATTTGTAGTAATTTTTGATACTCTGGAGTCATAACCAAGCCACGGAAGACATGTATTACAAGTAGAAGAGGTTAGAAACTTTTATTTTACATTTTCTACATGAGTGTCATAATTTTTTAACTAGGATGTCTTAGTTTTTATACTGTAGTATTATAATACTGTTTTGACACCATTTGAGTATTCTTATAGCATCTGTGGTAATTTTATGATACTATGGTAGTTATTATTTAGAACATGGATATGGAAAGTCTTATTATGAGTAGTTACTTTGCTTTCTTGTTTCATGCTGAGGTATTCTAATTTTGTAAATGGTTGTCATCTATTACATCAAGAGGTGTTATAATTCTGTTATCCCTATTTAGTCTTTGGGCACTTAAAGTAGTACTAAAATTTATATTTGAAATAAATTGATTCAATTACATATCTAATACATTCTATTTAAATTTTTCTGGATAATATAAATATACACAGGACTGTATGACAATTCAGCATTTTATATCCTCTCATGTGTTAGTTGACTGTATACATAAGCATCAAATTTGTCTAAAAAAATATCAGAAGATGGTACAGTAGATTCAATTACTTGTTCCGGTACTTTTACTTTACTATGGGAAGTCTGTCTCTTGCTTGTACTACCTCTTCTTTCATTTTGTACAGGAGTGTCAACGAAAGCCTTATTCATATTTTTTCTTGATCTCTTTAATTTCTTCTTGACTCCACTCTTAATTCTATTCTTTCTTGGATGACCTTTCGTAGTAAGTTGGTCATGATCTTGGATTAGAAGTTATGTGCTTTGCTTAGCTGCATAGTTAGCATCTACAGCTCTTCTAAATAATGGTGTAAGATAATTCATCACTAAATTAAATGCATCTTCAGACATGGAGGCTATCTCTACAAGCTTCATCATCCGATGACTCATCAAATCATATCAATGATCAATAAAATATACAATTGTATTAGGATTTCATGACATATGATAGGTTTATGTAAACATAAAATAAAACATCTGAATTTAAATAATTTCTTGACTGTGTACCATGATTTTCGTGTGCTTTTATCACAAAATTGAATATTGCATTCAATATCGTCGAATTGGTATTTTATGTTCTTTCATCATCTATTCAAGAAGTACTTATCTGGGATAAAAATACGTCACTTTAATGAAGACCAATAAGGCATACCTATATAGGTAACCCTTGTACTGAAAGGATCTACACTGGCATTGAACATCCTTCAAAGTTTTGTCATATGAAATCTCATAATTTTTTATAGTCTCTTTCTTCATTTCATCAACTTCAATTCTTTTAAATGATTTAACAGAATATGCATCACAGTTGTCAACTTCTTTAACTAATTTATTATTTGATGCAGCCATTTTAAGGATCTCTTTCTGAAATTTTTTGAATATGTGCCTTGTATATTTTTCTACTACTTGCATCTCAAAAGGAGAGGATGTCATTAGGAAAGTATTTGTTCGTAACGTTTTATTATCTTTCTTATTTTTTACTTCATATATTTTCTCCAAGGCGTCTTTGTACTTATCGATGAATTTCTTGAATGTAGTCTTCGAGTTTATAAATCCATCAAAGAAGTGATTGATGCTCTCGCTCCTTTGTGAAGTTGACATCCCTGGTCATAAATATTCAAAAAATAGGAGCACTAAAGATATAAAGTTTGTTGAAAATTTATAAACAGAACATTAATCAATCATAATGACTTATAAACTTACGAAGAATGTATCGTTAAGATAAACTGGAACACATTTATCCCGACATTTATAAATATCATTTAACCAATATACGGCCTTCCATTCTTCATATTTCTCCATTAAATGTGCCCACATTTTCTCAAAAGATACTATGGTAACCAAATCATATATCGCCTCTTCAAACTCAACCATAAATTTGGAATTTGCAATGCAAATATGGCCAATCTTTTCAAGAATCTTCTTCAATATAAGTCGAAGATAAAATCTATGTCATGCATTAGGAAAAACATCCCTAACAGTAGCCTTGATTGCCTTTTCTTGGCCAGTTATGATGGTATTAGGTAGTTGACCACCATTTGCATCCGCCATGATTGGAATGCCCATTTAAATATCTCAGTCC
Source organism: Areca catechu (assembly GCA_021397845.1). Classification (NCBI taxonomy): domain Eukaryota; kingdom Viridiplantae; phylum Streptophyta; class Magnoliopsida; order Arecales; family Arecaceae; genus Areca; species Areca catechu. The sequence continues at coordinate 154,649,357 of CM038049.1, read as the reverse complement.
TCTCAACTAATAATAATGTGCAACCAAGCAATGTGGACTGTCCATGATTGTTGACTCTGACAAATGGACAAAAAGGCATTTGATATGTATTTGTCAAATAGGTTGAGTCAAAGGTCAGTATATCACTAAAGTAAGTGCTTGCCAATCTTGACCTAGGAAGGATCCAGAAGATAAACCTGAGCTATCCATTATCATTCAAGTCCAAAGTATAAAAAATAATTAGATTTTTTATTTGTATTTATGTGAAATGGATTACCATTGATTGTGCATCTTCTTTTTTCAGCTAACTCTCTGACATTCCCGATAGATGAAATTATGAGCATCCTTCTCTATGAAATCTAATTATCTTCTACCCCCTTTTCTTCTAGCCATGGCAGAGTATATTCGAGTTATGAAAATATTCACGACATGTAAATTACTAATCTCTACCTTTTCTGGTATGCTGATCCTCCTATGGGACCGTAGATAATTAGCTGATGATATCGATAACTCATGATTATGTTCTAGAAAATATCATCCAATATCCACTTACCATTTTTAGAATTTTGTCTTACTTTTATCGAAGCCTTACAATCAATTTTGCTAGTATCGCTAGGATTCATGAGTTATCAGTTTTTTCTAGATTTTCCTTGCATTCAACATGCCAGGTGTTTGAAGCATATTTCTTTGTTGTTGTTGGACCTACTACACACTGTTGTGATTCCAAAACCTACTCTTCTTTACTATCCATTGTAGAAACTATATACATCATTTGCAAAATTGAACTTCATTCCAATTTTAGGATCAACAAACTTGTTCTTTGCATTCTGGGTGATAGGAGAATGTGCATTCTTGTGAACAACACTAGCAACCCTCATCCAATGATCATCTTCGATTTTTTTTAGATTTCTAATTTCAACACCATATGTAGAAATATCTGTAAAAAAATCATAAACATTGATATACATAGTTTTAGATGACATTTATCTACAGCATAATAAATAATGTGTTATGCATTGGATAGAATATAACACGATAGTATAATAATACGGGCATAGAACCATATATTTCTAAAAAATGATATTTGAACTTATAACATCCTAGTTCAGAAATTATGACATTCTAGTTAAAAGATTATGACACCCGATCATAAAACATGAAATTAAATATATTAACCCCTACTACCAGGAGAACCTATCACTTTTAGACTGAGTTATGACTCCTAGGATGTCATAACATGCTACGGATTACAAATATATGCTGAAACAGTATTATGATATCCTAGTTCAAAAACTACGACACCGTAGTTAAAAAAACTACGACATCCCTGTACAAAATCATAAATCGGATGTTTTGATCCTCCGTAACATAAGTGTTTTAGTATGCATTGCTGATATATAATATCCATATTGTAATAAAATACTTCTGAGAAAATTTGAGTATCAAAAACTTCAAAACATGAAACTCGGTACAAAACAGAAAATGAAAGCTTTTGTCCTCCGTCATAGGACATTTCAACCATTCATAAGCTTAAATAAGATTGTTAGATTGTGATAAAAAGACCAGGAGAAAAAAATATTTTTAAAAAAAGAGTTTTCAAGGAACGACATCCTAGTTCAGAAGTTACGACATTCTAATTTAAAAGTTACGACATTCTAGTTAAAAGATTATGACACCCGATCATAAAACATGAAACTAAATATATTAACCCCCACTACCAGGAGAACCTATCACTTGTTGACGAGTTATGATTCCTAGGATGTCATAACATGCTATGGATGCAAAAGTATCATAAATATATGCTGAAACAGTATTACGACATCCCAGTTTAAAAACTATAATACCCTAGTTATAAAACTACGATATCCATGCAAAAAATATAAAACTATATTTATTATCCCCTTCTACCAAGAATACCTATCACCTGTGGACTGAGTTATGACTCCCAGAATGTCAAAATTTATGGATACTAAAGAAGTATTATATGATTTTTACATCATTAACTTTCTCTAACTACCAAAATAGTCGGTGTAACAAAGGAACTATAAAAAGAAAACTAAACAAGATTCTAAAGGCTTGGTTTATTTCATGTTGGAGATGATATTTTATCTTGAAGTTATAGAAGAAGTCTTCGATGGCTTATTCTAACCTAGGACCAAAATAAAGCACTTTTTCAGAGAGAGGAAGAAGTTTATATTAACATTCAAAAGTTGATTCCTACAACAGGACTCTCGGAGCACATTTCAGAGTGAGGAAGATTCTTCCTTCAACCTTTGATTGATTTCTTGGACTAAAGCCAGAACATATTTCAGACTGAAATATTTAGCTAGAAGTACTGGGAATAATGTTTTAGATTCACCAAAATCCAAGCAAGATGGCAGGAAAAAGTAGGCTAGAGGAAAGGAGTATTTTGATCTGCATAAAAAATTCAAAAAAAAGCTGAACAACAATTAATAAACGTCACGCTCAACTTTTAACATGTTATATGCCCCGTCCTATCAAGCCAGTTAGGATATATGTGGACCAATAAGAAACAGTGATGCGGGCCACATTGGATTTTCTGCATCGCGTGCGGTGCACAAAGACTTACTCAGTTCACAATATAGTTGCATGGATTTGTTGATTATGATTTGATTGATTTAGGCATATGGTAAGCTAGTGTATGTGAGAGTCTCGATCTATAAGCTAGCAACCTTGCATATGGTGCAATAGGTTTAATTGTCTACACATTAGATTGTTAGAATAATGCTTAAAAAATTATAAATATGATTTTAAAAAATAATAAAAGATTTAATTATAAAAAAATTATAATATTAGTGGCCAAAATGGTACACCTACCTTACTGATTAAGTATTTTTTTTTAACTATTATAACTTTAGCCAAAATTATACGAGATTGCTCGACTTTAAAAGATTATTAGTTATAAATAAATAATTCCACAAGGCATTTGGTTAACTAAATTTTTTTAAAAAAAGAATTCGATATGATACAATGTGCATATGATATGACCTAAATAAGAAAACTCAATGATTCTGAATCTATACTTCCTGAATAATAACTAGATCACTATAGCAAGTCATCCAATGCAATTTTAGCTTGTTCATATATGTCTTTTCTCTCTTGTTTTTTCTATATGTGTCATGATGCATGGTATTAATATCTCTATTACAATGATTATAAGTTATGGTATATCTTAAAACTTGTAGAGGAAGACTTTTATATCAGTTTGCTTTACTAAAAATCTTAAAATATGACTAAGATCTTTAAGACATCTTAAAGGGATAAGATTTTATCCATAAAGGGCCTTCCCATAGTAAGAACCCGATCTCTATAATAAAAAAATTCTTGGAGGAGGTTCAATATAGAAATAATAAACTAATTGATTGATCAAAGAGCATAACTTAAATTGTTCTTATATTATCCCTACGGTGTTTAGTGCTATTGTATAGTAGTTTTGGTAGAGTCATAGCTCTGAATGAGACTCAAGATAGTATTTTTTATGAGATATAACTCTACATCTCTAGATGGGCTCACTTATATAAAAGTATCTATACATAACCACAAATATAATATATGGGCTATCTAACGTACAAACTCGTGATGAAGAATTTTGTACTATATATATAATAGTTAAAGTCAGAATCAAAAAATATAGTTCAAAACATTGTTCACTTTAATTCCTTCAAATAGAAACTATTGATACTAACTAAGATTAAGTCTTATAAAAACTTCTTATCCATTGCATAATATAAACACATGGAAATTTATATTACTATTTTTTAAAAATAAGATTGTAAAAGATATTGGAATTTTAATTTGGAAAAGTCAAAATTTTTAAAATATTATTATTTTACTCAAACTTGTTTTTAATATGCTAATTATTGTTTTTATTTAGTTTTAATTTTTGACTATTGGATTTTAATATTGTTTTTTGTTTCTAATCATTGGGCTTTAATATAGGTTTTAATTTTCATTAGATACCTATTTATAGACTTTAATAACCAATAATAGACCAAACAAACATATTAATGGTTATAAGAGACCCTCTTAAATCCTTATCTAAATAGCCATCTCTTTCATGCTTTCTCACATTCTTTAAAGAGTTTTTTTATATAATTTTTCTATTTCTAAACTTGATACTAAAGAACTTCTTTATGGTCATGCTGGCATGCAAGAAATTCCAAACGTATCTTGAAATTGTATTTTTGATTATTCTTGTACTTATTAATGTTTTATAATTTTCTATAACTAATTTTTTATATTTTTTTTTAAAATCACATCCATAATTTTTTAATCATTATTCTAACAAAAACGTCATTCAGGAGATTCTCTGCCATCGCCCAGTGGCTTAAGGGCAAATTTCTTGCATAATTATCAAAATAAGGGCAAAAACAACCACATTCTACTATTTTGTGCTTCGTTTTTTTTTATTTTGAGATTATTGGTAAATTTGTGCGGCTAAATCACTGGTGGATGTCATATTTTCTTAGCACGAGAATTTCCTCTCCAATTCCACTAGGTCTACATTTGCTGATAATTAGCATGAGTTGATAGAAAAAAGATCTTAATTTAAATCATAGGTATCAGGGAGGCCCCAAAACTAAATCAACTAACTGCTGTTAGAAAAACAAAAATGTTTTTGAACCCTGGAAATTGAGACTCCCATTGTCTTTATAACCAAATTATGTAGAAAGCTGACCGGATATCAGCATTACAACAGATAGGAAGAAATCACTCTGCTATAAATAAAATAGTTAGATTCTGGTGCCAGCATTCAATTTCATATTTTGCAGACTATTTGCATTACTTCAATGGCTTAGAGACCAAATGCAACTCTTTGTACAAAATCTGGTCTTCTCTTGCTTGGCATCCGAAGAAGCCCTGTAATTTGGAGCTCTGTAACTGCTCTGCAAAACCTTGCTCTGAAATAACTAAAGCTAAGGAAAACAAGGGAATGAGATCAATAGTCAGTTAGAATAATACAAAATAGGCCATAAGCTTTCAATAAATGCTAGCTTGTTAAAGCTCCCAAAACAGTGTTTTGTGAACAGAAAATTGTAAAAGGCAGAAATATGACCACTGCCATAGTTAAGCTAATTATCTTCACCTATGTAATTGGACCAGTGTCACATTTTTAAACAAGTAGATACCCATATATAACCAGATTGCTACTGATAATGACATACATTATTCTAGGATGGAAATATAATGTAGACATTTCCCAAAAATACCTGGTCCAAAGCAGCTAAGGCTTCATAATATCTTACCCTGGATTGCATGTATCACAATCACAGACAAGTTCTTAGCAATCATTAATGCATTCTAATATAACCCATTTAAAAAACAATTATGTCAGAAGTCCAAGATGACCTGATGCATGAACTGTGTACCCTAGATATTACTACACGATTTGGTGTCTCATCAGTTTGCTGGAATTACAAGACAAACAAGGCACCTGCAGGATACTGAATTGTAGCTTCACTCTCTGAAGGTGTGGCTTTAACTTTTTTTGATGCTGGTGAATGCTGCAACTTACGTTTGGTTTTAGCACTAGCACTGACTGTTGCCTTGAAAGATTGGTGCCAATCATGGAGATTGATAACGTCACCATACTCTTGGGCAAGACTGTACCTGCAACCAAATATTTTAACATTTTCAAATCAGGCAAGGCAGTTGGCCTTATGAAGCTTTTGTATGGGAACTGGGTTAGGATGCAATACAGTGTGACTATAAGAGTAATCAGATGGGTGGACTGGGACTTGCATCATAGTCTCAGGCCCAGGCCCTCCTTTAATTGCACTAATCCAGCAGATGAGGCAGAATGAGTGCAATACACAGGGCATGGGACCATCAACTTAATGCAGCGAGTGCATTATATTGCAACCTAAATCATTTCGTTTAAAAGATTCTGTTGCAGAAGGGGCAGTTGCATACACCTCACTGGAAGCTGGAAACTAGAAACTGCAATAATAGAACTTTGAGTTTCTATTACCAAAATGACTGGTAGCAATTAAAATTCATCGTGTTGGTCATATTTCTATGGTGAACTGGTCATATTTCTATGGTGAACGTCTAATTTCAGTAATGTGGCATGAATTACTTGATATTGACTAAGCATGATACATGAGTGCTTATAAAATAAGGGCAAATTGCTTACATAATTGAGGTATCATGCATGGACGATGACAAGACATTCCCACCTCTGCTGCAGCAACTGCACTGAAGATAGGTTGGGGACTTCAGAAGATCAACCTGAATTGTTCTTCTTGGATCCCCAATTAAAGCCTAAGGACAATAAGAACTTTTTTTATATTAAAGAAGTTACAATTATCATAATCTGATTTTCAGGAAGATTGAAAGGGCAGAGCAATCGTTCATCTATAACATGTAAAATTTTAAATTATTTTTTAATGATGTCTTGTCCTGGTAGATGCGACTGGAGAAGAATATCTACCAAAAAGAGGAAGAAAGTGAAGGAAAAAAAAAAGTATATTTGAATAGGTGGAACAGATGTTCGCTGGTTATAGTTATGGCATTATCACAATACATTTTATTATGTTACCATTTGGAATATTCTTTATATCTAAATTATTCAATTCCAAATGGTTGAGACAAGGCTTGATGCTCACCGTAGTGGTTTTGGTAGTGTAGGTTTATAGATAGTGTTGTACCACATACATGCGGACGTGCATAGATACAAATGGGCATGCACAGAAGCTATTCAACAAATGTCTAACTTCACTTTACACTTGTATATTCCACCTAGTGTTAGTCAAGGCCCTGGGGAAACTAGGTTGGTTGACACTGCACAAGCAAGCACAAACTATTGATGCTAGTGTCAAGGCAAGGTCACATTTCTTCCTCATGAATAGAAAGTAGCATAGAATTGACTTGATGAGATCCATCATCCATGACAATATGCTAATAGATGTGTTACCAGAGCCAAAACAAATTGGCCAGTTGGATAGGTGAACCAGCTTATTAGCTGCTCCCTCTCAACTGTGCTATAAACTTGGATTAAGACAATTTTGTCCTTGTCTTAAGCCCAAATTCGTTGTAAAGTCTGTGGTTTGGTCCTTCTGTATCGAGCTTTTCTTGAAAAGAAAAAAGCAAAACCAAAAGTAAAACTGCCATGAGCAGTGTTGTTTCGAACAAAGTAGAACATTAAGAGAGAGAGAAGCAACACCTTTCCTATATTATCTAGTTCATGAGCCAAACATGTAAACTACCGCCAAACTCTAATTCCTATGGTCTCAAGATTCATGTCCTTTTCTTGGCTATGCAAATGGCCTACAATGGAAAGGGAAAAGGGAACTTCAATAGGAAGGGAAGTCTTATTTAGGTCCTCTCAAGGTACACACCTACTTATTTGATATAATACAGTAAAGCAAGTCTATTTATATCAAAGGTTGGACTCCAACCTTTCAATAGCATTCACTTATATTCAAGGCCTACCAATACGTGTCACACCAGCCAATTTGGGGCGTACCAAACTGGCCAATTTGGATCATACCAAATTGAATGGGTCAGGTACCAATACAATTTAGCTAGTCAATTCGAGTTATATGAGACAGCCCTTCAAAGCACTAATCTCCCTCTAGTCCCTATTTGAAGCTCTACGTTGGAAGCCCGTCATCCCCGTCGAGTTGATGAATATGATATACAATGATGATGATGATGACGATCTTCCTTTTTTTTTAATAAAGGTAGGCTATAGTATAGTATGAATACAACCAAAAAAGTTAGAAAACAAAACATCACAAAAAAACAAAGGGGAGCTTTGAGCGTCAATCCATAGAACCCCACAAGTACTCCATGACAAAAGAGACGACTCAGTCTGCAACATTGTTCACTTTTCGATAAACATGCTGGATGTCTAGGGAAGAGCACCCCCTCACCTCTCCAAACACACACAAAAATGGGTGCACATGAGCTAACCCCCGCCCACCCCTACAGCCAATCCACGATAGTGGCCGAGTCCCCCTCAATGATGATGTGATCCACCCAAGGATCAGCCTCATGTAGATGATGCCCACCCAAGCTACTTAAAGAGTTACTCAAGGGATGGTGACATCAACCAGGTGGCTCCCCCTACAGCAACGAGCCTCGAGTCCGGGCCTCGAATCACAAACCTATCTCGTCTACTGCTAGACATGCTGCCATAGAAGTTGACCTTGATAAAACCTAGGGATGGGGGCTCCCAGGAAATAAATACCCGACAAATAGCTGCAAGAGTTGAATGGGAGTCACAGGTATCCCAGATTATCAAGGTCGAGTTGATAGATAGCTAAACAATCTCTATGGCTTAAGCCAATGCTCTCTCCAAGGTAAGTCTTGCAAGCTACTTCCTTGATTAAAAAACTAGACCATTCTTAGCCAGCCCAATATGGTATACAATATAAGCAACTTTGATGCCAAAAAGCCTATAAATCACAATGGTAGTACTCCTACAATGTCTCAAGAAAGAATTGAACTAGTATCGTTGAGTGGACAAATGCCGGGAAGAAGCTGGTCCTCCACCACACCTGCATGATGCACAGGCACTAGAAAGGACAGCCCCACAATCTCATCATCCATCCCATAATTAGGGCAAGTGATAGGGAGGTCAATGTCCCTGTCCCTCAATACCATCCCAGTGGGGAGACAGTCCTAAGCCACCTTTCAAACAAAAAGGCAAACTCGGGAGTAAGTGCCCAGCCTATAGATCTAGTCTCCTTCCTCCTGGTCGGCTCCCTCCTATCCAGGTCATAGAGGTCCTTGACAGCCACCCTTGGTCTAAAGAGCCCTCTAAGCCCTAACATCCTGGCCACCATGAATAGGGATGGCCAAAGATAAAACCCTCTTAGTGAGCTAATCTCCAAACATACAGGCCACCAATATAGTATCCCAACCCCCGGGGACGAACAAATTGCAAACTAGCATTGTCTCACCAACCTCCATGCTAACGAAGGTTAACCATCAAGCCAAAGGAAGGTCAACAAACCATGGGCCTCGTAGAAGACTTGACAAACTACGAACCCCCTATTAACCATCTAACTTAGACCACCTTAAGGGCAAGAGAGCAAATCTCTTCACATAAAGGAACTACTCCAACTGGCATGAATGTCCTCAACAATCACCCACAGGTTGTTCTTAGTCCACACCGTCATACTCCAAAAGCTATCAGGCTAGAGAGGAACCTTGCGGCATGTCTGGTAAGCAATGCCTCACACCTCACAAAAAGTGGATCACAAGGTCCCCGTCCCTGAACAACTAGTAGACATTCCAGGCCACAAGGTGCATTCCCCTTCCCCCTAGTGTGAACCCCTCAAAAATCTCCTAAGAGCTCCTCAAGCTTCACCAAAGAGGTCGTCGACAAAAGAGTGTTGGACAAGTAGATCGGAGTGGCATTGAGGACTGATCATACCAAAGTAACTCTGCCCATCAACGATTACAATCTAACTTGCCATCCCTCAAGCCACTCTCTAACTGAATACACCTGCACGCACTTAGCCCTCCA